>LR990039.1:10199283-11428988 GCA_905147135.1 Blastobasis lacticolella | reverse complement strand
TAAGAATAGAATAGAATAGAATAGAATGTCTTTATTGCTTAAAATGTGGTATACAATAGTTTCTTATAAATAAAATTTTTGACTCACACACTTTGCCAGAATCTGGCATGCAATAATTTATGATAATTTAATAATACTAAAATGTCAGATTCAATAATTAAAAATAATTAATAACCCAATACTTAAAATGTGGTATAACATGTGATAAAATAATAAATTAAATTGATATAAAATTAAAAATTCAATAATAAGTACAATGTCACTTTCAATACCTAATTAAATTAAGTCCCAATAAATAATTATTTATCCAATAAATTAAAATAAAATATGTCATTAGAATTAAATAATATGTCAAGGTACTTATTTACTAATAGTACCCATTCATTATATGTCATAACAAATTCATAAAATTATTAAAACACCCACATCATTATAAAATAATTTCATACCTACTACCTTCACTATTTTTAGTTCTTATCCACGTTTACACGAGTCCAAGAATTCCTTTACTGTATAAAAACAGTTTTCTATCAGCCATTTTTTTAAATTATATTTGAATTGCGTTAATGGCAGAAGTTTCATGTCAGTGTCTAAGCTGTTATATATTTTAATTGCCATCGAATAACTATTACAGCTGTAAAGTGTCGTTGAATGGGTAGGGACAACCAGTCTATCGGGAAACCTTGTATTAAATTTAGTAGTATCGGATACTTTTTTAAATAGATACAGATGACTTTTTACAAATACGCAGACCTCGTATATATACATGCAAGGCACAGTCAGCAGGTTAAAATGTTTAAAAAGAGGTCTACGCGAGGTTAGTGTATCTACGTTGCAGATGGCTCTGATACATTGCTTTTGACAAAGATTCTCTCTGATACATTGTAGAGTGACCCTGTTCACCGAGGAGATGTCCTCTATTGCATGGTGACACTCCAGGGTCAAGGAACTGTTAATGCTGTTGCTCATTAGAGCTTTCAGTACGGACATACTATCTGTTAGTATTCTGACGCCTTGGTCGCGTACGCCAAGGCGCTGCACTAGCCGAGCGGCCTGTGTGGTCGCCACACATTCGCACTGAAAGATGGTACTATGTTAGTGATGATCTGAAATTCAGATATAGCGAGAAGATTCCCGCTCCTGTGCCCTGGTCGGTCTTTGATCCATCCGTGTATATTCGGACTTCTCGTATCCCAGACCAGTCTGTCTCCGTCTCAGCAGTCTGGATTTGGTATCTTTTGCCAAATGTGAACTGCTTCTGAAGTTCTGTCAAACAATGGATTGTTTGCCACCACTGTATCCCACAAAGTATGGTGAAAACCAAGTTTATTGCACCAGAGTGTTGATACCTTGAGTCGGAGTGTTTGTTTGAAGGGTTTCCACGTATGTGGTATCATTAGATTCATCTTAATTGTGGGAGTGCCACGTGTCAATAAATAGGTACATAACGTGGCGTCGTTTTCCTGTAGGGGTAGTCAGAGACCACTTTGTTCCACATGCTACGGTCCTGACAAATCTCTCTCCTGACGTGTAGTCAAATTGAAACACTAAAAATATTTTTCTTCCCTCTCATTTCCTCTACATCCCTAAACCGACGAGCATGTACAAAAAGGTTAATGAATGTGAAAAAAGCGAGAAATGATTGTCAGGATTGTAGCATGTGGAACAATGTGGTCTCTGACTACCCCACAGGAAGATGGCACCACGATATTTATCTATACATGTATTTTTGTCATATCATGATCAAATGATAGTACCCATGTGACTCCTACAATTAAGACAAATCTAATGACACCTCATACGTTAAATCCTTCAAGCAAACCGTATTATGGTTGGTCATCATTACCATCTTGGTGTTAGGTACCGGTTCCGCCCCCGCGCGGCACGCGAGGGCCAATGGACCGCCTTCCTGCTAGTCCTGGCCCACTGGTCTTCGGCATCCTTGGTGGTAAAGCTTATTGGCACGCCTATCATTCTTGTCGTCGTCAAGCAATCGCTTCTTGAGCCTGTCTCTCCTTCCCGTGTCCAGCGGGGGCGACATGGCCAGACACTTATTTTCCACGTAATTTGCCGATCTGTGCAAGACGTGGCCATACCATCGAAGGCGGCACTCTTGCAGCTTATCTGCGTTGTTACGGACGCCAAGGCTACCCCAAATGCGGGCGTTTCGAACGCGATCCTTTCGTGAAACTCCACACATTCACCGCAGCATCTTCAGCTCCTGCTTGTGTCGCTCTAGTAGGGGCCAAGTCTCGCTACCGCATAGAAGAGCAGGTCTAATGATGATTTTATAGACCTGTCCCTTCAGCTTTATCGGCATTTTGAGGTCACAACTGACCCCTGTCACCTTACACTCACTACCCAAACCGCAAATATTCGGGCCTTGACGTCGCTATTGATGACCCCGGTTGCGCTAAGTACAGATTCCATATCGATATCTGACCTTATCCGTGCGATTGTCTTTATCTTCGTCTATGCGCACGGGTGCGCATCATTAATCTGCTTGTCTTCGCCTCATTTTTCTGCAGACCGCCGTTCACAAATTTCTTCTTCCACTTTTTTACACATTGGACTAGTCGCCCCTTGTCAAAGTCTGTCAGCGCCATATCGTCAGCATACATGAGCAGCAATGGAAGTACTACGTGATAGTCTCGGATGCTGTCCGACAGTACGTCTAATATCACGTTGAACAGTAGTGGGCTAAGCATAGAGCCCTGATGTACCCCAACGGTAATAGGGAACGATTTGGTGTCATCAACGGCAGTATTAACTATGGAATTAAACTAAACGGAAATGCATAAGCGTGTTCTTTGATCAATTACGGGGTCGTTGGTCCCACAACCCAGCCGAAACCCATACTGACACTCCGAGATTGTACACTCCCGTCGGAACCGCGAGTCAACAGTGCGATCGAAGAGCTTCATAGTGTGGGATAACGTTTTTACTGCGATAGTTAGTGCATCCAACACCGAGCTCTTGCCCTTATAGACTGGAGTAATTATACTCAGCGTTCATTGGTTGAGTAGTTTCCCGGTAAGGAGGATGCGGTTACAAAGGTCGGTATGGATGCTCACACCACGAGAGCCCATCTATTTCCAGAAAGATTTCCATGCCTCGATAGGGACTCCATCGGGTCCCACAGCTTACCGATTCTTCATGCGGCAAAGAGCCGTTTCGACTTAAGGCATTATCGGTGGCACGAGCCCTTGGTTCCGAGGGAGGTCCGGTGGCTGCACCTCTTTGTGCTGCTTGTTGAGCAGCTCCTTAAAGTCGAGCGCCATCGCTTCATTATTGCGCGGTCATCGCATAACAGATGACCGCTAATGTTATTTACACAGCAGCACGTGGAAATATCCTGTGCGGCTTCAACCCTCGATCGTGCCAACTTCTAAATGAGTTTCTGTCCCTCAAACGATTCTAACTTATCGTACAAAGGACATAAATGACTCTGGGTACCACTCGTTTATTGGGTGGTAAACGTAGAGAATAGATACACACCCATAGATACGTACACCCAAAAAACATAACTCTACTTCGGCAGTCAGGTACACATTTCTACATGTTTATGATCGACAACCATAGTGATAGCACGTCGCCAGAACGCGCTCATCGTTCGGATGTAACAGAAAAATGTTGCCGGTGCGCGACGTTAAATTTTTTTTATGCTATTTATAAAAAAATTGCTGTTAGTAAAGGTACATAAAAGTTATATTTTTTCAAATTTGTATTAAATCGTTTACCTACCTACAATTACCATATTTTTTGCTTGCAAATAGAAACACCAGTTTAATATTTACGGTAAATTAAATTTTAAGTAGTGTGACGATTGTTTTGAATACATTTTTAATGTCAAAAATGAATTCTTCGTTATTGATTTATACGAAAATGATACCACACTTGACCTATTAGCTAACCATGGACTCTTATAATTTTTAGAATGACGCCGGGCGAAGCGCTACTTTGAACACCCCCCTCCGGTGCCAACGGGGGGGCTCCCGAGGGCTACCGATCTTAAACGGCTTATATTGGCCCAAGGAACTACTGTACAAAGTTTCATGCTTTAGTCAAATAAATATAGATGTTTGCTTTAAAAACCTATACTACATTAAGCAATTATTATTACATTAAGCAATCCCAACTTCAAACATTTTTATTGTTTTAAGTAATTTATAATTGTAACATATAGTACAGAATAGTTTTGGCACTGAAAGAAAGTATATTTCCATAAAATTTATCATACAATAAACTTGATTGTCGTAATTACTAATCGAGCTGCAGTATTTTTACAGAACTATCACGTGACTGTAAAAACGGTAAGAATTATATAAGCAAACGTAGCACTTATACAAAACATACATAATATAAATAATTAAGACTACTGCAAAATATGCATCCATAAAAATATAAAACGAGTAGATAAACAATATCTTTAAAAAATAACAAAAACTTATAGACATCTGTAGCGACATCTATCGCTCCACTAGGGAAACTCAACGATACTCACATTACGAGTATACGAACACAAGGTTGGCAAGCATCCGCACATAGATGGCGCTAATCGTCCTGCATCGCGCTAGAGAAATGTGCCAACTTCCACGGCATATATACAACTTCCGACGATCAACTGTCGGACCCTTGGTCCCCTGGTCACAACACCCGGCCAGGTGGGTAATTACCCTTTTCTCCCTTCTCACCATCTTCGCTTGCCAACATTGGCGGCTACCATTATCCTGCACCGCCAAACATCTTTATAGAAAAAATTAAATTATTGTTTATTATACCAAAAACTCTTTCAAAATCGGCCTCCGACTGTAACTGATGTCGCACTTTGCCCTATTCTTGTCGCGCGAACACTTTTTCGCCGCGCGTCCACACGAATTTCCATTTCAGGCCGCTGGCTACTTCGCGCGTTTTTTGAAATAGCTGCCTGTTAAAATTGGCCAAGCGCTCGGTTATGTAGAAGGGGCGGCCAGGCCCTTGCGACCCCAACCTTCCGTAGTTATGTGACGTCTGACTCGCGTGGCTTGAATAAGCTCGGTACGCTGTGTGCGGCGCACTAAATTCACAGCCAAGGGTCTGGGTCTGGGTGGCGTTCCGCCCTCCACCAGTACGCGGGGAGCCCCGCTCGCTCTGCACTCTCGATATCTCGTTCGTCCAGCTTAATGCCAAGTTTTTTAGATACAGCTAAAACTATATGTACGGTGTTCTCGTTGGCCATTTCCGGCAGACCTGCTATTTCAATATCGTTAGACAGCATTTCTTGATCGCGATCTTGGAGTTCGGTTTTTAACTGCATTATAGTATTTTCCGTTATTGTTACTTCACATTCGTGTTTTTCAGAACTTTGTATTGCTTCTACTCTGGCTTTAAATGTGTCGATGCGAGCGTTCTGCGCCGCTATTGTAGCGGACAAACGGATATAACATTACGGAACTTACTTACTTAATTTAACTTCCATTAAATTAAACCGTTTGCTGCTGACATTGGCACAGTCTAAGTCAAATATCATAATAGCGTAGATATTCCCGCCTAGGAAGCTGCTGCATTTCGCACATTTATTTGCAGGAGACATCTTACGCCCTCTTTTAGCTAGCAACGTTATCAATAGGAATACTCAGAAACAAATTCGAGATGATCCTTTCTCCGTACGACTACTACTAATACGGCGAGTCGATCATAGATGCCGCTAGTGCTTCATTGATTAAAATTTGAAAAGGTATGAATTTGCGGCTGTGTTATAAAATGTATTTTGATCAAACCAAATTCCAGATGTAGAAAGTCAGGAGTTTTAAACATAGTTTAGGCACTCAATTGTGTATTTACTACAATACTTTATAGCTCGCCTTGGAGTATGAGTTGCAAAAACATGCTACAGGTTTGCGTAATGTACACTGATATTTTCGTTTTGTCTTATATTTTCTTAGAGTGTTACAATAACTTCACTTGCTTAGGTTAAGCACACACTGTTTATCAATATCGTAATGAATAAAGTGGTTAATTGTCACTAAAACTATTTTTAATAAATTAAGATACGCGGACTAAATGTTGGCTTGCGCACAGTAGCGCCCTCTATCTCTGTAGAGCGACTGCCATCTGACCTCCGCTACACTGCTACTAGGGAAACCTGACCAAATTGGACAATGGTAATTATGATCCAATCTGGTCATTCAGTCATCTGAATATGCAGATTTTACCACGTTGTTTTCCCTCACCGTAAAAGCATCGGTTAGTACTTAACTAATGTACATAACTCAGAGAAAAGTTGGTACATGGCCGCAGTGGGATTCGTACCCGGTACGTCTCGGTTACGACTCGGATACTTTAACTACTAGGCCACGCTCAAAACGGATAAAAAATTGGGAAATTCAGCGTCATAAATCAAAGTATTGAATTTTTCATACCGAAAATCAAAATTGAAAACCATCCGCCTCTAAACCTCGCCGACCTGGTCGCAAGGCTTCAATCGGCTCATCGAGAATGTTAGGTAAAATAATCTTACATGTCCTAATTTTCATGGTCTAAACATTAACAACCCGGAGATTACAAAGAATACGTATAGTAACTAATTCGCCCTGGCCCAATAAAAATTTAACCATTAGTAGAGTAGTAGAGTGCTCGCAAGATAACTCTGTTCGCGGCTAAGAAGTGAACTAAATTTGACATATACTTATAGCAAACTCTTTAGCGTCAGTTTTTAGTTCCATTCTCAGCTGCGAGCAGACTGATTATTTTTCGTAGGTTTGTCCTAAATATTTATACAATTTTGGGTTCTATACTAAAGACAGAAATCTTATTTATTATTGCCACTCATTGCACAGCCACCGTGTATAGGATCAAGAATCTCTCTACAGCCATGTCGCACCCGCCTATTCGTCGCGTCGCGCCAGTACAGTGACCCCGTCGTGTGCGCGCCCCAAAAGGGTAGACTGCGCGTTTGCAGTCCGGTTACTATCCGGTGACTATGCGGACACGATGCATACCTTGTTTGTAAGTGGCGACATATGAACGGACGCTTCTTGGGCCTTTTTTCTGATACCGGCAAGCTTACAAATACAGGTGGTAAGTATTTCCCACGTATCCCTATTATATGCTTATGCAAAATCAGCGAGCCTCCTATATCGCCGAGACACCCCTCATGTCAAGGCTGCCACAGATAATTATCATCATTATATCAGTCAAGAGACGCCCACTGCTGGGCATAGGCCTCCCCCAGAGATCTCCACAAAGGCCGGTCCTATACCTTCCGCATCCAGCTGGTACCTGCGATCCTATCAGGTCGTCGGTCCACCTTGTGGGAGGCCTATCCACCTTGCCAGGCCTGCCACGCATGTATGATGTATGTAACCCGTGGAGTCTGTGAACGTGTTTCGTCAGCGACGGCCATGTCTCGCAGCCATACGTTGGCCAGAGTAGAATAGCACCAACCCCTTACACTCATGGGTGTCGTACAAGGCGACTAATGTTTTCGAGGCAAAAGATCAAGAGTCTCCGTAGTCTGGAAAATGGGAAGCAGCATTTTCCATTGTTATATTTAAACACTGCGATCTCCAACCCGCCTGGCAAGCGTGGAGATTATGGCAATAACCTCCCCTTTCGTGGGAGAGGCCCTAAGTCCTGCAGTGGACTGTTACGGGCTGTGATGTGATGATGATTATAACATGTCTGTCCCATACAAATCCCTACTATTTTGGTAACGCGGGAAGCATTTCGTGGCAAGATGTATTATGATTATAATGGGTGGGTGATTATATATGACATGGGTTAACATATTAAGAATCACTTGAAAATTTAATCAGTGAGTTTAGATAATTGTCCCCATCACATATTATTGTTGTTTATTAATTTTGTAAGTTTGAACGTGGTTAGGGCGACCTCGAACATGAACCTAGACTAAGGCAACTTCCCACTGCAGTCACTCCAGAAAACGTCATCAGGCTGAAGTCGTTATTGGAGAAATGTCATAATATTAACAAACGTGAGATTTAGGATGAAATGAGGATTAGTTCCCAGGTAGTTTCCACCACTTTACATGAACTTCTTAAGGTTAGGAAGGTTGTATCTCGAATAATAGCCTACTTTTTCAGAGAAGAGCAGAAAGTACTTGTGCCAATTTATGATACAAAATTTCTATGGTCCGTGAAAATGATGGAAATGGGTTTGAAACTTTATTTCATACTGAATCTCACAGTAAGTAATAGTGTGACATTATTTTATCAGCGACTATACCATGAGGACGTTATCTAGAATGAATGACTTTGTCGGTTGTCCTGGTCTAGGTTCATGTTTGAGGTCGCTCTGACCTAGTTTAAAGTTATAAAATCAACAAACGACACTAGAATAGGCAAGGGACAATTCACCAAATGGGCTTATAAAATTTTCATGTAATTCTATAAACGGTAAGCTATATTTATAATCATAATACATCTTACCACGAAATGTTTCCCGCGTTACCTTCCATTGTAGGGGTCGTAATGTAGCAGATATGCTACTTTTAACAATCGATAGAAAAATAACTAAAAGTTGCCAGATAGTGGTTTTTGGCCAAGGAGTTTGTAATAAAATTTGTATTTAACGAAACAAAAACTAAAATAATGGGGTGCATAACAAGCCGTTGACTAAAAACTTTCGGACCATCGTAGTAGAGCATCACAACTTGACATAGATTTTAGTTCCCGCCATTTGTCAGCGTATTTCATAAGCCATAGAAGCGTATTCAAAATTTTCGCTGAGAGGACATCAAGCATACCGCAAAACAACTAAGGGCTCAGGCTTGAGGCCTGATGAACACCTACAGTATTTGGGAAGGGATTGATTATCTGGTCATCTTGGCGTTAATGTCCCGGTTGTGCTCTCGCGCGCTAGGACCCAGGGTCCACCTTGACCATCATCCAGGATTTGGCAGATCAGGTAATTACAGTAAAGCGACTACTATCTGACCTCAAAGAGTATTTGGAAAGGGAAGTACATGGCCTAAACGGTGGTTTTAAAGACGGCTCCAGGCCAGTGTTTGCGTAAATGTCCTTGATAACCTTAATGTGCGCCTTGAACACAGACTTCGAAATCCCACCAAATTACCTTCCGTCTGAGTGAAACTGTAGGCCCTCTGCAGGTCGAAAAATGCGAAATGCAGAGGTTGAATCCTACTGCAATGGGACGCCTGGAGGACCCTGAGAACAAAGAATGAATGCATGAACATTTCATCCCATGTCGAAGCAACACAGCCAATGAAGCAAAATATAGGAATAGAAAAATATATATAGTGTAAGTACTATAATCCCCGGCCTTCAACATCCTCACGTCGTAATCCATTAGTTCTTGCATCCGACTCAGCGCTGTCAATCCATCACTTCCTAGGCCTCCCGCGGGGTCTCTTTCTTGATACCGGCAGCTTTAGACACATGTTTTCCACGTATCCCTAGGGCATACGCAGTATGTGACCAAACCAGCGCAGGCAAGCCTCCTTAATCTTATCTGCAACGTCACGCCAAGGCTGCCACAAACGTATTCGCAGCATTTTCATTGCGAGTGTAATACTTATGAATACATATATTATTTTGTGAATTTATTTATATGTTCACAAAGGATAACGGGAAGCTTTTCGTAAATAATTTTATTTAATTCCCGTGTGGGGTATACGGATCAGGGGACAACGGGTATACCGACACGTTTTGTTATTCCCTTTTCTCCAATTTGAATACGCTACACTCAGGAAATTTTTGAATAAATTATGAAGAAGAACGTGGTAGAGCTCTGAAAATGGTTTAGCTATCTGCGCGGTTTCTGGACGAGCTGATACGGAAGTATTTCGAAAACATGGCCGAGAAGACAGTGCTACTTCATAGACTGTGAAGGCGCCGGAGATTACCATACGTCATTAAGTACAAGAAATATCCCACTTCGTAGTGATAGTAGTGGTTTATCTATAAAACATTGAAGGAAAAAAATTCCTACTTTTTCCACCCAAACTTTTGAATTTTCGTAGCGATACTTACTTGTAGATGTAAAAAAACAATTTGCCTAACATCCTCATGGCAGTTTCGCTAGTCAGATACATTACAGTCACCTAAAATCAGCTGTTTCGACATGTTTTTTCATTCTTTTGTCCAGGGAGGCAGATGGACGGTCCACCTGATAGAAAATGGCCACCGTCGTCCAGAACATCTTTAAAATAAGGGGAGCGGATGCGATGCCCGGCCTTTAAGGTACCTGTAGACATGCCTTTTCAAGAACCCCAGAGGAAAGATTTCAGGAGGAAGCTCACTCCACATCTTGTACGTGCGCGGAAAAAAGGCTCGCGATATTCGTAAGTTAGCTGGATGCCGTATTGTGGATGAAATCTATCCCATCGTCTATATGTTGATGTACTGCAGACTGGTTCTTCGGTAATTCTTGGATTCAAAAATAGAGTAGGTTAGACGCCAGTAAATCCCTGAAATGAAATGAAACATATTTTCTCAAAGAACACAATTTGTGTCTCTCGTTAAGTAATTATTTCTTTTTTCTAGTCTCTCACAAGAAAACGTGGTTCCGGAACGTGGAACCGGTAGTATAGTCGATATAGATATAAGACATAGGTAGAAGTCGGTATAGTATAGTTAATTATAGTAATAAATTGCAAAATTGTGCTTATGGACCAGCCACGAACCAGCAATCTTTCTTGCGTTTACGGCAGTCTTCCTTCCATGTGCCAATGTCTATGCCAACGCGGGACGCGTCGCTTATATCCCGCCGCAGTTTTTAGCATGAAAAGTATGAGCATGCATTATCATTATGGACGTTGAAGATCGCCCATTGGCGTGGAATGGCCATCGGAACGTATTTAGTTTTGTAGCAATAAATGGTATCTAGTTTCATGAATGTATTGTCAAATTAAAGCCACAATTACGTGTTTACAATTACAGCCGAAACAAACCCGTGGTTATTTGCAAAACTGTCCACCACCCATGGCCAATCTCGTTAGGCCGATCCGCTGAAAATGCGGCGGGCCTTTTGCTAGTTGCCACCTATGCACAGCTTTACACTCCACACAGTTTACAGTACATTATATACTCACGTTTCTACTTTCTAGAGTTTTCATGTAACTTTTCAAAGCACTCTGCACTTCTAAGCTCTTGAATGGATTCTAGTTCTTGGTCCAAAAGTTCTCGCAACGACTAAATCTATATTTATAAAAGAAAGTCGTGTTAGTCACACTTTTTATAACTCGAGAACGGCTGAACCGATTTGGCTGAAAATTGGTGGGGAGGTAGCCTAGAACCAGGACACGGACATACTTTTTATACTTTGTTTAAAACAAAAATACAATGGTTGTTTCCAAATGATCTCATTTGGGGCAGACATTATCAAAGAAAGTTAAATATTAACCGATGCTGTTACGGTGAGGGAAAACATCCTGATGAAACCTGCACATTCAGGTGACTAAAGGTTTATAAACACAGGGTAAGTGTAGGGTAGGTGTAGGGGTAGGGTAGAACTAGGGGTGGGGTAGAACGCTACGCGAATGAAGTCGCGCCTGGTCCACTAGTATAAAAAATAAAAATAAATTCGTACCGAGCCAGTAAACTGAACCACTACAATTCCTAAGTTTGCATCATCATTACGATTGTCTCGGATCATTATATTAATATTATTTTTAACTAAAATAAAAAACGGCGGTAAAACATAGGAAAAGTCTCAGATTCCCTTGATATTTATTCCAATTATCTAATATGTATATGGATTATAAATAATTCATAATAATTAATTCTCATCAATTAAATATATAATTGGATCACTCTACTGTTAACAGTTTACTTTTTATTTGTTTGACTGTTTACGGATACACAAATACATTTTTTATTAACATTACAATCGGACAATATAATTGTAATAAATATTGATTTCTTACCTATGAAATTGGCATCAAATACAACAAATATTTTTAATTGTACACAATATATCAAAATTAATATTTGATTTCGAAAGTAGAGCCTTAAATACCAGTTTTCCCTCTATAACCAGATGTATATTTAAGAAAAGGCTAATTTTTAAAATGAAACCAGTAATCTTAATGTTATCTAATAAAGCCTATAATATTTCAATTAAATTGGATTGGATTGGATATTTAATAATTTGCTTGTATGAAAATTACAGTTTCTGCCAGCCATACAAAACGCCAATTTCATAAGTAAAGACCTAATATTTATCACCACTTAGCTACCACACATTAATGATTAACAAATCTAATCACCGTTAAAAATCGCTTTCATTATATTAACCGCATCTAAAAGCTACTTCTCGAATAAAATCTTCCAATTTATCGATATTAGCTTCTGGTCCTTCGTTCTTTTTACCTCTGCTGACAAAGTAAGGATCAATTTGTAACTGAGCTGCGAGTTTTTTTAAAATGGTTCTTCTATCCCGATCATTGTCATTAATTTCCCGTTTTACTTTTGTGTATTCATTTTTCACTGTGATAAGATCAATGGCAGAACAGATGAGATCTTTAACTTTAGTTAGGTCGTCGCTGGTGTTATTTAAATTAGCATTAATAATGGTTTCGTTACTTTTCTTTCCGCGAACGATGTAATATGGGTCATTTCTCACAGATTTTACTAATTCTTCAATCGAACCACGTCTATTGCGAGCGGCCTGTAGTAAGTCATAACCATAAAACTTCTTTTTGCCCCTTGAAATGAAAAAAGGATCGTCTTCAGAAGAGGATCGGCTACTTCTTTCAACTATAATGTAGCTTGGTTGATCGGCGTAAATTCTATCATCAAGAAATGTGCTCGACTCGGTCGGCTTATTTCTTATAGACAATCCATTAGATCTATCAATCACTTTTGGTATACGATACTTATAATTTGCACCATTAAATAGGGATTTCAGCCGAGATTCTCTCCTTTCATTATTCGAAACTGATGGAAGTTCATACGTGTTACGCCTTAACCTTGACAATCTTTTGATGTCATTTTCCACAGTGTGTATTGCATTTATTAAAACGTCTTTTAGTCCGGCTTCGTGACCAATGCTTAGTTCAACATTTTTCTTTTTTCCACGGGTGCCCCAAAAAGGATCATTTTCTTGTCTTCGTCCGCGATTTCCCCAAAAAGGAGCCGATTCTTCTCTTCTGCCACGCATACCCCAAAAAGGATCGCTTTCATCACGCCTACCTCGGTTACCCCAAAATGGTCCATCTGTTTGTCTGGCTTGATTATCAGCACTCAATGAATTTTCTCGCCGCCCCCTTGCTCCCCAAAATGGAGAATCTTGTAAGCGCCTGCCTCGCGTCTCCCACAATGTATCTGGATCTCTATTTTTGCTAGAGTCCAAAGAATCAGCGGCAATGTAGCTATGTAATGTCTCATCTTCTTCCGAATTACGTCGACCACGATGTCCCCAAAATGGAGTAATTGATTCATCTCGCCTATCATTTCCGAACTTTAATTTCAAATCTTTAAAATTATTATTGATTGGCTTGGGGCAGACATGGCAATTCTTATAAAATGTAGGTTGTCCAACAACATAAGAAGGTTCTCTATCACTGGAGAAGTCGTTCATAAAATTATCCCGTCTTCCTCTAGTTCCCCAAAATGGAGCCAAGCTACTATCACTATCTCCAACCTCATCATAATTCGTGCTCGGCATAGCTACATTATCTGTCATCCATAAACGATTGTAACTTTTTGCGTTATACGATCTTTTATACCGAGAGTCAATATTTTTGAAAAAATTTTCATTGTTAGGTGATTTATTTGTGTCTTTTCCTTGAATGTTTTCGAAAGTTATGAGAAGTACGAGACACAAACAAACCTTTTTCCTCATTTTTGATATCTGAAACAATAAAAAAATGCAAATTAGTTTTGTTATTATTAGTGTTAATTATTGCTCAAGAATTTATACATGCCTACACGCAGTAATATTTACAGCTTAAATATGATACAAACAAAATTATTTCACGTTTTTTGTATTGACATCACACGTTTTGTTTTTGTATTGAAATGCGACAGATTTCTCCATACACCGTAAAAGTTTTTTTCAAGATACTAAATTGTGAACTAGAATTGTTATTTAAAAAAGACACAAGTAAATGAGTGGTTGTTTGAAATTATTCATATTCTCGTTATTTATGATTCGAATCAAGAAAATAGAACACCTTAAAATATTTTTAGGCAAGTAAATGTGAAGTCGTTATTTTATCAACTCACGCTGGTCACATACTAAATGAGAAATTAGAGTCTATATAAATATTAGTAACTGGACAGACTGGCAGCATTTACCGCTCAGATTATGATGACATGTATTAGAAACCAAATTTTACATAAAATTTCGCTAAGGCATAATTTTGTTACACTGTTCCAATTATTCACCTAATACACAGCATTGAGAATATCACATGTTCTTAATTAAAAAGAGGGGTAAATTTTAATTTTAATAATAATATTTGAGTAAAATTATAATATTGCACACAATTACTCACATGGTAGTATCTTTTGCAGCCGAATATCATATGAATATAGCCATAAGTAAATCTGATGTTTATGGGAAGATAGCGGCTTGATTTCTGAGAGAGTTGACCTGTGGTCGAGCTTTTATAAAGGAAAGGGGTGTAGGTGGATTCCCCAGGGCTGTCAAGACGGATTTCTTTTTTGTGTTTGTCCTCCCGCTCTGGAGGGAGTCACGGTGACTGTTATTAAATTAAAACAATGCTACTGGCGTATTACTCCAGACGTGCAATATAGGAAGTATTAAGGCGAAGTCTTATTTCGAAATTTTATCGTTTTAATTTACATTTACGTAATGTACTCGTATGTATACATATTTTCAAATTGGAAAATGGAGAAGCAAGAGGAGAACGTTATATTCAGTCTACTTGTGGAACTACAGTGGCATATGGGGCAGCTCAATTATGGTGTGGGGAGAGATGTTTGGAAGCTTGAACGGAAAAAGCGGTAGTTGCTGAAAATACTCTGACTGCTGATTGATACATCAGGGATATTTTAGAAGAGCATTGACTAAGAGAAGCGTTAAACCTAGAATGTTATCTCCAAATTTTCTAACATTTTTCTGTTCCGCTGATTGTGTCGGCGTACTTAATAAGTATTTAGGATATAGTTAAATTTTTGCTTTCTGCAGGCTGGCAAGCGGCAATACCATAATAATAATACGAAATGTGTTAATAATTTCCGATATTTGGCTTTGCTTTTATAACATAGATGTTGATTATGTTGTAGAGGCAAAGATTTTGTTTGTAAATACAGACTCATAGACACACAGCCCTTAAACGTGTATGGAAATTGAAATAGGAACCCTTCCAACATACCTACTCCTATGAATATATTACAATTAATAGAATATCCTGACATTGACCTTGAATTATTCATATATTCACATTAACTTGTATCAATAGATCCTCTACAAAAATTCTCTGAATTATTCTTCTATTAATAGGTCAGAGACATTGAGGAGCCTATTATTCGGAAGAATTTCTTGGACTAGGGTAGGGTTGCCAACTTTTTAAAGACCAAATATGGTATTTTCGGATTCAGTAGCCATTAAAATATAGTAGACAGAGAATTCATTGAAAAAATATACTTAGGTAATATTTTTAATAAAATTCATATATTTAGTGTAAAATTGGTCTTCAGTAAGTAGTTAGCTGGTCCAGGATTGGGGTTTAATTGAGTTATTTCTGAATTCTTTACATTAAAATTTAGGACGCATTCCGTTTACGGTAAGTGATACTGATAAGTGTCTTTGCAGATAAAATATAGTAGTTTCGCCTACTGTTAGTTAGTTTACCGACAGAGTCCGAAGAATTGCCCGGCATAACTGAAAGTGGACGTCACATAGCTCGAAGAAAAGAAGCCGATGGATTAGTAAAGATCTCGGACGGCGTCGGCAGGCCTCCCGCAAGGTGGACCGACGACCTGGTGAAGGTCGCGAACAGGTACTAGCTGGATGCGTATAGCTGAGGACCTGCCTATGCCAACATATCTGGGGAGGCCCAGCAGTAGGCGTCTTTTGGCTGACATGTTCATGATAACAATGTCTCTTTGCTATTGCCATAGCTTTATTTTTGTCATATTAGCATATAAAATCCATTCTTTATTAGAATTTCATTTCTACTGTAATAGTTCATGAGCGATACGCCTTAACGTACAAAGTTATCCTCAGTAAAGGCTTGACATGTCTCTTCTCTTTGTTTGCGGAATTCCAGTGCACTAGGAAAAGTGCGGCGGGTAGAGCCGTGGGAAAACAGAAATAAAAAATGGTTACTCAACAAAACGGCTAAATAAATCATTTTTGTTCTAATTTAAATACTTCCATATTATTTGAAATTTAAATGATAAATCTAACGCGACGTAACCTAATTTTTGTATTACTGGCACGCCTGCCCGCCAGAGCACATACAGCCTACGTGTCATTAGCAAAGATTTTCCTTGCGTAGTACGAACATACTTTCGTGTATTACGGTTTTCAGAAAGCCAATCCCTCATACCACGGCTTGCCACCTCCGCCCCCGTTGGGTGAGCGTCCATCACAATACCCCTAGGTATTTTTCGTAATAATTCCATTACTTGCTCTGACAAACATTCGTCTACTATAATTTTGGGCGTAGATAAAAAAAAATCGAGGCCGTGTTTTACGCTGGAATATTGTAATTTCGGTAAGGGATGAAGTTTTTTTGAATAATAATTATTTGTAAAGTGATTATTTAAGTACCTACTTACTTAGCTGCAAAAAAAATATCTTACAAATTGCATATGTAAAAAAATACAATATATGTTATATTTTTTGTTTTGGAGCCGCCCGACTGGGGAGGTACCTCCACCTTACAGAATACCGCAGCTAAACAATACTCTTTTAAATAGTATTGTGTTTCTGCCGGTGAGTAAGGTCTCCAGTGGGGTGGGGATTTGGGGAACCGTGGCTTTGGCAGTGGAGGGGCATTTGCCCGTTTTGCTGCCAGAGCAACGTGCTACAGATGTGGGCAACGCATTGGCGATACACTTGGTGTTGCTAATGTCTATTGGCAGTGGTGACCACTTTTAATCAGGTGGCCCGCTTGCCTGTTTGCCTACTGTATGATATAAAAAAAAAATTGACGGTAAAAAAAAAAAAATGTGATACTCGTCAATGACTCACTACGAGTGTTCCGTTGCGCTCACACGACGCGCTAATTTCGCAGAGATTAAGCATGAACTGCGCTAAATGGTATTTATAATTAGTTCTGCGAAGTTGGATAGCCAATCGTAGTTTGCTATTTCGAAAATTGCCGAAAGTTAAATATGACCCACTCTTACGCTCTGATCACATGATAGTCATACTTTTGTGACGTAGGTAACAAGAGGCTGTGTACACAAAATAGATTCGATAATGTTCCGGTGCTTTTTTAAATGTATGTTTTACTTGAAGGCAATTCTTTAGAGAATTGTTGCAGTTTATTATAGCTAACACAGATAGATTCTGTGTTAGATTAGGTTTTGGATTTGGTATTGGATTCAGACACGTGAAATTTCAGTATGTGTTTCTTCGAACCTTTATCTAGCATTCGTAAAGACGCAATCATGAATAATTGGATTTTCTCTGATAAGTTTTAAATTTACTATGATATGTTCTTGTTGTTCTCCTAACCGCTTACGGTAGATAGATCAAATAAAATAAATAAAAAGTGTCTAAATAAATAGTGCCTCGACCTGCCTGCATCAGGAAATAGGTCCCGCGGGAGACCCAAGAAAAAATGTATTGACATCTCCTATTCGGACGCGAGTGCCAACGGATTAAGTGGAGTAATCGGGTAAAGTAGAGAGAACAAAATAGGACAGTGGACCCTGGTAGATAGCCGGGACTAACCGCTCGGATGATAATGATGATGAGAGACAGTGGCGTAGCTTGCCCTTCAGGGGCCCCGTATCAATAGTTCAATAGTTGTCTAGGGGCAGCGCTAGTCGATACTCCAACTACGGAGGAGTGCTAATGAGTAACTTATAAATCCTGTTTAAGTCAGTAAATGGTCCAGTGCTGTGAACTCACATAAATTCGCATGTTAATAATAAACATAACTTTAATCACTGAATAAACGAGCGTAGCGAGCTCTACGTTTGTATGACACTAGACTCTAATAGCTAGCTATATTAAAACCGTGCATGATGAAATTGATTTATTTATGTTACTGAATGAGCAAGGGCAGCGAGCTCGAATTTTTATAATTTATCCATTAAAACCTTGCGCTATTTTAATGAAAATAACGAATAATTAGTAAATGGACGATAGCGCCGGACGATCTTGGAATTTTTGACATTCTGGTGTCACAACATTGTATAATAAAATTAACTACGCGAGCAATAAATGAGCGAGCTCGAAATTTTGGAGCTGGAGTTTCGGCTATGAAACCTTCCAATGTAGGTATTATTAGCCAATATTAACTATTATGTATTTATTTGTACATTATTGTTGATATTTACAATAATACAAAAATATAGTAACAAATAAAAAAAACCTAAAAAAGAAATTGTTTTATTAGGTACACGTACCTACTACAGAACTTCGTCATTATGTACGCTGCCTAATTTTAATTGTATTTATATTAGGCATCGGCTAACATGCGTCGATCCAATAAAGCTTTAAAAATAACAAGCAACTCTAACAACTGTTTGGAAAATACCTAAACAAGCTGCGTCACGAATACGCACCACAACTATGTTTGGGAAGTATTTTATTAACGCTGCTCTTTTAAAGAAATTGGGAAGCGAATATCCGATGGTCCTGCGATAGATTTTTTTATAAGTGACATCCATGTGGGATGTAGAATTGATAACATTGTGTGCTGCTGATAGCACGTATTAAGTCATCTATATAGACATTAAATAACCTTGACGAGCTCAATACCCTTTGTTTTACCTCACATGGCAGTCCGTATACTTCTGAAAGCGAATCGCTACATATATCGTCTGGTTCGCGTACCAGGACTGGAACAGGCGTATCTGCAGGCACGCCGCTCTCTCTCAATTTGCTTCATAGGACGGCACAAGACACAAAAGAAAAAGCTTTGGGGAGATTAAGGAAGCAAGCATACACAGGCGTGCGCCTACGAGTTTAAAAAATCACAAAGTCGAAATATTTACATTTATTTTAATTTTGTTACATTTTTGACGACCTGAGTGGTTCAGTGATCAACATGTCAGTCAGCCACGCAAGAGGTCCCGGGTTCGATTCAACAACAGTAACAGAAATTAAAATGATGGATTTTAATTTCTGTTACGGGTCTGGGTGTTCTATGTATAATAAGTATGTATTTAAAAGTATATAAGTAGTATGTATTTAAAAGTATATCAGTCAGCTAGCACCCATATTACAAGCTTTGCTTACTTTGAGGCTAGATGGCGCTGTGTGAATTTGTCTACAATTATTTATTTATTTATTATTTGCCCCATTCTCAATTTCTCATTCAGAAAAAATATTATTGTCTGTCATACAAAAACTTCTTCTTTTCACTCCCTTTTGGATTTCGTCTCCCATAGAAACTGAACTTCTTTCACCCCCTTTTGGATTCCAAGAACATTTCATATTCTATCATTAGCTTTTTTGTAGGTAGAGTTTTATACCAAAAATGAACGCTAAATTATAATGAACATATCGAGTACGTAGATAGCGTTTCATCTTTAAAATCCCGAGGTTATCAACCGAACTACAAACATTAGCTGAGTATATAGCTAGGTTAGAAACAACAGCGCCACGACTTTGAGTTTTATGTTTTTTAACCAAATAAACTCCTATAGGGATATATCGATACTCGTATTAGCTGACGGTTTGTATTTGACTTTTAATAGGTAAGATGGTTTCATGCGGTACTTTTATTGTGGGTGGCGGAACGCTAAAACCTTTTCTTTTAAAAGTGTAGGTACTGTGTAACTTCTCAACAGCTGTTTGTTCTTTTGCTCGTTGTAATTATTTTATAAACTGGTAAGTATTTGTTTTCTTTTATTAGTGTTTTAGTAAGCACATTCACCAGGATGTTGGTTTATAGGTGGATGTGTACTGAAGTGTAGCATACTATAGACATTTAACTTTTTTCTTTTTTGATGCTACACGCCGCAGAGCTAAATAGATATATAGGGCGGGGGCGGTGCTTAAGAATCGTTCTAAGAATTCGATCTACCATAAACCTGTTGTGAAAATTATTTCTGTGAAAACTCATTACGTATAGTAGGTACCTTTCTCACCCATTACTATCACTAGTAAGTGAGTAAGTACTGAGGTATGTGATTGCTCGTTTTCCTTGTGTTGTGGCTTGACCAGGTCCTGAACGCTTTTGTGGTCGAATGCTGTATGTTTTATTAACGTATATAGTGTTGTGGTTTGTTAAGATGTTTTAAGAAATAATAATAATAAACTCATGCATAATATTATTTATCGTGCATATTATTATACCGTCACGGGGTGTCAATCAGCACCCTAGAGTTATCAACGTAAAGAATTTATTTCTATAAAAGATTTTTTTTACTTAAATTTATTATCTGTGACAATCCTGGCGTCTGCAGAGCCCAGATAATTGTCTCTTTGTACTTTTTAGATCACGACAAAGTAAATAAGGCAATGCGAGTATATAAATTTTATTTTTATAATTCTCTACATTTTATAGTACCTAATACCTGAAGTAGTTATTATAATGTTAACCACAACTCTATTACCGCTATTAAAAACAATTGTTCATATAAAACTGTGTTTAAAATTATTAGACATAATTTTAACATTTTTATAGCATTTACTTATAAAGATTTGATTGTTTGTTTGTAAAGGATAAACTCAAAAACCACTTAACCGATTTATTTCGTAAACCCAGATATGCAATTTAGAATCTGGAGACGAATAAGGATATAGCAATAACATTATATCGGTTTCAGATACGGTTCATGTGAATTTATTTCAGATTACCCGTTAGTTTCGGATAGTTTCGGTTATGGATTATAGATTTAGAAAGAGTTGTAAAATTAAAATACCTACATACAGATAAATGGTTTAACTTTTTAAAGTTATCATTTGGTACTACGATCAGTTACATAAGTAATTATTGTAGCTACCCTTTTTAAGGGTTCATCGTCATCACATCCCATAATAGTCCATTGTAGGTTAGGTTAGGTTAGGTTAGTCCCATAATAGTCCATTGTAGGTTAGGGCATCTCCCACGAAAGAGGAAGATATTACCATAATCTCCACACTTGGCAGGGTTGGAGATCACAGTGTTATAAATATAACAATGGAAAACACTGCTACCTATTTTCCAGCCTACGGAGACTCTAGATATTTTTCCTTGAAAATATTAGTCGCCTTGTACGACATGCTCGAGTGAAAGGGGTTGGTGCTTTTTTACTCTGCCGGACACCACACGGCTAAGGGTTTCAAAGTTTATTTACTTAAAAATGCAGCAACACCTGTCGTAACATGTCACATTTGGACTCCGCTCCCATCCAAAATTATTCAAAACTTTCCGGTTACGATTACGGATATTTTTTTGTTTCGGATATCCGATAGTTTCGGTTACGGTTACGAAGCTCCATCGAATCCCTGACAGAAAAATATGTTTTCAGCGAGTAACATAGGCTATAACATTTTCCCGAAATTCAACATAGTTCCCATGGGTACGAGTCCGGAACATAGTAACCGAATTTTACGCGGTCAGGGTTGAGAAAGTACTTAATTAATATTTACCTAACACGAAATAGGCAGGTTGTGAAATATATGTTTGTTTTAGACTACAGAGACATCTTTCCTAGACTGGTTAGAAACAGCGACAAAGAACGCTCCCCCAAGGACGAAGTAAGAAATGTCGTTACACTCACACCCCATTTCCTAAGGCTACCCTGACTGTAACCTTTGTGTTTCTCGGTATTGTAAATAGATGGCGTTGTTATTAGAATGTATTATTATGTTCGTCTTTAATCTACTTAATTTATAACAATCATTTATTTTTTCGACACCGTAATAACAAACGACAATAAACTAGTTTGTCTATCACGATTGTAGTTTCCGTTACCGGCTTGAAGTTTATTTCTGGGACGTGCAGTATTTTTAAGATTTTTTTATTGCGTTATGAGTTTTTTATTGCGTAGGTATTATATACTGATTTTCTGATGAGGACTGGCCTCTAGTTCGCTAATTTACTTTTTCGTAGTTCCCGCGGGAACTCCGGAAATTATACCTTTGTGCTAATGTGGGCTGTAAGCTACATTACTCCTAAATCTTCCAAATCTAAGTATATCAAGATCTGGGCAGTCATTTTTGCGCGTAACTTTACTTATTAGTAGGATAGTAAGATAAAAATGGTACTTTGGCGGTAATGTGAAGGAGAGAATTCCAACCGCCAATGTTGGCAAACGAAGATGGAGAAGGTGGAAAAGGGTAATACCCACCTGGCCGAGTTGCTGTGACCAGGGGACCGAAGTCCAATGGACGCTCTTTGGATCTTGTATATAAGCGTTGTAGATGGAACACTCCGTTAGCGCGATGTAGATTTGACAGTTGCTGTCATGCTGATTGTCTTGCCAACTCGTGTGTGCGAGCTCTCTTTTATTCACTATGGAGATCGCTACAGTACCATTCTTTGGCGTGGCGGTGAGGGCAAGTTCGAAGATAAAGTTAGCCAATTAAAATGTTCAGTCATAAGTTTTAGTTATGACGAACTACGGACAAGGCGCGTTCGCTCACACATACTTTACCCCTGCTTACCCTTTTCTATTGCTTATAAACCTTCCTCTTGAATCGCTCTATCCATTGTTGCAATCTAAGCGTACATAGATACATAGATATATACACTAGTGGACCTGACGCGACTAGGTTCGCGTACACCTACCTTACCCCTACCTACCCTTTTTTTTATTATAAAGCTTTCTCTTGAATCACTCTATCTAATGTTAATAACCTTATTAAAATCCGTTTCATACTTTAAAATACCTAAGCGTACATAGATACATAGGGACAAACGGAGGGAAGCTACTTTGTTTTATACTATGTATAGTAATCACTTTTATCTAGTTCTAGCTCCAACTTAACTATAAGCGTTGCTATTTCTAATCTCCGCCACGCTCATCCAACGACTCTGTTTAGCTAGATACAATAAACAAGCAATCCCGATAGCAAATACCTGCCGTAAAAAGATTAGCCCCTTCACTGCGTGAGATGAGGAGGCAATGACCTAACCAATGGAAAAATGTCGGTATACCCTCGACCAAGTATATTATACCTAAATATTTTCTAAACTACTTAGCTAATTTTAATGAAACAAAAAGCTAGGAACTATCTCGATTAAACTGGCTTTCAAACAAAAGAAACGACATCGAAATCGGTCCAACCGTTCGGGAGTTACGATGCCATAGACAGATATACAGATACACATGTGAAACTTACAACACCCTTCGTTGTTCGCTGAGGATTAAAAGGTGGATAGTCACCAACCAAGTTAACATACTATACTCAAATATTTTCCAAACTACAGACCCATTTTAATGAAACAAAGCTAAAAATCATACTGACTAAACTAACTTTTAAATGAATAAAACCGCATCCAAATCGGTCTATCCGTGCGGAAGTTACGAGCGACCGACAGACACATATATCCACGTATACATATATACACGTACAAAGATACACAGACATACACGCCTCTTCGGGGATTAAAAATAAGTCGGTACGTTAGTTTATAATCTATGCAAGGCAGATTTGCATATTCTCGACTTAGCAAGCTTAGCTAGTCGAAATTGTGTGCTAACATGGGTGTCATATCATACAAACGAAGGAATCTAGCTTGGAATCCGGCCAGTTTGGAAGCCGGTGAATGAGGAACCATTCATGTAAACTATATTTAATTCAATTTGTACAAAAGGTAAACAAAAAAGTGAATTTTGCTGTGTACCGTAGCTGTAATGTGTACAAAAGTTTAGTGAAACCTATTAAAAAGGACAGTATATTCTAACTATAAATTTTTAAGAATACATACAAAGTGTGATTATTGAATAACAAGATTTCCGCAAAGATTCCGCCAAGGCGTCGCCCGTGTGGACTACACATTATATCGCACAAGTAGCCAGACGCAGTACTCCAGACTCTAATCAAGCTACCTACGATTAGGCGATATTTCGATTAAGGCGTAAAGAGATAACAAACATATACACACACACACTTTGATACATAGGCAGAGCACATAACATATGTGTGGATACGTAATACCTTATATCTGATTCTGCGTAAGTAGCGGGAAAATAACTTGGTTAATCAGTGTTACAGAAGCCGCCACAACTGGCACGAAAAGCCGAAAATGCAAACAGAGCTTCTCTACTTCGTGCGAACCACAGAATAATCCGACCTAATTCTGGAATTCTGTTACATGAATACCCTAAGCTTTTACCCAAACTTCAAATGCTACATATTCGACCTCATTGTAACTTTCCATCAGCTGAGTTGAGGTCAAATGCAAACCTTTTGATAATTAAAAATAAAACTTACATACGAGTAAAGATGTTTTTTCTTTTTATTTATTATATAGGTAAGGATTTTACATATACCTTTAATATGAAGTCATTGAAGCTTGAGAAAATGTGCAAGCGGGTCACCTAATGGCAAGCGATCACAGCCCTCCATATAGTCTGTTGTCACAATAACTGAATACGGCTTGGTCTAAATTTTGCCAAATACACCTGGGGCCTTATCTTGATCCGTCGAAGAGAATTCTATATTTATTTTCAACGTGAGGAATGATTCACAATTTTGAGGAATGGCGCTGATTTTTCCTATTTTTGTACCGTTCGCTTTCGGTACTGCCTATATAATATTATATAGTAGTTTATGCAACCGGCATATAAAAGGGGGTACTAAAACATGAGATAATAGTTTGACACGAGTGTTTTAATATCTAATTATATGTAGTTGCATACACTACTTTATCTACACTCATATTTTCATGTTACAATTTCGTACCTAAAATTTTCTCAACTTTCCTGAAAGAACGCTGCGAGTCATGTCTGTTGTACATACCCGTCGAGGATATCAAGCGGCAGGAAATTCACTTCACTACTTTCATATTTATCTATTTATTTATTTAAAACAAGAAAAGCATTCACAAACACAAATAACATCAATTAGAAAAATATATTTTATCTACACTCACAGCGATTACAAAACAATACATATTCGAAAACAGTCGTTTAGTGATACACTTTTTTCACGCCTGTATATAAAATTTAAAAAAAAAATACTTTACGATACACCCAGACATACCGGACTAAACACAAATCACAAATATTCCTTGTTCGCTCACTCTACAATGAGTATGAATCTTGCTATCCCGTTTTTTCGTCTGTTCATATAAGCTCAAAGAAAATGACGCGCGCAATGTTTTGAACGTTCGACATGCTGCTCAAGCTACCAAAGTCCTGACGTTTTTTTTGAAACATCGGTGTAAATTTTAAAATCTCTTAATAAAATTTAAATCAAATCATTTAAAATACGGTGTAATATAGTGCACAGTTATGTGAAAGCGCAAAGTATGGAAATACACCTGGATTATCCTTTCAACGGTAAATAAACAATGGTCGTGGCTATCGGGAATCTATTTTAGAAATTGTGACAAAAATATGCATCGTAATAGTGTGAATTTGCAATAATTGAAATGCTTTACCTTAAAACAACATACCATTAAAGATAAATTTAAAATTATTGGCAAATTGAGCAATATTTCGGTAATCGAAAATATTTTGATGCTAACAGGGTCGGATTTAGTATTAATTGTATAACATTTTAATACTCAAATCTTGTAATGTATAAATCAGGGTTTCATACCAAAAATGTACTGTTAGTGTATATGTAATGTTCTGACATTATAATAAAAGATAACAGAGAACAAGATAATAAGTAGCTGCAAGTCCCTTCAGTCAGGACTGCGTACACCAGGGTGTATCATCATTATATGAATTTTTACGGAAAATAAAGAATATGCTGCCTGTTTAATATATTAATGTAGCTATCCATTTAATTTCTTTTTACGACAATGTCCTCTAGAGGGCATCATATTCAATAAATTGTGAAGTCACATAGGCCAACCTGTGGATAATGAAGATACTTCTAACGATAAGTAAGTAGGTACCTACTTAGTTTAGAAGTTATAAGACCACCAATAAACATTTATACCGGTCAAAATCCTCAAAACCCCAAAACAAGCACTGCCGATTCTCGGTATGTAGGATCGAGAAATCAAAAAGACGGTGGTAGGTATCAGGACGTGGGTTTGATTCACTAGACACCTTACCTTTTATTATAATCTACATCTACACTAATATTATAAAGAGGAAAGATTTGTACCTATTTTTGTATGTTTGTATGTTTGTATTGAATAGGCTTCGAAACTACTGGACCGATTTCAAAAATTATTTCACCGTTGGGAAGCTACACCATCCGCGGGTGACATAGGTTATATTATATTTTCTAAAAAATTACGGATCATTAATAAAACTCCAATAATGTAACCCAAGGTGTAAAAAAATACCCAAAAAATTCCTTACATCGCGTGCGCTGCTAAAACTATTGATGATAGTAATGTACTACGACTTTGCAGAACACATCATTATCTACAAAAAGTGTCGCGACAGTATATGTCTAACTATTATAGTTATGTCACAATAAGTGTTCTTTTATTTTCAAAATTTAATTCAAATGCCCCCGTTAAAAATCGCTCTTTATTTGTACCTTGGTATTAATCCTTATCAAAATCAATTACATATTCACGACTGCTTCAATACCTTTATATAACTTTTTGAATTATTCAATTCAGACATTCCATTCGAAAGATATCACGAGTTTAAAAATGTGAATATTAGAAAAAAGTCGCGTGTTCGCCGCTCAGTCCGCTCGGCTATCTAGGCAGCACGGGGTACGTACGGGAGGGGAGTCAATGTCAAGAAATACGGCCGTCAGGAGCCGGGTCGCCCCCTTCCCTATAAAATGGTTGAGGAGACGGTCGGAACTTTTGTGATCGTAATATGGTGTCCTGTTTGTAACGGGACACTACTCAGTACATACTTAAGTATAATATAATTACTTCATATTATAAAACGAAGTCCCACGCCGTGTCTTACTGTCATTCTGTACGCGATAAACTCAAAAACTACTGAACGGATTTTCATGCGGTATTCACACACAGACAACGTGATTCATGACGAAGGTTCAGGTGTATAATTTGTTAAGGTTTACTACCCGTGCGAAGCCGGGGCGGGCCGCTATGTCAATATAAAATTATAAGGACAAGTTTTTGTTTATATTCGTTACGAGTGGAAATTCGTAGCAAAATATAACATTGCAGATGGGCTGTCTTGTTCCGTCCCTGCATTTGCATTAGTGTGTGTGTTTTAAAGATGTGTGTCATTTTGTCTCGAATTGAAATTTGGTATGTTCTCTCTGCTTCTGTAGATACATTTTATTTTCTATGACGATACAGCATTTTCCATACTATTTTCATTACAGCTGTAACATAAAATAACTTTTTAATCATTATGAAATAATTTTACTTTATAATTTTTTGACGAGCGTCAGGGTGCGGCGAAGTAAGCTGAATACCTAAATGTGTCATTACCAAAAACAAAATTCAAACCTCTTTGATTAATTCATAGTCTGTGTTCCTGATTATATTTGTGAATTATTTTCCCGCTAAATATAATTTATTTTTCTAATTGATGTTATTTGTGTTTGTGAATGTTTTTTTTTGTATCAAGCAAATAAATAGATAAATATGAAAGTAGTGAAGTGAATTTCCCGCCGCTTGATATCCTCGACGCGTAGATACAACATAATTGACTCGCAGCTTACTTCCAGCAAAGTTGAGAAAATGAGAGGTACGAAATTTTAGCATACACTACTTTATCTACACTCATATTTTTATGTTAAAATATCGTACCTATAATTTTCTCAACATTGCTGGAAGTAAGCTGCGAGTCAGTTCTGTTGTATCTTGGCATCGAGGATATCAAGCGGCGGGAAATTCACTTCACTACTTTCATATTTATCTATTTATTTGCTTGATACAAAAAAAACATTCACAAACACAAATAACATCAATTAGAAAAATAAATTCTATAAGAAAAATAATTTATTTATTAAAGCTTAATGCACAAAAGTACAGTGGCGGACTTAAAGCTAAAATAGCCTTATCTACCAGTCAACCGGGATAATCTAAGCCTGAGAAAGGTAGGCGGTGCAGGAAAAGAAAGACAAAAAAATACAAAACAACTTGAGTAAAAAGGAGGAGGGATATACATTTATGCAACTATAGTCCGGAAGCACACTAAATACATATAAAAAACCATAAAATAAACATATGAACTTAAAACTGGATACAATATATAAGTAAAACCAAAGGTAAAATAATATTTAAATTGAACAGAGTGAAGAGACGAGAGAAAAGTGAAGTGGGTCGAACAGAGAGGGAGAACGAGTATTATGGAGCATTCAAGTAATGACCATGCACCGCTTTCTTAAAAGAACATTTGTTAGGTAATAGTCTTACATCAGAGGGAAGATCGTTCCAGAGCCTTATGGTCTTAACTGCAAAAGTGTTAGAGGTAAAGCTGGTGCGGTGAATAGTTTGTTATGTGTAGAGCGCAGATTGAGGTTGTGAGAGTCAGAAAGGAATTGAAATTTACTTTTTAAATAGTGTGGGGTAGCTGGATCGTGTAAGATTGAATACAATAGAGAAAGGGATCTTAAGTTACGGCGCTGGCGAATAGTGAGCCACCTGAGCTTAGTACGAAATTCGGAGATATGGTCATATTTTCGTAAACCGAAAATGAACCTAATACAATTGTTCAGGAGACGGTCCAGCTCTTGAATTTGTCAAAGACATTTAGGTATTCAGCCTATATTTCGCCGTGTCTCGGCGCCCGACAAAAATTTAAGAAATAAAAGTGTTGCATAATGATTAAAAAGTTATTTTACGTTACAGCTGTAATGAAATTAGTATAGGAAATGCTGTAACGAAAAGTTATTTCTTAAAATTTTATGGACTGGCGTGAAAAAAGTGTATCCATAAACGACTGGTTTCGAATATGTAATTGGAATATTACGATACGAGTGTAGATAATAGTAGTTTATGCAACTGTCATATAAAAGGGGGTATTAAAACATGAGTGTCTGTTTATCATACGAGGCGTAGCCGAGTATGATAATAGTTTGACACGAGTGTTTTAATACCTAATTATATGCAGTTGCATACACTACTTTATCGTACACTCATATTTTTATGTTAAAATATCGTACCTATAATTCTCTCAACTTTGCTGGAAGTAAGCTGCGAGTCAGTTCTGTTGTATCTACGCGTCGAGGATATCAAGCGGCGGGAAATTCACTTTATTACTTTCCCATTTATCTATTTATTTGCTTCAAACAAGAAAAAACATTTACAAACACAAATTACAACAATTAGAAAAAATATTCTGTTTAGCGGGAAAATAATTACACATAATATAATCAGGAAAATTTGAATTTTGAATTTGAATTTGTCAAAGACATTTAGGTATTCAGCCTACATTTCGCCGTGTCCCGGCGCCCGACAAAAAATTTAAAATATAAGTGTTGCATAATGATTAAAAAGTTATTTTACGATACAGCTGTAATGAAAATAGTATGGGAAATGCTGTATCGAAAAGTAATTTTTAAAAATTTTAAAGACTGGCGTGAAAAAAGTGTACCCTTAAACGACTGTTTTCGAATATGAAATTGGAACATTACGCTATGAGTGTAGATAAACTTATTTAAGTTACAGCTGTAATGAAAATGGTATGAGTATCATAAAGTAATTTTTTAAAATTTTATTGACTGGCGTGAAAAAGTGTATCCTTAAACGACTGTTTCCGAATATGTAATTGGAACATTACACTTTGAGTGTAGTTAAAATATATTGTTTATTATAGCGCGACTCGAGGCCAGCGGGTCCCAAATAGAGCCCCAGATTAATTTGAAGTGTTGATTTGCATTTGAATAGGTACTCGTAAGGACTGGGTGACGGGATTCCAGAATATGACGTATTTGCCTTTTAAACGTCTCTGTACGTTTATACAGTACAGTAGAGTTGTTTGTTTAGAAATTAACGCGACCTTCGTGTTTCCTGGAACATAGGTAGGTCTTTGACGTAAAATTTGATTCAGATTCTTGCCATCTATTCATCAGCTCTTAACTTCTGGTTACCTACTCAGTTGGCCCAATCTGCTGCGCGCAAACAAGGTAACATATTTAGCCACCACTTAGTTTATAACCAACGTTCATGTTTACAAAAAAATTATTAAACAAGTAAATATCGTAAATATTGGTTTTCTCCAAAATAGTCGCAGGTATTATGTAACCTATTTTTAAACTTACCTACCTAATAATTACTATTAATAGACCAGATTCTAACATTTTATTTTATTACTTGTGTGCCGTGGCCTCGCTAACGCTATGAAGTACGTTTTACCTCTTTTATAGTGGAAACTAGTATTAATTATTATTTAACCGCAAAACACTATTCTAAAAACAATGTAAATAAGTATACCTACATAAACAATAAATAGGTAGGTCAGTAAACAGAACCTACCTACAGAAAATTAAATTAAATTATGCAAAACGCAGTCGAAATCAAGTAGCTAACAAAGAACAATGAAGAGAAATTGTAGATATCTTTTAAAATTCAAACAAAGACGCCACCAAAAGGAATCAGTAGCCGTAATACCTATGACTAAGACGAATATCAACATTTTAGGTATTTAGATATTCGAAACTGACTTTAGGAAATCCATATTATTGCAAAAGTATTATCAGTCCACAATTTACCCAAATAATCTACCCTTACTTACCATGCGAAATTCCCGCGAAACCCACCCCGGGCGCCTACGTAAACTTGATCGCTTTCCCAGCAATCCGTTGCGAAAACAGCGCCGTCCCACTCTGTCCTTCGGGAAACTGGGTGTGTACTGTTTTACCATGGGTACGGGGAAATTTTCAGAGGTGAAGCCGCCAGAACTGCAGAACGGCTCGGCAAAGGCAGACGTTCCCCTGCAGCCAGGTTCGCGGCAGTTCTGTGCGGGAAATTTGAATTCAGAACTCGTATTCGAACGGACGGTCCGGTTTTGTTTGACTTTGTGAGCCGCTTCCGGGCGCCACGTCGTCAACTTCAGAATTTTTGGCGGTAAGTTTTTCCCTCCTTTGTTCTTTGTCTTTGTGTTGCTTTGCTTTAGCTACTTTGATACTCGTAGAGGTTTTAATTTGAAGTGGTTTCGAATATCTCCGATCCGAAATGAATCAAAGGCGTCCGGACTAAACATAGCACGGAAATTTAAAATATTATACCATTTATTTTTGGCATAAATTTTATTTTTGTATTATGATGTAAGTTTTATTAACATTTTGTGAAGTCAAACATTTGTTTAGAAACTTTTAAAACATTGCGAAACAACGCGGTAAATATTGCGATAAATAACAAGGAAAAGCAACTTACCTATTCCTTTAATAACTACGTAAAAATATTATTTTTATTGCACACATTAAAGAAAACAATAGATACGTCACAAATACTAGTATCTACAGGTTTACACGCGCGCAAAAGCGGTGTTATCACTTTTCAGTTATCTCCTCCAGTCAACCTTTGGGAGGGATATTTTTATCACCACAAAGCAAAGGTTGTAAGAGCAATTTGGGTTAAATTATAAATGAGCAGTAAAACTGTTAAATAACTACTTACATTCGTGCCTTTATGTACCTATCTAAACTTATAAATTTACATAATCTAGATTTGTATGATGTATAGATAGATAATTAAGTGTATAATTTGTGTAAAGGTCTTGGCAAAAAAAAACCAGGGTCGCTAGAAATTTTAAATATTTTTTTTTTTTTTTATGTTATACGGCAGACAAACAGGCAAGCGGGCCACCTGATGGAAAGTGGTCACCGCCGCCTATGGACATCAGCAACACCAGGGGAGTCACTGATGCGTTGCCCGCCTCTGAAGAGACCTCTAATATACCTCTTGAACGATCCCATGTCATAGTCCAAAGGAAACACTGTGGCTGGGAGCTCATTCCACATCCGAATCGTACGAGCGAGAAACGTTCTTTCGAACCTTCGCGTCGTGACCAACAGAGGGTCCACGTAGTAAATATGCCGCGTTATAATATTGATAATATGTACATCAAACATATATAATAACTAGTGGACCCGGCGCGACTTCGTTCGCGTAGCGTTCTAACCCTATACCTACCCTACACGTACACTACACCTACCGTCCACTTACCGTACAGGTGAACCGTGCGGTAGGTACCGTACACCGACCGTACACCAACCGTACACCAACCGTACACCTGCCGTACACCTACCGTACACCAACCGTACACCAACCGTACACCTACCGTACACCTACCGTACACCTACCGTACACCTACCGTACACCGACCGTACACCGACCGTACACCTACCGTACACCAACCGTACACCAACCGTACACCAACCGTACGCCAACCGTACACCTACCGTACACCTACCGTACACCTACCCTACACCTACCCTACACCTACCCTACGCCTACGAAGCGTACTAACCCTACACCACCCTACCCTTGTTAAAAAATAAAAAAGGATAAAAATCCTATATCCGTCTCCTGGTTCTAAGCGACCTCCCCACAAAATTTCAGCCAAATCAGTTCAGCCGTTCTTGAGTTTTAAAACGTGTAACACAAATAGTGTAACTAACACTTTCTTTTATATACAAAGATTAACTGCATAATCGATGTGGTATACTAGATATTTTGTTTATAAATTATACTATCTCCATACAAATCAATGAATTTGAATAATTCTTCTTTTGTTTTATTGGTGCAGGGGTGATTAGTACGAAAGAAAAAAGACCCCTACATACCCTTTTTTACTTTGAGTTTGGTAGGTACGATTCTCATACAGTATGGTTTAAGAGGCTGCTTTTTTAAAAACATAATGAATTAACTATAGTGAACCCATTTTTATTCATTTCGCTGCTGGCAATTCTGGGTTTTTTATCTATGACATTTTAGCCAAGCCCTTTTGTATGTATTTTTGACTGTATTTGAAACGGTAATTGTATTAATTTATGGGTATTTTTAATGCCTGCAATAAATCTTATATTATTATTATAAATATACTTAGTGATGTTTCAATCAGACAACACAATACAAATAGAGAAAAGACAACTGTAGGTATAATTAGTATCCATCCCGATTCATCCGTCGAATAGTTCCGTAGTTGCATTCAGTTTGTGCTTCAGACTTCAACCTTAACTCACGTTAGCGGGTAACAACCCTTATAGGCTGTGAGAGCACCGTATGTTATCCTACGTCATCGAGTACAAGAAAATTCAACTTTATTGCGATAGTAGAGGTTTCGGAGATCCATAAAACGTTGGCCGTGTACAGTAAAAAATACATACTTTTACAAACGCTCCTACCTAATGCTAGACGGTCTCTGTAGAGCCTCACAACAAGTAGGTCATAAAATGAACATGGGAGTTCTTTTTGTCTTAAAAAGAAAGAAGTGAGATATTGTAATTTTTCCCTAGCAACGGGCAACATTTGAAGCGCCATACGATTGTTTTAATTTGCGTAAATTGCGTGAATTAATGACTTAAAATAAAAAACAAATGAGTTAAGGTAATGTGTATGTAAAAAAACGTATTAACAGCCGGGAGACAATATCTAAAGTGCTTGGTTCTCCAGCTGTGACGTCATCAAGATAGCCGCCGCCGCGTTTTGAAATTTGCCTTTAAAACAGACTGTATTGCGTTTTCAAGTATATATGGGGTATAAAATGAAGCAGAATAAAATGTGCTACAATATTGTCCATACATTCAACTATGTGTAATTTTAGTTTGAGAGGTATTCTTGTTAATATATAAAAATTACAAAAAATTATTCCGTATGTAATGTATAACAAGTTTACGGGTACCTTTAGAACAAAATAATGTATGAAGATAATAAAGACACAATATTAGGCTAAACAAAACAATTTTTATAATTGCAATCAGATAATAAACATGTGAGATATTTCAATTTGTCTTCGTCACGGATTTGAATTCATAATAAATACTTACCTAGAATAGTAGCGTCTTAACGTGTAAGTCATGTTGATTTAGGGAATGGTAACATTAGATATTGTTTTTCGATAGGTATATATTTTTTGTTACTATAATAATAAGTAGATTACTTTCTAATAAAGATAAATATGTAGGTATTACCTATCAGGCTTTACTTATAGAAAGCAATTTACTAGGGAGCTTTATGCTGGTATGCTAGTGGATAGCTGGGCGCAGTCAGCCCCAGCCGCAGCGGACCCGCTTAGGTACCTACCGTTGTGTGCAGCGACGCAAACACAAAATCTGCACGTCTTCCCGATATTGAAGCAAGTAAACCTTTTTCGTACTTTGGTCAGTGTTCTTTTTACCCCAAGATGTCCACCTGCTACACTATCATGTATATCCTGGAGAACGTCTTGCACCTTAACCGGTGGAATAACTACCTAAAGGTGGTACTCTCTGCCGTTAGACTTTTCTCATTTTCGATAAAGTATACCGTTCTGCTGGATTCAGCTTTCCCATTGAGCCCAATACACTTTAGTGATAGACCTGATTGAGATATCTGATTGCAATTATAAAAATAGTTTTATGTTGCTTAATAATGTGCCTTTAATTTTTTTTGCGTACGTTATTTTGCTCTAAAGTTATCGGTTAAGTTATTAAAAAATAAAACGTAATTATATTTTGTAAAATTTTAATATATTCTTGAATATCTCTGAAACCATGATCTTAACACGGTTGTGTGTAAGGATAATATTGTAGTACTCTTTATTCTGCGTAGTATGATACCCCACCCATCATCCCAAGTGCAATACACTCGGTTTTAAATGCAAATTTCAAAACGTGGCGGCGGCCATGTTGATGACGTCACAGCCGGAGAACCAAGCACTTTAGAAATTGTCTCCCGGCTGTTTGTTATTCAGTATAACATACTTAACAACATGCTACAAGATGGTGCTGGTTTCCGGAAGTGAACTATCCGGGCCATATTTGAAGATAAGGGAAGGGACTACAAGAACTGTTTGATATGATGCCTACAGCTACATTCTATCATCGCACCGCTCGCCTCTGAGCGGGAGTACATCCTCACACCTTGGAACCAAATTGGTCGCAAACTGTGCGGTTCCAAAGGAACTTTCTCCCATGCACACTAAGGTTGTGATATGAACTACCTGGAGAGCTTTTCCCTGGAGAGTACAATATGGAGTTCTTCAAGAAAGGGGTGATAAGGTTTATACGAGTTCGGCAACACGTGGGTGATGCCCCCCTGGTATTGCGAATGTCAATAGGCTGCGGAGACTGCTGCATATTAGTATAAAAAAGAATTTAAAAAACATGAACGATGGGTCAGTAAAGTTCTCGAGTGGCGACCACGTACCGGATGAAACAGCGTGTGTAGGTCTCCTACAAGTTAGACCGACGACCTGGTAAAAATCGTGCCTGCGCTGTTGCACAGCTTGCAATCTGGATGCGGAATGCACAGGACCGGCCTTTGTGGAATCTCCGGGGAGGCCTATGCCCACCAGTGGGCGTCATTCGGCTGATATGACGATGATGATGATGAGTACCTACTTACTTATAAAAGTAAAAAAACGGTCTGCCTTACATCCTTTTGACAGAAAATGTAAGGCTGATAGGTTTTTTGCTACTATAACGCACACGAGCTGAAAGTTTGGGTGGCTAAAAAAGTTATTTTATCGTGCCTGGTTGTACACAGGCAGACCAATGTTTTTTTTGTCTCTTAAACCTCTGTTATCACTACAAAGTATAATTTTTCTTGTACTCAATGACGTTGGGTAACCTACGGTGCCCTCACAGTCTATCGCAACAGATCAGCCAGACTGTAATGCATTGAAAACGGAACCTGAAGCGATGAAAGCGTATTGCCCTAAAGGAGCTGCTTTGCACGGGGCAAAGTTCTCCAGCGATTCTAATTGGGTGCCTTGGGTGGCTACGTTTGATCACTAACCGGCATCCCTGTAACTCGCAGCTTGACCTTTACCGGATCCGGATGAACTTGAACCTTGTAAGGTTGCGTCACGTATTTTTTGGGAAGTACATACCTACCTAGTTAGCTATCTGGCTACTTAGGTAGGCATCCAAAGTATATTCCATTTTCTGTACGAGGAGGTAACGGCAAAATACTGTTGTTCAAAAAGTTTTATGTTCCTGGAACGATAAACAATGAAACGGTCGGTTTATCGAATAATCCGTAAAGTAAAAAAGTGCTTTACACCGGGGCATTGACTATTGTAGTCGGAGCGTTAAGCGACAAATTCCTGCATCACGAAATGCAAGGTTGTAGCGCTTAGCGCTCGGACTATTGCTGTACATGGCGCAGGTTCGTTCCCATATGGAGTACTGTTCCCACCTAGTGGCTAGTGCACCCCAATACCAACTCATTACGCTTGTTTTCATTTAACGCCGGGCTATTCGTTTTGTCCATAATCCTCTTCTCACAGACGGTTTAGATTGCTTGAGCCTCCGGAGAGGCGTTAGCTCTCTGTGTTGTCTCTACTGACTGTACAACAACGTTTGTCCCTAAGAACTGTTTAACTAGGTGCCACTGTCACTTTTCCGCCACGGCGCCCTCCGACGCGACGATGGGATAGATTTCGTCCACACCATTTTGATGCCTGGCATCCAATTAACTTACAATTCAAAATCATTTATTCAGATTAGGTTTCGATGAAACACTAATGAACGTCACAACATAACAGTAAAACGCTTAACTGCAGATCTTATATACTAATTTCTACATACAAAATTAGACTTGTCTGTTTCTTCTATTTCATATTATCGCGATCCTTCTTACCGCGCTCGTACAAGATGTTCAATGAGCTCCCACCCGAAGTCTTTCCTTTGCACTATCATTGGATTCCTCAAAAAGCATGTCTACAAAAGGTAGTCTATGTTTAGTCAAATATAATTTGCTATATTTGACTATTAGTCTAAACTACTACTACTAGTAACATAATTCGACTATTAAAGGAAAATTTGGAATTTTTTGACCTACAATAAAGTTATATTGCAAAGCGAAGGAGCTATGATATTATCATATGTGATGAACCGTTACAATTAAATGCCCAGGTAAATTAACCGCAACCCAATTATATAGCCATGTATGTACGTACGTAATCATAGACGTAAACCATTAACTCAATACTGGGCAATAAGATACACCTGGGCGATATCGGCCACTCAATTAAGTAATGCATCTACAAATATCTCGAGGGGTTGGATTTATAATTAACCACGGACGAAAATCTTTGTCCCACGCACACTAAGGTTTTGGAATGATGGAGTTCTTCAAGAAAGGGCTTAAAAGGTTTTTACGGGGCTGGCAACGCGTGGGTGATGCCCCTGGTATTGCAAACGTCCATAGGCTGCGGTGACTGATTACCATCAGGCAGGCCGCAAGCTTGTTTGCCACCTTAGTGGTATAATAAAAAAACTATGGGTGTATAAGTTTGACGTCTGTATTTTTAACTCTGTGTATCTGTGTGTCTCTCTGTGGCATCGTAACTTCCGAACGGATGGACCGATTTGGATGCGGCTATCTTTGTTTGAATGCTATCTTAATCGAGATGTTACCTAGCTATGTTTCATTAAAATAAGTTTAGTAGCTTAGAAAATATTTTAGTATATGTAAACTTGGACGGGGCTAACCGACTTTTTCTGTCGGTTGGGTTAGGTACTACCTAAAAATCAAAAAGGGCTTCTATTCTCAAGCAGTTCGCAGAAAAGTATGTTGTTATTATCTAAATATTTACTTCTCATAGAGATGGTGTTATTACTTTATTCTTCATAGCCGAGCATCATCGATAGGAGGTACCGAGAGTATGGAATAGATCAATGAATTATTGAAAAATTCTTTATTTCTTATACATAGAATAAAACAAAAACAAAGAAAAAAAAAGAACAGCAACCGGTGGTTTATCGCCATGAATTAATTAGCCATTATCGATTAATTTTAACGTAGATAACGTAAATTTAACGTATTAATTAACGTAGTTAACATTTCGACTAATAGATTAACGTTTTAAGTTAACTTTAAAAAATGTTAATAGACTCGTTAAGTTCCTTAGACTAACAGATTAACTTATAAGTTAATGTTAACGGACTCGTTATGTTCCGTTAACTTTTCTCAAGTCTGTTAATCGTTAATCCTAGTATTTACTTGGTAAACATATTCTGACAAGTACGTTCGGGCCGGTCAGCACTGTTGACGCAAGCCGAGATAGGCTCGGACGCATCCGGAACGGAACGGACCGGAAAAAACGTGCAATCGACTACACAACTTCGGTTTGAAACCGAAGAAAAATTTGCTATAGTTAGCCGTTGGCACTCGCACTAAACACTCGAAAATTTACAGTTTAACTTGGAGTTAGACTAAAATTCAAGTTGAAGTTTGAAGATTAGCTGTGGCCATTAAAAAAAAGGAAACAGGATAGTGAAAAGAATATCATCATCCTTTTCAGGGTTCATCATTTACCCGTAGACCGAAAACTTTCAAATTATATATTCCATTTAAAAAAAAAAAAAAAAAACTGCAGAATGTCGGTGAATTCATTTAATGAGCTAAAATATCTCGTGGGATTGGTTAAAACAAACAGTTTAAAATTTAATAGACGAGTAAATATAGATAATAGCGAACAGTGTAATAAAAAAAATTAAATTCTGAATTTTAATTATGATACTCTGGTATAGGTATTCCAGATGCACTGGAAATTTTCTATTGCCAATGTGCATTGTGCATCTCATACGCTTTTGCGCACGCGGCCTAGGTATAGCTAAAAAGGAAGTACCACTTCAACGTCTGTCATCGAACTAGCGTACGATTCGTCCGGAACGTAACTTTTTCGGAGTCTCGTGTGGTCAGCTACATACAACTTTATACGAGATTGGTAGGACACAGAAAAAAACGGCGCACAATTCGGTTGCTTCCGGAGGGAATTCCGTTCCGTTCCAATCAAAACCAACAGTTTTTATAAGTAGATTACTATCGCAATGATATAAAAACAGCAATTTCTATCAACAAATTATCGATTAACGTTAACTATCATTAAATATTCCGAAATGTAACGCTGTTACGTTTAACGAAGTTAACCTTTTTTGTATCGGATTAGCTATTAACGAAGTTAACTATTTGATTACCGGTGCCCGGCTATGAAAATCTATTCTGCCATTTTCTTTCTTACTTTGTTAATTATCCGTTGTGTGCTTTTGAACTACTTACCTAGAATAAACTTCTAACACTGCGACCTTCTATGGTCTCTGGTCCTCTTACTGCTAGTTCCGTGCTAATTAATCAATAAGAACCAATTTGTGTCATTCATCTTGTTTGTTAATCTTGTACATTTTCTCCCGTAAATAACTTTTATGTACCTATTAATTTTGTCCGAATTTTCCAAACTTACGCTACCCATCTCGTATTTACTAAAAGCAATTTCGATATTCCGTTCAAAGGCTTTGATTAGAAAAAAAAAACTTTACAAAGTTCTAATTATAGTCACAGAAAGCGTTCGCAGAAGCGAAAGCTTAGGTAGTAACAAGATTGAACGAATCCCGAAAAGTAACTAACTCACTTGTAAAATATTTGTTTCAGGTATTCGGAAGACAACTGCCAACGTTTTAGTTTAGCCCAATTGACTTACTGAATGTTAAAGATGCCTAAGATAAAACTATTGGTATTGATTATTCGTGACAAAGTAAAAAAAATTATTGACAAAATTAACGATATCGGCATCGAATATGAATCCCTGAATTAAAAATAAAGGTTTAATTAAATTCTCATAAGTTCAAATTCGTTTATCACATCAGAAAAAAACATTAAGAGAACTTTATAGACAGAACGTCAAGTTGCTTGGCCATCGATAGAACAATGAATCGGCCGTCGTCGTCAAGGGACGACCCGCTGCAGCGAACTAAGAGTAAAATGGAGAGGAGAATGTCTCACTACAAATTCTTCCGAAGCTTCAGCGCAAGGATGGAGAACTGGCCCATGAGGAAGGCTGAACAGTACTGGCGCAGAATGAGGGAACGAAAAATCGCAGGTAAGATGAATGTTAACGTGGGTATTTAGGCGGCCGAGTACTATCCGTGACCATAGACAAGGCGAAGTGTTCTGTGATAGACATCCAATAGAAACTGTTTATTTCCAAATGTATATTCTAGTAGTCTAGACAAGTGAACTCTCAGTACTTGAGATTTGTGGCTGTTCGTATTTTGAGAGGATACTATAAAACTATATAAGATGGCCGAAGGAAATCGTTCGGGTCACCACGACTCGTCACCGCCTGCCCACACTCCGGGTAAACTGCAAAGGAGGATGTCGCATTTTAAAGACTACAAGTTCTTTAGAAGCTTAAGTGCAAGAGTAGTGGTAGAGAACTTGTCAATGAAAAAAGCAGAGAAAATATGGCGGAGGATGCGGGAAAGAAAGATTGCAGGTAAGACGCTATTTATACGGCATGGCGAATGCAAAGTCTGCAGAACAACGCAGCTTTGAACTCTTTATCCTATACCTATAACCACGTTGGGATTAGTAGATGTTGGTATTAGCATGGTTCAAGCCCGTTATTTTGTTTAAAGTTTATTTATTTATGTAGCTTGGCTGGTAGAAGTTACCAAAATTTAATTCAAGCTGAAATCTGCGGTACAAACTTAGTATCTGTATGCTTAGTGTCTGAGCAAAGAATTGGCTTCGGCTTAGGTCACCTTCGGCCAAAACACCACCTTCGGTTAAACATTTGGCTTCGGCCCGAAACTCGGCGGAGGGCAAAGGTTTCGGTGAAGGTTCTTATCAAACGTCGAAATTGAATGACCTGTTCAAATCAAAGAAATTGCAAGGTATTTTTTATCATCTCTAGATCAACTTCTAGAGATGATTTAAGTTACATTTCTGTATTATACTGGCATTAAAAACCTTCAATAACAATTATATAAATATTAAAGATTATAAAGTTATTATGTTATTAATTGTAGCTGTAGCCAATCTTGAACACAATTTCTTAGAGCATTTAAGGCTTCGGCTTCGGCCAGAAATTGACCTTCAATCATACTCAATTTTTTTACCTACTCGGTATTACGTTATTTAACTAATATAATTAAGATTTTGAATGATAAGAAGGCGGTGAAGAATTTTTCCAACAACAAAAACAATAAGGAATATCAGATACTTACCTAGATAGTCACCACCAAAACAATTCAAGACAACTAAATGTACCAATCACAACCCACCACAAAAGTAATCTAAAGCAAATAAATGTTCCAATCACAATTCACTTACAAATGTATACCTACGACTACATACACGACATAACATACACCACACTAAATTTAATAGGAGCATATTTATTTTATTACACACGGAATATTTTCTCCCTGAACACAGAGCCGTAAGCCGAATTATCCTACTATTCATAAAATAATAACGGTTAATAAACGCCAGACCCGCCCAGTTATGATGAGCCATTGTTTAAGATGACCCACATGGCAGGGAAACTGTAGCTGAAGAATTCAAAACGAGAAGCGTGAATGCAGCAGGCTGATAAAAAGCGTAATCATAATTACGGCTGGCGCTCTGTTTCCTGGTTTCACAGCAGCTTCCTCTACTAGCTCGCTTAATTTTCCCCTTAGTTTTTAATTAAGGTGAGGGCTTTTGTCGTTGGCTTTGTTACATTTGTGGTATGATGTGTGATTGTGTTGTGTGGTGCCAGTAGCAGACAATGGTTTTCTTTTAGGTGGATATTTCTCAGAACATGGTACTGGTAACTAATTCCATCCATGGGCCAAAGGCTCGGGTGTCATGATATAGTATGAAGTAATAAAAAACATTAGTTGTAAACAACTTTTTTTTTAATCGTTAATTTTTCCAGAGGGTTTATATGTTTAGTACATGCATAATATAATATGATAGAGAATCCCGTGCGAAGCCGGGGAGGGTCGCTAGTCTTATATAAACAAATTCTAAAAAGAAAATCGTTTTTTAATAACAAGCTTTTATCGCTCCTTATATTTAAATTAGATACATCTACGCCCAGTCAGAGTACTTACTTGTCAAGACTAAGCAAACGCGCACAAACTCGGGTTTGTCATGCGTAGTTTATAAGTTCCTAACCCTTCCCAGCTTCATCATCAGGCCCTGGACTAGTGTCCAGGTTAAAATGTTTTCAACCCAAAATAGCCTCTTATAGCCTTCCGCTCAATCCTCAGATCAGCTCGATGTCACCGAACTTACGTTTGTATGCAAATATTCGACTCAATCGGAAACCGGGAACACACACATTTGACTTGCAAAACTTGATTACAGACAGACAAGGGCAAGTAAAACTAATTAATAGCGTTTAAGAGTGGAGTTGACACGAGCCTTCTAAACGCAGCCACTTTGTTGCGTCGACGATACAAAGGATTTCCGACCAACTTGACTACGGGAAATGAGTTGTACTCGCGCAATGTTTGGAATATTGGAATGACATTTCTCATTATTATTTGTATTATTATATTCATCTGAGCGTTAATGTCCCGGTTTTGCTCTCGCGCACGAGGATGCGGGATCCGCCTTAGCTATAGTCCAGGATATGGCAGATCACAAATGATTATGTAGCGACTGCCATCTGCATTTTCTATTTTTATCTGTACCTGACCAGATTGGATGGTTACACATTCAGTCGGCTGAATGTGCAGGTATCATAACGATATTTTCCTTCACCTCGGGAATCCGTTACCTCCTGCTTACGAGACAGATACAGATGAAGGTGACCGAGTGGTTACTCGGTCACCGACGCCCTTTTAATAGCTTGTATTTAACATCAACACACCTGATTGGAAGGGACGCCATATGTGTCGACAATTGCTCCTCGTGGATCTATCTGCTCTAATAGTCGTCGGCCCTAACGAGGAAATTTGTAATCATTCCGTACTTATCCAAACATGGATATGCCGTTTCTATGGAAAGATTTAAGTAAGATCATCCTCGTGGCCATACCCAGGGGAGTCTCTAAACCCTTTCAGGGTCAATCACCGAAGTTTAGAACTTTCAAACATCGCTTTTTGTGAGATTCTTCATGAATTCCCGGTGTAACAGACAGTTAAACGAAGTACTCGAAAGAAAGTGACAATTTGTCCGGGGAAGCTCTTTTTACTGGCCATTATGTTAGCATTCATTGCTTTTTCTTGCTATCCTATCTACAGCGAGTACGGGGACGTTTATAGACATTTTACTGCTTAGACATTCGGTCTAATCTACCCCAAGTTGATGACCCAGTAACAAATACCCTATATATGGCAGATAGAGTAATTAAACAGATTAAATTTCACCTGCTGTTTTATATTTAGTTATGTGGTGTCGGACAGAGTCTATGTGAAGGGTGTCTATAAAGGATCCATATAAAAAGGGTCTATATAAAGGTTAGGTGAATACGGCTTACGAGACCGATAATAGTAGTTTATGCAACTGTCATATAATACATAATTATATGCAGTTGCATACACTACTTGATCTACACTCATATTTTTATGTTTAAATATCGTACCTATAATGAGTCTGTTCTATTGTATCTACGCGTCGAGAATATCAAGCGGCGGGAAACTCACTTAATTACTTTCACATTTATCTATGTATTTACTTAAAATAAAAAAAAACATTCACAAACACAATAATTAAATTTTGGAATATTTAAATTTTGAATTTGTTAAAGACATTTAGGTATTCAGCCTACATTTCGCCGTGTCCCGGCGCCCGTCATATTTAGCTAAGAAATGTAGATACGACGTGCAAAATTAATGAATAATTATAAAAGACATATTAATATGACTAATTGTTATATATTATATCAATAAATACATACATACTTATACACTTAAACATTACTACATATTAATTTAAATATATATAATTTATGGACTAGACAGGGAAAGGTAGTGGTCTTTCACTCGCTTTTTGAATATAGGCAGTGACGTGAGTGAGTGACTGTCACGTACGTCATGCGGGAGAGAGTTCCACAGTCACTAACTCAGTCAGTACTAATGTTTTGGAGACAAAACTTCTAGTCTCCGTAGGCTGGAAAATGGGAAGTGGGTCAAATTAGGGTTGGAAAATTACAGGACAATGAACTTAAATAAAAGCTTTATAATAATACTGCTGGATAACCATCACAAACAAATACTCTAACTTACAATCCTATGATTTGTGAAGGTGAAAGGTGAAAATAGGAAATAATGAACGCCACAATAACCTTATCGTGTTAAGGCTCTTTGGAATAGTCTTGATGAGTACCTGCTATACTAAGAGTTCTAAAATGAAAAATATTTTTCATTTTAGAACTCTTTGTTGTGTATTTCCTAGATTTCCAACCAGTCCGCCAATGTTTATTGTATTGAAATAACAACACAATCCTGTACTGTTCTGCAAATAAATTTAGGTAGCTACCTACTTTGTAAGTAAATTGATAAAGAAAACGTGACAAGGATTTTTAACAAACCTTCTGTGCCTAGTAAATTCTATCTGCTGGGCATGACTAGACTACCCACTAGCAGCTCGCCACAAGATTTCATTATGTTTTTTTAGAGTCTCAAAGAATATTGTCTCAAACCTCGCTCGTAATGTTGGATTAAATGCTGATTTCAGCAAGAAAATAATATTGTACAATTTGTTACTAGAGAACTTTAGTCTACCGCGTAAGGGAAATTGGTATAACCAAGCAAGTTTCGAGGTGTACCCGTGAAGATGGGTACCTAGAGTAAATTCGACACATAAAAAATTAGTAGGTAGTACCTTTTTTGTGTGGCGAATTTACTTGTAAAGACTAGTATCTATTAACTAGGTAATTGTTCTGGTTAGGTAATCGTATTATAGATTTTTTTTTAATACAAGTACATAATTTATTAATTGCCTATTACATTGCTTAGTTAAATATTCGTACTTACCTATGTGCTCGATCAGATACCAGGTGTATTGAGGTAGACAGATTTTTTGTGCTTTAGTATCCAAGGACTCATAAACATGCAGCATCAGCTTGCATTATGTCTCTACCCTATACACTTGTTTGCCCATGGTTTGGCCAATGTTTGAAAGTTTTATGAACAACCGATACTTTGACATTGAATGTCTCAAAAACTGTATTATGGATTTTTATGGTCCCATACAAAAAATGCATTTAAAGAAATCTAATAAATGTAGTACGTGTTAATTCCGGTGCACAAATTTTTATATTTAATAAGCACTAATTTTATCTTGGTCCAGTTTGCTCTGTATTTTAGTTTGATCTAGGTTTTAATATTAACTTCGTACATACGTTATGTGAAAATTGAACGAGGAATAATCCGTCATATATTTATCAGAGTTCGAGAATGATATCATAAGAATCATACTTCAAAATTCGTAGGTACCTATTGGGCACGCGCTGTTTTTTACTTTGTGCTATACCTAAGTATTTAATTGCGAACAGCGCCATCTTGAATTTTTAGTTAGAAGTAGATACATACATAACACGCCAGAACCACAATACACTAACTGAACCAAGCGTGGGGATCGTAATCGATTATTACTACAAGCATCACAAACTAGATGGCGTTAGTTTGATGCTTTATAACTTATATATGCTTTATAACTATAACTTATATTGAAATCCATATAATCATTAAAAATCATAAATTTTAAATCATAACCAATCTTAACGTATTATTTTGTAAAAATCTAATTATTGACGAGCAGACATCCCTGATGGAAAGCGGAATAAAAATGAATGATCTTAGGTACGATTTATGCAAAGTTTTAAGTAAAAATAGTGCAGAACCACAGATGCGTTGTCACTGTGAGGACTAAGATGAAATGCCTCATGCCTATAATTGCGCTGGCTACCGTATCCTTCAAGCCGAAACACAACAATGCAAGCATTATTGTATGTCGGCAGAAATAGATAATACACTCACCCAGGGGGACTCCCCAGGCTTGACGAGTCCGTCAACTTGATAAAATCCACATACTTATCCTTAACAGAACTAACTTTGATTGCCATAACTTTTGTTAAAATCACCATCATCTTCCGAGCTGTCCGCCAACCCCGGCTTCTGCTTTCCTGCATTTTTTTTTCAAGACGTTGCCCATTCTTGGCCTGGGTATCTTCCTTGTGACTTTCGTAACGCGTGTCCAAATCATTGCAGGCTATAATGCTAAGGATGCAAGAGATGTCGTCGTGTGACTCGGTCAAGTCGAGTAACGTGTTAATACGTGTTTAGTAATAGAGCATCACAAGTCTAATCACAAGTATTTCCATCGGAGTGGATATGTCCGAAGTAATGGAACAAAGATCTGAGGTACCTACGTGCTGGAATTTATCTGTTCTATTGGCAGATTTATAATTCCAACATCCGTACTGCTGCCTTCTATACACTGCTTTGTCAACGCTCAGCTTGAGACTGTAACTGAAAACGGTGACTTAACCGTTTTCAACCACACCTTTCACAAGTTTACCGTGGCCTCTAGGTCTCAAGAGCCATTAAGGCATATCCGGAATTTCGGAAGATGAAAGAGCTTGGGACAGAACCCTGGTGAATGCCTACTTAGTAAGAGCTTAACTATTACCAACGACGATTAAGACAACGGCTTTAGTATTAAGTTCTGGATAATGACTTACTTGTCTTGAATAAGACGAGTTTCCTTGAAACTCAAGTCGATTTCTTATTTGAGAGTTATCTTTGAACTATATAAAGTACCGTGCAATACTAAAGGAAATGGTATAATATTTCGAAAATGGGTACCCGCCTAGTACTAGGGACTAGTGATGGGTCTTATCGTCATATAAAAAGATGGAAGAATAACGACGGTAGAAGATGAAACATAAAATGAAATTACTAAGTATTGTTATTACTATGGCGATGAACTTAAAGATCTAAAACGTTAACACACAACTGTCAATGTTAAAGAGGCTATCCAGGGGCATAAAACCTTTTTTATCGAATGTATTTATTTACCAAATGGTTATGCATCACGCACACTTTTCAGTGTGCTTTACGCTGGTAAACTTTCGAAAACGAAACAAATCAATTTATTAAAAACGCAATACTCAGAAACTATTTGTCCTAGAACACAAGTCAGAAAACTCCAATATTAGAAAGAAGTGCCCGTCATTTTGAATCTTGTATTATTTTATGTATTATTATTTGAGAAAAACAGTATAGGTATATTATGTCTCGGCGTCGGTCAATCCCTTACTTTCCGAGGCTTTGCAATAATATACTGTAACAACGTACCAAATGTTTAAAATTTCTCACCATTACCAGTGGCATATTTATTTATTTATTTAAAAACTACACATATTTTATTGAAACAATACAAATACGTAACCAAAAAGAAAACATTGTTCCCTATTAAATTCAGTAAAATATTTTTAAATATTCATATGATTTTATTTCCTTTAGAATTTTATAATTTTAATCAGTATTTTAATAATTTTTAATAATCCACCATTTGCGTTATTTTATTTGTAGTGGCAACCCATTTGTTTACATTTTTTATCTTTAATTTGATCTCATACTTTAAATTTTTTCTTACTACATCTGCACTCTACAATCAAGCTGTTACTACCCAAAACATATGGCTGTCGATTCTGCACTCTAAAAACACCAAACTAAAACGTGCTAAAACTAAAGGGTCACTCGCGCCCGACGCACCCATTTGCCACTTACACATCATTAGCAATTCAAAAAAAGACGCCCTCGGCTCGTGTGCGAAAACTTGTACACACGTGCTGTGCCACGGCCAGAAACAAGAGCGTCCCGCCGATTGTGCGTGCAACTTGTCCGCTTGTAACATAAAAATAGCTCGTGCTAATTTGTGGGTCGAATTTCTTTTAAGTGCAGCCGAGCACGTAATCACTGGCAGTGGCCAGTACCGCGTCGGAAACAGGAAAACGGCTCTGGTGAGGTGAACAGTCATACGGCTAAACCGAGGGCGGGGTGAAGGACCGACGATCCGCGTCTGCGAGCGTACGGTGGCCATGATTGCGAAGGGCTCGCGGGACGCACGACACACTTTACAGACGATGTTTATTACTGTGAAGGCGTAGTAAGTTATCCTATTGGCAGTTTCGTTCAGCCACATTAAAGTCACTTTTCTGTTTGGTGACGATAATGTGGATGAAAAGCGCAACTGCAAGAGAATGTGGGACAGACCAGTTTTTTTACTTCTGAAACCCACACAAGGGAATATGTAAGTGTTATCCTAACGAAAAGACGAAGTTTATGTCACTAAAAAAAATTGTGCCAGGTTGTGCACGGGTAGATCAACATTTTGTGGGTCTCCTAAACTTCTACTATCGCTACAAAGTTTAATTTTTCTTATACTCGGTGACTTAGGATAACCTACGGCGTCCTTACAGTCTATTACAGGCTGTCGTAAACATATTACGTGGTGTAACATAATATTACGTCTGTGAGTAGGCACAACTCGTATTGAATTTGAATTTAATTTAATTATTGTTTATCGTCCGTTTTCCTTTCTCAAACAAAAAGCTAACGTCATATAGGTACATGATTTTGAAATTTTCGGGCTGAAATTCTGTGATGAATCGTATTTCCCTCAAAGAAAATTTTGTCTATAGAGCTTTTAAAAAATTAAGTTCGGCAGTTTGGCACAATTTTCGATAGTGATAATCCAATTTGGATGTTCAAAGTCACGGTAAAAGCCATTTTTATTAAGTTAGCTTTGTGAGGAGCAATTTGTGGGTGCAGATGCAGATCGAATTTAAAAAAATCTTATCCCATACTGTGGGGCGTAGAAGTGAGCTTTACGTACCTACGTATAGTTTGGCAAGAAATACTTGAAAATAATGTTTTGAGAACAACTGCTCTCGCCTAAATTGGCCACACTAAATTACTATCAAACTCCAATATTCCATACCTGTCCGTGGTCAAACTGACTTCAGCTGTCACGTCATCTAGACATTGTCGTTGTTTTGTTGTTGTTATGTTTAAGTTGATATGTGTATATTTCTAGTTTTTACTGTGTTGGACATTTATTTTCGCAATGAATGCAAAAACAAATAAAGGCGGCATGAGAAATGTTACATGTAGAGTTGTTCATAAATGTATGACCAGGTTTAGAGAAGATAAGTTGTTGTGCCATTTGGAAGATGTTTGCAGCCGAATAGCAAAGATTATCGGTACGTAAAAGGTAACTCAATTTAAAAAAAAAATGAATTAAATGTGATCTATTGGAAATCATTTGAATTTCCGTAAAATTAATGTGTTTTATAGTATTAGTTACCTTTATTTAAGGTTACAAAATTAACCGTCTAATTAAAATATACTGTTATAGTTTTGATCCTTTTGTATTTTTTTTTTTCGTAAATTTAATATTTGTTGATATTTTTGCTTTCAAAAAGCAATGCGGCGCTTCTGTATTATATTGTAGCAGAGAGCTATATTATCCAGGCACATTACGCAATGTACGACTATTTGGGCTGGAGAAATGAAACCCAAGATCAAGGAATTTAAAAAAATGTATTAAAGTATTAAGACTATCAAGGTCGCTGGTCGAACAGAGAAGGAATCAGAAGATAACAATTTGACATTGCATCGTTCCGTGCATCAGTGTTGCTGTTAATAAATTAACAGGAGTAAATATATACCAGACTCTTATTTCAATTTTCAATAGTTCCCCTTATTCTCAATCTTCCACCACAATGTGACAGCTGAAGTGGGTACTCAGTTTGACTAAGTTTGAATAAGTTACCTACTACTTATTGTTGCAAGAGCAGTAGTTCCTAATTTAATATTACCTACTCTTTATCATGATACTCTGAATTACAAGGGTAAATGTAACGAGATCTGTTAACATTTTCAGATTATTTAGGATCTGAGGAGGATTACCTTAGAGGATTAAATCAGATCTCTATATTAATATTTCTCATAATTATATGCACAAAACCAACTTCATAAATATAATTATTATCATTTTTTTTAAAGTCTTACTTTAACATCTAAAACTTAATTCTAACTAAACTAAAGATTAAAAAACTTGACCCAGGTCCCCCGAATGTGGGAAGGTCCCCAGAAAGCTGGCCGCGTTGCCCCGCTGAATATCGAGGCTTAAACGCTGATCTGAATAAAGTAGTCATGTAATAAACCTCCAATTTATTTGATCTTGCTATCTTACTTGGAGATGGCCTTATGTTAATCTTGATTTCAATATATATTACCAATCAGTGAGTGAAAACATCGTGATAAAACTGACTGAATGGGTAACCATGTTCCAATCTTGTGTGTGTATGGGTAACCTGGTAGCAGGGTCGAGAAGGTCAGATGACTGTCGCTCCACTGTAATTATCTGATCTGCCAAATCCTGGATCATGGTCAAGGCAGACCTCTGGCCCTCGTGCGCGAGAGTATAAACGGGACATTAACGCCAAGATAATATATTAAGATATTTATTACTTAATTATTTATTTATTTATAGACATTATTATAGACAAACAGCTTAAAAACAACAAGGCGCCGGGTGATGATGAAATTACGGCTGAGCTTCTGAAAGCTGGTGGCAAACCTGTGCTTAAGGCCCTGGACTATGAGAAAGCCATTAATTCGATCGAAACTTGGGCGGAGCTCCAGTCTCTACAGCGGTGCCAAATTGACTATCGATATATCGAAGCACTGAAGTGATTGTACGAAAACGCCACTATGCCAGTTCGTCTCTAGGACTGTTCAGCTACCGCGAGGTGTTAGACAAGGTGATGTCATATCACCGAAGTTGTTCACCGCTGCACTGGAGGATATCTATGGACTTCTGGACTAGGACGGACTTGGCATCAATATTATACAATAACGGCGAGTATCTCAGTCACCTCAGATTTGCTGACGATATCGTAGTCATAGCTGAAACCCTGGAAGACTTGAGTAAAATGCTCGATGGTTCGAGGGGGAAATGAGGAGATTCGCAAGCGAACCAAGGTCACCGACATAGCTCTAAGGATTGTTAGATTGAAATGGCAGTGGGCAGGGCACATAGCTCGAAGAACAGATTGTCGATGGGGCAGTAAAGTACCGGAAGACGCAACGTGGGTAGGCCCCCGACAAGGTGGGCCGACGACCTGGTAAGGATCGCAGATACCAGCTGGATGCAGAAAGCACAGGACCGGCCTTTGTGGAGTCTCTGGGCGAGGCTTATGCCCAGCAGTGGGCGTCTTGATATGTAATCAATCTCTTTGTCTATACTAACTATACTAAACTAGGACTTTCGTCTGATTTAAGCCCAGCATTGGACTGTCATTAGTAGGACGCGTTGTAGTCGTGCGATATGATACAAAATATTAACAAGTATCAAATTTTCTAGTCGATGTATACGAGACACAGACACAAAGAAATTGGACATAGAGGCAAAGCACAGACGTTTTTAATATTTTAAGTTTACAGACTGATGCAGAACAATGATACCATGTAAACGATAGTGGCACCCTTAATTTTTGTCACGACTTTCTTGCCAGACTATACGTACTCTTCTGTGTATAACTAGAATTTTTCTTTCTTTTGTGGCGAGCTGTCAAATATTTCCCTTTTGGAAAAATCCCGGAGCCGCATGGCGACCCCGCGTTTCCAACCATGCGCGGGAGCACGCACTCATTGTATGGTAATGGCAGTGCGCCGAGTCGTTAGCACTAGAAAGGGTAAGATCGATTGTCTTCGGCGTTATAAGGAAGTTACACGGTTTGAAAACATATTGCGATCCGTGTTACCGCGTCGCCGGATGGCGTGTGTTGTGCCTGCCCTTTTCTGGTACGACAATTAGCTGGGCCGATTGCTTCGTTTGTTCGCTTGGACGTGTCGTTGCAATGAGCCTGAAGGTTTTGTACCTACTATTTTAATGTATGCTCTATATATCATCATCACAGCGCATAAAAGTCAACTGCAAGACATAGGGCCTCTCCCGTGAAAGGGGAGGTTTTGCCATAATCTCTACGCAGGCAGGCAGAATTTGCAGCTCAACAATAGAAAACGCTGATGGCCATTTTCCAGCCTACGTAGACTAGATTTTTTGCCTCAAAAACTTTAACTGCCTTGTACGACAGCCACGAGCGCAAGGGATTATTGCATTTCTACTCTGCCCGAGACCACACGGCCAATCTTGATTTCAATCATATTCAAGCACTTCTACATGCTCTATCTATAGCATTTCTAAATTCTGACAATGCATTCAAAGGAAGACCGGCAAACATGTATAGATTCCAGACAATAGTGGACAGGATTACTTTTCGGAGAAACAAACCCATACATTGACACATTTACTTTTACTAGTTAGATGTGATCGTGAGTCGTAACTGCGACAGCTTAGACTAGCGAAATAATTAATTATGACGATAATAAACTAATAGGTCAAGTCAATTGGGTATCAGGAATATGGTTCGAAAAACAATTTAATGGAATTCCCCGCGAGTAAAATCTTCGGCGATAAATTACCGTCTATTTATAATCTGTACCCAGTATGACGACTTTTAGAACTCTTGGGATACATTTTTTACTTATTTAAGATTTATGTTTGTGGCGCAACAAGGTAATAGTAAAAACAAAAGACAACCAAACCAATTTATTTTATCAGAATTACCAATACTCTTTTTTATGGACGCCGAATTTGCTGAATTCAATTCAAATAAAACTACTGATAGATAAAAAGTAATTAAATATGTAATTAAGTTATTGACTTTGCACATATAGGAAACATATTAGAATTTGTTGGTTGATTGATTTTCGTATGTGATGGGAAGTATCGAGAGATAATCTAACATTGTATATCTATGTCTAGTTTGCAAGCCACAGCCTGTCCACCCCAACATACTTGACTCAGCGCCATAATTTCTCGCCTGTCAAGAATTCATTTCGCCATAACTCTTTCTGCAAACTTTCTATATAATGACAGCCGATTGGCCAGTCTGGGCTCGAACTCGATTCAATTTAAGTCCATTCGTTTAATCAAATGACTATTTATCGTAATTAAATTTCGACAATTTTATTTATGGCTTCTCTAATAACTGTAATTGCTGACTGGCGTTTCCTATTCGGACATATTGTTTTTAGTAGATAACTAACGACCTCATGATAAATTACGCTGACCAATTAACTAATAGTTATGGACGTAATAATTTTGTTTGTAAGCAGTTTGTGGTAGCTCCCGCTATCTAGATTTAGAAATTGATTTTTTGGTGACAGTAAGAGGCTATACAGACGTAGACAGTTTCAGCATGATTTCTCCCAAATATTTATGCGATTTTGGTTTCTATAATAATGGCAGAAAGCTGATATTATTATTTGTAAACAAACGCGAGGCGCCCGCATAGTCACCGCTAGTAATCGTGTCGCACCCGCGTCGTCGCCGCATCGTCGCCGCGTCGTCGCCGCGTCGTCGCCGCTTCGTGTGCGCGCCAATAGGGTAGACTACACGTTTTCTGTCCGGTTGCTACGCGGTGACTATGCAGGCACTGTCCAGTTTGTAAGCGACGACGTATAAATATTTTTATATTTATACGGACTTTGTGCCACCACTCGTTCCCATCGCAGCAACTCCTGAGCAGCTAAAATCGACAGCGGTGCACCAAGAGCTACTGAGTATTTAAACTCAGGTACGTCTGAGGCTAGGTAATAACGTCTTACAACCAGCATTCAATTTAATTATGAAGCAACAGTTAGGAGTAGAAAAGATATTTTTTCCGTTTCAATCTCAAATATTGTCACTCGCGGAGCAACTAAGATTAATATGTACGATATTCAGAAGAAAGCAAATCGCCCTCAATATACCAGTATAATAGGAGCTAACATTGCTATGCGCGTCTATAGCAACAGTAGCTTATCTAACACTGGTTTTGGGTGAGTCGACAATAATATACTGTTGACTGTCCTTACTTGGCATGTTACCTAACTCGTGCCTCAACTTAACACGATAAAGCTATTTTGATCATCTCTAACGTTGCTTACATGAAACAGATACGAGTAAGGTTATCGCCGCGTCTAAATATATCGAATTCGACATGTTGGTGACACATAGCAAGTAACAACGACACAGATTTAGCACTGTGTGTGCGAGTGTGTTCCCTGATCAATATAATCTGGATGCCTTCAAGGCTAGAGTGAATAGGCTGTTCCAAGACGGGCATGCTTCATTTCCGGCCGCATCGTCACTTACCAACAGGTGCGATGGCGGTCAAATGCCTGTGTTGTCTAATATAAAAAAAAACGATGACCTCGGCTGCGTGTACCATTTTCATTTCCCGTCACCGTTCATTACCTAGGCTACGGAGGGCTAGGCATGGCTAGGATAGCGGTGCCTTTATTATAGTGGTCGTAATACGTCATAATCTCAGCGTTAATGTCCCGGTTGTGGTCTCGCGCGTGAAGGGCCGTGGTCCGGCTTCACCAGGATCCAGGATGTGGCAGATGAGGTAATTACAGTGGAGCGTCAACCATCTCACCTCCTCTCCGCGACCCTGTTAACAGAGAACCTGAGTGTCCTGACCTGATTGGATCATGATTACACCTTCAGTCGCCTGAATGTGCAGGTCTCACTAAAGTCAAACTTAGGTACTGATGAGGTTCAGATTTCAAATGGTGTGCTTTCCTCGCAAACGCATTTTGACAGTAAACTTTTAAAATCAGTAATTGTGTTTCTTTTGCTTTAAAAAAGATGGCATTCGAAATTTAAACATTTACGAGCGGCCAGGATCACAGAACTCTCAGCGTGCTCTATGTACCTAAAACTACAGCAAAAGTAGGCCAGCCCATCGACGCAGCACTCGTTTACAGGGCCCAGCCAACCATATTCAAGGGAAAAGAGCGACACGGCCCCCTCGCTACCGCCAGACCGACTTTTAAGAGAGCGTGAGATGCTGCCTGTAATAGGTAGCTACTAGGGCTTGCAAATATTCTAAAATTTAAGTATTCGAATATTCGAATATTTTTACTGGTGATATTCGAATATTATTCGAAATATTGTGAAATCTGGAATCAGGGGTTTTAACTACGTTTTACCGCCTCGCCTCGTGTCACCTCATGCGAGGCCGCCTCGCGAGGCTTGTGAGAGTGAGGAGGTAGCATTAGGTCAGTCAGATCCTAAGATTAGGTATTTTACGAGATTAGGATGCTAAACAACTTTTTACTTAACAAGAAAATGGAAAGAATGTTATATCATGATATCAGTGATACTAATTAAAAATCAAATTATATGTAAACTAAAACATTTTATCAGACAAAATGCATCTCGCATTCTACGTAGAGCAGAATACTCAGGCGGGCAGGAGTTACCGAGACGTCGGTGGAAGCGTTCACATGATCCGTTTGATTAAATACCACAAAAATAAGACGCCTGCACGTAAATTCAGATGATATAAATTTATTCGAATATTCGAATTTTACCTAAATTACTATTAGAATATTGAAATGAGCCGAATATTCGAATATTCGAAAATTCGACTTGCAAGCCCTAGAGCTACCCCTGCCCTACCCTGTCCGCACCCTACCATACTCCTATACTAATTCTATCCTATGGCATCCGCTCCGCAGCCAACCCAGAACGACTAATAGATACCATATGTGGGTAGGGAATGAAAGTTACCGCCGCCCGCTTCTCTACTAAAATACCACTAGACCACCGATGCCCTTCCTAATTCGTAATACAAGATAATACCTACTTTGTATTACGACTGTGAATGACGTCAATGAAACCTTTATCCTCATCGTAGCGGTTAAAGAAACAAAATTAACGATAAATTGAACGGTATTTGATGACTCGAATCAGTATCATTTAGACACAATTTTCAAGATATATTAATATTGACATGCCATATAAAAACAAGTAAATAAGTCTAATATAATGATATCGGCGAAAGAACCGTCAATATTTTAATATACTTAGGTAAACACCAAAACATTTTACTCTACCTGGTCACTATTACCAGCCACAGCGGGACAGTAACAGTGGGTTAATACAGAACACGTTGTATTGAAGTGTTTATAAGTGTATGCGGGACCCTAATTCCAATGCGGGCACATCACACACGAACAAATGGAAAGCAGATAACGCCAAATCGAATTTGGCAATACGTACGGGCCGCGGCGTTTTGCTCAACGTGACAAATGGGCTTGTTAAGGTCAGGTGCAATCGTTTTTCAATTGCGAACAATTTTGCGAAGTGTTACGCTAGTTGAGACACGATATGCAATTTTTGTTAAAATTATTACTGAAAATAAAATTGTAAAATTTTAATTTTTGGTGTGATCATGAATTTACTTCACCTTTACTTCCAATACTACTGTCTAGAATTAGAATTTATCAACTATGTAGGGTTCACAGAATTGAAATAAATTTTGAAATTAGGCAGTGCTTTTATCGGCTCAATAGGAATAACGTACCCACTAAGTATCCGTCAGCATCTATTTAAAATGTAATAATTATCGGACAATTATTGTACAGGTCGACTACTTTTTGGTTTAGTAGACTGACTTTGTTACCAGGAATTGGTCAGCATTGTCTGTTGTTCATAATTTATGCACTACGATATCCGATCAAAACTCTCCACTGATTAGGAATTACTTATTTCTTAACAATAAATATGCTTAAACGGTCTACTACAGGTGTTAAAACTTATTTATAGACACCGGCAGTACAGGCGATGTAGTATCATTCTAGTACAAGCTGTCATGTTAATTCCGATTTTTGTACTGAACAAGATAAGTTGGTGCTGCTGTAAATAACGTCTAGTTATGCTTCGTAAAGCGTCATCTTTGTCGCACGAGTGTGAGTAAATGCAAAGTGGAAACTAGTCGAGATCTGGGGCTCAATTTATAAACCGCTTGTCTCTAGACGAACGGTTTTCAATTCTCATTTTCGGTCTAAAAATTCAATAGTTTACTAATTACATTACCAACATCAAAAGGGAACGGTTCAAAATAGGGAAAATCAGCGACAAGCGTTAAAATACTTAATTCTTCAAACCGTTCATCCCAAGGCGACCGGTTCAAAAATAAAACCCTTGTACGTGCACTCAAATACCTTATTGTAAACCTATTGTAACATTGCTTATAATCTGTTCTAACACTTAATTTTCCACAGTTTGAAAAAAATTCAGTTCCCATGAGAGATTCGCCTTAACAAATCAAAAGTAAAATAAATTGCCTATTTTGTAATTAATAACATGTCGGCCATACAACTCTGATTTACAACTTTCCTGGTCATTTTGTCTTTATCGTTCCATACATCTTTGACTCTATTAATTTGTATGAAATGTGGGTGGGTCCTCTTATGTGTATTAGACCGTAATTTATTCAAATACATTCTTATTAACGGTCGATACGTTATGTTTGAGTGTATTCGTAACACAAGTGAAACTTGATATTTGTCGTGGATAATCTTGTACGTACATAATTTACATAATTATGGGTTAAATCTTTGTTTGTGAGTACCTTATCTAGTTTGTTTGAGTATAGAATACAAACATATTTAAGAAAACGAATCGTGCTTTTTGATAATACTACCACAAACTTCTCCGTTTTACGATTCCTCTACTGCGACAGAAGGAGGGTTTATGTTTTTCAAGCGGATTGAGGATTGCGGATTGCAGTTGCAGTTTTTAGTTTCTGTAATATATAGAATCTTCGTCAGGAATATGTAGATACTTTATTTACATGTTTTGGTACAAGACCTGATACAAATTACAGTTCTCTCTGGAAGGAATCAACAAAGGTCAGATGGGATTATTTTTTCATCCCTTTGAATTTAGACTCCAGTAATTAGACACAAAAGGCCATGTTCTCGTCATTCAAAAGAGCGCAGAAATTTGAGTGTAATAAATACTGAATTTCGAAGTTAAAAAAAAGCGATGGATGTGTTCAGAAAGTATATAAGAACGAATGAATGAGAATGAACACTTTATTGCATAAATAAAGGATATTGTCGGTACCTATCGCTTAAAGCTATTTCTTCCAGGCAATATTTGGATAGCGAACTATAAATAGGGTAACGTTTATATAAAAACTGACAGCAAGCACGTTCAGCGAAATGACATGTTGGTGTATATTTAAAAATACTAATAAAACTATACATACTAAAATACTATAAATACATACAAAATTACCAAGTAAATTAGGGAAGACTAAAGTACATATAAAATAAAAAAGGGTACCTACGAATACGAAAAACAACGATAATAAGGAACCTTAGTGACCGACGCGAGAAAATGGTCTATAACCATCCTCGAGGTGATGAACATTCTCAATTAAGTATTTAGCACTTATATACTTTCTGAGCATAGCACATCGCTATTTTGAAATTCAATATACTCTCCTGAAAACCACGAAAGTACAAAATACAACGAGTTCAAAAATATACTGAACACCTGGACGATGAAGCCCGGCTTCTGCCGCTTGGAAGCCGCAACAAATTTAATTAAGAAGTCAGAGGGGTACGACTTTGTTTCAAACTTCATAAAATGCGCGCATTGTTGCTTGGCAAGTGTATAAGGCGATTGTCAGATACCGTTGGATGTCAGGTCCGACTCTAAGCGAGGGGTAGCGATTTCGATCCCAAGCACCGCAATGTACCAATAACTTTTCTGAGTTATGTAGGTACATCAGTTGAACATTAACCGATGCTCTTACGGTAAGGCAAAACGTCGTGATAAAACCTGCATATTCAGGCGACTGAATGTGTAATCACGATCCACTCCGCTCCACTCAGCTTCTTCTGGTAACGGGGTCACGGTGGTTAGATGGCAGTGACTCTACTGTAATTACCTGATCTGCTCAAATCTGGATCATGATCAAAACGGACCCCGGGTCCGGATATTTATGCTAAGAATAAGATAAGGCGGTTGTACCTACCCGGATTGATTCCTCAGGCTTGACAGGTTCCTACTATGAATAAACCGAACTTACAGCGAGTACCAGAACCTTACATTTCACGTGTAATGTAACAATTTAATCTCTTCTTGATTTTTAGATTAGGGTTGTAGGTTAATTTAGTGTTAGTTAGATAATTCAGTTTATTTATTTAGTTAATTATTTTTGTTTGTTGCCCTTTTTTAATAAACGTTATTCTTGAAGTAAAAATCTCTTCTTGATAGTAGGAACTTAGGTTCCCTTTAGATACCTACGCCAATGCCGACTCTATGTGGACGCTGCCGTGTTATAGTCAGTCAGGTTATAAATTGGGTATTCATTCGTACCCCATGTTTTGGTATTATAGTTAAGTATATTATGTTGATCAAAGTCATTGTTACATAACATTTATATGAATAACGTATCTCTTGAATACATTTCCACCCTTAAATCCGTAAGCAAAGCTGTCTGCAACAGCGCGCCAATTATAAGTTGGCATGCCTACCAAAGGCGGCGCCCATTTACGCCTTTATTGAGCCAGTAGTCTAGCTGCGCAAGTCTTTCGTTTTCCCGCCCCTCGCCAGTCTTATATAAAATATTCATCTTGGCGTTAATGTCCCGGTTGTGCTCTCGCGCACGAGGGTCCGGGGTCCGCCTAGACCATGATCTAGGATTTGGTCGATTAAGAAATTACAGTGGAGCGACTGCCATCTGATCTCCGTGACCCTGCTACCAGGGGACCCTGACCAGATTTGATCATGGTTACACATTCAGGCGCCTGATTATGCAGATTACATCACGATGTTTTCCGGTGCCGTAAGAGCATCGGTTAGTATACAACTAATGTACGTCACTCAGAAAAGAGTCACTGGTACATGGCTGCAGAGGGATTCGAACCCGGTACATCTCGCGTACGAGTCGGATAACCTAACTGCACGGCCACCGACATGTCACTCTTAGTACTTCACTGTAGACTTGTACACCCGACAGCACCTGACCCTACCGTTTAGACTTAAGACTGTCTCTGGTTTGTACGCGCAATTATAGTGATGGTGGCTCATGTTATATTGGTGGTTGGGTGGTGGTGCCGCCTTACGTACAGTATCCTTGGTGACTCAGCCCATGCGCACGCGCCATACCGCTTCCTGTCGAAACACGAAACCTTACTGTGGCAAGTTCATTAATATCCAATTGCTTGTGCAAAAAATCTCCGCCCCACGACTAAACAATGCCATTTATAAAACTCAATTCAATGTTCATTGTGAGTGAATATAATAACATCGTAAGGAATTACATAAATATTAAAATAGGTAATTACTCACGTTGTCGCGAACCGCGAACCTTTCGGATAACAAGTCTGAAATAGCGAGACAAACTGTGATAATAAAAAAATAATAAATTCACGGAATCAAGACCTAAACTCGTCGTTATATTCTATTTTGGTAGACAATTAAAATAATAATTAGATAAGGTTTCGAAGAAACCTGTAGATATTTTTAATTATTTAGGTAAAGAGAAGATTTTACATCAGAAAGCTAAATCTCAAGGGCGAGGTTATTTGAGTGGTACAGTTCTGAGAGATAAAGACACAGAGAAATTAAGTGTAGGTACCTATTGCAGGAATTAATTTGCTTACAGGCTTAAGCATAAATATTTCACGATTTCTTTAGTACACCTTCGGATTCTTTTACAATGGTTGAATCGAATATTATAATAACTTTTAGTTGTACAAAAATTACTTCAATTGATGACATAGGTAAGTTTAAACTTATTATTATTTAATCGAACAGATCGAATATAGTAATGGAACTACAATACGAGAATAACCAAATGCAACAATCCTTCTAATATTTTCTTTTCAATGCAAACGTTTTTTATAATATCTTTATTTAAGAAGCTTTGTCCGCTTTTTGTGACTCCTTTACGCAAAAACAACTCAAAGGGGTCATTTGGCAGTAATGTAGCTTAGCCGAGAATACAATAAAATAATTTTTTTTTCGCGCGGAACACCTTTTTTTATATTTACTTATATATACACTTTCATACACCTTTCATAAATCATCAGAAAGCAAATAGGAGTTTTTTAGAAATTGAATTTTTTTAATGATATCTAATTATTGGCATTCGATCACAATGTACAATAAGATATATAGAAAACAAGCGGGTTGTCAACTTTTATAAAAACGATTTTAATGTTATGTTATTTTTTTGTATGTGACAACCGTCCAATCATGAGTAGTAGGAGCAAACTAGATATTGTTCTGTCTGTGAGTAATAGTTTAAATAGAGGCAACAACTCAACACTATTATGGCTAATCAAACCAGAGGTCAACTCATCACTCAGCCACATTCCATATTATTAGAACAGTCAGGAGCTAACCTGATCTTTGAGTTTCATTTTGATCAATTTATTGCGTTCTTTTTTCATGTTTTTTTATGAATTATGCAATCTTCATCATCTTGGCGTCAATGTCCTGGTTGTGCCCTCACGCACGAGGGCCTGGGGTCCGCCTTGACCAAGATCCAGGATTTTTACAATTATGAATCGATGAACAATTATGAATCGACGATCTGATAATTACAATTATGAATCGATGAACTCGTACCAAAGACGATATTATTTTTAATTTAATTCGGAAGTTGACCTTAGACTTAAAACTTTTTGCGGGCGTCCTACGCCGCGTACACGCACAAACATGATTGCCACTCAACTCCACCAGAATATTGCATATTGGCTAGTTTCGGAATCGTATTTATTGACACGTGTGCGTCAGAGACGACACTCTAGCGAAGCTCGCTCAACTAGCCGATTTGCACTTTTAACGCCGATATCTGTACTATACAGCGTGTAATAAAAACCCCAACCGGATCCGAAAAAAATTTATAAAATTGACCCACAGGTAAACGCCGGTAATCTCTCGACCAAGTATACATACACTCAAATAATTCCTAAACTACTGAACCTATTTTAATTAAACTTACGTTAAAAACCAACTTGATTAAACTGGCTTTTAAATAAAGTAAACCGCATCGAAATCGGTCCATCCGTACGGGAGCTACGATGCTATGGACACACCCACACACCGTCAAACTCACGAGTATAACACCCCTCTTTTCGTCGGGTGTTAAAATATACTATACTGCATAATGGTAACTAAAATAAATCTTCACAAATACGTACTATATTTGGATAAAGTGTAAAATTGTATAAATTGCACGTTAACTTAACACGCTATTGTTAAAAAGCCCGGAATTGCGTAAAATGTGATGATAATTAAATAAACACTACGGAAGAGTTGGCTCGCTTTTATTTGCGAGAACCTTTTTGAGATTATTTTTAAACGTAACACCCACTTGTACAATAATAAACTATGTTATATAACTTACATTTGCTTCTTTCGGGGCCAGTTAGAGCGAAATAGGAGGTGCATACTGTTTATTTTTTAAATTGTGTTACTTTTTCATTATATTGTTACGTAACTAAATTATCTGCTAATTGCCGATTAGCAGATTATTTTGTTGTCAAGAATCGGGTTTTAAATATTTCGTTCCTAAATACGCGCTAGCGATACATACCCCTAGTATTGCAAACACCTATAGACTATAGGGTAGTTGAGTCATCTTAGGTAAACTAAAAAAAGAAAATTATAAAATTTTTGACTAATAAGACCCCATCTCTTCCCGTGGGTGTCGTAAGAGGCGACTAAGGGACAAATCCGAAAGGTGGGCAGCAGCATCGTTCTGGGTAGATTTACATCAACTGCACTGCGATCTCCAACCCGCCTGCCAAGCGTGGAGATTATGGCAATGACCTCCCCTTCCGTGGGAGAGGCCCGAAGTCCTGCAGTGGACTGTTATGGGCTGTGATGATGAAGTTTTTATAATATTTTTGTGGTTGTTCTATAAAGATTTTTATTTAGTTTTTAGTTTCTAACTGTTCCATAGGTCAAGTTAATATTGCCTGTGTCTGGCAAACTACCAACATTACAGTTATAAAACGATTCATTATTACGATCAGTAAAAATCAAGTACCTATTTTATGGTGCAGCTGTTTTGTCAATAAATATTGAGAACTGTTCGGGCTGCATACTACAAACTACATCGACTCTATTAAGATTAGTAGTAGAGTTACAATCATCATCATCATATGAGCCGAATGGCACCCTCTGCTGGGTTTGGCTTCCGCCAGAGATCTCAATAAAGGCCTGTCTTGTGCCATCCGGAACCACCTGCCACCGTAACCAGGCCGTCGGTCCATTTTAATGCATATTACTGTTGCTCGTGACTTTGTCTATAAAAACACGGTGAAAATCCGCGATTTTTGGAGAATATATATCTAATAAAAGAGGCGTGATATAGGTAACTAGCTTATACGCGTGCCTTCGTCGATGTAAAATTCAGTTACGCCAGATTCCCGTGGGAACTTAAATGTAATATTGAAATATTAACTACATTTCAGACAAATTTAGTCTGATTGTTATTCTGGGTCGTTACAAAATTCACACTGATAATTTGGGCATAATCCATTTATCGACTTAATGAATAACTTTGAACTTCTAAACATCAAACCTTTTGTTTATTTGGGATTGGATAAAAATAGAAAGACAGTTATATCTTTACATTGTTAGTATAAAATAAAGACGCTTTCCGCGTCAGTCTGTATTTTTGCTTAGTCCATGGATATACTACCGACCGGCTCACTACTAAACCTAAACTTGTTGAAATAATAAATTACATAGAACTTATACCACCTATTCTATCACCGGTTTTAATAATAAGCAACCTGCTTTTATAGCTCCCTGTATAATTACTTCGGTTAGTGACTACAACTGCATTATCTGCTGTTGCTTAAAAAGATAAACAATTACTAAAGTGTAAATATACTTTAGTGACTAAACGATTACCTCAGCAAATACCGCTGACGTCATGAGATAGAGTATAAATAATTAAATAAACACAATCAAATTAACGAACAAGATATATTATTATTACAGGCTCGCTTTTATGCTTTTGTGTATATGTTCGAACATCCCGTATATCCCTTGCCCCGAAGGTGCCGCCACCGCACCCACCGAGATTTCATCCACACCATCTAGATACCTGTCATCCAACTAACGTACGGACATCGCGAGCCTTTTTACCGGGCACGTACAAGATGTGGTATGAGCTCCCTTCCGAAATCTTTCCTCTGCACTATGACATAGGGTTCTTCAAAAAGCATGTCTACCTAAAACGCCGGCACCGCGTCCACCCGTAGGTTGCAGACACCTTACACCCTTAGGTTGCAGATGCCCTGGACGACGGTGGCCGCTATCCATCAGGTGGACCGCCTACCGTGTGCCTCTCTAGACAATAAACAACATGTTCATCATACTTGCTTTGCTCGTTACTAAAATAAGGCATTAACTGAATTAGGTACACTCAACTACATGTATAATATGTTAATAGATCAGATAGATATATTTATTAAAATAGTTAGATACTTGGAAAGGATGTGCCCCGACCACAGCGAGGTACATCACCAATGAACGCTGAACGCTAACGTTCATAATAAAAATAGCCAACTACCAACCAAACGTACCTAGGTAACCGCGTTGTGCAACAAACGCATTCCGTGGGCCTGTAAACCGCGAAGCCTTGCTGCATTTACGTCTAGTGAAATGGATTCGTCGATTTTTGAGTTAACGTTCGATAAGGTGTAGTTTTTAGGACGTGTCATGCGGCGGGTTGGCCCCCCGCCTCGCTGCCTGCGCGCTCAGTTCGGTAGGCCCGGCCGCGCGCACTGCACGCGGGCCCGCGCGCGCGCGCACGCCGATCGTTCACCCCGACTTTACGATCGTCACCTGTCAAAAACTGACGTTTCGTGACGCGCACAGGAACACGCGCCCACCGGCCAGCCCCTGGCCTTTACACCCCATCGCCGACATCGGCGACGTGCCTCCTCACACCCAACAATTTCATAATGAATTATTCACGTCGCATAAAAATGTTTTGACGTTCCGCTTCGCGGGTTTCTGTGATAGTGCGCTCGCGCCGCTGCTCCGGTGCCGGCTAGTGATGTGACATGCGACTCGGTGCTCTGTTGTGGGACTGTTGTGTTCTGTTGTGCCTGTTATCATGCGGCATTGATGTCGTACCAAGCTGATATGTCTATAATTAGCGACCTGCGATGGCTGAGAGACGAGGAGTGGTTCGCGATTTCATTGCAAAACGGTACGTTATGTTTTATCTTCGACGCTATCTCGTATATTTGCCGGCTTACAAGTTAGTCGCCGTACTGGGCCGGCAGCTGATGCAATCCCTTTAATTTGTATTCCTCTTGAGCGACTACCTATATCTTGTTTCAGCGATAAAATGCAACCGGGTCCCTATAAAACTTTAACACATTAAAACGAGTGGTAATGGACCGATTAAACCACAATTACAGCTGTTACGAAAGCTAGCGTCGATAACACCAACTTGACCACCATACCGATTAAAAGCGAACGTTGTTTCATTCATAAGTTTGTAATACACACGCCGAATATGCGTTAAATATCGCCCAATGCCATGATATTTACCGCCGACTATCTATCACGGTAAACGTACGGCCATCAAGTAATGGCGGATGTGCCTACATGCCCATTCCTCGACGGATGCCCAAGCGAATAGTTGCCATTATTGTGAACAGTAGGGAGTACGCTATTAAGTCACGAAATCCCGCAATTGCAGGAGCACACTTCCACACAATTTGTGTGGCACAAAGCGCGGCTGGTTTTACAAAACCCGCCTGAATAGTAAAATAGTGTTTTGTCAATTACGTGGTGAGACCACTCAGAGACCGTGACACACATACACTCGAACACACGCCTAGCAATTAGCATGTGGCCTATTACAACGGACAATACAACTCCTGCTAGAGATTCTATGAACTTTGTCGTGCCCGCGACATTTTAAAGACTTTACGCACAAACTACGGATCTACCTGTTTTTTACATAAATTTTGGCTGTGCGAAAACATTTTTTATAATGTAGAAGCTAGTATGAGTCTGTTTCGATATCAACTTTGTACGTGTAATACAATGCTGGTCACAATTAGCATATTTTGTAAAAAATTTACACTTCACTGGTTCTGCTGCGAGATATGCCTTATCGTCGGAGTAGACGGTGGGTTTTTATATAAGTTTATTGACGTTTGTTTTAACTATTTGCTTGTGACTCGTCTGAGTACAAGTGTTAAAGTCAATGATATATTTATGCGTGTTCGTCACAAAAAGATAACGCAAGAAATAACATATTATAACGAGTGTGCCCTAAAACAGGAGCAATAAAGTTGAGATGATCCCTTTCATCGATACTTAAAATTGAATGTGATCGTAGTACTATCCTAAAGACCCTCAAATTGGAGAAATTGTGGTTTAAAGTTGAAATTCATAGTCTACATCGCGATATAGCCGATAGTATTTAGTTTAATGCAAAAGTACCGGCCATTTTTTAGTTTGACCATCGTCAAATGTCATGTCTTAGTTCGTTAGCGAAGTACTGTTTGTCGTACATTACTGGTGCCATTAACTTTGCTAGAAAGTATCGAAAGAAACGGGTAGGGCTGCGTAGGAACACACGGCTATTGGTTTTAACGTGAAACGTCTACTGGCTTATGCTCGCGGAGTAGGCGTTGTTTACTAAGCGAACATTGGCAACCGCCGAAACCGCCTCGCTCGGTCAGCGCTGGACATTGGGGTACCCACGTGTGGCCCATGGCCTCCTTTTTCCTATGATAGCCATGGTTTATATTTCTTGCTTACCCTTACGCGGGCTGGGGCCCGTTTTTCGTATCTTTTTACACTGTTTACTCATTTTTACTATATAGTCCAAATAACACCTATTTTGATATGGATTTCTGTAGACAAACTCAATAAATGCACGCGAGAATCACCGCCCTATCACGTGTGAGACGTTACTTACACTGAATAGGATGCGCGGGAGCGCGCGTTTCGTTTATTCAATGCAGTGCCGCTCCCCCGCCACCTTACCCGCCCTGACGCAAATTCAAAATCAAAACAGCGAGCTGACTAAATATGCTTAACAATGATACTAAATTCATTTTTCTAAGACCAACAGTTTTACAGTTAAGGTAAGACGATTTAGACCTTTTCGCTACGGTCCAGTTCCTCTAAACTAACTTTTGAAGAAAATAACCTGCCTCGCCAAATGGTTTCTGACTTGCTACTCAAAGACGTTTCAAAAAATATATGACGTGCGTAAATATCTTCAGGTATGGGTAATTTAGACAATCTACATTTTATGTGTTGCAATAAAGTACTGAAACCAAGGATGACACAGGGGAATCAACACCACCGGCGAGATAATCTCGACCCGTAGTCGCGAGCCAGCTAAACCTCATCCGCCTGGCCTTAAATTAACTTCTACGACCTTGCTAATTTGCTAACAGTTTACATGTTTTTTTCTTCTTATAAATAAATATAAATAGTTCTTCGAATCGCGTCGTCCAAGCGGCCGGCAGTGCCTACCGAGTAGGAAATAATATCCAAGGTAAACAAGATTCTCGTCTTGGTGCACCGTTTCTCGGTGCCTACTTCATTGCTAGAATACAGACGTAGCTAGCAATGACGTGAGCTTGTTTGAACAATTGTCCATTATTGTCTGCTTTACCGGTGTTGGGTTGAACCAACTGAAAGCCTAGTTACTTATGTTGATGTGCGAAATTGTTTTGGAATCGTAATCGTTTGTTGAAGCCTCAGTTCTGTTTGATTGTTAGTTTTCGTCGCAGTTCGGTAATTTTAAATTACCGAGTAAGAATAGTTAATAAAAGTTATCTTGCCGTTAATATCCGAGATGTGCTCTCGAGCGCGAAAGCCTGGGGTCCGCCTTGACCATGATCCAGGATATGGCAGATCAGGTACTTACAATTGAGTGACTGCCATCTGACCTCCGTGACCCTGTTAACAGAGGAACCTGACCAGATTGGATAATGGTTATATTTTCCTTTACCGTAAGAGTTCAACTAATGTACATAACTCAGAAAAGAGTCATTGGCGACACTAGGGTTCAACCCGGTACCTCGGGGTACCTACGAGTCGGACCCCTTAACCATTAGGCCACCGACGCTCTAAGACGCTAGTTAGAGTAATAATAATGTCAAAAACTCATTACGGGCCAGAGAAACGAGCAAAATAATTATATAATTCGTCGCGCGTCAAGGCGATTAATCGAATTATTAATTTGTTTTAACCACTAATTATAACGAGACTCCGTTATCGCAGCCTCGTAGAGTAGACTTCGTTTCGCAGTAAAATATTACTAAAATATTATTGAAGTGATGGAAAACACTCTCTACGTTTACAACTTGTTAGACCCTAGGCTATAGAATTAAAAGTTATTTGTTCAAACAATGTTCAATCAATTTCTTCAATATCGTTACTGCCGTTTCCGAGAACAAATGTTAAATTTATATTATATATGATAATGATCAAAATTCTGCCAGCACATAGCCCATAGCTACTAAACGGAGCTACTCATGACCATAAATATTATTTAAAAAGTGCCCACAACAAAAAACCCTATCTTGCGTCATTGTTCATAACTTCGCAACATGATCTTGACTTAATTTTTTCAAACCGGTCTGGCTTAGACTCTTTGCTCTATTGATTGTTTCGAACGTGAAAATTGCATATTTATTCAGAGAATGGTTTCGACATATTTAGCCATACTTCTTGGCTTCTATAGGTAATATTAGATTAGATTTTTCCTTGCGTTTGTTTAATTCCATAAAAATCTAGAGCCGTTGATACGCAAGAACCTCAGATCAATGTAAAATGGATCCTACTATAGCCAGTTTATCTTTATCTGACACACAATATAGGTGTCTAAGGTTGCCTGGAAGAAATCTCTTTAAGCGATAAGGCCGCTGGTTGCTTTTCTTTTTTCCTCTGTTTTTGTTTTATTCTATTTATAAGCAATAAAGAATGTTTCATTCATTTATTAATTCACTATTATCTTCCTTTGGAGGGCTAAAGATCCCACAGTAACTATTATCATATCACATTGAGTCTGACGGAGACATAGACTTGAAAGACCAAGATCGCTTTAAACAATTGCATTATACATAGAGTAATAAAATAATAATTTCTGTGTTATGTTCTGGTTGTGCTCTCGCGCACGAGGATCCGGAGTCCGCCTTGATTATGATCCAGAAATTTGGCAGATCAGATAATCACAGTGGAGCAACTGCTATTTTATCTCCGTGACTCTGACGAAATTGGTTATGGCTGAATGTGTAGGATTCGAACCCGGTACTCTCGCTTACGAGTCGGATTCCTTAACCACTCGGTCAGCGAGTTTTACATAGAGTTTTCACCAAATTTTGTGATAAATACACGAACATAACGCTATTATGGCAACAGAGCATCCGAATACGATCCACGTCTGTTATACAATAACTCCCACAACATTGGTGAACCTAATTCTGTTGTTGGTTGAATGACAACGATCTCCATAGACGTCACAATCGTTTGAATGGAAGCTACCGCGTCGAGGATGCAAAAGGTGACGTTATAAACATACGAATGGTAACGATGATCAATGGAGACCCAGGTAGTACTAGTATAGTTGTGAACTTGTTATTGAAACCAATGACATACTGCAAAACTTCGTAAATTGGAATTGCTGTACAAATAGAGCTTAAATAGTGTATAGCATAAAATAAAGAAATCTGAAAGTCATCTCTGAATAATAAAACAAAAGAAAATAATGAATTGTCCTTTGCGGTTGGAAACCTACAAATGAATTTTGTTATGAGATTGGAACAAGTGAACGTTTTGATGAATTATTACATTTTCATAAGCTCGAAATTCTTATCAGTTTTTTAATATGCCAAAAGAATTTACTCCGATATTAGAAGTAATTTAATGGCAATGTTTAGTGAACGTCCCATTCTTATGGTAAACTTTAGGAAAGTTTAGGTTTCCGACCACCAGAACGACATTATTATATCTATTGAAATCATACAAACATTAATGTTATATTATACAAAATCCATTTCCAGAAGACCTTACCTATAAGTGTTTTATATACAAAAAATGGCTAATATAAAACTTATGGCAACGTACCTACATTCTGTTTCTCCAACAACGTGCTTAGAATATGTTTGATATGTTTCGAGGCCAGTCCCTGGCTGCTTGTATGACATCATCGTTACCGTTCTCAGTTATTGTAAGATCAAATCGATGATATATAAGTTTTTTCCTCAAGTTTCTAATTCATCTACCATGATACCATCCTTGTTTACCTTCTACGCAAGTTTAGCTTACTAAATAATTACAATTTTGGGTAGAAACGTGATTTCTTGTTATCCAATTTGGTACTTTAACAGAATGCCATCTAGCTTAGAGAAATTTATGTAGATACATACATCTAAATATGGCGATGCTAAGAAATAACTTTCGCAAGCAAAACATAGCAACCAATTGCCGTAAGCCAAGTATAAGTTTAAGAGCAAACCAATTTTCAGGGAACACAGGGAATTGCATTCTCAGGTTATAACTCTCACCGGTGCTTTGGTGGCATATAGCGGACCCTAATAGCCTAGCACATGACTAGGTAATTAGAGATGGCTCTAGGCGAACGCGCAGTGAGTAATGGAGTTAAATTGTTATTAATATCAGCTAAGTTGCCAGCGTCTCTTGTGCTAATGATAATTGTAGTAATCTCTTTTAGCTCGTATACCGCCGACATGATATTAATAGGTCCACAGCTAATCTCTCGGCCGACGGTTTCAGTGAAGACTTTAATGGGCAATATAGTGACGAATACTCTTTCGCCAAGAAATTTGCCGAAGGCGTAGTTGTAGATTCTTTTCATTTTGCCGTTAATGTCCCGGTTGTGCTCTCCTGTGATTTGGATGATCAGATAATTACAGTGGAGCGACTGCCATCTGACCTCCGAGAAAGCAAACTCATCTTCCAAATATCGTTTTTGAACAGATATCCCTACTTCTTGATTCAATAACAAACAAAGCATTCGGTATACGAACTAACAATGACCTCTTTTATTTACATGAGAATGCCTTTTCATTCCTTTCCCAAATAATTTAAATATGCTTTCGGAGCAATAAAGCCCAATATTTATAATTCGGCATCAACAGAATGCTCTGCTGTGTTCAACAATATTCGAGCTGACTTATTAGAATCAGGGCTTACATAAGACTAGTTATCAATCAAGAAACACTTGCAATGCTTCGGAATGCGACCATATGCGATAACAGATGTGTCTTCCTCTTCGAGTAAAGTGGGATGCATGCAGGTCAATTTATAATGGTAGCGAGATGATGCGAAGCTACTAGACGCGCCGTTTGAAATTTTATACATCTATTAGAAGAACCTTTTATGTCACCAAACCTTAAATCTCCACCGCTCTCTTAAAAGCGCCGTTGTCTTAGAAATCCTGAACTATAAACAAATCAGTCATCGTCTGTTCGTGTGCTTAAAATGCCGCGTCGCTTCTATGTGTAATGACCCTAGATGCCAAGTTTGAACTTTACTTAGCGACGAGTATTTGGTTCTGACGAGCTCGCCAGCGTTTTGCATAAACGCTGTAGTATTTTAGTTCAATAAATTAGCGTTAACATTAATACACTATTTCAGTATCCTATACCTAATTACTCCGTAATTGAAATAACATCTGCAATGTTACGATGGTGTATATCGGAAATTTTGACGTAATTTCATTAGGGACGCCATAAGACCAAATTACTTACCCAGCGTCTTCGTGTATTTAAGCCTCTTAAAGTATCATATCAAAAAGAAAGGGCCAACTCTAACAAGCGCCTCATTATAACAAAGATACACTTATCGCATCAAAAAAAGTTTGTAAACTGAGTTATGTTTCACATGGTGAAGGGGCCACGTTGCGTGTTTGAACACTTTTTGTCTTTATCATATCATCTTCCTTTTCATATCGCGTTTGTGTTTTATAACATTGTGATGTTTATTTTATTAAGGGTTCACTGACACCGTTTTTAATTAGATAACGTCCGAGCTACTCGTTAAAACGTAAACCATACTGCAAGTGTTTTTAAATTAGACGCCTAATGCGGGCTTTGGCTTTCACATTAATTGTAATTATAAATGTGGACTCGTGCCGTGTTTTATTTGTAGATTACTTATTCACCTTCTTCGTATTTATCTTCTATTATTAAACCCCATGGAAAACGAGGGGTGTTATAAATTTGAAGAGCGTCTGTGTATATTTACTCAATATTTGAAATTTTTTGATTATAGTATTAAGTTATTACATTTAAAATGAAATAAAATCGTATGAATAGGAATATAAAAAACAACACAATTTTAAATAATTCACCTCTAGGGTTAATTTTTATAGGCCCAATTTGTTTACACTTTTGATCTTGAATTTCATCTCCGATTTTTACATGTCTTAAGCTTAACGAGCTCTTCAAAGCCGAGCTAGCGGATGTAGCGGAAGCGCCAAAAATATTTTCTAACGAAATAAATACTGCAGCGAAAGAGTAGCCCTCTTAATTATAATATTAATAACGAAATACTAATTTTCATAAAAGATTAATTAAGATATTTAAGAGCTTATCCCATCTCAAAAACATTTTTATTCTTTTAAATACGAAACAAAACATTACAATCACTACTAACCCATATACGACTATGAAACTAAGATTAGAACATTACGAGTCTGCAGATGCAGAGATCATCGACACCAGAGCTACAAATCAGACTGTATGACTCTGAACTGTTGGTTCCAATATTAATGCAGATACAAAAATAGCTAACGTTATGGTCGAATCGTGATCTTGTACTGCAGCCGTGCGCAAGCGCAACTCTTTATCCAAACACAGGGTGCTGAATGGCCTTTGAAATAACGTTGAGTGGAAACAACTGTGTCATATTTACTTTTTATACGGTGTTCGCCAATTCGTTCACAATGCCTGTTTCTTAAATTAGAGTTTTAAAATAGAGTATACGAATAATAAACGCATAAATAACTCCTGAAAAAACTAAGAAACCTGCATAAGAGTAACATTTATAAACATTGAGTTCCATGATCCAATCAGGTCACGTTCCCTTGCGGGGTCACGGAGGTTAGATGGCTGTCACTTCACTGTAAATCCTGGATCATGGGCAAGGCGGACCCAAGGCCCTCGTGAGCCAGAGCACAACCGGGACATTAACGCCAAGATGATTATGAAGAATAAACATTCAGTTTTTAACTTAGTGCTTCGTTTTCATTATTATTGTTAACATGATTCGATTGTCAAATAATGTACAAATCTTAAATTTTATATTTTAGGTTAGCCTATATTTTTAAGACGATCTGTTTTAAAAAAAATTTTGGTTTACCCTGTCTTTGAATATTGTAACCACAAAGGCAAACTATTGTCATTAAAGAAACCAGTAATAATTATATCCAGTCTCAGTAAACGACTAAGAAAATATAACCTTTAAATCAAGTCTCTTCAAAGAATCTACTTTAAGCATTGAACTGCTGTATAATTCGGTTACCAAAATAGCGGGCTTAGGTCGAAGTGTGGCGACTTCGTTCGTAACATTTTGGACAGAGTAATTGGCTTGAACAGAAACCTTTTAGGTATATTTAGCTTGCATTTGCCTGAAATACCGAAAACACAATATACTAGAATAGAACATAGCCGGCAGAATGGAACATAGCTCGCAGAACAGATGGCCGATGGGGCTGTAAAGTTCTCGAGTGGCGACCACGTACCGAAAGACGCAGCGTGGGTAGACCTCCGTCAAGATAGACTGACCTGGTAAATATCTCAGGTACAAGCTGGATATGGAAGGCACACGGCTGGCGTTTCTAGAAATGTCTGGGGGAGGCCTATGCAGTGGGCGTCTTCCGGCTGATATCGTGAAGTCAGAATATAAACCACATCTTATCCACTTCAAGAGTTCACAGTCCACTGCTGGAATTGTGCGACTTCCACACCTGACTTGTAGATTGCCGTATTGAAAATCCAGACCAGGATAGGCTGCTGCCCATTTTATGGTTTACAGAATAAGTACGGTCGTCAAGGTCGAACGAATAGACTCTGCATGACGTTATTTTCTACTGTATCTTTACTGTATCTTTTCTACTGTAAGTGTCCGAATGAATCACACGATTTGATCTGTTCTTTCAACGTAATCGTTACACACGGCGGTCGATGTTTCTTACTGTTTACTATAGAGCCACGTGCTGGTAAGTGACGATAATTTCGGAGATGGAGCCAATGACTGGACGGATTTACAAATGGATTTACACATTTGCCGCTCCTACCGATCTTTACTTGATAGGTACTCCAATCATATTATTTCGGTACCTACTTCAACTTTTTTGTCAATAAAATAGTAATATTGTAATTTTATGATTCATGCACCATCAACATCGTCCTACTTACACCACTTTTTGCGCCACAAAGATCCGGGGTCCGCTTTCCTACTTCTCGTCCTTGTCCACCTCCCTCGAGGACCCTTGATGGAGCCAGGAACTGATGGAGCATTCCTGCCAACTTACACAGCTTCAAAATTATAAAAATATATTTACGTACGCGAACCTCGACTATTCAAATATATTGTTTGTGGTATATGTTATTTTTCATCGTCGCTCTCTGCAATAAAAACAATTCGATTTTGAATTGTTTGTTTGAGATCAGCCTGTGTATTGGAAGCACGGTCAAAGGGTGCTACCATAACTGTCCCAGGCTTTTATGGTATAACGATTGTTTACTATTACTTCTTACTTTCTGGTCACAGAATTAAGTGGCTAGTGTCTTAACTCAGTTGACATTCTCTAGACCAAAAATAGCTAGCGGCCGAAATAGGAAACTGAAATAGGAAAGGTCAGAAGTGTTGTGACAAGGGAGAAAATATCGATCGATACGATTATTGATAGACATTGATAGGTATTGATATTACATACATAAAACTCACGTGACATGTGCTTGCCAAACAGCAGGGGTAGGCAGAGTTAAAATAGAAATTTCGACCAACCCTAATTCGACGAGGTTTTACTTAGAAAATTGGGGCATCGACGTTGGTGTGGATACTATTAACGCTTTTCTATCTTCTGACAACTGTCTAAACTTTATATAATGGAGTTATTTTAGAGAATATGGAGTTCATCAAGAAAGGGGTAAAAATGTTTTTACGGGGTCAGCAACACCTAGTATTGCAAACATCCATAGCACGCGGTAACTGCTTATCATCAGGCAGGCTTGTAAGTTTGTTTGCCACAGTAGTGGTGTTAAAAGTAACAAATCAACTTCCAACAAAAATAAGCACAAGGGCGAACTAAGTGTAGACTTATCTCGCGCGCATAGTACTCACAATAAAAAATACAATAAAAATAGACATAAAATTGATTGAAAATGTATAGATAACAATACAAAATAGACGTGACGAACAAAAAAAAGATGCCGCATAATTTATACTGCGTTGACATAGTCAAAGGTCGAACCGCCACATTCTACACAAACTGGTTTGGTCTCTTTGCGTATATGCATTCATAATTTGTATAAATACTTCATAGTAGTCCTACCTATAGGTACAATCGTAAAACCAATAGGTATTCTGTAGTAAAACGCAGTTTCTTCGTAAACTGCGAATGATTCCTCAACTAGTGTTTCATCATTGACAATCTAATCGACATGTTCAACCTGTTTAGTTTAGTCATTAATGTGTGTCTATTAATATGCAATTTAAACTTTAATACAGGTTTTTATATTATCGCCTTTAAGATCATCGATTTCCACGATATGGCAAAGTACTTTTAACAGTCATTTGGTTTCAAGTTCATTATTTTCAATTTCGTGCGACCTTTACTAGCAAAATCATACCCTACCTCCGTTACCATAATTGACGAATTTTTATTTGAGAAAATCAAATTTTCATTTATCCACGGTCTATCAACTCTTTCAGATTATTTTTATAAAATTCAATTTAGTAAAATATGTTTCTAATATGTACCTAAAAGAGAAATCATACATAAAAAACCTACAAAGAAGAGTAATTACATAATATTTTATGTAAAAATTAAAAGTTGCTGGTATTACGAACGCGCCAGTAATAAAAAACTTGTTAACTTCTATGCTTGGAGACATAAAATGATTACGTTAGAGTTTTTGCGATTGCTAGATCGGTTTATTTTGTGATTTCGCCATATCTGATGCTGAGCTCACCAAAGCGTAGAAACAATGCGTATCTGGGCTATTACAGGACAAAAAAAACCGTTCATTCATTTGATAAAAAGGTAACCAGTGCGTGGGGCACAAATTATAGGAAAATTACACAGAATCAGATCACTGGGCTCAAAGGTTCGTTTAATTGAATATTATTTCAAATGCAAAAACAAATCAAAGGAGAATCAGAAAACAAAATTCGCGAAACCGGCTATAAATTAAATGTATGACGTAATGTTGTTGAAGGCTATAAAAAAAGGTAGGTATTTAAATAACCTTAAATTGATATAAATTTATCTGTACAATATTAATGCTGAATATATTTTTATAGCTCAGGAAAATGGCATTTTTCTTGAATTCTCCATATTGTCCTATACACAAGTCGCATCGTAACCTATGCTAGTGTCCAATATGTGTAAAACATTACGCATTCTTTTACGGTAGCCTATACTAAACGCTTTGTCACATCCCGTCGCCGTGAGCCCAGTGAATAGAAAACCATTTTCACACGTTCAAAGTAAATAATTTCACCCACTTGGTACTCCATCTATAATGTACACATTGGGTGCGTCCATTACATTTTATTTCTTCTAAGTTGTAGTGCTGACACTGGGGTCGCGGAGAACAATATGTTTGTAGTCGGAAAGAATCACGGAGATTGCAGACTTTTTTAGTTTGACCTTGTTGTTTATGCTTAAAGGCCAGTCTGCTCTGTCAGGAGCTGTCAGCACCTCGTAAATATCGTAGGAGGGAGCCGGTGTGGATGGAGGCTCATGTTCAGCAGTAGACTTCCAGCGGCTAAGATAACGCAAAAGCTAGTAAGTATAATTTTATACATACTTACAAATCATGACGTAACGATTTTCTATCCCACTAAGGTCTTAAAATACTCCATTTGTCGGGTTGACCGACTTCCCGCACATTCATTATGCAATAAAACCGAATTACTGAATTTCATTCTAGAATTTTATTCACGACGTTTCCTATCATTGTTAATGTTCTTGAAATGCAGAATAAGAACTAGAGAACATCGAACCCTAATGATTCGAATAGTAGACACATACATTACTTGTCCATAACAAGTTCCAGGCTACTGCCAATGCGATAAAACTTCTTAACCGAAATGATATTTGGAATTCGAAATTGAAAATCATTCTGTTGAAATAAGTGTCTCCAACCAATACCAAGTCGTCAAAATCACTTTATACCTTAGGTTTTACCTGGATATTTGTTTAATATTATCGGATCAGACTGGCAGTAAAACGCAAAGTAAAAGGTTCGGTAAACCACATCTTTACCAGATAGCCGGAACTAAGCACTAAAATTTGATTTCTTATAATTTTATCGTACATTAACACTAACATTCAAAAGTTAGGATGGTCGCTGACCTACATCACTTAAATCCCAGTAGGTGCATAAAGCGCTCTGTGCTGTAAATTTTTCGAGATTTGTTTACAAACTGTGGGGTTATAACGCCCGGGATAGACCACTGGGAAAGTAATGGGTAGCACAGTTTAGACGTTCGCGGCAAAGGAACATCGTAAACACATCGTATTATATAGTAGATGTTATGAGCGACAGTCACCTACCGCTTACCAACAATCAATTCAAATTTGCTTTATTTGTTCAAATGAAGGATACATGATTTCGAGATCAATTATAAAGGCATAAATATAAACAGACTTTGTGTGACACGGACTAATCTGGTAAATGCTATACTTGTATACTTGTAGTACCTACAGATCTCAAGGCTTCCACCACAGATAAGATCAATTATTATTGCTTAATCAAGTTGGAAAAGGAAATAATCAAAATGTTTATGGAGTATGGGCGTGAGTGTGTGTAAGTGTATGTATATTATATGGCGTGTGTGTGCAATATTTACTTGTAAAGCTAGGACAAGAATAGTCTATGCCTACCCCACCTGTGAAACAGAGGCGTAAGGCCTGAGCTAATAATAAATATTCTCTGAATTCTACATTGTGACTTAGAAATATCTTCCACGCCACGATTAAATGTAATAAGTACCTTATTATTAGGTCAGGTGGGTCGACTGCTCTAATGTCATAAAGTAGCATAGAAATGTCTTAGTTTATAAATATCCCATCTCAATACATCAGAGATCGGTTCCATCCTGTCAGTTATTTCCGATCAAAATATTGTTTGATATTGGAAGTACATAGCTTCGGAGTAGAGCTCCATACGCTTCGTTATGCGTTCCCTTAAACAAGTCTCCGAGACCCCTGTAACTATGAATCATGTGCTAACAAAAAACTCAAACGTAAATTGTCACCATGGCCACTATTGTGTACAGCATAGTTTAATAGACACCAGCCAAGGGGATTATGCTAACTGTAAGCATAACAAGGAAGAATTAGTGTCAATCAACTTATTAAATATTAACTATTTGGTAATTCGACTTTGAGACCGGTAAATGATTCAACGATTGCATGACAAGTAAGACTGACTGATTCACTTATTAGGGTGGACAACGACGTTTATAATACGAGGTCCATATTTCGATAATACACTGTTCCAAAACACAATAAGCCCATTGTTTTGTTTTTATTCTTTCTTCGACTAATGGACCAGGGTAAATCCGCGCGTCCAATGCTTACAAATGAAAAAAAGAAACAAGAATACATGTAGATACTCGCACACAAAAATATTGATCTTATCTTTTTTATACTGATCCCGCTTTCGGCATAGCCGGGATTAAAGTTTATTGCCGTTTTTTCCCCACTAACTTCTCAGAAGTAAACATGTGGTTTTTGCTTTAATGACTCATTTGATACTGGCACTCCGATCATCAGAATGTGTTTGACTGCTTGGCGTTTTATACCTAATAAGTATACAGACTTATCAATGTGAAGGTCATCTCAAATAGAATATAGGCACTACTTGGCACCACATTCTCCTGTAACAATTAGCTTTTTGATTCCTGTCGTCTTACCTTCTCGTAATTATCCCATTAGTGCCGTGGTTTATGGTTGCAGAACTAAAACGAATTCAAGTTTTACTTTAACGGTACCTAATTAATATAATTAATGCTACTTTTAAGTGGTACGTGACATAAATGTTTGTAATATTTTAAATATCTTAGTAAAAGTTTCTCACGCAGTTGAGGAAAATACCGTTGGCATTCATTAGAATGGCTGGGAATAATTTCAGTTCACATCCTTTTACTGAACCAGTATACAACTGCAAAAGCTTCAAAACAAAGCACAGCCATTTGCAACATAAACATTCCTATCAAACAGATGTTTTAAATTGTTACAATCGATTTCTTGAAAGATGAAGATAAATAAAGTATAATATGGAAATAAAATAATCATATTATATAACATTATATTTTATATAACAGCTGGGTTTATTACTACTTTTTTTCTTGCTATAAAACTTCATCCTGAATCACTCTATATATTGTAGATAACCGCATTCAAATCCGTCGCGTAGTTTAAAAGATCTAAGCGTACATATAAACATACTAGGGCCAGACGGCGGGAAGCGACATTTTTTTACTTTGTATAGATACTTACTAGAGACGTAACAAATGAAACAAGGCAACCTAGTACCAAGTAGTTAGCAAAATGCATTGAAAAGCTTGAAGAACAACTAACTAAAAATATTCAAGCTCTCGAAAGTAGACACTTAGGTACAGCCAAGAAACGTTTGCATTCAAACCTACGTTTGGCATTATACAATAATATGTAAATTCTTACGCAGCGCCTAATAGCTGGCGAGATTCCGTTGCGTTGCCTAAGCAGGCAACATTATTATGATGTTGTCCCCATCTGCTACGGCGCAGTGTCTGACTCATTGAGTTTCGCGTCAATTTATACAAGACTGGCTTTTGTACGCGAGTTGGATTGCTCAGAGTCGCATTTTAGGTAGCAAGTGGACTCAATTCTAGATGTCCACCATCTAACTTAAAGCTAAAAGTCCTGAATTGACGTAAAATAAGCACTTCTAGAATAGCATTTGGTATCTAGAGTGCCACAAACTTACCTAAGCCGGTGGCCAACAGTGGAACTAAGTGTCGTCATTTTGAAATGACACTCGTCAACAAAGGTACGCGGTAGTTAACCCGGAACATTTATTTTGTTGTCAGCAACAGAGCCGCCATCACCGGGCTAAATAAGTCTGTGCCACCCTAAATTGAATTAACTGCTTACAATTATAGAAATTTGTGTTGTCATTTGATTTTGGAATAGCAAAGTGTATTAGCGCCGCTATATAATATAGTATCCTACTATATTAGGAATCTACAGCGCGAAACGCGTCCATAAGACCCTCAAAAGAAAAATTTTCCTGATGCAAATCGAATCTTTCAGAAAGATCTTGAGTCTTGACATTTGTATGACGTGACGTCAAACTCAAGTCAAACAAAACGAAACAGCTATGAAGCTCAATGTAGCAGAAAATATACATTTAAGAAATAATATAGGTACGTACATTTTATTTAAAAAACCTACTATATATTTTTTATTAGTTCCCTACCTACTATATTTTTATGGCTTCTAAACCCGAAAATACTATATTTGGTCTAAAAAAAGTTGGCAATCCTAGTTAGCGGTGCTAAATTAGATTTTAGCGACCGCTCTAAAACCGAGTCCAAAGACCATTCCCGAATAGAATAGAATAGAATAGAATAGAATAGAATAGAATAGAATAGAATAGAATATAGAATAGAATATAATAGAATAGAATATCATTTATTGCTCAAAATGTGGTAGGAATACAATAGTTGTTAAAATTATAATTTTCGGTTCACACACTTTACCAGAATCTGGCATGCAATATTTAGAGAGTAACAATTAAATTAAATTAATTTGTTTAATTTCAGCAACAAAATTCATAACTTACAAATGTTTAAATTTCACAACAGTATTTACCCATATAATCATTAACATAGAATATATAAGAATGTCAATCAGAATTAATAAATTATATAAATTAAAAATGTCACAACAGTCAAAATATTACAAAAAATATGTCAATCAGCAATTAATAAATTCATATTATCACAACAGTTAATTATGATTACCAAATTAATATCTTATTGCACTTATGTCATAAAATCTTTAGGATGTCAATATTATTGTCATTGTGTTACATCCTTATTTAACATCCTCGCTTAAACGACTCAAAAAATTCATTAAGACTGTAAAAACAACTTTGAATCAACCATTTTTTTAATTTTTGTTTGAATATATTTATTGGCAATAATTTTAAATTATTGTCGAGGCGGTTATAAATTTTAATGGCCATTGAGTAACTGTTTCTGCTATAGAGTGTGGTTGACTGATTAGGGACCACCAATCGACCAGGAAACCTTGTATTGAAGGCAGTTGTATCTGAGACTTTAGTGAATAAGTACAGATGGCTTTTTACAAATACACATATCTCGTATATGTATATACTCGGGACTGTTAATAGATTATGATACCGAAATAGGGGTCTGCAAGATGTCAATGAGTCAACACCACACATTGCTCTGATGCACTGTTTTTGACAGAGAAGTACCTGATTTACTTGTGATGAATTACCCCATAGTATAATGGTATACCTTATAATAGAACATATGTACCCGTGATATGCCTGCAAAGCAATTTTTTCGCTGCTAATTTTGGTGAGCCGCCAAAGTGCATATGCAAAGGAATTTATTTTACTGCACAAGTTGGAGATATGCGTTGTCCATGCACACCTGTCATCCACCCAGATGCCCAGAAATGCAGTTTGATTCGTCTCAGCAATAGTTTGACCATTAACTGATACAGTTAAATCTTTTTTCTTTCCATTCCTATTTATAAACTGTATGTACGTAGTCTTATTCAAATTAACTTTGAGGTTATTGTCATCAAGCCATTTTATAATAACATGTACGGCTTTATTGATCTCTTCATTATAAGTATTAATGTCACTGCATGGTATTATTACGGAAACGTCATCAGCAAATAGTGTGCAGTCATATTTTATTACATTTGGCAGATCATTAATATAGAGCAAGAATAATAGTGGCCCTAAAATACTGCCCTGTGGCACCCCAACCTTGTTAAATTCCATCGAGGACCTGAATGATCTACGCTCTGCATTATCTATTTTTGTTATTTCAACGTATTGTCTTCTGTTGCTAAGATAACTGTCCAGCCATTTATATGCTTGCCCTCTTAAACCATAACGTTCGCATTTATCGAGAAGTTTCTTATGTAATACGAAATCGAATGCTTTGCTCATATCAAAGAAGACTGCAGTAACAGCTGTTCTTTTGTCTAAGCATCGCAGGATTTTATTTATCAGTGAAAAAGCAGCTAACGACGTTGATTTACCCTTTTGAAACCCGTACTGGTTACCTTTTAGAATTTTAAAAGCATTTATAAAGCTAGAAATACGATCGTGCATCGCTTTTTCAAACACTTTTGAGAATATAGAAATAAGTGCTATGGGTCTATAATTGTCTATATTTTCCTCACTCCCCTTCTTATGCAAAGGCTTTACAATTGTCAGCTTTAACTGATCTGGAAATAAACCATTAGTAAAAGATAAATTTATTAAATAACTTAGAACTGTCGCAATTTCTACTTTACAGGCTTTTATAACTTTTGTATGAATATCGTCATAGCCTGTTGAGTTTGATGTGTTTAAATTATTAATTATTTTTATTATTTCTTGAGCGTCAGTCGGTTTTAAGAACATACTGACATTGTTAATAGGTATGTGTGACATATTAGAACCTGAGTCATGAACCATAGAATTAGTCAAATTAATGTAATATTTATTAAATGAATTTGCAATGTCAGTAGGGTCATTCATTATCATGTCATTAAATTTTATTTTCTCTATATATTTATTATAAGCTATATTATTTGTTTTATTCTTTATTATATTCCCGCAAATTAATATGGTATTTGCTGGTATTTGTTTAATATTTTGTTAATAGGTAAGCTTTGTTTGTACATGGTCGGCACCCCTCTGGCGTTCAAAGGCTACACAAGCTGTGTACCAGCAGTAAAGCTAACAGTATGATCATTTTGCGTAAAATTATAAATTGCCTGTGTTATTATATATATTGTATTTAGTACTCGCACCGTACTGGCGAATCCTTGACCTCGCTTTGTAGAGTTTGAGCATAGCCAGCGTACCCACGCGAGGACAAAGCTAAAATCATTTCACATCGAGGCTCAGGATTTGCGCCCACGCATTCCAAAACGGTCGACTGGACCAATCAACAGCCGCCTTTGTGCGCTTTGCACTGTCAGCAACAAAGGTGACATTCCGGCAACAGCGATTAACGCAACAAAATACTGGATTCAGCTTCCCTTTGTAAGCTGCACATGCACATGCACGGGGCACATTGGTGACATTTTAGTGCGTGGAAATTGCCGAACCGAATTGCGAACTACATGTTCCAATTAGTGACCCGACCGGAAAATGGCGGAAAACCCCCCGACCAAGTATACTTATACACCAATATTTCCGAAACTACTGAATCGATTTTAATAAAACAATGCTAAGGACCAAGAATTCGTTTGGGACCTACGATGCTACAGACAGATACACAGATAGATCCACAAATACACACGTCAAACTTATAACACCCCACTTTTTTCTTTAGGGGTCAAAAATGAATGTGTAAGTTGTTTCAAATTTCGATGGTTTAATATCCAAAGTATCCTATGCCAGCATAAATTGTATACGTACCTTAATAATATTGATTGACTAGATTATATGTCTAATAAGGTCTACCTTCCTCTCTCCCTAGTATAACTTCCTGGTACACTTAATCCGAAAGCTTACCCGAGTCGGGTAGAATTGGGAATAACTTCTTCCTGTGTGGAATAATCTCTTTCTGCCCCTTCACGTCCTACCGAACCCCGTTTAATGAAGGGCCATTATTCGCCTTCACAAGTGTATTACAAGCGCTATTTCTGTTATTTATAATTGTAGCTGAAATAGACGAAGCGGAAAAAAACAGTTAGAAGGAAAAACCCCTCATCTAATACAGAAAGTAATACACATACCAATTAACAACGACGTAATCCGTGATCATGTTTCTTCTGGCACATAATTAGGGAGGTGTTTTATTACAAAACAACGCCTAATTATACCAATAACAAGAAACACGAGTCCGTGTATTTGATTGTATCATATCTGTTGTGGCATCAATAAGAACGTGGGTGGACAAATCTATAGATTACAGACTCAGCTATCTGCCTAAAATGGCTTCTGTAACTTGATTATAAGTTTTGATCAAACCCGAGCTAATGGCGAATTATGAAGGTATTACGAAACTTTGCTGTCTCATAAGATGGGGCGTAAACTTAATAAGGGAGGACAAATTGTCTTGTGCCTCGGCAACACTTAAAGAGATTACTCGCGTCATAGAAGTGCGAGAAGAGTTAAACTTCTCAATGACGTCCACGAAAAACTCCAAAGTTAATACAAAATACGTCAAGTGCGAGTCTGACTTAGGATTCGAAGGGTTCTGTCAAATTCTTCATAATAATACTTGGAAATCTTACGTAAATTTTGATTAAAGTCAGGAAGTCTGGCTTTGATTCTGGTACACATAAAGTAAATTCAATTTAGCGTACAATTTTAAATTAATTCGTCCGATGAAAGACTCGGTACTCTCTGTAGTAAGTATTTAATTACGAGAATAATTTCTATTAACTTTTATGGTTTCTCATTACAAGCAAATTAGCTCCCGAAAATTTAGCGTTTAAATAAAATGACGACCATAGAATTAATCACATAATAAATAATCATCTTGGCGTTAATGTTCCGGTTGTGCTCTCGCGCACGAGGGCCCGGGGTCCGCCTTGACCATGATACAGGATTTGGCAGATCAGATAATTACAGTGGAGCAACTGCCATCTGACCTCCGTGAACCTGACCATATTGGATCATGGTAACATATTCAGTCGCCTGAATGTGCAGCATTCATCACGATGTTTTCAGTAATAGAGCATCAGTAAGCATTCAACTAAAGTACATACATAACTCAGAAAAAGAGTTATTGGTACATAGTTGGTTGGCGGCTTTGGATTTGGTGGAAAAACGTGTAAATAAGATAATTTGTGACCCGCGGTTGATTGAAGCTAGGCTGCAGAGCCTCGAACATCGGCGTAGGGTTGCACGTCTGTCAGTCTTCTATAGATTACATTACGGAGAGTGTGCGAAGCAGCAGCACGACCTCATTCCGCCGGCCCCTTTCCGCCATCGGGAGTCGCGATCCGGGCGAGCGCTTCATCCATGTCGTGGATCTTCCAGCTATCCGCACGAATCGCTTTGCCTCGACCTTTATAATGCGTACGGCTATGGATAGGAACGCTTTGTCTGCGAGTATGTTCCCTGATCAATATAATCTGGATGCCTTCAAGGCTAGAGTGAATAGGCTGTTCCAAGGCGGGCATGCTTCATCTTCGGCCGCATCGTCACTTACCAACAGGTGAGATGGCGGTCAAATGCGTGTCTTGTCTAATATAAAAAAACACAGTGGGATTCGAACCCGGTACCTCTCGCTTGGCCACCGATGCTCCTATTAATAATATAATAGAATTAATAATATTCCTAACCCTATATTGAGTTCAAACAAATTAATAATGTTAAGGGCAATAATAATAAAAGAAAATTATAGACCAATAATATACTCGTCCCTAAATTCGAGCGTACCCCGATTACCTTTATTGTAATAAAATAATTTAAATATAATTTTAGAGAAAGAAATTTAAAGTCATAGTTCAACGTAACGACATCTACATATGTCCTGGTCTACCTGGAGTAGGTATCTGCATAGATCGCTTCTCTTCCTTTGCTGTCCTTAAGTTTTTATGTCTTAACGGGATACACAATATAATTCACACTAAAATTGTTAATATTCGCTTAATTACTCCATTCGACAACTTTAGTTTTGACTACAACGACACTAGAGATTCTTAAGATATATTCTAAAGATTACTTACACAATCGTGACACATTTGGATAAGAGACATTAGATAAAAGTTAAAAAATTTGTAATCCTCGTTATTTTTAATGATGCGCCCTTAATCATGGGAGCCACACACGAAGCCTCAGTAGAAACTTTAAATCTTAAGATGTCTGGATAACGACGCAGTATCTCAAGCTCTTAAATTTGAATACAGTTTTGTGATCATTATAATATTTTGATTTATAAAAATATTGATCATTAAATTGTTAATTATGATCAGATCAATTTTCGGAGTTTCGGAGACTCGGAGAGTTATTAGATTGAACTAAAGTAGATACTAGAATAGACTATCATTTTATTTTTCTACAACGTCTTATTCGAGACTTCAGGAACAAGCGTTCTTTTTAATATCCTGTGACCAAAACGAGGCTTTTCGCAAATCAAAACCACTTATTGTAGGATGTGGGTATTAAACAAAATGGTATAGCATAGGTTTGCTTTTTAGAATGGCATCTTTACTTTACAAACCACTTTTTCTTCAGTAAATCTGACACAAAAAATACTACTACCTACATCCTCTTGTTTCCTCCAACTCCACACAATAACACTTTAATAACGTATGATTTACGTTTTACATTGTTATTCTATTGTTTGTACATATTGAGTTTGCATTACAAAGTGTCGTCAGTGTCTTAATAATGAGTCTGCCCCCATAATTTTCACGGCTCGGCCCGCTCAGGCCTTCGAACCGTGCCATTGAAACTATACATCTGTGCAAACACCTGACAATATTATGCTGTTTACGTCCATATTGTGTATTAACTTTACATGTTTTACGTCAATACGGTCCTACTCAATGTTATGAAGAGTGGGGGGCTTAGCGAAGGAGCAAATAATAAATCTATAATTTTGTTGGGAATAATGACAGATGAATAATTGATCTTAATTTTAAAGTATTTTATAGAAAATAGTATTTGAAAATTAAATACGTAGCTGAAATCAATAGTTTGATATACTCAGTCGTTTCGAAGAGGGATTTATAATCCTCCTATTTGCTTTTCACTTGCAGAACAGTGGGTGTGTGAAATGCAAATTTGAGGGCAGTCACTAATCCGTCGCCAGAATTTGTAATCTCCGATTCCCAATATGATGCTGCTACAATCTACTATTTGATGCTATTGAAGTTTATTATGTGCAGTGTACACTATTTCGAGGTCACGATTCGTACTCATAGTAACATTTCTGTACGGGTCGTTCACTTTGACACGAGTGCGATACCTTCTACCAAGTACGTAAATCGTTAGTTGAAATTCATAATTTCGACCTAATGCGGTACTACTAATCTACCACGTGTACTTTAAAATAACACGGCAAAGATGTACGGAGTCCCAACCTTCACGTCTGCCTTTTTAATAAATCACGTTGATGTAAAGGTTGACAGGGTAGAACAAAATTAGACATTTGAACTAAGGCCTTTGGAGGTAAACAAGGGGTTACCTACCTACGTTATTTTCATATTGATTTTCTCTAATCTATACTTCCTTTTTTTATACCACTAAGGTGGCAAACAAGCTCACGGCCTGCCTGATGGTAAGCGGTCACCGCAGCCATGGACTTATGCAATACCAGGGGGATGCCCCTCCACGCGCTGCCGACCCCGTATAAAATTTTTACCCCTTTTCTTGAAGAACTTAATCTTTCTACATACATATACTATAACTCCATAAACCTTAAACTATATTCGAGGATTAAATGATATTGATATCCTCCGCTAGGCTTCGCAAGTGTTCTCGAGTTTTGTCTATCGCATTAAATAGACATATTAAACCTTCCAGATAAACTTTCCTAAATGATAGTGAAAACCGTATCGTATCGTTTAGTATTTTATCCTGGAATAAGAATAAAAATGGACCAGTACTCTACCCACCTAAGTATATTTTCGTATTTTTTAACTCCTGACGAAAAGAGAGGGTGTTAAAAGTTTGATGTGTAGTCTAGTGTAGCTTTATTTCATTAAATCAGTTTAATATTTTAATATTTTAGTACTTGTATGTAGTATTTGTGGGTGATTTTCCTATAGATGTTGGTTTGTTTATCTTCGTTTAAGACAAGCTTTGAAAACTTTGGAATACTTGAAGTAAAAATAATGAAAACAATTCTATTCATGCTCCGCGGAATATACCGTCGGGGAAATATCGAAACTCGATATATTTTATAATAGACAACGATGTTGACAAAGTTTAAGAAAGCGATTGAAAGCAATTACTTTCCAGAACTAATATTTCCTTTCTCTCATACCATTACCATTGAAAATTCCCCTAAAATTCACAAATCCATTAAAACACCAGGAAGAAAGCACACATCAAAAACCCTATAGCCGAGAAACTCGTTAGGCCGTTCCTATGCCAACCGGATGCTGATGCTGTGAACGATAAATGGACGCTCATCCGTCAATCTGGGGAATTGGGTCAAACTCAGGATACAAATGCAATGGCACTCCAAACGAGGAGTTCCGAAGTCTTTAGTAGCCCCTTAACTTATTTCCGAACAATGGAGCTAAACGTTTCTCTTTGCAGCCGACCTACGATGTTTTGTGATTATTACTGTTTCGCTTTTATATGGGTTTTGTATTGGTTTTGTATGGACTTAAATATGTATAAGTCAAGAAAACAAACTCAGGTAGGTACAGGTGGTTTTAGGATAACATTGCAGTTGTGAAAAATATTTATAAAGAAAATGAAACCGCCTTCAAATCACAAAAAAGTAAGAAATAAGCACACAATACGAGTACTTAACTTAGGTATCATTTATTTTTGTAGTCGGTGCCGGTATAGTCATGTTCGTCGAAAAAGAGTAGAGAGGGAGGGTTGGCGTGTACTTCAGAGGTGGTCCACTGGAGCATAATCTTTCAAACAAACAAAAAATTAGACTACTTACTATAACTAGAGCCGCCTTCCGATTGGTTTCTATAAATATATTACTTGGCCCTTGGAACCTCAATAAATAAAAGTAGTAAAGCTTTCACAAGACCAACGAAATCAAAACACAAAATAAACAACTGTCATCTCTGCCAACAAAAAAATATTAGTTAGTAGCTACGGTGATTGTATCGACTTATCTAAAGAACATTTCGTTGTGTTACGAAATAAATAACGAATCTAAATAATAAAAAATAAAGAACAAGGCGGCCAAAACAACGGAACACCAAACGCGCAACGGACGGCCCCGTGTCCCAAATTAATATTTTTTCGGTTTTAAGCGCTGCCATTGTTTTTGAAAACAATGAAAAGTCTTTGAAACGATGATAGCATAAAGAAAAATTGGGTAAAGCGACGCAACACCGACACATACCAAATCTTTAACGGTGATGCAATTTCTTTTTGTCGACAATCGATATCGATGTCACGGTCTGTTCGTAGGAGAGGAAGTCGACAGTCCTGACGCCGTGAGTCATTGCAATAATGTATTGACATCACAACGTCGACACATTCGGAATATCGATGATTCAGTATAATCGTAAATATTACTTACTCAGCATCTAGGATTATACAATTAATGGATAATGTATTATATTTTGTACCTAAATGAAGTTATTATTATTAAAAGTTTGCCACATGATCATGGAAGTCAAAACGTATACGATATTGTAATTCTAAAATATTCGTAAGAGCGCTAAGAAAAACAGTGTGCGACTGTGACTGATTTTTTTTTTATGAGGGTGGCAAATGAGTCAGATGTTCGAGTCCGCTATAGTAAGACCACGCTAAGCCGAACCGCATATTAAAAAAATCTCTGTATGACAAGTTATGCCAAGTTTTTTATCCGTCATAGAACGTCATTCATAAAAGTCATAACAAACAATTTGATTTCTGTAGGAGTGTTTATTTTCGTAAGTTAAGAAAAATATTATTAAATAGTGGGAAAAAAAGGAAGTGCGGAAGATAATTTTCATCATGATTACAATTTAGACAAAAGTTCAAGCTAATCGTGACCAAATAACTGAATGTTTACAAGAAGGTCTGACAAGGACAGATTATCCCCAGCTTATTGCCATATCCACATTTTATAATTTTTACTACTGTCAGTCAATACGGACTAATCTTGGTCCTATTATATTTTACTAATGGCTCGATTGAATTGTAATCGGATCGCAATCGCAGCTCGGTGGCAGTTTTACGCGTTATTGGTATTCTGCTACAATTAAAACTGCCGTTGACCTGTTGCCTGAACCGCAACACCAGGGTATCACGAATGCGTTGCCGACCTTTGAGAAACATGTAAAGATTACATGTTTTTGAAAGGTCGTTTCTTGAAGAAAATTAGATCTTAATGTAAACTAGTGGACCCGGCGCGACTTTTCGCGTACACCTACTTACCTGCCCTTCTTTTCTTATTTATAAACCTTCCTCTTGAATAACTCTATCTATTGTTGAATCCCGCATTACGTTTCGTAGTTTTAAAAATATAAGCGTTCATACATAGGGATAGACGGCGTTGAGTGACTTTATTTTATATTATATACTACGTGTACTTAAACTTTCACAAAAACATCGAATCCAAAACTCTAATTAAATAAAAAATCCAAATAAATAAAAAGAACTTGTAGAGTCAGAATTACTATCGACAACAATATCGACAGCGCCCACCACTATCGTAGTCAAAGTTGACCCATATTTCGATGAAGAGAAAAGAAGCAGGGCTCCCGTCACAACGCGCCTCTGTTCCGAGTTGCCGTAACAGACCGGAGTTATTTGGGTCGACGACACCGAAATGCACTCGACGCGTTTTCGGTAAAACGTGGGTTAGGGCCACTTACCGTGGATCATGTAGTTTTGCCACGATCATGAGCCGGTGTCACCAAACTATAATCGTCGCGTCAGGAATGAAGAATAGAAAAACAAGTGCCTTGTTCCGGTTTTTGTCACTAAGAATGAGAATTGTTTTGTTTTGTATTATTTTTGTTTCTTAATCCGTTTTTTATTTGAATCCGCTTATTTAGGGTTATGGGGGTTACCATAAGCCTTAATGTTTAATGAAATGTTGTGTTTCGACTGTCATTGAACATGAACATGTAAATTGCATGCATTAGGTATAATATATATTTTAAGAGAGTTGGGCATAGCCGTTCGAATTGGAGCCACCCGACTGGGGCGGTTCCTCCACCTTACAGAATACCGCAGCTAAACAATACTCTTTTATATAGTATTGTGTTTCTGACGGTGAGTAAGGTCTCCAGTGCTCCATGGGGTGGGGATTTGGGGAACCGTGACTTTTGCAGTGGAGGGGCATTTGCCCTTTTTGCTGCCAGAGCAACGTGCTACAGAGGTGAGCAACGCATGGGCGATACACTTGGTGTTGCTAATGTCTATAGGCAGTGGTGACCACTTTCCATCAGGTGGCCCGCTTGCCTGTTTGCCTACCATATGACATAAAAAAAATGTATTAGTTATTCAACAGACCGTACGGTTCAATGTGTGGCATGAAACCTCTTTAATGTGTGATCTTGGTGTCAAGATCCCGGAGTTGCTTTCAAAATTGTAGCTGATGTGTCTTTACCAATTTTGTGATCTTTACCACTTTACAAAAAACGGCATTTAGTTAGATACGAACATCCACTACATATTACGCCTATTACTTAATTCAAAATAGATGAAACTGTACAGAAGCGCGTAACATGATTTCACTAACCACAGCATGCTTTACGCCGTACACTAAACAGGTGGTTAGTACAACTAAAGCAACAAGTGTACACGGCGCTCGCAAGCATAGACGGTCCTCACTTGAAGCCGTAGTGTCAAGTTACGTCAGACCCAAGTTAACACGTACACGCGAATAGAGGCATTCAGTATGTGGATAATAATTGATATATTGGACCGTTGGACGCCGCACTCGCGTCTAAAAGTGACGAAATACTTGTGACACGCGACGCGACCTCACCCACTGGTGAAGTGTCAAAATTTGCGTATATATAACGCGTGTAACATCGTAAAACACAGATGGGTCAACTTAACGTTGTTCTAGTGTACAAAGTTTGAGATATTTGGCATTTGATATTATTTTTGGGACACTGTGACTTCTTTCTCCAGGAGAAAGAGAACTAGAAATAAAACGTTATTGTTAACTTTGGCCAGCTGCCGTTATTGTTAACTTAACATTCTGTACTTAGTAGGTATAGACTGTGAGGGCGCCGTAGGTTATCCTACGTCATCGAGCACTAAAAAAATCCACTTTGTAGCGATAGTAGACGTTAAGGAGACCCACAAACCGTTGGTCTGCCCTTACAGTCGAGTATTAAAAAAATTTTTTTATTGACATATCTTGAACTTTTTTGTAGCGATAATACTTACATACTGTGCAACAGTGCCCTGGATCAGAGAGAAATATCGTTTAATTCCGAAAAAAATCGTTCACATCTAGAATATAGAACTCTTGTCTTCGTCGCTATTTCACAGCACTCGCGTTAACACAGTTTCATAACATTATCTCTGTTATCTGATGGAGATTATGAGATGAATAATGTTTTGGATACGTTCAATTAGCGTTGTAGTGACGACTTGGTGTCATTGCGTCGCGTTATTTCCTCTAAGTTATTTCGGTGAGAGATGTTTATGATTTTGACATCATTTAAGAGTATGAATGGACATAAAGGTTAGTGATATGGACGTGGGTGACAGATACCTATTAGGTGCTAACATTCTAAATTACTCTGTATTTTTTGCGTTGGTTTGATTTGGGATATTGTGAAATATCGGTAGGTACCTATAATATTAATAGAAGAGATAAAACATAGTCAAGTGGAAAGTATTTCTAAGTCAGTAGACCAACATTTAATGTTTCTTCACAGAGCAGCCTATTTTTGAACCGGTTGCCTGGAAAAGAACTGTTTTCTTTTCTGATTTTCAGCATGAACAATTTAATATTTTGATGCATGGCGCTAATTTTTCCCATTTTTGAACCGTTCGCTTTCGGTTAAGCTCATACAATTAAAAAAATATTGAGCTTTTCATGGCGTTAATCCAAATTGAAACGTTTCGATTAGAGGCGAGCGGTTCAAAAATAGAGCCCCAGAACACTTTAGAACAGAATATGCTGCCGACGCGTCAGAAAATCTTGGCGCAGGTCATAAACTGACTGGGCACTGATTACGGACCGTAACTTGGAATTACTATTTCTCCGGGCTCAAAGACTTGAATCATTGAGATCAGTTGATGAGGACTCGTATCACAGAATCACCATTTTAATTACCTCGATTACAGGCCCCACCAATTATCCGCAGTGTGGGTAGGTACTACGTAATAAAATGCAAAGCAAACCAGCGAGCCGATGTTTCCCACACTCTCGCGCGAATACGTAAGACCTTTATAAATTCTGTATCAATCATTCCCGACTACGGAGAGGTGATAAATAAACCGCCGCTAAAATTACAGGTTGCAGAGGCGGTTTCGTCTTAAAACAAACACCGTATTTACCAGGCAAGCCATCATGCGGCGCCGAGCCCGTCACATCGATTAAGTAAAATGACACTTAGGACGAGGTGTTCAGGGGAATTAAAAATGTGCAACTGTTTCTGTATCCTGCTTGGACGACTTTATGAAGGGTGAAGGTAGGTAGGCGTGCGAGATAACGCCTAAAAGATGGCGGCCCTGTCATTGTTTTTGTTCGGAGTTGTTCTTGTTGGCTGCCTGTCAAATTAGTTCAATTTTCAGACGAGAGCAAAGCACTTATCTTGTGCACACTCCTTTAAGTTATTCAGACAGAGGCAATATGAAGGGATTTCGAGGCGTCAAAAATGAGCCAGGCGTATACGTTTGATTGTCAGTTAATCAGTTTTGACACTTGAAGGTTTGGGTTCGTGTAAGTCCCGTCTCCGAAACTCAGCCTTCAAACGGTTTATAAATATAATATGGGAAGAGCCAAGGGCTGTTACTTATTAAGAGGATAAAAGGCCGATTGAATATTGTCTATGGGGTGTAAATACCGGGCCCCAAATGGGTCAATAATGGGCGAAATTAGCTTTAAGGTGTATTAGATAATAATTTATTTTTATAATATTGTGAGGTAAACTGTGAAATATCTTACGGTGCGATTGCATTCTACGGCATAGTTTGAGCTATTCAAGACGCAACGAGAGTGTTTCGTGTACAAAAACAATATGTCAGATCATTAGTGGACTCAAGGATCCACAAACCATTATACCAGCCGCTCAAAAGGCGCCTTTGAGTCAACTGCTATTGCCTAAAGCGAGCAAACAAAAATGCATGCCTATATTCTACACCTACCTACATTAAGTTTATGAACTGAGAGACGTAACAAATTCAATAAGGGCCCGAGTTACGAGCAAAATAACAAGGCAACGAATTGCCAGTAACAAAATACCTTTGTCGGTTTGAATGCCGAACACTCTTTTTTTTTCTTAATTTTTATTGCCAGCTCCAGCCGGAGCCGGACGAAGTGCCCGAGTATTATTCAATTACGTTTTATGGTCGCAGAAGTGGCAACATTGCCCTGAGAAATGTGATTTTGATTTATTGTGTCGATTATTCTTGGCGTTTATTGTGCTGGCTGTACCGTTACAGGTTGTACGCGAATTCCTTCGCGACTGTTTGACGTACGTAACGTTGCGTGTTTGGGCGACATGTACGTACATGTAGGTATATGGTTTGTGGTTTGTTGTTGTCAGTGTCGGCTGTAACGTGTGGTCCAATAAAGTAATACTCTTCTCGACTTACACCCCTTTTGTTTTAAGGCCTGATTCGTGTGGTGTTGTGAGGTTGTTTACGTTGTGTTATTTTGTGTTCTACTAGTGCTTTCTAGCAACAGTATTACGTGATTTTTTCGTAATAATTATTTTCTTAATGCAGACTTCTAATAAATTGAGTAACTTACTTAACGATTTTACCAAATTAGGCAGTTTGGATTAGGTAATGCGCTTCTCGGTGAAAAAAGTTAATACTTTGTTTGAAGCCGTAAAAGTTTTTAATGTATACCTCTCCATCTTTACAACAGACGTTTTAAACGTAGTCGTTAATTTTAGTCGACCCGCTGCAATATTTTTGGAAGATTCCAGTTTTTTTTTCTTTTTTGCCTTGCCTTGGGAAGGTCGTTCAAAGACTGGCGGCGTACCGTAATTATAACTATTTCGTTTTATTAATTTGATATTTAATCGTTATTTGTGTGAAATATAATTTTATAAATTTATTTTTTAATGCATTCGGTATCAGAAGGAAGTTTTATAACACTTTCTTGGACGTTTTTATTTTTAGGATTGTATAGCTGACATCTATGGTCACCTTCCGTCTCCATCATCAGGTTAGGTTAGGTGGATGATATCATTATATTGCATTATCACCGAAATTATATAACAATGCAAAATTTGTCAAATAGCTCTAATTAATACCTATATGGGGACATGTAAAAGTAAATTAAACTTGTAAAAAAGGCGGTTGTTAGAGACATCTAACCAATATGTCCAAGTTTGCCATTTACACGTCTCAACCACAGTTCTCTATGGTGGGTGTCAAATGTTATGAACAGTGTGTATTATATTACCCACTGCATTAGCTATTCATTCAGATAACCTTTCCAGAATAAAGAATTTAAAAATTGCTGCAAATTTTTTAGACTGCGATATTGCAGTAAATGGTTAAAGAATTAAATGAATATTTTACATTCAAGACATCCACTTAAATTGCATTTACATCTAAATACAAAAATATATTAAGGTACTTTTTTTATTTATGTACCTAATGGGCATACCTGATGCCTCTTTTGGATCTGTCAGGTATTTTACAGCCTCTACATCAATTCTGTAAAGATACCTACACCTTCTGTATATACAAGCTAAAAAACCAGTTAATATTTGCCACTTGAACCCGTAATAAGAAAACCGTCGAACACTAGCGGTCAAGCTAAGTAGCTGGCAGAGACAATAAACGCCAGCACTCCGCGTGTCAGTGTCGTAATGCCATCTGGCCCCACTCATGGCTCACCAACCGTGTGTTGTAACGCTGTGACCCACAGCCCCACAGACGATCAGGGCTCCCAAGATACGGGTTGAGCGGGTCACGTGATGGAGACATGGTCACACTGATAAGACGAAACAAGGGGAGGGTCGGTGTCAGCGGAAATCGTGCGACGAAATTCTGGGCCGTTTAGGGAAAAGTGGAAAAGAAATGTAGTTTTGTATTGTTCTAGTCCAGTTTTCATTCAAGAATGGGAGTGAAATATGTCAGGCCACTGAAAATCTACTTAATGATAATATTATTGTGCTTGGACAAATTCACACAGCACCATCTAGACCCGAACTAAGCAATGCTTGTATTGTTATGTAGTATGTTGAACCGATTAAAACAAGAGTTCACTGTAGGACATGAGCCTCCACCACATTCGTAGAAGGTTTTGCCCGGATACCTATAAAGTTTCTTATACTCAATACTCAATACTCAAATGTTTATTGCTTCATAAAAGTAATTTACAATTATGACCCTGACGGGCACCACAATATTAAAAACTTAAAAATACTAGGGTTATATTATTTTCTAATTTTAATAACAGTTTCGTTACGAGTATATTATCTACCTACGGATGGCTATTAATAAGCCAATCTTTAATAAGCTTAATATTAAACAATATAAGTAAAAGTTGTTTTACTTTAGGTAAAGTTTACATAGGCAGACCAAAACTGTACCTATCTATAATAAGTATCTAAGTAAGTATAATTTACGATATTATAATATCTAACCTAATGCCCTATTTTCTATTTATATTATACAAGTTTATAAATCTAAAATAGAGAAGTTTAATAGGTAGGTATACATATATATACGTAAATAACAATAATTTTTAATACAATACATATACATATGTAAATAGTATCTTAAATAGTAAAATTATATGTATATTGCAATGAATTACTTTAATTTATCTTCTAAATATTCTTTTACACTGTAATAACTTTTAGTCTGAAGTAGTTCTTTTAAGTATTGGGTGAATTTTTTATTATTCGATTCATTTCGGATTATATCAGCGGGTTGATCAGTTGGTGTAGTTGGATACGTCAAGGATTAAAACATCTTCTGCATTAAGATTTAATAAATTTAATTTTAATTGTTTAGGTACTTAAGGCGGCTTGCACAACATTCTTAAACCCATTTAAGCTGATACTTGAACAAAAAACTTCATACAAAAAAAACGTTAAACGTCATTCTTAAACATGTTTAAGTATTTGTTTAGATTTGGTTCAAGCAGAGCTTAGTGTTGCTAAGCAATTATCAATACTATCTTCATACTATTTACATAATCTAATAGCATTTGGCATCACTGTTGATACTTTTGCAGTTACGATATTAGAGAAATTATTCAGAGCTTAAAAGAGCACTACTTAATAACAGATACGATAAGGTAAAAGCACAAAATCCCATGCCAAAGCCCCAGAGCCCATTCGTCACAGTTTATTTGAAACCAGTGACAGTTGAGAGATTTATTACACCACTTACTACTAGCTGTGTTGTGTTTTTCGAGCTTATTTGACGGTATTAATTCCGAATACATTACATAAAAAAGAGTATGGTGTGGTTAGAATTTTAAAACTTTATTTACCGTTCACCTGAAACTCCAGAGCGAAGATGTGCGGAGCGGAAAGGAGAGAAAATGTTTTACAGCTAAGATTTATCCTTGAAGCTAAGCGAAGACGAGATGTGTAAATAAAAATAAATAATTAAATGTGCTTGGACAAATTCACACACCGCAATTTAGCCCTAAAGTAAGCAAAGCTTGTGTTATGGGTATTAGATAACTGATAAACTAATTATATAATTTTTTTTAAATACATACTTATAGTACATACTACACAGAGAAATACCCGTAATAGAAATAAAAATTCACCATTTTAATTTCTGTTCGGCCGGGAATCGAATCTGGGACTTCGGCCGGGAATCGAATCAACTGAACCACTCGGGCGTCAAATAATGAAATGCTATTGGTTGTTAAAACACATCTCCGCTCCGCTCGTCTCGTCACCGCTCTGGTAGAATCCGTGCCTTAGTAACTGAGAAGTCAACAAATATTAAGTATTACAATTACATGTGCAATTAAAAGCAGTTAAAGCAAAGAATTAATAAATCATTCATGATCGTTAAGTCAATCTTTGATGAAATGAAAATGACCTGCCTCACCAAAAGGATAACAAGAATATTGTGAACGTCTGTATTTATAGCAACTGTTTCACTGCCGTTAGCGTTATTAATTGTTTGAAATCTATCTGAACCACATATTCCAGGAAATACATTGTCATCAATGTAAAAAAGTTTAACAAACTCGTCCCACAATGGAATAAAGTCCAATTTCCAATGTGTTTCGGAGTCCCAACGTGAACTAGCGAAGAACGCGTAACCTATTTTCGCATATGTCAGTTACATGTACAAATTAGGCTCGAGTAATTTAGAACACGTTTCGAGAAAACAACTCGTATGTCACCGCGCGTGTTCTTTTAAAAGAACAACAAACGAATTCAGTTAACTTAGAATGGGAGCCTCTATGTATGTGCGTATGACACGAACTCGTTCGAACACTAACTTTGATTAGCATAACATTTGCTTTTAAGTAATTGTGGTTTTACGTTATTTTACGAGAAAGCTTCGCGTAATGGATGCTCCAAACAACATTATGAAAAGTTTTTTTACTAAGAAAATAAGTACCTGACTGTATTTGACTGCCATCTCACCTGATGTTATTTGCAGATGCAGTCTACGAATACGCATACTGGTCTATTAAATACCTATTTACTCTTAAAGAGACCCAAGTTGTAACGATCAAAGAAAACATGTGCAGGCAGCGAGTTCCATTCCCTTGCCGTTCGCGACATAAAAGAGAGAAATACGCTAAGAGCATTTTTACCTCTAGTAAAATACCTATAAACTTCCTAAAACTCGGACGAGACAGATGATCAAAAAGCGGCATGCGAGCCTTGCATAGGTTTACACCGTGTTATGTTGGCGTAAATTCCTCTAGAGAGACTGCTTACATCGTATCACAATGTTGGGGAAGAATTCAAAGGCCGAGCCATCGCCGCGCTGCGTAGCCGCATTACAACTAAGTGCGTGTGTAAGTTAAACTTATGGAATGTCAACGCGGGTGGTTGACAATTGACCTCTTAAGGGGCATACGGGAGGACAAGAGTCATGTGGAGGTATAAAATGTTAAATCGTGTGTGCGCGACAACGTTGTGTAGGCACTCTTTTTGTTCTCACTGGTCGAGATGGCACCTTTTTTGTTTTAATTTCACTAGCCAGGTTTTTTCCCGCCATCTCACCTGGTATTAAGTGACGATGCAGCCGATTTCGCACTTGTTACAGAAGAGCTGTTTGGTGTCTCAACTCCGCTAGCAGCTGATTCTGCGTACACTGGTTTACAAAGAAAGGGAAAATTGGATCCTTTTGATGTTTAAATAGGGATCGGTAGTAGTAGTGATAAGGGTTCATTTTTGCATACTGACGCGTGAGACTCGTTTTTGACCTATTTATGATTGCTGACAGCGGCGCAAAAGGTTGAGACGTCAGCGATGTTCTTTATTTCTGTTTCCTTAAGAAAAGGGTAAGTGAAGGTCGTGTGGGCGTTAGAGATGACACGAAAATTCACTGTCTGCGAATACATACTTTATACTTTCCTTTGTTTAAATTTTTGCTACAATATTTTAAAAGAAATAGATATTCACCATCTAAATATAAATAGGCAATTTTTTTCATTTCTCTGTACAACTATAAATAAATATGTTTGGACAATTCTCACAGCGCCACATTTTGTTTCATGGGCGTTTTAAATGTTAATTTTGATGTCGTCGTATGTTTTTCATTCATATTCTTCCATCAGAGGGAGAGTATAATGTTTTCCTTAATCTCCCTATACATGACCCTGTGTTTTCAAAGAAAACAAACCTTCAAAGCTTTTACCGGTCGAGCTTCGTGGTTTTATCACACAGAAGCGTCCATCGAATCCATAGTTCAATGGTTTAATAATAACACACCTAGTTAACTAGGTCACGGAAAGAATTTTCGATGACCTAAACAACGTAGAATACTCTAGGACAACGTAGAATACCTAGAGTATGCCTGTCGTAAAAAACCTAGTAAATACGAAATCCATTTGATTATTTCCAAATGAACATCCACCGTCTCTCGCTTAGCTAAGGTACATAATTATTTACTCCACACAAACTCCGCACTGTATGAAAAATAGAAACAAAACCTGCGTTATCTCTGTTTGTCTGGCTAATAAAACCTCATTTGTGAGTGCTCTGAAGGTTTAACCCACGTGTCGCCTTTGCCTTAATAGTCGACAGTCGATTTAACATTCTAAACTCGTGCGCATTCCTTGGTCGCTTTGAGTGATCTAGCCTCTAGGCGTCGCTGGTGCGTAGTTAAAGTACGCCGTCGCGTTTGTTAGGATTCGGCTGGACAATTTTTATTTTATACGGCGGACGAACAGGCAAGCGGGCCACCTAATGGAAAGTGGTCACCGCCGCCTATGGATATCAGTAACACCAGGGGAGCTACTAAGGAGAGCAAGCCTCTAAATATAGCTCTAATATACCTTTTGAACAATCCCATATCATAGTTTAGAGGAAACACTGTGGCTGAGAGCTCATTACACATCCTAATCGTACAAGCGAGAAACGTTCTTTCGAACCTTCGCGTAGTAACCAACAGAGGAAACGCTGCTAAGTTGAAAATACGAATACTTTAATACACGGGTCGAGTGTAACGGTGATAATACGAAATATGTAGTATTATGTCACTTGAATGCAAACCACACCTCTTAAGGTGAGGGAAAACATCGTGAAGACACCTGCACATTCAGGCGACTGAATGTGTAACCATGATCCAATGATCAGTTTACCCTGGTAGCACGTTCACGGAGATCACATGGCTCTACTGTTATTATCTGATCTGAAAAGTCCTGGTTCAAGTTCAAGTTCAACGAATTGATTCAATTTGGGTTTTATAAAACACTTATGAATGTCATACAATCTACTATGGTACACGTTGCGACATCGTTGAGCCGATAACGATTGAAGATATTTGTACCCAGCGTTGGCTAGTTGAATTAGCGAGTCACTTAAAAACGAACATACCATAATATGCCTTGTGGTACAGCTGCCTACAAGGACTGCCTGTCAATGGCACTGTCACTTATGACGTGCGCTTTGCTACCGCCCGGGTCATGGTCACGGCGGACCCCGGACCCTCGTGAGGGAGAGTACAACCGGAACATCAATGCCAAGGTGATTATTTTTGATATTTATATGTTACAGTAGAATTATTACGTGGTTTAGGAGGAGTTAGCCGTAGGTACAGACAGATAGAGGCGGAAAGCGATTTCGTTTCATACAATTTAAGGATCTAGCGAAAAACTGAAAACTATAACAAAATTCACCAAAACATGGGCGGGTGGCCCATACCTAAGTACATGAATTTACGCTATCACGCTATACACCATCTTACGGTGACATTAGGAGTATGAAATTACAGGTACCTACGTCGCGTTGATAATCCGGAAAAGATTAATGCATTTTGAGTGCGTTATAATTAAAAAGTATCATGATGAGCCACGAATAGTACACAATTGTATAAAGCGAAAAAGGGACGATATATACTGTCTGTTGATTTATGGGTTGCTACCTAATATATTTGTTACGACGCGAGCACATGTGCGAATCTACGTAATACGTTAACTATATATAAAATTGTATAGTCCGTGCGTGACAAACGGTAGGTACCTATCCTTAGAAATGGGATTCGCAAATAAACGGTCCATCTGATTCCCTTCCCATTATAGGATTATCAATCGAAGCATTTACACAACAAATTTGCTCAATTTAATCTGATTTGGCGATTCATGTCGTTCGTTATATCCAAATAACAAATAACCAATTAGGTTGAGAAATAATACGAGTAGTAAAAGTGAATTTAATTATTTTATTCCTACAGATTTCACACAAACACATACACACACACTCTCACACATATCAGCAGCCCATAATAGCCCACTGCTGAACTTGAACCTCCTTTGCCGTAATCTCCACGCTTGGCAGGCGGGTTGGAGATTGCAGTGTTTAAAATACATATCAGAAATCAATTCTATTTTGCCGAACTAACTCGTTAACTCGAAAGGAAATTATATCCTAAAGAGTTAGGCGGTTAGCTACCGCCGTATCAGCCGTATCGTATACAGGTGATACTAGGCCCCCGGGCTACAGGGGCTACCTAATGTGTGTGAGAAAAAAATAGTAAAATGTAATATAATTTTCAGTTCGGAAACCTACTTCAAAGTCCATGTGTATTTAGGCAAAAATTTCAAGCTCACTTTCAAGCTCGCTCATTTACAACACTATCAGTGATGTCACTCCTAATAAAATTGTTTTGGTGCACACGCTTTAAGAATGATATTTAAATTCGTCTATTTTCAAGTTAATCATGGAAAATTTAAAAGTCAAAATGGCAAAAATTTCAAGCTCGCTGAGTTCGGTCGTTAATTGTTCACAGTTTGTTTTATTTCATGGGTTTACAATCTCATCCCACCAGCTTTTAAGAATCGAAATGCCATAAAAGAAACCGAGATCGCTGCTTTCTCCCATTTATTGATTTTACGTTTCTTTAATTTGCACAGGTTTTAAGGGGGAAATAGGAAAAAATTCGAGAGTACTACGCTCGCTCATACATAGAATTAATTCATTTTTATAATAATCACTTACAAAGTTCTAAGAAATAATAAGGCAAAACTTTCGAGCTCGCTTAGCTGCCTGATTCTGTGATTTAAGTTAAATCTGCTAAGAAATAATCTATTGCTTGCTCGTTTATAGGTTAAAAGTCGGCAAATATACCACTATCCAGCTGAATCCTATTATTTTTCCGGCACCACAAGGAGCATATGACGTACTCGTAAGCGATTCCTATCAGCGCAAAATTTTTTGAGATCGGGAAGGTAATTTTATTTATTTTATTTATTTTTAGCCATTTCTGTCCCACTGCAGGGCAAAGGCCTCCCTTTCGATCTTCCACGACTCACGGTCGGATGCTTTCCTCGGCCAATCCTTAGAAAAGGCGTCCAACTCGTCCCGCCATCGCCGTTTAGGCCTTCCGCCTTCCTTCCGGGAAGGTAATTGAAAAAGAATAATAGTAAGCTTATTTGAATCTTGTAAATTAGGTATATGTAAGCCTCAAAAAGCCTCAATCCTGTCATTCATACCTAATAGTTTAGTTAAACATGTTATTATTAGGTTAGGAGAAAGGTGGCCAAGTGAAAGGTTCCCACAAAATTTTATTAGTTAATTGGGGCTGCAGTTATGTACCTGGATGTATGCATGATGTATGCACGATGCATCTGCCCTGTAAATATTAGAAATTGCTCTCATGTGTTTTTTAATGATTAACTCACTTATAATTATTATTGCATTAAACGCCTCAAGAAATAAAAAAAAAACAATATTTTATCGTTTATTGCACGAGTATTGTGCAACAACAGCACTTCAGAAATATCTTAATCGAATTTTTGGGTAATTCTTCGTTATGCTGCACTTTACTTTTTTTTGGATGAATATGCCTTTATTTAATAGACAATCTCTATATTTTTCCTGTTTTGGTTCGTTATAGTATAAAATTCTTCCTCTAGATTATTCGCACCGTAGTTTTTATTATATTAATTACATTGTTCGTGAGTATTTACCAATGGATGCTTTATTTTGCCGCTGAGATCCTTCTTGGAATGCTACCAAAGTTGAATGGGGCCTGTGCGGGTTGATATAAAGCCCACTGAGTTAGTTAAAGGCGTATTTTAAATTTCAAAAATTCGAGCATGTATAATAATAATAATATTTTTACAATGTGAATATTTTATATTGATATTGTGAAACAAAGTAAATAAAAAGCAAAATAAGTTCTCTCTGTCTGGCCCTGACCTCGGCCGTTTGGTCACCTCTAACGAGAGGTAAAATAATTACATTTCTCAATAATCTTATTTTAAATAAGATAAGTTGGTTACCCAACAAATTTAGAGGGTAATCTCCCAACTACTAGACCGACTTTGAAAAATCTTTTTATTATTGATCTGTAAACCATATGAATCAATTTGACCCGTAGCACCAAAAACATTAATAGAAAAGGAAAGTAGTTATGACGTCATATTTTTTTTTGTTATAAACGTTCTCAAACCTGGGGTCCTCCCTGGGGACGAGGGGGATCCTCAAAGCAAACCCAGTCGCACGACTGAGGTCAGCCAGGGGAAACCAGGCTGCGTCACCGCTGTTCCTGCCCAGGTCTCGACCACAGCGAGGCCTCCTGATGCTTCTAAGAAGCGACAGGAAGCTACGCTAACGGCGGACAGGGAATCCTCGTCCGAAGAGGAGAGGGAGTTATTAGGTAGTGATGGCTTCGCTACATATGACTCCAGCTCCTCTTAACTTTATAAACGTACTGCAGATCAACCTCCAACACAGTCAGACTGCAACGGCTTCCCTACGCAGGTTGTTGGAGGTACAAACATCGACCGTAGCCATGATCCAGGAACCGTGGATCAGGGGGGGGAGGGTCTACGGTCTGAGCAGCTTGGGAGGCGACCTAATTTATGACACCACGGTGGGTAACCCTCGTACGTGTATATACGTCCCCAAGCATGTCAGCGCCGTACTCCTAACAGAGTATTGTTCCAGGAATCTGACTACTGTCAGGACCAGGAACGCGCCCAACAGCAACCTGCCGCCGATGGTGCTCGCGTCGGCGTACCTTCCGAGTGATGCTGAGGCACCCACACCGGAGCTGGCAGGTCTGATCCAGCACTGCGAAGCAGAGGAACTAGAGGTAATCATCGCAACGGACGCAAACGCGCACCACCCATTGTGGGGGAGCGAGACCGCGAACGGCAGAGGTGAGGATCTCATTAATTATCTTATGACAACCAGACTCTCGTTAATAAATCGGGGCGCAGAACCCACTTTTGTAACACGAAGGGCTCAAACAATAATAGATCTGACATTAGCATCGGACCGGGCATCTAACCTAATTTCGGACTGGCATGTGTCTGACGAGGCTTCATGCTCTGACCACCGATGGATCAGATTTAAATTAAACATAGAAAACCGGGAAAGAAGTGTGAGCAGAAATCCTCGCAAAACTGACCGTATTAGGTACGCGATCGGTGCGGAGAAATCCCTAGCGAAGATAGCAATACCACCCACCTACCATACAGACAATGACATAGACAAACAGGTTGACAAGATAACGTTGACTCTAACAGACGCCTACGAACAGACATGCCCCCTAACTTCCCCCCGGTCGGGACCGAAACCGCGACACCAGTGGTGGGGACCTGAGCTGGAGAAACTTAAAAGGAAACTTAGGAAACAGTTCAATAGGGCCAAAAACACTAGATGCGACAGTGACTGGGATACCTACAAGGAGACCCAGAATAAATACAAGAAGTGTATCCGGCAACGAAAGGAGGAGTGCTGGAGACGCTTCTGCTCCAGTATAGAATCGAACACCCAGGCTGCTAGGATAAAAAACGTACTCAGTAACGATAAAGTCCACAACCTAGGATCACTAATCAAACCTGATAAAACATATACCAAAACGGACTCGGATGTTTGTGAACTACTGCTAGGCACGCACTTTCCGGGCTGCGAAATTAAAAATGAGCAGACATGGAGTGAGACAGCGGAACACCACCCGAGTGAAACAGAATGGGAACAAGTTGAGAAAATTGTGACCAGAGATAAGGTAAGATGGGCGATGGACAGTTTCCTACCATACAAGGCACCAGGCCCGGATGGAATATTCCCCGGCCTACTGAAATGGTGTGGTGGGAGACTACTTGATCATTTGGTCAGTATATACCGAGCCTGTCTTGCTAAAAGATATATACCATTGAAGTGGAGAGAGGTAAGGGTTGTGTTTATTCCGAAGCCCGGCAAAAGTGACTATACACAACCCAAAGCTTTCAGGCCCATCAGCCTGACATCGTTCCTGCTGAAGGTGCTAGAGAGAATATGCGACAGAGACATTAGAGACTCGGCGCTAATAAAGTACCCTCTCCACAAAAATCAGCATGCCTACACTGCAGGTAAAAGCACAGAATCAGCACTGTATAGCGTAACGACTCACATCGAACACGCTATGGCGTCTAAGCAATCCACTCTAGGAGTCTTCATAGACATAGAAGGTGCTTTTGACAAAACACACTTTGGGAGCATCAATCAGGCACTGATTAAGCACGGAGTCAAGGATACCATAGCCGGATGGATCGACTCAATGCTGAGACGCAGGGCCGTTCGAATAACGATAAATAACACAACCAGAGCAGTGGTCGCTAGGGGATGCCCACAGGGTGGGGTCTTATCTCCACTATTATGGAATATTGTAGTCAATGAGCTGATAAGCCGGTTAAATGACAACAGATTCCATACAATTGGCTATGCAGATGACATAGCCATACTTATTAGCGGACCATTCGAGAACGTTTTATGCGACCTCATGGGGTCTGCATTAAAAATAGTCGAAAGCTGGTGTAGTGAGCACGACCTCTCGGTCAATCCATCCAAGACAGAGATGGTCCTGTTCACACACAAGAGGAGTCTGGGAGAACTCAGACTCCCCAAGCTATTCGGTACCAAACTATCCTTAACAGACGAGGTCAAATACCTTGGGGTCATTTTCGACAACAAGCTGTTATGGAACAAACATCTGGAACACAAACTGGCCAAAGCCAGCATCTCGCTGTGGCAGTGCAGCAGACTTCTTGGCAAAACATGGGGAATCTTCCCCAGGATTGCCAGGTGGCTGTATACAGCCGTGGTGAGGCCCTTCGTTGCCTATGGCGCGGTGGCCTGGTGGTCCAGAACCAAGCTCAATACAGCGGTCAACAGGCTGCAACGGTTCCAGAGAATGGCATGCTCTGCCATAACGGGCTGCATGCGCTCGACACCAACAGCTTCACTTGAAGTACTACTGGGACTGCCACCTCTTGATCTGCATATACAGCAGGAGGCAAAGATGGCAATTCTAAGACTTAAGATAACAAGACAATGGAACAATAAACTTGGCTCCCATCGAACCTTATGGGAAACAATGGTTCAGAGTAACCCTATGTTTGAAGCCAAGTGTGACCGAATCGCGAAACAGTTCACTTTTGGCAAGAGATACCAGATACAAACTGCGGAAACGGAGGCGGACTGGTCTGGGATAAGAGAAGTCCGTATTTACACGGACGGATCCAAGACCGACCAAGGCACCGGTGCAGGAATCTTCTCGCTGGATCTGAATATTAAGAGTTCCATACCACTAGGGGAACATAGTACCATATTCCAATGCGAGTGTGTAGCAATCACACAGGCCGCCATGCGAGTGAAGAGACTCGGTATAAGCGACCAAGGCATCCGAATCTTATCGGACAGTATGTCGGTCTTGAAGGCATTGGGAAAGAACAGTATAAACTCTGCCCTAATCCTGGAGTGCCACCAGGCGCTTGAAGATATCTCCCTGACAAACAGGGTTACGATACAATGGATCAAGGGTCACAGCAATTCAATGGGGAACGACGCCGCCGATGAGCTGGCAAGAAAGGGATCAGGGATGGAAATTGCTGGTCCCCCTCCATCCCTACCCCTGTCTTTTAACACACTGCGAGCATGGGTGAGCAAACACACAACGGACCAGCACAATAAACGTTGGCAAAACACAATTGGATGTAGACAGTCGAAGTTGGTGGTGACCGAACGATCACCAAGACTAACTAATAAACTGCTAGATCTCAAACGGAAAGAACTCAGGACAGTAGTTGGCACAATAACAGGACACCTCCCCCTGAACAAACTACTGTTCATGATAGGAGCTACGGACAGCCCTTTATGCAGGGGATGCCTAGTAGACGAAGAAACAGCGGCCCATGTGGTCCTGGAGTGTGAGGGACTTAAGGACCACAGGGTAAAAATCGCATTAGGAACAGGGTCCCTCCGAGAGATCTGCGAGCGTCCGAAGAGACTGCTGGACTTCTGGAGGGAGCTGGGCTGGCTAAATTAGCACGCCTTAACTACGTACAAAGGACCAAGTTTGAGTTCAAGTGCGGAAAAAGGAGCCCATTAACCTAACCTAACCTAACGTTCTCAAACCTATAGTGATATATCAAATGTAAGGCTTTTTGAGCTGATTCTAAAAACATATCACATCATTACATTTCAGTTACTTTTAGACATTTTCAAAGCATACCAAGTTTAGTCTTTTCCAGATACGCTACGGTTGAATAAATTTTTAAAAAATATACCTCAATTAATACGTAAAATTGGACTTGGTCCAAGAAAGCAATTTTGAAAATATTTCTGTACAATTTTTTCCCTACAAAAAATAAGACGCATAGCTCCTCTCCTTTTTTATTTATTTTATGGTGCTCCAAGTCCAATTAATTCATATGGCCTAATGATCAATTGTTCCAATATTCATGCTTTTAACACCATTTGCAGCATTTTACTGAATTTCGGGTAATGTACCGCTAGCACTATACCTACAACAGAGTTCTGTATCACCCTCAAAGAATGGATAGCAATTTTTTAAAGTAAGCCCTTCTAGAAAATTCTGTTACAAAGTTGAAGAGGTTGATTTACATGCTGCCGAATGCGATACCTGGGTTGACTTAACAAGCATATGTCAGCACCGTTTCGCAGTTTTCAAACTATCCTTTCTATCGCTGAACGGCTAGCACAAGTGAGCTCTTGCTTGCGATAACCGAGAAAAGACAGAAGAGAGAGAGAAGGTAGCTACAGTATTCCCGAATTTCCTAAGGTACTTACGATCCCGGAAAAAATGGGAATCCGCGTGATAATCAAATGTTTACAGAGATCCAACCTGCGCGTAAAAACCTTAGGGACGGCTATCTTTCATAAATGTAGGTGAAGTCCTACGGTATTCCATAACACTGACCGCAGGGAATACGCTATTCTTGTAAAGAGCCAGCCATTCGTAGTGTAAATAAAAAATGAAACGTGCTTATTGCCATGTGTGTGGAACTCTAAAAATAATGTGGGGCTTTTATAACTGTAAGGTCCTTTGTTTTTGCCAGGGGCGGGAGTAAGGACGCAGTGTAGGTTGTAAAATATGAGGGGATATTAGTAGACTAGGATAGTGCTTTATTAGCCTACTAAATGCACTGCAAAAGTCTGTAAGGATGTTAGGGTGTTTGTTACTCTTTTGACACAAAAACTATACTATGGGTAGGGTAGGGTAGGGTAGAGGTAGAGTTCGTTAAATTGCACGCAGTCTTATGACAGCCGCCGACAGTGCTGTCAATGTGGCTAAGTTTTGGGCCACTACATTATAATATTTGTCACTGACACGCTAAGAAGATTAAATTAAAAGTAAGCGAACGAAGTCGCGCCAGGTAGCTAGTAAATAAAATGGTCTCCAAATTAGGTTTAAAACCATACCAATAAATAAATTGTGAATCTTGGCATATCAAAGAGATTTTTTCCTTGCATTATTTAAACTCTGTTTTGAAAGCTGAGATTTATCGTCTTTGCAAACTCTCTGTATATAGACAAGATAATCCAGATCCTTTTAAAGTTTCTGTTTGCGTATCTTCGTAAACGTATACCGTCTACATCCCGGTAGGTATACTATACAGGGTGCAAACCCGTTTTCAAAGTGAAAAGTATATATTGTTTTTATTAGGTACCAAGCCCAGCACGGTTACTTAAAATACAAGTACAGACGACGGAACCAACGATGATAGTGACCCAGTTCTTGCTGATACGACCTACGTACACTCTTGCAGAAGCATTTCTGGCGGGTGTCGTACCTGAACGGAACGGAGGTAGTGCTATTTTCACATAATGTAATTTTAGACGATACTATCAAACTAATAGCTAAGCACGTTGTCAAAAGCATCGACACTTGTAACTATTTCGCTTTATTAATGTAATATTGTAGGAATTTTTACTTGCTACACTAGCCAGTGTAGTGTGCTGAGTCCAGCGACTCAAAGAGGATCGTGGATTGATCTTCTATCTTATCACTAATTTCCTGAAAAGGACTATTTACAAAACAAGATTCTAATACCTTGACGCATTTGACAGGGGTATTTGTCACACACTGTATTACTAACCGTATAATAGAGGTCTTACATTCGCCGTTCTGACACGAAATAATTGCCTACAACACCAACACCCCGCTAAGCCTAATAGCTAATAAAGATTAAAAATTATACGTATCAGAGGCCGTGTGTCACTGGCGAAGGACGCGTATAAAACCATCCCATTCTGTACAATGTTGTACTTATGTCAAGGGGACAGAACGACGTGCCGCTTTTATACACTCCGTATTATAATTTGAGTCAGTAAAATGACAATTGAAACTGTCAATGTATTTCTTATTTTATTATCCTTACTTACGAGTTAACATTTTTTTCATTCATATTGGACCAAAATAATAAAAGGCCAGAAAAATATATTTTGAAAATTTTGTAATTTACCAAGCCTGTGTGCCGCCCACGTAGGTACAACCATGATGTACCATTGAGCGTACAGCATTAAATAACTACTAATACCACTAAGTATTAATAGCTAAATAAGATAAAAAATTAGATGTATCAGAGGCGGTGTATCACTGGCGTCAAGTATCACTGTATTCTAATTTGAGAATTTATTTCTTATTTTGTTATACCTACTTATGCGTTTAAAGATATTCCTTTTGGCCCAAAACGCTGAAAGTGCCGACCAGAAAAAAAGGTTGTAATTTCCTAACATTTACACAATTCCTAACATTTTTTGCTATGGCGCCAAACCTATAAGCCCACCACCGCCATTATGTACAGTACTAAATATTGTTATTCTAACAGCCTATAACAACCGAACCGGGCGGGAAGCCGGGAAGGAATTATTTGCTCTATCGAATAGCGATAATTTTTTTACTGGCCGGCTCTTTTACATTTTTAGTCTAAAAATGTATGAAACGTGAATGTTGTCTTTTGAAACTAAATGTTAAAGCGAAACTAAGCTAATCATACCTGTTGATTATCTGTTATGACCGAGATAGATAGAACGTGACAGGTACGCATATAATTATTTCGTTAAATAAAATATCCGTCCACACGCAATTAAATAACAAGGTCGTGATTAGGTTTAAATAATAGTTGTTATATTTTTAATGTCATTTCGTCGGTGGCCGAGCGGTTAGGGTATCCGTAAACGAGAGGTACCGGGTTCTAATCCCAATACCCAGTACCAATTACTCTTTTCTGAGTTACGTACATTAGTTGAATACTAACCGATGCTCTTATGGTGAGGGAAAATAGCGTGATGAAACCTGCACATTCAGACGACTGAATGTGTCATGATAGCAGGGTCATGGATGTCAGATGGCAGTCGCTCCACCTTAATTACCTGATCTGTCAAATCCTGGATCATGGTCAAGGCGGGCCCTTGGGCCCTCGTGCGCGAGAGCATAACCGGGACATTAACGCCAAGATGATTACGATTACTTTTATATTTTTAAAGTCATTTAAATACTAGCAAACATTATCGCCAAGGAGTGGTAAAGGATTCTTTGACTGGTAGGCAATTCTAAATAACGCGATGTTTTTGCTTTAGCCCTTGAGATGGAAGTAACCATCATAGCTTATGTACCTACATTGTACAATCTAATTGCACCCGAAATGAGTCAGCCTTTCCTCAAGTGTATTTGCTGAGGTTGTGAAATATCTGCCACAACCAAAGTCTTCTCAAGGTCACAGTTAAATTAGGTTATAGTCTGTAGGTGTGGTAACTTATACGGCTCGTAATGAAAATATATGGCTAATAAAGCTATAAAAACATGTTATCTATATAAAGCGCAATAATAATCGGTAACAGATTTTCTGTATCAAAGTATTCAAACTCTTGACGACTTACATATTTTTCAAACTTTTACATTTAGACCATATTGTGTAGGTCTAGCCGGTCCCCTTGATTTTCATCCGCGCGCAGTTCGGATCTCAGTAAAAATCCCGCCAACAGCTATTCCGCAGGATCCTTTTATTTTCCGGGATCAAGAGTATAGTGATATTTTCGAAATCGATTCAATCGTTTCGGAGATCACCCCCAATATTGAAACTTACAAACCTACAACCTTTACAGCCCTTTAATATAATTTACTCGTTCATTTATCATCATCATCATCACCCGGGCGCTCAATCCCGGCTTCTGCCAGGGTCCGCTTTCCGACTCATTATCCTTCATTTCGGTCGGTCTTGGGCAAACTCGCGTCGTAAGCCATTGGCTTTCGCATCTGACTCGGCGATGTCAACATCGCCCGTACTTAGATATTTGAATAAAAAAATAGTAGATAATTAAATTTTAAAAATTAGGTGTTTCATAATATAGTTAAAATGATAATTCCTCCTACATCACCTCCTATCTCAAACAGTATTAAATCATAGTAGAAAGTAGGTACTAATACAAAAGCAATTTACGCGATAAGTATGATCGTAAATGGTCATTTTTTCGTGGCCACCTTGAAGGTAAGTAAGTTAAGGTACTTACATAATACTGCGTATGCGAAATATCGTAAGCGTTGCCTCGTCACGCACGTTAATAACTTCGCTTGGAAATGGAAAAAAAATCGTGCAAAGATTAATGAGTGTTGTTTTCGACCTTGTGGGGTTAACGACTTTTTAAAGTCAGGAAAAAAAATTGTTTCCTTAGAATTTATAACGTAAACGCTAAGGCGAGCAAGATTCATAGGTAGTAATATTATTATAATAACGTAGGTCCTACATTGGGCAAAGAATTCAAACCAGTTGTTATAAGACATTCTTCATTTGAATTTAGTTTTTTTTGCTATGATATAAATTGTCGCTCATAAAACAGTTATTTGCACAAGTCGGTACTTAGGACCCGATTATACGTCGCCGTTTACAAATCGCGTACGCGTCGACGCCGCCTAGTCATACGACATTCAGCAAAAAAGACATTTTCCGAAAGCGACATTATGCGAAAGAGTCATTGTGAGGAAGACGTGTAGGCTAGGCGGGCGCGAAGCGACGACCAGCCCCAGTCTACTTTGGTCCGCTTTGCGACAATACCTAGGGGGGTTTCAATATAACGAAAAAAAAAACGTTAATTTTCTTTTCTGGCTGTTGCCAGAAAAGCTGCCAAAATCCTAGAGTTGCTAGTTAATTCATTTTTTTACATAGGTAGCTTACGTCGCTGCACTATAGGTACTCGTATTTAATAGCATAAAGGAAAACTGCAAGTAATAAGAAATTAGGACAGATATAATATCATTCTTATCACACGTTTCAACGTCGTAGTTTAGTTTAGTAATGAAAATAGCAAGCTTCAAGTTGTTTCGTAAGATCTGAAATTATAGTACTGGCAACACAAAAAAATGACTGTTCGGTCACCGGTGCCGGTGGCGTGTGTTTGTTTACAGTGTTTGTTGATTTCTTGTTGTTCTTCATTTGGTTCGTGTGGTGCACGTATGTTGGTTTGCTTTGCATGTGAAATTACGAGTTGTATCGATATGTTGATTCTGCTCTTTAACTTAAACGCTTTGAGAAATTGACTCTTGTAAGTTCTAACGCTTAGAGGAATTGACTCGCTTTAGTTTAGTGTGGTGATCATTGCTTCCGAAAATGAAATAAAATCGGAGTGTGACCGTTCTCCTGCAAGTTGACAAGCCGTTCCCACTCTTTATTTTCCTACACCTGGGTTAACCAACATGATTCGGTAAGTAGTTATATTTACTAAGTATTACATTTGACCATTTGACTCTGTATTATTTATCGAATACATAGGTATAAAAATTGTATTACCATGAATGTTGTTTTTATTTTCCCTTCTACTATAGAGTTGTTACTTAAGCTCCAAAAGTTTTTGTGATTGAAATTTTTTGGAGCCGTTTCCTTACATTACCTATTTGAATTTTGAGTGTTATTACCTAGGATCACGATATTCTAATTTGCCGCTCATAACCAAGGACCTAAAATCAGAATCAGATTATTGGTCCTAGTTCATAATTTTAGTAGGTAGGGGTTGACACTAGATGGTGTTGTAATTACAAAAAATGCCGCCTTTTTTCTCCCAGGTAGATTTTTTCTCGGGATAGTAGTATTAATGTGGCGACGGCTATGTGGGTGCGACGCGAGCGCTGCGCGTTGGTTTAAAAATAATACAAAAAGCTTGCTATTTGTATTGAAACCAAAATTGCATAAACATTTGGGACAATTCAACTCAGAAGTCGCGTACGTCTGTCATAATCATCATCATCATCATGCGAACAGTCCCTGCTTCTACCAGGGCCCGCTTTACGACTAATTTTCCTCCATTTCGCCCGGTCATGGGTATCCTCGCGTCGTCAGCCATTGGCTCTCGCATCAGACCCGGCGATGTCAATCCATCGCTTCTTGGGCCGACTGCGGAACCTCTTTCCTGATACCGGCAGTTTCCCTGGGGCTTATGCAACACGTGACCAAACCAGCGGAGGCGAGTCTCTTTGACCTTATCCGCGATATATCTCACGCCAAGACTGCCACGCCAGTCGCGGACATCTGTATGGGATCTATTAAAACTTTGGCGTGCAATTATGCGGTTTTGCATAAATGGAAATAAAAAATAATAAACGGGTCATTATAATGTACGACTGTTACACACGTGCACTAGCCAGATTAAATAAAGGTCCGCGGATCCGCAAAGGAACTAAGGTCACCGATATAGCCCTAAGGATTGCCAGACTAAAGTGACAGTGGGCCGGGCACATAGCTAGAAGAATCGCAGGTACCAGTCGGATGCGGAAAGCACAGGAACGGCCTTTGTGGAGATCTCTCGGGGAGGCCTTCGTCCAGCAGTATGCATCCTTCGGCTGATATGATGATGATGAAAATGATGACGACGCTCTTACGCGGTGCTGCGCGCGAATGTAGTTTAAATGGAGCAAGACGCATTTGAGCGACTAGGCATAGCGCTACTCACTACTTCAACAGTACATAAAGTAACGTACCTACAGTCTAAAATCCCACCGAAATAGTTAAGGAAAAGTTCGTTATAGACGTTGATAAGTGTTGTCCGCGTTGCCAATAAAACAGTTGAGATTTGGAAGGATGCCAAGTTCAATTGCAGCTGGTTAAATCATAACACAATGTTCCCATTAACACATTAAAATTAAAATAGAGTTTCTTTAATAATCTTTATAGGTACTGTGTTTATTTAATTCAAAGCTGGGGTAACGTTGCATATTCAATAAATTGTGTTTATCTTAGTGGCATTATATACTTATGATATTTGCTGGATGATAAATTGTTTTACGAACCATTTAGCTTCATTACTCAAGGATTGGGATGCTATTTATTCCTAAGGTTTAATTCATACAACAGAAAAATAAAGAATTTATTTAGTGCTTAAGCTACCTTAACGTAGCGCTTAACGGTACTCCATTCGACATATGTTCGTCTCTTATCCAAAACAAACAGCTGTGTTCGTCTGTATGACATGTATTGGTAAAAGTATTCATAACAAACACGCTCCTTCTATTGCCCACAGTTGGGATAAAAATAACTTTGGTTCACGCTGACTTGTTGCGGTTGTCGCCACGCGTGTGGTCGGCTGCTTACCAAATTAGTCTGTATTGGTCTCAACTTTCACATTTACTTATGTAGATTTGCAGTTTTGTAATATGAAGCCTAAAATACTCTTAGGGTTCGTCCAAATCTCGCGAATGCGCTGTTTGCGAGCCGCGCGTCATCTGTTGTAGCAACTGTCGATTCTGGAGCGGAAATCGTCTCATTTGGAGTAACTACATCGCATGTCAAATATGTAATTTTGTACCATTTCGTACTCTGGTATGTCCGAATAACAGATGTTGAGCTGCAACTTCCCTGAGGTCGAACTTTTCCATCATTAGTTTTCTGGTAATTTGTGATATTTACTCAGTTGCATTATGGTTGCGTTACTAAGTTTTTACTTTTAATTGTCAAATTACCTTCAATTCTGTCAACGAAAACGTGTCTAAAGGTTTGATCAGACAATTATTTAACTGTAATATTTCTCTAATGTAACTCTGATCGAGATCGGAACTCTGATACAAAGACAGCAGTGCATTCGTTGCGAGATTTCGAAATTTGGATGCACCCCTAAGTACAAATTGTACTGTAATTTACTGTATTGTATTATTTTTAGGTGTTTGCAGATTTTATTCGCCCATTGCAAACGTAAACATTTTTCCGAATAAGCTGTCTCTTTTTTAACATTTCATTAATAAGGTTTAAATCAGTTTGAAATTCTACGATAATACCTAAGATCATTCAAAAGCATACCTCTTACTGCATTAAATCCTGATCGGATCAGATCAGTTTATCAATTACATTAAAAAGTAAGAAAAAAGGACAATGACTGTATCGCAATTTAATTAAAATATCCACATTGAATCGTCTGTGTAATGTACAGACGGACATGTTATTACGGCTCCGGTATTGCTAAGAACAGCGGGGTGTCTGTATGTCTTGTTCTGTGCTGTAGAATCGCATTTGAAGTACTTAGAGGTGCCTTCATTGTTATGAAATTCATATGTTTAAATTTTTTATTGTGTTAAAATGTATTTAAGTAAAATTAATTGCACTCGGAAATAACTTATGCGAGTGTAATCATTTTTGTCAAAATATTTAAAAAATATTAATATCGTCGTGGAGTGCCAATCGGCTTCCTGTTACCAGTCTCAGTCCCTAGCGGGAAAGATCTTGGTCAACGGGCATTAGGAGGCACACCTACTGATTAGCGAGCATAGAGAAAAAAACATATTCTCGTTCGTCGTTCGAGGTCGTTGCGGTGCTAAATTTCGACTAGCTTTAAAGTAGGAAACGGTCACCCATATAGTACCCCGTCTCTGCTTGCGGTGCTTCGCTTTGGTTACCTAGCCATTAGACCCAGGCTGCTTCTTTTGTGGTCTATTCAGGTCGATGGCCTTGGTGATTGCTATAAGTCTTGCAATGAAACAACTACTGCAAGTATATTCCATGGTTACAGGTCGGGGAAAGTGGACTACCATTTACCAGCTAATAAGATTTATTAATAAATTTAACATCCTTGTGGGCAGAGCGCAACGTTGGGTTTTGTATTTATGTTGGAATAACCTAACCTACTAAAGAAGGTCGCAAAATTTCCGACCAATTTTACACATACTCAAATATACCGTATATCTAAAGATCCGCGCGTCGGCTCAACTACGATCGCCGTCTAAAATACTATATTATTAGAGCTTTAAACCTAGACTTAATATTCTGTAACCATTGAAACGTAATAAAACCCTAATCCTAAAGGAGAGGGTGGCGACCCCCGCTCTGGGTCAATCCTGTAGCAGAGGCCGTCCATCGCCATTCAGCGTGGCAACGCTGCCAGTGTTATGGGCAGTTTAAATTCATCTGGTTTAAGTTTTATGACGTAGTTTTATCATATTTTCAGTATTTAGCTATCAAATCCAATGAAATTCAGATCCAGAACTCAATACCTATGCTTGTTGTTTTTCAAATTATCTTTAAAATATATCAATTCAAAATTAAACGGGATTAAAGATTTCCATACAAATTTTAAATCCTGTGTAACTTTGAACAATAAACTTTAACGAAAATCTGACAAACCATAAGCATAGATATTGGTTACTAGAGCACGTATGCAACATTTCAATGGTTTTGAAATAATATGATCAAACTACGTATGTATGGAGAGGGCTAGAGCGCTTGCGAGTGTTATTTCGCTTTTTTGCGAGTCTATGCGAGTTAGACTGACCCATTTGGACGGGTATACCCTAACAGATTGATCATTTGATACGATTCGAACTCTATAAAATATACCGTTGGCCTTAAAAATGTAGATTATCCTTATGTAGACTATTTATTACTGAACTTAGTTTGATGGTTTTAACCGAAACCCCGACTTTGCGTAATCCGGCACGCATTTACACTTTTCTTTTATTCACCATTAAAAATATAAAGAAACAAATTGCATTTCACATAAATTAAGAAATTTAATATTCGCAACACCATATAACTTGTGGAGAACACTTTCTCGAAAGTAATTGTTTTATTGGATATAAGCTGTTGGAGCTCGATTATTTACGGATAATGACCGAAATTATGTCTTTAAAATTATTAAATACTAATTTTATGTCTTAATATACCTTATTAATCGCATAAATATGTACAATTATCCGAAAGTACTTTTACATTTTAAAATAGAAATGGTCCGAACAGAGACTTGGCTTTCTTAACAAAGAAAGATTTCCCCTTTTATATATATATATATATATATATTTTTTATAGAAAAATCAACAAACATTTTAACACTTTCGCACTTATGAAAGTTTTGAAGGACGTTTAGATGCTTTTACTTCTTACTACTGAACGGCTTTTAATAAAATTTGGCAATAATGTAGCTTATAGCCCAGAATAACACATAGGCGCTGTCCTAATTAATAAATAATAAATAAATAACCGTGGACAAATTCACACAACGCCATCTAGCCCCAAAGTAAGCTAAGCTTGTGTTATGGGTGCTAGATAACTGATAACTACTTATATACTTTTAAATACATACTTATTAAACATAGAACACTCAAACCCGTAACAGAAATTAAAATTCATCATTACAATTTCTGCCCGGCCGGGAATCGAACCCGGGACCTCTTGCGTGGCAGACCGGCGGCATGTTGACCACTGAACCACTCAGGTCGTCAAAAATTGTTTATCGTGACACATCGCATCCTTTGTGTATAGAATCCCAACGACATTATTAATTACAACGTAATTAGATGAGATAATAAAAATGTATGTAATTAATAATAAAATTATAAATTTGTTGTTTTTATGTCAAAAATTGTCAAAATTGCAAATTTGGCAAATTTTGCAGTTTTCCATATTTCCTCTCATACTCTACCAGATTTGTGGAGTCTCAAACAATCAACACGCGTATTCTAAAAAATAATATACCAACCGCAATTTTCTTCAACGAAATGAATGGGAAGAAGGGATCTGCGGATATGCAGCTTACTGAATGAGGAGAGTAGGTACAATATTACAATGGGGATCTTTGCACGCCCCACTGCAGTGGCTCCGGATATTTGCAGCAATATCGGCGTACGAGAACAGAAGCTAGGCAGCTAGCTAGTCCAGTCTGGTATAATCTGGTCTCTATTATTACACGTTATTGGAACGGCTGAGCGTGACTGGCCACACCACAACAGAGGAGCAGCCCCCACATTGTGGCTTTAGCAATACTGTGGGCTACTAAATTAAGCAATAACGGAGATTGCACGCTTCGACGTAGCGATAGAAGTAATAGGCGGCCGATCAGATGGTTAAAGTTAGTTAGACAGACATTTTATGAAGCAAGTTGAATCGTCGCTGGAGTTTTCTTCCCATTCTGTGGCACAATCTATGACTAAAGAGGGTAAATCTGTGTCATTCGGTTCGGTTTATTTTAGACTGTGAGAGTGACGTAGTGAGTACGTTATCCTACGTTATCGAGTAGAAGAAAAATTCCACTTTGTAGCGATTGTAGACGTTTAGGAAACCCACAAAACGTTGGTCTACCCGTATATAAACTGTCAAAAAAATGTTGGTGTCCCAAACTTTGACTTTTCGTAGCGATAGTACTTACATATCCTCTTGTGTAAGTTCTAAAAGTAAAAAAAAACTGGTCGGTTTCCTTACCTTCAGTCGGCCAAACTCTTGGCAGTTTCGGCTACATCATAGTCACCGAAAAGAAAAGTGACTTTTGGTGACTATAATGTGATTGAACATTCGGTTACAATAGGTGGCGTGACCTCTTGCGACTACTTGTTGTACAGAACGATTCACTGTAGCCGATTTAGAGTCAGTAGTGAAATAAAAATTCCCGCCGAGTTACTTTTTTAGTCGTTCGGCGTGATGTGTCGAGAATCAAAGGCGTCAGACGGTAGCGTGATGAGTACGCTGCGCACAATTGTTTGTTCTACTAAGTTGTGTTCAGCTTGTAGAGACCGTGAATGTGTTTTTCATCAAATGCTTTGTTATCGTAATTATATTATTATTAGTAGGGTTATTAAGGGCATAATGGGCGAATAAAGTGTTAGTCACAGTTTAGTCCATCGACTCGATAAGAAGAAGTAAGGTTATTCAAAATAAAATATTAGGTAGCCATCGATATAACGAGTATAGGTATTCCCAAAAACTTGCAGCAGTTTAGGAGCTAGCTACTCCCTAGTGACCAAGTTTCGCTCAAAACTGCGTCAAACATTTTTTTGACATTTATTTTTATCGAAACCATGAGCTCTCGTATTTAGAATCGTTAGAACAGAGATGGGTTTCCATATTGCGTGTGATCGCACAGGGTTCCGACTGACAATACTTGAATGGCGATCGGCACTACATCAAACTGAGCCATATTTAAGGCAATGTGTTCACAAAGCAGACGAGCGCTGTATGCATAGTAATGCTACTTTACTTAGACGAGTATTATTTGTGAATACAGGTGATAATCTGCTTATTCAATACTTTCTTAGTCTTAACCGAGTTGTGTGGTTTAATATGATAGATAGATAGATAGATTAACTCTTTATTGCATACAAAATTACAGGAAAGAACATTTAACAGGTATATTTAAACATTGTGGGCAAAGGTGGCCTTATTGCTACAAGCGATCTCTTCCAGGCAACCCTTGTCTAGAAAGAGAAAAAGATACAAATCAGTCAGACAAGCAACAAAAATAGCATGATTATAACTCTTAATAGAACAATATGATTGTAATTCTGATGAGGATATCCTTGTGCGAGTGAGTTTATCACTTTTAGGGGTTTGGATATCCTTGATACACAACGGAAGGCCATCATATTTACAGTTCCATCATAATAGTAAAAATAATTAACTAACGGTTAAATATCAATAACAATAAATATTTTAATTCTCTATTGACTTGATTATGAAACGTAAATTCTATCACCTCCACTAACGAGATAATGGCCATTTCAAAGTCTTGGTGACAGGAACTTGTATATTCATTCAGACGACTGCATGTGTAACCATGATCCAATCTGGTCAGGTTCCCCTGGTAGCAGGGTCATGGAGGTCAGATGGCAGTCGCTCCACTGTAAATTACCTGACCTGCCAAATCCTGGATCATGGTCACGGCGGACCCCGGGCCTTCGTGTGCGAGAGCACAACCGGGACATTAACGCTAATATGATAATTTTTTTATAGTACCTGTCCGCAAAAGTCCGGACACCAAGTACCTACTAGCGAAAGATTTTAAGCCCCAAAGCTCTTACTGTTGCACTGCAGTAGAAATTTTTAAAAGTATTTAAGAATAGCACTTTTAACAAAAACCTCGATTTTAAAAATAGACTACTACGTCCTAACGTAGGACGCATTTTACAGCAAGATCATTCTTGCAAAAGCGAACAGAATCAGAGACTCAGCAATAATTGATTGAATTTCTCCACGGTGTCAACGATATTACCGAGTATCCTACAACTCGCGGCTCCAGTCAAATTGCTTTAACAAACATTTGAATATGAACTCTTGCAAATATTTTTTTCTTTAACATTTTTTTCGCTTATGCACACTACACTGTCTTTCCCTATATACCTTGTCAACACCAGAGTTTCTACCTTCAAATAGAACACCAGAAAATAAACATAACAGAAGAATAGATAGTTTTAAACGCTATTTTTCAAAATATAAACTGCTGCACGACCTTTTTAAAGCCAGAGTCAGAGGTAGATTTTTTGGATAGAAATATAACAATAGAGTGGACAATTATAAAATGAAACTAAAGTACCACCTATAGGAAATCTACCGAAGAAAAGTGTTTTGTCTTTTTCTGTAGAATAAAATTTTACAAGACCTTAATATTAATCATAATCATTAGTCTAAATAAGTCCACAGCTGGACATAGGCGTTAGACAACGAGCTCCGATGCACCTTATGCCCGGCTTGCCCTATCCATCTAGCATAGTAAAACCCTTCCTTAGTTTAGTGCCCTACCAAATTTTTCGAAATAATCGATGCAATAGGTTGTACTGTCAACAGTCATATTTAATGTTTGTATTTTTTAAATCATCCAATATAGCCGGAACATTCATCTGAACCGGATGCTTATATTATTTATAGATATACGTTGTAATGTAACCTAAATAAATAAAACCCTTAGGGGTGATGATATCCTTAAACATACATATCTTTTGTTTTGTCTGTCTCTATCTTTCCCATCAATCAACTATTATTCGTTGCTTTCTTGTCACTTCCTTTTTGACAGTCATACGTTTATGCAGCTGTAGTCAAGGTGGGTATTCAAAATGACTAATCTTTATGTTATCAGCATTTATGTAGATTGATTTTCTTCACGGTCAACATTTATGACTCGGATCGTATCAAGCAGATTGAAATGTTATAACTGTTCAATTTACGCCTTCGAAATGGGGTTATGAGCGACTAGGATACGATTTAGAAAGGACTAATTCAGAGCTATAAACACATTTATAAATGGGAACATGTAAACAGGCGAGAACATACGGTGAAATGGGACGGTTTCTGCGCACATGCGGAACGTATCTCTATTATAAATGGGTACGTAGGGAGTCCTATGAAGCTTTTAAAATTTTATGTAACTCAGAGCTCAAAGGTCATAGTGGCCACTTAGAAACCGGACAGAAAACGCATACGCGTCGTGCCCGCTATTCACCGCGTAGCAACCTGACACTGCGCGTTTGTTTACCAATAATAAAATAAACTTTCTGTTATTGTTATAGAAATCATGATTGCATAAACATTGGAACATTTGTTCCAGAATCTGTTAATACTTGCACAGTAGAACTAGCACCCCGAATAGACTATGCATTTTTAGAAAATACCCAATCAAAGCCCAGACCCGATTAAATTACTTACTTCAATCAACGGTATTTTATAACCTTCCTACTATAAAACTAATAAATGATTCTCTTTTTTATTGCAGGTAAGTCGCTGGCAGTAAAGTCATCAATTTTTTGCATGTTGGTAAGTTCTATAACCTCACACATCTGTCTCCATGCCCATGAACCATAAGGCAATTAAGCAACGTGATGTTTTGCACCTTGGCCTACAAAAAATATACGAGGGTACTCTAGCGAATTGAGTGGATTCTGCATAGCCAAGATCAAATAGATAGTATTATACTATGTAATTTTCGTCTCCTTTGTATATAGTTATGTCAACAAGGTCTGCAACTTTTGCATTGCATTTTCTTCATTGCTACTTTTGTATCGGGATAACCTATTTTTGTCAACCTAGTATATGTACTCTGAAAGTTCATAAATTTCGTTGTAGAGACATCCGATCTGGTTGAAGAGCAAACCCAAAATCCGTAATCTTAATTAAATAGTTGTATTTGTACGACTAAGGAATGGAATCGTCACTTACTACCAGGTGAGATGGCGGTCAAATAGCAGGCTAGTATACTTATAAAAAAGTATTGGTAAGATAAAACAGAAGCAGTAAACTGATGGTTCAAATGGAGGTGGCATATAGCTCAACGTTGTTGAAGGCGCCATCCATGCGGGTCCATTCTACCTCTGAATTTAAACTATACAGAATCTACTAACAAATAAAAAATAAATAAATAAATAATCATGGATAATTTCACACAGCGCCATCTAGCCCCAAAGTAAGCAAAGCTTGTGTTATGGGTGCTAGATAACTGATAACATAGAACACCCAGACCCGTATTAGAAATTAAAATTCATCATTTCGATTTCTGCCCGGCCGGGAAACGAACCCGGGACCTCTTGCGTGGCAGACCGACATGTTGACCGTTGAACCACTCAGGTCGTCTTATCCAACCAACTGATCGCAGTGCGATAGATTTTTAACGTACCACCAATACGATTTCTACGAAATATCGCAATTACATTGTCAGCTGAAAACGGCACACCAACAAAGTCTGTTTTGAAAACCAGCAGTCTACAACTTCCAAATGAAACAACTTTTAACATTACATTGCTGCTACATTTCTCTGTCATAAAACTGGAATCCCTTGGGTACTTGCAAAGGGACGCGTGTACGGTAAAACGTAGAATGTAGTGGTTGGTAAATACCAAGTTTGTTTGAAAAGGAAGTTTTCCTTGCCATAATTTTGGAATATGAAAGCGGGATTTGGAGAGAAACCATTAATGATAATGCTTCCGACTGTGTTTTGACGGTATTTAACTCATCAATGCAAATTTTATTGCTGCTGTTTGGTTTTTTCGGCGTTGTCAGTGAATTCTTATGCTAATTCAATTATGTTTTCCATTTCAAAGCTGACTTACTTAGGAATGTATTATCATCGTTTATAACATAATTCAGAATATCGAAACGTACAGGAAAGTACCGTTTATAATATTTTTTGTTAATTGGTAGGATGTTCTATATTTTTTCACATTTAAGGTGTATTTTATATATCACCGCTTAATTGTGTCTTATTCAATAAATACATATTAAGTCTATTAAGGACCTACCTACAAATTTGAAAAAAAATTAATTTCTACATAACCTACATCAAAGTCGACACTTACGTCTGTCTGTTAATCACACGGATTTTGGTGAATGTCGAATGCAGTATTCCTCGCTGTAGAAGCCTTCATGGCGGGCACATGATTACTTAGCTACTTTTTAAAATATCCAAGTTTTGCTAAGTATTTATTTACTTTGTGAGGTCCCATGTCGCTATATGTCCTTGTAGTACTATTATCGCAGTCTTAAATCTGGCTGATATTGAGACCATTGTTGTTTGCTCGTTATGAGAGAAAAGGACAGAAACAGAGCGCCATGAGCACGTGGACAAAGGAACCATCTGCTCGGTTTAGGGCTGGGCACACAGTTATCGATGTTTTGTTGCGCACTGATTTATTGTCAAATGCATATAAGCTAGCTATGTAATTATCTAGCCTATATGCATTTGACAATAAATCAATAATAAATTGAGGGATTGTTTTCGCCTACTTTAATAGTACTTAGTTTAACTGAACAACAACAACATACAATCATTAGTTTAGTTACGTTTCGCTAGTTTGTTGTACTAAAAACCCCGACAAAAAGATCAGTCATTGAATGCCGCATGTGGCAATTAATTTGTATGGAACAGATACACTGCGACGCGCCGCAGTATGTTGCTCAAAAGCATCTTGCTCCATACAAACTACTATAAACTATGTTCACCGCGCCGCGTGCGTGTGGGCCTACTGACTAATTTCCTAGAAGAAAATGAAAGCGAATAATATGTTTAAGCATGTGATGGAATCTATTATTGTAATTTTATCCGATGAATGATTTACGGTATTGCAACACAATATCATACATAATTTATATAAGATCGTATTTGAATATCTTAAAAGTCAAATGACATCCTTGCTATAGTAACGCAAGTTGATAATAACTAATTAAATACGAGATATTCTAATACATTACCCATGAGGCTTTGTACGGAGTGATTGCCTAACACACTAACGATTTCAGCACACGAAAGGATAAAATGTCAGCACCGAAAAGTATCGATATCAGATCCTGGAATTTGGTACAGCTCTACAGTCTCACCTTTGTTACACCGGGGCCGCCGTGGTTTTGTGGGCCTTATTTGTTTTTGATTCGTCGTAGAGTGGATGAATAGCATTTTTTACCCACAGGAATGCTTAATACGTTCATTCAGATAAAGATCTCGCAATGTGTGGGTGGACAACAGATGTTTTTGACTATCCCCTTTTCTGTATATAATATTAAACGGGAATTGCATTTTTGCGATTTTGTACGGCAGCTGTTCCGGTTTGATGCTGTATGTAGTTTACTGATACTTAGAGTTGGATGCGTTTTTATTACAACTGTTACTAGTAGTTAAAATGTTGTGGTATGGTGTAAAAGTCTAGGAGTTTCTAGAGTAGTACTGGTGGTACCATTACGACTAGATATTTTGAAATTTGAAGTTATGAATAACGGAGTTGTACAGTAGGTAGCAAGCCGCGTCGAGCAAGTAAAGTAACGTACCCATTCTTCGTGACCCATTCAGAGGAGAGGCTGGTCTCCAAAACACAATGCTTGGTCACAGGGGCGGAGGAGGGGGCTAAGGTCTCCATCACGTAAGTCGTAGATATTCTCTAAGAAAATCTGGTTTTCGAAAATTGTATCACTCTTGGCGTCACGCGGCACCCGCAGTTTTAATAAAATCAAATAGGTAAGTATGTGCAAAATTATTTCTTTCTTTGTTTGCTCAAAATTATTTAAAACCATATTTATGGATTGATACACTTGAAACCTGGAGGAGTGCGGGGTCTTGGCATATACTACGGATAGCCCCGCCACGTTGACCCAGAGAGAGGTAAAAAAAATTTAAAAGGGTCTCATAGTTTGTGTACGTTCCCTAAGGAGAACGTCTGTGGCCTAATGACATGCGGGTCGACTCGTAAGCGAGAGGTAAAGGGTTCGATCCCCAGTGCCGCCACGTATTAATGACTTTTTCCAAGTTATGTACATTTGTTGAACACAGACCGATGCTAATTCGGTGAGGGAAAACATCGTGAGCAAACGTGCACATACAGACTACTGAATCAATCTGGTCCATGCTCAAATCTGGTCTGGCAGTGGCTTTACTGTAATTAGCTGAGCTGCCACATCCTAGATCTTGGTCAAGGCAGACCCCGGGCCGGTTAGTAGGTATTAAACATAGCTGTAAGCTAATATTTGTAAGACCTCAGAGTTAGTCCAAAATTCGAATTAAAGCTAACAAACCCTTTTTTGTTGACGTTTACTCGACCAGAAACAAAATCGTTGTTATGATGAAATTAAGTTTCAATACTTACTCGTTGACTAGTAAGTAAATATTAGTAACTCTTCTCCATGAATTATTTAAATTAATAATTTTATATTACATTTTTTCTACTTTAAAGGCGACTTTAAAGTTTTTGACTTACACGTGACTGAAAAGCGATTTTGGAACCACGGAGAGTAAGGCAAAAGGGAAGGGGGTGCCTTAATTTCAATAAAGCTTTGTGCGAGCGATCTGTTCTCAAAACTAGATTTTACTAAGACGGCTTTAAGCATTAAGTACGACTTCAATTAGACTAAATTATACAATGCAAGATTTTGCGTAAAATACGTATTGTGGTTTCCGTTGTGCTATGCAGTGTGCAATATCATTTGTATGAATTTGCGGCACGTCAAATCCATACCATCCAATATCCATTAGTATTGAAGAGATTTGGGTCAAGCACTAATTATCCCATTGAGCTGTTCACATATAATTAAAAACTAATTCAAACTGACAACGGTTTTAAAATTTCTGTCATACAATTCTGTGAAAGCCGCGAAGAACATGAGAATTCGTTTAGTAGTTTTTGCGTGGAGATGTCACAAACATCCATCCATCCGTACAGACATTCGCTATGACACTCAGGAATAATGAAGCTAGCTAGTGATACAATTTTCCAAGGTATCTGGCTGAGATGAGATTTAAAACACAATGAAGTGGGGTTATAGTCAATAGAGAAAAAAATAAAACAAAAACCTGGAATATCCATGAATATTAGTATTTTATGTAGACTCTGGTTTCCATAATAAATCTTAAATCGATTTGCTCCTCCGCCTTTCTTCATGAACAATAAACACTTTAACGATTTTTATTCGAAACCAGCTTTATACTCAAGATAATACTTAGGACGTGTCCACAAATACGTTAGACGTGCTGCAAAGGATCTGTGTGATTCAAATCACGGTTTAGTTCGTCACGGTTGTAAAATTTATGGCATATAACCTAGGCGAAGCCCCGAACGCAGGTGCTCGTTCGGACTTGAGAGCACCACAAGTGTACACGCGACACATCTTTTGTTTCCTTCTCTCAACACTAAGATGAAAGATGTAGCAGTCTCGATGTCGCGCGTTCTCTCGCTTATCGCGCGCAGGAGAACACCCGTGTTAGCCGTGCGAGTTTGTCGCCGCGCGCCACTGGAGCGACAATTTGGAATAATTTCACAGGCAAAAGCTCTCTAGTTAATCCAATTGGTGCTGCCTGCAAACTTGTGAAGCAAGGCGAGGATTGTTTCATTCGCGAGCATATACGCTCTCTAGTTAATCCAATTGGTGCTGCCTGCGAACTTGTGAAGCAAGGCAAGGATTGTTTCATTCGCGAGCATATACCGCCGATCGCCTACTGTGTATTACTACTTCTTCTAACATTTATTAGTTTGTAAGGATGGATAGATGGATGCTTGTTACTCCTTCACCAAATATTTTGACATGAAATAGGTCCTTCACGCATAAACTGACGGATTTTGACCAAATTTGGGAGTGATGTAGCTTATAACCCGAAGAGCACAGGTACTATAATTTCGGGTAAATAATCGGGTCCGAAATATAAAACCTAATTCTACACAGACTTCTACGAAGTCGCGGAAAAAGCTAGCAACCATAGTTCTCCATATGAAAAGCAAGCCAAAATACTAGCGATGAATTGCTGTGCCATTTTAGCAATGTATTGCTACTACGTTATTCCGATGTGCTGAAGCCTCTACGCGAACGAATTCGACCGCGCCGAATTCGCTTAGGTATGTAAAACCGCAATTCAATTGAAATCGTTTAATTTCTCCGGGATCACGTTAGGAATGCGCACGCAGCGAACGCAGCGATACGTCCCTACCGCACATCCCAAAGGCAATACTATATCGCATGTTATTGCCGTTGAATAATGCGCATGATTGGAACACTATCCGCTGGCCGCTAGGGCGTCGACACACTGCCTGGTTTACGACCAATAATCACAAAGTTTAAAGAGCTCCATAGAATTTTACTGCCATCTGTGCGCCGCCTTAGCACTATATCCTGCCATTAGTATGCCAACAGATTTTATATCACACTTGTGATTTATTTCGTCGAATGCCTGTCTTATAGTTATAAACACTGAAGGGCAGTATCACTTTACAATAAACTTGTGTCGTTGGGTATTGAGAATGGAAATAGAGAAGTATGTGAAGATAATAGCTTACAATGACAACGGCATTAAACAAATGAAATATATGTGTTGTGTTGGACGACTAACTTTCAAGAGGAACCGTTAGGGGCTCTAACAAATATTTCATTCCGATCAAAATTTCAATGATACTACATAAATTAATAGTAACTTACAGGTACTTAGTATTATAGCTGAATTATAGAATAACGCCATGAGCCCTTAAGAGATTATAGCTCTCGTAGTGTCAAAGTGAAATCTGCAGATATATTATTACAACGTTGGTATCACACACGAAAATGTGTTCAAAATGTAACTTAAATCTTAATAACGAGATGAAACAGAATTGGAAGCAAATCAAATAATCGTTATGAACGATATTGATAAAACAGAATTGGAAATCAAATAATCATTATGAACGATATTGATAGGAATCGTTAACTTGAACTTGGGGGCCAATGTAATTAATTGGTTGCCTTCGTCACCTAATCCTCAATTTACCACAGTGTCAAATTGAGTCATTGATATAGCCGCAGAAACACCAATTACTCAATAGGTAATCATATATTTACTGTAACCTTCATTAGTTGTATTGAAACGACAAGGTCGACTAGGGCATCGTATGTCTAATACAAATGTTTATTGTAACTTTGTAACTAATTGTAGCTTTTACCCGCGACTTGGTCTGCATAAATTTCGGTATAGAACGGGTTCCCGTGGGAAATGCATTGAGTATCGACAGAAATATTCGATGTGTTAATCTAGTTGGTAAACTGTCTCTTTGTCAAATGTCATCCAAAGCCATTCAACCGCATTGGTGACTTCTTACCATCTGGCAGATCGTAAGAGTGTTTGCCACATGGTGGTATAAAAAATTGCCGTGTTTGAGTAATGGACATCGAAACGTCCCGGCTATTTTATATTAAAGGATTCATTATTCATAAAATATCCTTAAAATTAAAAACTACGCTCAATATGGGTAAACTGTTGTTCTTCCTATTTGCAAAACCATAGCAATGTAACTACACAGTTTACGACATCTATACAGAGTTAAAAACAAAGTCGCTTCCCGCCGTCTGCTCCTGCGTATCTATGTACGCTTAGATCTTTTAAACTACGCAACGGTTTTTAATGCGGTTTTCAAAAATATATAGAGTGATTCAAAAGGAAGGTTTATAAGCAAGAAGAAAAGGGTAGGTAGGGGTAAAGTAGGTGAATGTAGGAGTAAGACGCCACGCGAACAAAAGTATATTCTTTTATAGTTTTAGTTTTAGTTTATTTATCTATAATTGAATATTTAATGTACATAATATTACATTAATAGTAAGTCAATTCACAATGATATTGTCAAACATTCTCCTTATTCATAAGTCTAAACGCTGGATCAACTCGAAGTTCTTCGGAGAGGTTCTTATTAGATATTCTCGTATACTGTATAGCAGATACCTCTGTGATTCCGGTATGAAAATATTGTGCCGATATAAGAAGCGACATCATAATCAAAGCGTATTCCCTACTGATATTGCCGTTTTTGATCTTGGGAAATTACATGGGACGCGAGGGGAAAATAAGGCAGTCGTATTTGATATTTCCTGATCGATGTGGCAGGAACCAGTTGGTTAGACGCACGAGAAAGTTGTGGAATTATCTTCCTCCCGTCTTTCTTTTACACTATACTATAAGTTGGGTTTTTTTATACCACGTTTGCAATACCAGGGGCATCACCCACGCGTTGCCAACACCGTAAAAACCTTCTTCAAAACTAGCGCATTCGGTAGAGGTAGTCTTCAACGACGATAGCCGCTCTCCATCAGGTGGAATGTCTGACCGAATGTAGCCTAGACTAGAATAAAAAAGAAAGATATACAGACATTATTCGGTCTTATTTTGGTGTGTCAGGACAGAGCAAAGTGGCGGTCCATAGTCCCTGGCTACCCCACCTGTGGGACACAGGCGTGAGCTTTATGTATGAATGAATTTCGGTGTCCGGCTGAGTACCTAGAATGGCATAAAAACCTTAAACCAAACCTGCACTTGTCTAGTGAAATAATTAAACCTTTAGAGATTTCTATTAGTGAAACAATATCCGATAACTGGAGCTGAAGTCCCGGATATAACCTCCTCTCCTCTACAAACGTTTATAATAAAGTATACAAAGATACATTTAGATGGCAAATGGCTTTATTTATACTCAAGTGTCTTTTAGTCGCCTGTATGTGAAAGTTTCCCTCACCGTAAGAGCATCGGTTAGTGTTCAACTATGTATATAACTCAGAAAACAATCACCCATACAAACTGTAATATCTTACTTTTCTCAAGATTTTTAATATCCCAAATGTTGAACTGCTATTTAAACTGCATTCGTACCAAGTTTCATCTAAATTGAATTTACAATAGGTAATGGTATTTTTCACTTCTATTACCAAGTTGTGTAAATAATTCTCTACAAGCATTTTTGCTATTTATTTTCAACTTCAGACTGAGCCTTACCTAAATAAATACGAGTGGTAAAGTTATTTACTTAGTTTAGTCTTTTTGTAATACCTATACGAGTATATACGTAACATTATATCATTAGAGGTAAAATGGTTAAAACTTTAATAAACCATTGTTAATAATATAATAATTGCTTTTCAAGACTCAACCTCCATTACATAATATTAAAAGGTAACATATTCACTTTTACACAATAAGCAGGGTAGGTACGTACCTACCTATAGTACGTTACTTTTAAAAGTGTCATTACAATTACGTATTTAGTTGTAACTGTAAAGCAAGTGACTAGGAAATCAGGACTCCCAAGTAAGTAGCATCAAGTGGTCGAGCAAGCATTTACAGATTAAAACATTCCTGGTCATCGGCGGGTAAACGGTACCTCTAGTTAGGTATTTGCGGTGACATCATTCGATCTCTTTGGCGGAATATTTTGCCTCATACACAAATACAGATTTTGTGTCTTCCTACTAATATTATAAATGCGTAAAGATATTTGGGTGTACGTTGCTCCTACACGAAATTATGCAACGGATTTTGATGAAATTTCGCGGTGTTATAGCAATTTTGCCAGATTATCACAATGGCTGTAATTGAACCCAAAATTCAATGTAGTGATACTTAATCGAATTTTATGAGGACGAAGTCGCGAGCAAAATGTATCTAGTGTAAAATGAAGGATTAATTCAACACAAACGGCTGAATCTGCTGAGGTTGCCGTTATGTAGATATAGCTAACAATCTTTACTAATATTGTAGAGAGATAGGAACATTCCTTTATTTCCTTTTGATTATTTGTTTGTTTGTAATGGATAAACTTAAAAAAAATTATAGCCGTTTTTTTTTTAATTATTTTAAATAGTACAAAAAAAAATTGAAATGTTTAGGAAGTTGCAATAATATATCTCAAGATAGCAAAAGCGGTGCATGTTCGCGCATTGTTTCAAAACTAGCTGCAACCATACGTACGAGGGGCATGTCAAAAGAAATTAGTTACTCCTTCAGCAGTTGTTTGATGCTGGCAAGCTGCTGGAAAATGCTGGCAACCATTTAACCATCGCGTAGGCTGGTTAAATGGTGATTTTAAAAATGGAACACTCAATATTTTATCGTTTTATATTTTTCTGAGAGAATCTGGCGGAAATTCGTTTGCAACATTGAACCAAGCCGAGTTGGTTTTCGGGTTATGATTTATAATGACTTCAGAAAAGGTTTAAACCCTCAAGAGAGTTTTCAACTTTTATGCACAACTTTTGTCGAGTGTGCTTGTTACCGAGCAACCGTTTTAAATTGCTTCACTGAATTTGAAATAGTTTAAATTCAGTGAAGCAATATTTTCAGTAAAAATAGAGTATATAGTTTTTCCTAAAATTTAATGTGGTTTCCGTATTTTAAATATGTATTGATAATATAATATTTACCAATAAACGTATTTTATAGCCTGTATTAATTTCAATTTCAATTTAAGAATGGCATGTAAAATTAGGAATTTTATGACATAAAGAGTATTTGAGTAGATACCAATACCTACCAATACTTTATCGGATCGCACAGGGATATTTTACACACTGTATATACAAATGTAGGTATTTTTGTTTGTTATAAGCGCTCCTCAACTATTCATTACATGGGATGGGATGAAACTTCGGTGAGTTACGGAGCGTCAGGCAGGTTCAGGAAATAAATAAAAAATTGGCAAGCCACGAACGAAGGGGCCGTGCAAACGCTGTTAAAATCTTGCCTTAGGAAATCATCTTGGCGTCAATATCCCGAGGTTCACCTCAACCATGATCCAGGATTCGGCAGATTACGTACCAATAACAGTGGAGCAACTGATATCTGACCTCTGGACATCGACAAGCCGCAATTGGAAATCGAACTCGGTACCTCTCGCTGACGAGTCTGTCTTTTTTTTTTTATATTACTTTACTAGCCAGGCATTTAACCGCCACCTCACCTGGTGGTAAATGACGATGCGGTCAATGATGGAGCATGCCTGTCTAGGAACAGCCTATTCACTCTAGCCTTGAAGGCATCCAGATTATATTGATCAGGGAACACACTCGCAGGCAACGCATTCCACTCCTTAGCCGTACGCATTATAAAAGTAACCGCCAACCGCCGCATCGTCACCACCAGGTCAAATGCCTGGCTAGACTAAAATATAAAAAAAAAAATTGGCCACAACGCTCTATTGCCTTAATACGTAGCCAAGTTAACCTATCGAAACCGCCACCGCATTCCTACGTGGTGTCTTGGACCAGCCCAAAACGGAAACTCAAACGACCCATTGTTTACGACAAATTGATTCTACTTAAAGAAACTTATGGACTAGCCAAACTTAATCGAGTAATATGGCGTAATAGGCTTTCTATACTGATGTGAATGGGGACGCGGTACCTAAGTACACACTAGTATGATAAAATTTATTTAGTTTCACACGGCCCCATGTCGGTTCGTAATAAAATCTTGCAAATTTTATATCTATTTCCCGTTTTCCGATTGAGCTGAAACTTTGCACACTCATGTCAGTTCGGTGACAATGCAATGTTGTGATACCGTAGAGCTGATCTGATGATGGAGATGGAAGGTGATCCACGGAAGTCCTAAACTGTGCATGGAAAACCCATCGAGTTTGGGCTCGTTTGATTAGTATTGACAAGTAATCTGACTGATCATAGAGAACGTGCGATAAAAGCTTGCTATGAAAAAATATTTTACACTTGATAACATGCTTCGTACTATGTAAGGAGGATATAGTAGTTCGCGAGTTTTATTTACCTACATATGAACTCTAGACCCCCGGAACTATGTAGCTTCCTATTAGGGAAAGAATTTTTAAAATAGATTTAGTAGTTCCGAGATTACCCCAACATAAACTCACAAACACAAACTTTTCCTCTGTATTAGTATAGATATAGGCATCATAGTCATACCTTGCGGTAGTGCTGTAAGGTAATGAACCGTAAACACAGCACGGTTACTTATGATTCAAACGGGTGAACCCTCCAAGGATTTGTTTAATGAGAAAACTACGTCTTGCACTCGTGTTGAATAGTAATGTGTCTGTTTAAATGTCAATGGCTGTTGCCACCTTTTGAAAATGAGGAGGAAGAGTCGTAAGCGGTTATGGCGGGGCCCTGATTCTACAAATAATATCTAAGTACAGTTCAGTTTATTTTGACGATTGCTTTTTCTTTGCAGCAAAAAATTGCAAATACGGTTACACAAACACACTAATTAGAATACCTCATGTAAGTAACCAAGTTCAGGTCTTGTTATCGAGGTAGATTCAGATCGATTTCACTGTTCCTGAATCATCAATTAACGCATTCAGTTTTGTTGGCCATCGTTGAATCATAGCGCGTCAGAATAGCAACCATGAACGCGGTGCTAATTCACGATGACCTAAGAATATCTAAGTACCACATGATTAAGTGGGAAACGTTTGCAACAGAAATAGACTACCGTACAAAAATGACTATTGGTGGCAATGGAAATTTTAATTACCTATGAATTTAACTTTAGTAACTAATTTTTATATCAACACGTACCTACTCCCTACACAGGTGTAAACTTGAATGCAATATTTTAAATGTCTAGAAGTAACATAACAAAACGAATCTAAGTAGATTTCTACTGCAGTTTTATTGCCAAAAAGCGATACTTGGCTTCGATGACAATATTCAAAATATTTTCTACGCAACCAAAACTACATTTATCACTTGTGGTAATGTTACACATATTTACACTCTCGCTCAGTGGTTAGAATCTCTGTAAACATTAAACTATCCCGTGGGGTGTTTTAATTTTTTCGGGATGAAAAGTATTAGAGATAAAAATCTCAAAGTCGGTGCAGTATTTTCAAACATTATTATAAACAGCCACAAGCTCCACCAAACCTACACGATACCAAAGTTTTATTTATACTTAAGAGGGTATCATACTATCTTTATTCAATGACACAAACCTCTCCAGCGCTCACGTGACGCGCGTAGGTGTGAGCTACATTTTAATCTATGACCTTTGCCTTCACAGAAGACGTTAAAATAAACGTATGGTAACCCAATATACAGGTTAATATCTGAGCATATTGCAAGTCTCCGCGCACTTACACTTTGATGTAGTTTCATGTCACCTTGAACTTGATATTACAGTTTCAAGAACCCAGTGGAATATAAAATTGAGTTAGATTTCCCTTTGACTTGTATGACGTTAATCTGAATAGTAATTTAACTCTAAGACGCTGATGGTGAATTTATGCAAATGTAACAGGAACAGAGTGCTGTTCCATCGGCATTTGATTTTGTTTGTTTTTTTATTTGATGTTAAACAATATTAATGACTGAATCCCAGCTAAGAATATGTAGGCAAAGGTCGGTTTTTTGGTCACCGTCATTGACTACGAACTGCAACTGTTGTTGTTGGACAGAGCCACCTCAAACGGATTTGCTTATACAAGAGTCAATTTGTGGATGTCGAGCTCGTATCGTGTAACAAACAAAAGGTTCCACAGTTTCAGTTTGGTCCGTACCTAATAGCGGCCTTTACACATAAAAGTTCGACCGTGCACCTGAGACTGTGTTTGGAACCGAGAATAAAACCGCCGGTCCGTCCGCCAGTTCCAATCGCGGATCAAACTGTCACGTGCGTTTACACGTACACGGGTAGGAATGGCGTAAGGCGTGTCCCGCGGACCGAACTTTACGTGTAAAAGCCGCTTATATTTTATACCACTAGATGGGATACTTAATGCATTGTGTCGGTATCTGAAATTTATAATACTGTTGAAAAACGACCTGTTGTAAATGATAGTGTTGCAGTCCTATTTGTTTGACTGCACATTGTAATCCATAAATGAAAAGGGCTTAATTTTAATACCACCGGGCCACAGTCCGGGCCGTGCATAAATGCAAGGGCTTAATTTTAATACCACCAGACCACGGCCTGGGGCATGGTGATAGCAACATGGAAAACAATTGAACGAGCTCCAATTCACACGGGATTCCGAAATAATCTCACTGTTGCACCAAGTGAAAGTATTGCGAGGACTCCACGGTGGGCGCGTGTCATGTGCCTGTCAGTAATTACCAAAACCGATGCATTTATTGGTTCTCTATATGGCACGCCGCTACGAGCGTAATGGTAAGAAAATTGGAGGAGATTGAAAGTTAAGTCTGTACTTATGCGTCGTCGACGGCGGTTGTTTCGTGACAGGTGCATTCTGTGACGGCTTTGGTGTTACCGAACTGCGTATGGATCATTGGTAACTTTCCTGTTTATCCATTTTTTAAACGAGTAACTCGAGATTTGGATTCATTAACATATGATGCCAATGCTGACATGACGATATAGATTAGATAGGTACTTAATCAACAAAAGGGAGATATTCTTTTTACTTTTTCCCTCACACTACACACACTACAACGACTAAACTACGATGCTAGCTACGGTCGTATTGTGCTTCAACCTGTCGTGTGCCCGCATAAAATTAACATAGCCAATTAATAAGACAAGCATAGGCACTTTTGGTTTTAGTATCAAAATACGTTCCACATACGTTCGAAACTACGTCCCACATATATTAAGGGGCATCATGAATGCTAAAAATAGATCTCTCCCGTACAGTATGTATCAAAATACTTGAAAGAGCAACCTTACGATATTTGTGACTCTAAAATTTATCATTTTTTTTTAATATAACGACTACATCAAATGAACTGCGCTATGCGGTTTGAAAAGCATGTAACTTTCTGACATTGTTAAATTTAAACAAATATGGAGACTGAAAAGGATTACCTACTCAAAGGGTTAAGCATTAAACAATAGAATTTTAAACAGTATATATGTTACTTTCGGTGAGTAAGTCTCCAGTGCTCTGTGTGGTCCGGATTTGGGGACTTTCGCTGCCAGAGCAACGTGCCCAAACAACGCATTGGCGATACCTAGGCTATAGGCAACTACATTCCATCAGGCGGCTCGCTTGCCTCTTTCTCATCTACCGTATGAAATACAAAACAACATTAAATAAATGCCTGCATAAATAGATTCAAATACCGATTCTTAACGAAATCTTTTTGCTTTAGTTACATACTGTACGTGCAATCGAGACCGACCCTATAGTAAGTTGTATTTATTGACGCGTTGAAAAACACCTGTGGGCTTGGAAACACATTTTCCTTGTATCAATAATTGATGTTCAAAGAAACGAGCAGCGTGTCCTGAGTGTCTTTCTTCATATATCAAAGTATAATATGGTTATCTCAAAGGTAAGAAATTATGATATTATTGCCTCTTATTTGAGGTGATCGTATAACTATTATACTATTCTCAGGTATTTTCACTTATTGCCTGTTGTAAAGAAGAAAATATACACCTTTTAACTATTCCCCTTTTACTACTTAGGTGTCAACATAATTTACATAGTCAAAATAAAAACTTAAAACTAGCTATTCGTATAACTTCGTCATAAAACTTATTCTATATAAATGTTTAACCCACTCTTTGCCAAAGGTGCACATAACACTAACAGCTTTACCACGCTGAATGGCGACAGACATCCTCTGCAACAGGAATGACCCAGAGCAGAGGTCACCACCCCTCTCCCTCATACGAGGGCCAACGTCTTTAAGAAACACGAGGGTCTTACTATTTCAAATGTGTATTAAAAAGTATATTTTTTGTATTAACACTAATAATTTCTACGAGAAATGCTTACTCAAACCTATTAGTATGGATAACAACACTATAATTCCTTTATAGAGAGAAGCCAAACCTGAGTAGGTTTCATCAGGTGCTATTTACCAGCCTGTCTGTTTCTCATTAACTACGTAATTGCTATCAATTATGATTCCGCAGTAATTCAATCACGTTGTGATAATGATTTGGCCGTGAACGTACATTTTCATAGGGAAAAATGAAATTAATATCCCATTGGCATTTCTGCGTTTAATATTATAATAATCGGGACACTGTAGCCGAGTTTAGTCTAATTTGCAATTGTAAATTGGAAAAGCAAAAAGGTTTCAACATTTACCGAAGTAGCGCAATGGTCATTATCTCTAATTCATAATTTGTAATTCTGAAGGATTTCTGATCCAGGAATCCATTCTAAGCCGAAAAATTAAGTTATGATTTTTCATTTCTGTTTTCGGTTTGGGTAGTTGTGTACTTGCCTATAACGGCCCATTTATACGTCGCCGCTTACAGATCGCGTACGCGTCGGGTCCGCCTAGTCACCGCGTAGCGCAATAATAAAAAAAACGTCCCATCATGGAACATTTTTATGCTTATTACATTACTCTTAATGATACGTAAAGCGAGGTGCTATATCGCCTTCTATTTCTACCTTTAAAACGCAAATAATCAGCTAAACAAAATACAATTATGATTTAATAAACCTTACTAAGCAGCCAAGTATCGATGGCTTCGCATCCCCGCCCCTTCTTGCGGATCGAAAACGCTTAGACCGAAGGCATTTTGGATAGCCCTTCTGGGGTTAAGTGACCTTTTACCTTCGTTCTGAATGGTCTCATTAGTGTAGACTTACTTATTAAGTCCAAATATTTTATTAAAGGAGATCGCCATCTGCGTCATTGAAACGATAATGAATGTCGAAGAGGCAAAGGAGTCAGTATCGTAGCTTGTCGCACTTGATAGTCTCTGCCTACCCCTATGGGATAAGAGCGTGAGTGTGTATGTATGTAAACAATACTTGTTTGTTTGTTAGAAACGTTATTATTCCAATGAAATTTCCCCACACTCACCCCCTCCCTGCAGTTTGTAAATTACGAGGAAGCGTGAACCCAAAATTAATTATTATGTGTGTTCATCACATATAATTTTATAGCCTGAGGACATCGACAGGGCTCGATTAATGGCGGCTCTTACCGAGAAGTGAGTTTATTTAAAGGAATAACACTGAACACCGATACCAACCAACAGTCGTTACGCCTTGATTTTATAAAGAAGTTTAAAATCATCCACCATCGTATTTGGATACAAGGCGATGTGTCTTCGTATTGCTGACGCTTTCGATTTACGAAACACAAATATCGTACTATATCGCAAAAAAAATACGAGCTTAAATCTTAATAAACTCGTTTATTAAAAAATATAGGTTCATGCTACTCCCAATAATTAAAGGTAGGCAAATAACGTGGAGGTTGTAATTTGTAAGTACTTTCATTAGCATACGACTCATTTGCATGTTGCTTAATAACTTAATTTTGTTTTCTTTTTTGTGTGCCGAAAATACTTCGTTACCACACACGACGTCGCCGTTTCACATATGTACAGACAACAACAATTTAGTATGTATACCTACATTTCAGTATGAAAGCCTTTGTCAAGGAACAACCAGACATTTCTATGAAAGCTCTTGTGGCTTAGTATTAAAGTGTATACCTAGGTACACAATATTGTTGGAGACTAAACCTACCTCATAAATGGAGGTGGCAATAACTGTGTTTCTCCTACGCTGTCAATGGAATACGTATAGAAATTGTTGATCAATCATGTCGTTTGAAGTAAGCTTGTTTTTGTTGTCGTCGTTGATTTGTTGTTTGTGGTTTCTTGTTGTTTTCGGTTATTGTTCGCTCTGATTTAATCAAATCAAATATTCTTTACGAGATAATAACTGCTACTGACCAAGTTATATTTATGAGCAACAGATAAAAATAGGCGTAGAGACTAATAAGATTTAAAACAAAATAACATCAGGTAAAACAAAGAAGTTGTTCATCATCCTGGAGTTAAATGCCGGTTTTTCGTCTCACGCGGCACGCAGGGCCCGGGGTCCGCCTTCCTACTCCTAATGGTCCACTTCGCTCGGTCTTCTGCATCCTTGGTAGTTTATTGGCACGCGTGTCATTCTTACAACGTCAAGCCATCGCTTCTTTGGCTGAACTCTCTTTCGCGTGCCTAGCGGCATGGCCAGTCATGGCCATGGACCGGCAAACTATGTTCCCCACATAATTTGCCGGTCGACGCAAGTCGTGACCATACTATCGAAAGCGTCACTCCTGCAGCTTATCTGCGATGTCAGGGACACCAAGGCTACCTCGAATATGGGTGTTTTGGATGCAATCCTTCCTGGCAAACTCCACACATCCATCGCAGCATCTTCATTTTCGTGACGTGACAAGGTGTTTAAAAAGTTTGAGCCGTTTTATCGTAAAACTAGTATGTATCACGTTCTCTATATCTAATCTAATTTAACTAATCTAAATTAGACATTTCAATTATTTAAGCATGTCAATTGAGTTTTGTCTAGGCTATTCGCTGTTGTTCTGCCACGTGGTCTCCACTACACCTTCAAACCACACCGGCCAACTATGTGGCCTGCCACTTGTAATACAGAACAATCAGATAAATCTATGATACAATGTCTGGTATATTGCGGCTTTGACGTTATTTCTTTTTATCTGCTTTGGGCGATGACGGCACAATGACGACATCTCTGACAGAGGTCATAGTTATTTATTCAACACAGGGCCATTCTGACAGGACCCGAATGGGCGCACAAAAGAAAATTATTCACGATGACAAATTGACAGTACATCCCTAACCCGGGAATCGTGTTTCCAAGGATACCGTCGCTTTATTATCAATTAGTATGGGTTTAGTTTACGGGTTAACCTTAATTACGGGTTTATCGCAATTTTAGTGAAAATATTATGTTTCAGTAATTTAAAAAATGGACTGCGGACTGTAGCTGTATCTATGTATATATTCAAACAAGTAATTTATAATCGTATGTCGTTGAACAGAAATGAATGTGAATGACTAGTAGGTATGTCGGTTATTCCAATTCGAACCCCATTCGAGCCCGTAATTGCGTCAAAGTTCCAAAGCGATTCCACAAGCAGACCTGAGACTAACGAGGCGAAATCACTTGATCCAATAAATAGGAGCTATGAACAGAGCTAATACCTACCTATTAGCAAGGCTTATTGCAAATTTCCTACGCGAAGGAGATGCAACAGCGATAGGAAATTTGTGTGGAATATGAACGGGAAGGGAGAAATACTGTAAATTGTGCGATTTTTTTATGAGATCCAGACTTGCTTTTGGCTTCATCTCACCTATTAGAATGCGACGAGATAAGGTTGAAAACGGAGCACGCTAGCCTAAAAGATGCCTTCACTCTAGACTTGAAATCTGCAAGGTAACATTTTTGTTAAAAGCGTCGCAAGCAGACAGTTCCACTCCCAAGCAGCGCGCATAAGAAAAGTAGATGCAAATCGCTGAGTGCGAAACGTCTTCCATGCATGGAAGGCGATCGATTGTCTCCTGTTAACTGTTGGAAAAAAATGGGATGGATAGAAGTCGGGCTACTATCGCTACTGGTCGACGTGATTTCGATAATGAAAAGGAATTCCAACAACAATCTCGGAGGACTTATTCATTTATTATGTGGCCGAGATGCCCGATTTCCGTAACTCTATATGAGTTACGGAAATCAGGCATTTGCGAAGTACGTAAATGACCTATTACCTATATAAGATCGATACCTATTATAAGATCCTTTTTCCAGACAGATTAAATGTTCATAAGGGAAAAGAGTTTGCGACCATCCTGGGAACACCAGCCGAATTGAATTTGATACAACATAGATAGGGCGCGATTGTGTAACGTTCCGCGGAAATGTTCAGCAGTCAGGTTCTGTATGGGGCTACGGACAAAAACATCTATTGACGACCCTGACAATGAAACTCAATATCCCACCTACCTTTGTTATAGATGGTTTCGTGGTTATATAAAACAGGTTCACGTTAAAAATAGAGATTGAATCGAAATACCCTGTCAAGTGTTACGAGTACGGACGTCTTATTACACTTGTTTTGATTTAAATCGATAACATTCGTGTGAAAAATAGGGCCATGAACTCTTCTATCGTCCGTGGGTACTTGGGTGAGTATTATGCAGTTTCAAGCCACAGAATATTTTGTTTATAAGTACTATTCCTATGAACGTCGATGTTTATATAAATGGTGCGTGGATCCAGACCAGGCAGATATTGGTATAACAGAAACAGGGCAGCAGCACTTAGCTTTGCTATATTTCCTTAATTAGAAGATAATTATGCGATAGAGATAAAGGCAAAACTTTCCAGTAATGTTGAAGAGCCTCAAACCATCAGTGTTCAATACGTGTAGTTGATAGCTTATTGAATAACAATATCACTATACTTAATATGCGCTACTATCTCAATCCGCCATAAAGATTCGCCTCAAAACTATTTGTTCGCCATCCACGATATAGTAATTACCTTGTCTAACAGAAGCCAAACTTATACACTATATTAATTACATATATGAATATTACGCAATCATCATATAAGAAACGAATACCGCTGCCCAGCTCTATTATTAAAATTAATAGTTTAACATCGAAAGTGATTATATATTTATGCAAATTTAGTTAAATATCACGTATCACACACATCGTTTTATTAGTTCCAGTAATATCTTTATTATTTCGTAACTCTGTAACGTGTTGCAAGAGTGAAATTAGGAAGTGATAAGATCTCTAGAGTAGTAGAGGAAAAAGCATTCTTTATACTATGGTAATTACCTTACGAGCATGTTTTTTTCATATATAGTAAAAGTGGTGGGTTTAGATAGGCCCCGCTTTCCGTGCGTAGCTTGATCTTGGTATCAATATCCCAGATGTAACATCGCGCGCGAGGGCCCGGCGTCCGCCTTGACCATGATCCAGGATTTAACGGATTAGGTATTTACAATAGAGTGACTGCCATCTGACCTCCGTGACCCTGTTAACAGGGAAGCATAATCAGATCGGCTCGGTCACAAATTCAATTACCTGAATGTGTAGGTTTTAGCATCGGTTAGTGTTCAACCCAAAAAACATATAACTACATAACATAAAAAGTACACTGGCACTGGGGTTCGAATCGGGTACCTCTCGCTTACGAGTCGGAACGGCAATTACTTTGGAGTCGGTGCCCTCACCCTAGTAGTTTAACCCTCAAACTCAATGACGACCTGAGTGGTTCAGTGGTCAACTCGGTCTGCTACGCAAGAAATGTTGAAATGGAAATGTTGAATTTTAATTTCTGTTACGGGTCTGGGTGTTTTATGTATAATAAGTATGTATTTAAAAGTATACAAGTAGTTTATTAGTTATCTAGCACCCATAACACAAGCTTTTCTTACTTTGGGGCTAGATGGCGCTGTGTGAATTTGTCCACGATTATTTATTATTATTAATTTATTATTATTAATAATGTAAGTACTTTCACTTAACTGTGGTGTAATTTTTGAGAGTTGCCCTCGATTCTCCTAAGATTCCATCATCAGATCCTGGCCTGATGAAAACAGGATCACCTCAGGAGTACCTACTCTTTCAAATATCATCATCATATATTTAAGAGTGTAACTCTTGTTGGTGGAGCAATCGCCACTGAGGAGCCCTAGAAGAAAGAAGCCCGTCAATCTCTTCATTTGTTCTAACAAAAAGAACATTAAAATAGGCAACACAATTGACGAAAATATCGCTCACCAAATATGTATAATAATACAACAAAATAATAATGGTAAGAAGGAACACTCAGTCGAATTGAGAACCTCCTCTTTTTTGAGGTCTGTTAAAATCGTTTCAGTAGTGTAGGAAATATTTTAGTTAGTATTTTTATATCTGTTATATATTTTTCAACTCACTTTCCAAGCCTAAATATTAATGCAGTCTCATCTGAGGTTCAAATACAAAAAATTACTTATATGGTTTGTATGTAAAGACGATAATGATAGTTCTAAAGACACCATAAATAACCCAAACCTATTATTATACATATTTGTTTATCTACTATTTCGATGCATTCGATGTTACATTATCTACGTGTTACGCAACGCAACTCGTAGGTGTGAGATAACTTGTTATAAAAACGACCATATAAATGTACCTATATTTACTTTGGTCGTGATGTATTCGATGCCAATCGATATTTCTGAAAATGTGTTTCCGTTTGCGCGGGTTCCAACTAACAGTACCTTCTTCAGTAGCGATCGGCACTAAGCGTCCGTCAAATTGAACGACATTGACCAATCATAGTGCCTATTGAACGCAGTGCGTTCATTTAGCAGGCAAGATAGTAAAAGATAAGTATAGTTTGTGAATAGACGTGCTAGTCTTTATGCGCTTTAAGACAAGGTTGTAAGCTAGTTGTATTATAACCAAACCGACAAAAAAACGCGTATAACCCTGGAAAAGTTTACTTTAACTAAAGTATTTTCTAAACTTCAAAACCGAATTGAATGAAACAAAGCTAAGAACTATCACAATTAAACTGGCTTTCAAATAGAGAAACCGCATAAAAATCGGTTCATTCGTTCGGGAGCTGGTACAATCAGGTTCACAAAGCTACAAATACACACATCAAACTGATGACACCCCTCACCTAATTGCTCGTTCTAATCAACGTTCCATCTCCAATTGGCCGCCCACACCAGCCTGCGGAACAGTAGACCCGGCCTAGCGATGCACGGAAACAATTTACTGTTTACGTCTTTTTAAAGACCGTGAAACCTGCCTCGATGACAGTGTAAAATGACGAGTTTTATTGCGTTCAAGATTTTAATGCGACGCCGAGCCGACTTTCCACACCTCCATTTCACTTTCGTTCCGATGTTTTATCGCAGATTTATTCATAAGAGGGACACAGGTACGCGGTTAATTTGTGTCTCGGATGCATATCCGTACACTAACTGAACATGTCTAGCTTAGTTTTACGTCGGTTTTAAGCAAACTTGAATTGGCGGGACGGAATTTTTATGACGATCTACAGTCAACATGTTAGCAATCGTTTAGAGTTGAGTTGTATAAGTTTCCGGGTTAATTTGTACTAGATACCAATGCTAGCATGGTGTATTTACTTTTGGACTATAGGCAACAGGTAGCAACTGCCAAAGTAATACATTGAAGATGCATTGAAGTAACCTTTTGACGCATAAGGTTCCATTTACAAACCGTCCGCGCGTCCCTATGTTCTCCCACGTGTGATAGAATTCAACCCATTTTCCAGATAATGAGCGGATGGTTGTGCCGAAAAGAAATTCTAGACACTAAAGTAACGCAAAAGACGCAAATTAATGTAAGAATTTCCTTAAATCCCTAATTGTATTTCGCTGGCAAACTTGTGCTAAAACAAAATTGTAGCTAGGAGAGGAAAACAAAATGCTACAGTTCTTAATAAAAACATGTCTAGGTATATAATTTGTTACAGAACATCTTTAATGAGTGCCCGGCACCGAATTTTAAATTTTACTTCTTTCGAAGGAACCTTTTATGTAACAGATTCCTAGCGACTGCCGAGATTACGGCTTCCCCAAAAAGACGTTTGTAACACAATTCTCGTAAAAATATTCGTGCTTAAATAATAATATCATTTTCTCTTTGTGAATGCGATATTGTGGAAACCTAATGGTTGGCTCGTTCATCATTCCGTGACATTAACGAGCTAAAAGAATCCTTTTACTGGACGGATTGAATTCACGACACTGTGATGGGTTATTTTAAGGAGAAATGAGCAATTGTGGGTAATTTGATGTTCAGAAGTATGATTGATCTTAGTGCCTTTAGAAATACCAGCCTTATCTTTATAGCAAAATAGAATAATGGAATAGGGAATCCTTTTAAGGATATGGTGCGAATTGTCTTGGCAGTGCCGTATTGTGTGGTGGCTAACAACCTTAGAACAAAGCTGCACCTTACATCTAAATTCGGCTACTAATAGAACTGATCGCGAGTTCGCCGAATACGCCATTCTTCTACTGCTTAATCAGTGGAGGAGTAGCTAGCAAAAAATAAAAGAGTATAAGTACAGATTTATGTTCGGATCGGTGTATTGGATCAAAGGCACCCATACAATTATTACGATTTATATCGATCTGGTTTAATTTTAGATCAAAGTTACTCTCCGAATCTGTTACCAACACCGAAGCTGTTCGTTCTATATTGACGTCAGAAAGTTCTTTATTGTAAGCTTCTTTGGAGTAGACAATTTTTTCACAAGAATTATTTGACATACTTATTTACAAATGGAATTGTCATAGAATAATATCTTGTTTTTAATGCCCACTAATTTTCTATCAGTTAGTCCGCTTGCTTGTGCCTCCCTTTATAAAAATATGATCAAATTAGACCTAGCGATAAGAAGTGACCCTGGTCTAGCGGCAGCGTGCGTTACCGATAACCAATGTTAAGCAACGCTCGCAGAGTCGGGAATTGGATGGGCGACCGTTTCGTACTTGGCTAGTCAAACTTCAGCAAGACAACGAGCTCGCCACTCGTTAGATGTGCCATATCGTTGGCGAAGCGAGGTTTGCTGTCTTCCGCTGGGGGTTTGAGGGTTGACCAGCTTCCGGAGCCGATTGGGACCCCCAACATACCGTATGTTATGTTAATTTAAATCTGTTTTCATGGACCGTGTTGTTCTGGGAAGTTGTGAGTTAACTATATTTACAATTATTTCGCAGTATCACAAGACCTAACACCCCTTGAATGATGGTAATTAAAAATAGTTTTCTTCATTACAGTCTCGAAAAGGGAACCTTGATTTCTTTAACTTGAACCTTTCTTCCAAAACGCAATTTCCAAAGGCCGTAAGCCTCCAAAGTTGTGAGCTTATATGTACTCGTGTCTGATTTGTGTCTCATTATTGTCATTATCGGAGTGTCTAATTCAATTTATATTTGTTCACAGGTACGTCTTTTCTATTTAACGCCTGCTCGTCCTTTGCGTAAAATTCGTGCTGTTAACAGACTTTCGTGAGTGTATTTTTGCTACCGATTTTTTCGTATGCGATGATATTGGTTTGCATAGCCCGACTGAGGTGATCAGCATGCATGTCAGTTGGCGGCGATAATTGCATGCACATGAATTAATATTCCGTTTGCTATCCAATTCCATGCGCCACCGAACCGAGCTCATGGATCATTGTCATCGTAATAAACAGTGGCTTGTCTGTGCTCTGTACAACATAATTTTGACAGCTATTGTCATGGTACAAGCCAACAGTTAGTTATTAAAACAACAATTTGCACGGCGAAAACATAACTCAACATGTAACACAAACTTCGAAGTGGTTCACGTGAACCGTCGGGTGTAACTGTGTCGGATGTCTCGTAACTTTGGGGGACTCGACTAACGTGTCCCATTTTGGGTGCGTACACACATTAAGTGTAGGTAGATCAGTCAACGATGGGGTTAACCCAATTTGAAATATATCCATGGGTAAGGAAATATGTAGTCCTCTCTAATACGACGCGGAAGTGGACAGCTGGGATCAAAAAGACTGGAAAGTTAGATACCTTCACACAGCAGAATTTTTGTTTTCCCTGTCTGTGACTGTCATCATTTGCCACCCGGGTGACAACTGGGAAGGAAATTCCTACTTGTCACCCCGGAGGACAGTGCTAGGGGGGGACAACTAGGAATAATCAAAAATTAGAATATGGTATATTTACCTATTTCAATTATGATTGTCCGTCACTTTCTTGGAGGTAATGTATATGTATTCGGTTGTTACATAGGTAAAAGCTTTATTATAGGTAGAACTTGTCGGCCAAATAATGTATATGCCAAATCAGTGGTCCCATTCCGGGATTCCGACTGATATAAATATATAAATACTAATAAATAAATTATTATTTTCCTTTTCTTAATCTAGGGTACATAATCGGTACATAACCCACCTTTTAAGCAATATATTTGCCTGTGTTAGATGTGCCCGCTCTTCTATACCATTATACAATTGATTGAGTAAGAAGGTACTCAATTTCTCAAAAAAGGTATTTCCAAAAAAATTGTGTGTGTGCGTGTGCGTGTGCGTGTGCGTGAGAGAGAGAGCGTTCATGTGTTTGTTTGGTTATTTATCTATTTCTTAATAAAAGAGATTCGATTTCTTCGTATGATTTAGATTTTAACCATTTTGCTAAAACAGTCCTACAGTCATGATATATTCTTGGATAAATGTCAAGCTATTTATTAATAAAATTGTACATGTGTGCGGATTGAATTTCATATTGCCTTTGAGTATATGTAGTTTTAACTACTTTTACAGAAGCTACGTTATATTTTATCCTTCTTTTAGTGTTTTCCGGAACGTATACTAAAGATTTATGACTTTTTAACACAGTTATCAGCGTATATAATTTCCTTACTGATAGCAGGTCAGCAGAGAGATAGAGTTCCTTTGTGGAGAATCCATAAGGTTTAAAATACATTACTTTTAATAAAGCTCGATGTGCTCTCTCTAATTCCAAAAGTTTAGTTTTTGTCGAGCCTCCCCTGACCGGAACGGTACGTCAAAACCGATTGTGCAAGTGCTTTGTATATTTGATTTAAAAGTGTTTTATTTGTTACGTATCGAAGACGTTTAAAAACCCACACAAGTTTCCTGATGCGTCCTATGACCAGTTCCACATGTAAGTCACTGGTCCTCTACTACTCCCAGGTATTTAGTAGCCGTCAATTTTGTGATAGAAGCGCATTCGCAATCTGAACTGTGTGAGTTATCCATATCCGAACACTCATGTATTTTTATGTGAAAGTTGTTATTAGGCTGGGCGCTAACATAATTTGTGAAGCATATATATTTTGTCTTTGCTATATTAAGGGTAAAAGATTTTCTTTTACCCATGTAAGAATTTTATTGAGTCCCCTTTCTGCCATAATCTTTACCTCATCCCAAGTATCTCCAAAGAAGACAGCTGCTGTGTCATCTGCATAGGAAAAAATGTATCCATTTTTTATCTCGTTCGTTAATAGATATGTATAGTAAAAAGTGTCGGTCCAAGCACACTACCTTTCGGTACACCATACAGTCTACAGTCTCCTCCTCGCTAATGTATTCCCCTATCTTAACTCTCGGACTCCTTTTTTGTAAGTAATCAGAAAGCAAAGACAGCGGAATCCCTCTGATTCCGATTTTTTCGAGCCTGTTCAGGAGGACGGGGATGGATATAGTGTCATAAGCTTCTTAAGGTCTATAAAAACAGCCATGCACTTTTTGCCATTGTCTACTTTATCCACAATACAAGAAGATAGTGCCAGAACAGCATCCTCGGATGAGAGTCCCTTTCGAAAGCCATATTGTGATTTAGAAACAATTTGGTACTTATTGAGAAAGCTTATTAACCTTATATTAATTATATTTTCTAGAATCTTATACATAGAGGGCAGTACTGAGGTTGGCCTGTAGTTATTGGGATCTAGTTTATCTCCTCCCTTATGGACTGGCGTGATTATAGCTTACTTTAACACATTCGGAAATATTCCCCTACTTAAACACATATTGAAAAGTTGACACAGAACTGGGATAATTAGATCGTTATTTATTTTTTAAAACCTAGTCTGTGTACCATCATAACCTGGATGCATGATATGATTATGATACTGATGATGAAGACGCCGCCAAAACGGGTAGTTCTTACGCCGCCATGAAATGGCCTCGTATAAACTAACTTCAAACAAGCTTCTTTTTTGCTTATTGTACTCCATTTTTCATCATTCATCAATTGAACTTATCCCCTCTATCACTTGTTTTTGGTTGAAAATAGGTGTCTAAGCCTATCGAAAGAGGTCTCGCGGGAGACCCCAGAAATGATGGATTGACATCTCCGAGTCATTCGGAAATTTTTAAAGAGACAGGTTTAGTTAGATTTCGTTTCAGTACTGTTTTCTACCATTCATGATTGATTATAAGTACTTAAATAATATATAAAAGTACAATTATATAAGAAAGTATTCACTATCAGTTCATGAATGAAAACTAAAAAAATACTTTGTATAATAGCAGCTATTACTCGCTACATTTTTGCTTCAGGCATAGTAGGCGTTAGTTTATCGCCATGTAGATTAGATCTATACTGCTTGTCCGAAGTGACAACCTACTTAGTAAACCTTCTATCGTTAAAAGCAGCTGATTGTCGATAAGAAGGTATACTTTATACTGAATGCTAAATTGTCTCCTTGGCTTTGATAAATAATCTGAAAATATTATTTCTACTTAAACACAAAATTCTGACATTCTCTTCTTTAGTACCAATTCTAAAACGAAATGGAATTCAATTTCTAATAAAAAGTACTTTTACTGCTCAGTAAATTAGAATAATATTAAGTAAATGGAATGGAAATTGGAATGAAGGAAATAGATTGACGAAAACTCTAAAATAGATGTGATCAAGAAGCTTTTCAAAATAGTATAATTTCGGCATTAATATTTTACAATCTTGGACATGTCACTTCAGGGGAAGAGATGTCAGCGGCACCTCTAGGCACATAATAAATAACGAAATATAATAAAATAAAATAATACTTATATAGACTTATCAAAACCAGTATAAAAAGAGCTATCATTGCTATACGCGTCTATAACGCTAGCTCATCTTATACTGGTTTAAACAAGTCGATATGCTGCCTCTTGTACATTTCTCGGGGCACTGAATCGTGTCAGGTACACATGTACACGCAACAAGCTCCCCTGCGTTGCGGGCACAAAAAGCCACAGACTGCGCACAGTTGACCAATATACACGGAGTCGACCGACGATCGGCCATGTTTAATTCATTACGCCAATTTATGACACCCACACCACGCAAACAGCCAGATGATGGGGTAGTTAAAACTTGCGCGTGTCGGGTAAACTAGTTTTTGTGACATCGTGGTCTCTGACTTGGGGACTAGCGGATCCGAATCGCAAGCAAGAGCTATCGAGTTTGAACCCCAGTACCGCCATGTACCTATGACTTTTTTGAATATGCATTAGTTGAACACTAACCGATGCTCTTACGGTGATGGAAAACATCGTGATGAAACCTGCACATTTAGGCGACTGTGTTAGGGTGTGCAACCAATAAGTATCCAATTTGCCCGAGCTACTTTATAAAATTGCAGGGCTTTTCCTGTTTATTTCCGTCTGCGATATTTAAAGAGACGAAAATATATTTATGTAGGTACACCTACAAACTAAATATGCACAGACACTTCACTATAACTACTAGACACAAAAACACAAAAAATTTAAATTGTCATCTAATCCCTGCCCCCCGGTAAGGCGCCCAGAAAGCTGACTGCGTTTTCTCGTTGGATAGCAAAGCTGAATAAATCCTCTGTCCGAGGACCCAGCTCTCCGCTTATCTCTAGTGTCTATTAGCTTTTTAAACAAATACATACATACATAAAGCTCACGCCTCTGTCAAACAGGCTAGATAGGCAGAGACCATGGACAGCCACCGCTATGTTATTACATAAATAACATGAATACATATTTCTGTATTATAAATAAAAACATGAGTCTCTAAACTCAAATTGTACTTAGCTGTGCTGATTGACAGATCCCTATGGATTGAATACTCACGTTTTTGAATAAATCTACATAAGCAGAGCTGTTAAGCGATTAAGTCCTATTTTCATACCATACCTATTTTATTCAAAAATTCTGTGTCTGTGTACCTTAGTAAAAGTAGGAAACCCTACATGTGTTGTTTATATAATCATGTTAAAAACAAGCTACGCCCACATTGTGCATTCGTTTATTCGTGGAAGTGGCGCGTGCTATAAAGAATTCTACAAGATACCATCCATAGGCTACGGTAACTACTTACCATCAGGCGGGACGCTAGTTTGCCACCTTAGTGGTATAAAGATACGTGTACCTATGTTATGAAACAGTGGTGGCCGAATAGTTAGTGAACTATTCTTTTAGTTCGTTCGAATCCTACACTTCGCCTGTATTGTATTTATAAACCACAACCTGTTTTAGGTATCTATAAAATAGCCGGTTCCTCTCCGGTCATTATATATAATATTTGCTTACATTTCTTTTATTAAACAATTCAGATTTTTCATATCATAACAAAGCAATAATGATAATTGATGTGCCACCGAATGCCGGAAATCAAAAGTTTCATGAAGTTGATTTTAGGCTGAGGCATGATCATGTAGGTATGGATACATTAGTATGATCTTAGCTCATTGGTCATACAACACAAATACCACTACGTCCTAATATGTTGGTAGGATGTCCTGCAGTATGTCTGGCCAGATGTAGCAAAAAGGGGAAAATCTAAATGAAGCTACTATCTGTACTTACTCGCAGCTATTTAGCCTCTCTTTTGATCTCTATATGCATTCATAATTATGGATATAGGTATTTGTCTGTATTTGTATAAGGTGGTAGGACTCTGTCAAGCCTAAGGAGTTTGCCTGGGTGAGTATCACTGCGTTATCTATTTCTGCCGCCAAGCAACGATGCTTGCATTGTTGTGTTCCGGTTTGAAGGATAAGGTAGCCAGCTCAATTACAGGCATGAAGCATTTCATCTTAGTCCTCACAGTGACAACGTACCTGCGGCTGTGCATTTTTGTTCCACAGTGGTAACAGTAACCGCTTACTATCAGGTGGGCTGTCTACTCTTGTCATAGAGAAGCATAAAATAGTATTTTTTCAGACAAGAGAGCAAAGTTAGTTTGCTGCGAGTGCCGACTTTAAATCACAATCTAGCGAAGTAATCTAGAATTGAATCAAGAGCGTAGCGAGTGCTTTAAAAGCTAATGACTAACTAGCTACCGAGTGATTTAAAAGCACGAGTCATAAAACATTTGCTATCGTTGTTTGACACACAACTTTTTACCTCCCCGGTTTTCCGCGATAACCACAGATAATAATAAATATATTGTTGTTTAAAACCTCTTTGCGCCATTGCGTTTTAGGTTTATTTTTTAATTAGGTTAATATTGCGTTCGGAAACTGCTCTGCTGACCTTTTTATGAAAACCAAACATTATATTTTTAAGTAAGCTATATTAATGTTCACTAGTATTTATTTAAAATATGACGTCTTTAAAAAGGCTAAACTAAATTGTAATAAATAAAATACGCAATGTTGTGCCTAATGATACAAGACATAACTCGTAGATTTAAATTACTGGGCCAAAATGAGTTTCTGAACAAACCATCGCCTAGTTTATTTTTTTCAGCACAGGGTATGTGGTGTTCGAAATTCAAATAACTTTTTTTAAGTGAATAAAATACGATTTTCCTGCGTGTTTTCACGGAGCAATCGCACCCTTTTCGAGAGGTGAAAAAATATTATTTCGCAGCAGTAAGATAACAATCCGACAGGCCGTTTGCTCGGTTGTGGCTTTATTGAACGAACCGCGTAATAATCTGGACGATATTACGCATTACTGGAGTGATAGGTAGTGATGGCAAAAATGAGTCATTCAAATGCACATTTATTCGATTGGAAAAAAGATTTTTTTCTTCTACGCCGCGGCAAACGAGCAGACAGCCCATCTGATGGTAAGCGGTAACTGTCGCCCATAACATACGATTTATGCATTTATGTTACCGGCAACAAAAATGCAAAACCGCAGGTGCGTTGTCACTGTGAGAACTAAGATACAATGGTTTTCGAATTATTAGAAAGAAAAAAATATTCGTAGTATTTTATAAAAATCGGATAAAAATTATTGATCCAGTAATTACAGAATAGCCACTTAGGATTTTGATATAATGGGACGCGATATACAGGGTATACAAAAACTACTAGTGTCTACACTCGAATCCGTCACAATGCGCAAGAAAAGCTGGTACGAAAAAATGAACATTGTCATTCAGTTAGCACTTTTCATTCCAGTGAATTAATTCGTGAATAAAATTAATAAAAAAATTAAATTGAATTCGGCAATCGAATGGAAATTTGTCATACGATTGCCGAATTTTAATTATGCAAATAATCCGACTGATATTTTTAACCAACTGCCCATCACTACCGATAGGTACCTACCCTGATATCTCTCCTTCTATATGAGCCGCCAAGCGAATCGACACACCGAAATAATTTAAGAATTAATGTGTAATGGTGTTGAGGTACGGAATTTCGATATTTGAGCCTGTTAGCCCGGTTAAGCTTGAACTAAATATTCGTGGGGCAATTACTGCTTTGAATTGGCTTGTTCACAGGTTTACCTCAGTCCTTTTACGGTTGGTGACGCCTTGTCTCATTAACCGTTCACGGAACAGTCGAGAAGCACTTACGGAGCCGTTTGTCGACATTTTATTTCCATGCTTAATAGAATATGGTTCACGGCGTTCTTGTATACGAAATACACATAAATTGGGGCAATAAGTTAGGTACCCGGTTATTATTTAGGCATTCTCGACTGCGGAGGGAGGTGACGCAGTAGGTATAGGAGTTAGTGGGTGATCGCTGGGGCCATATTTTTGAACCGCTTGCCGTCCGAAGTGAGCCGAGTCGACAGACTTTACCTTTTTTATTTTCGGCATGAAAAATTCAATCTATTGATGTTTGACACTGATTTTCTCTATTTTTGAACTGTTGACTTCCGGATCACCAATGTAATTTTAAAAATTTTGAATTCATGCCGAAAAACAAAACTGAAAGTCAAGTGAACTACAGTTGCGGAAGCTCATGAATCGGTGAAACCAAAGGAACGATCATCGACCACATGAAGGCAAACATGAGCTGTGACAAATAACCACGCACAGAAGTCAGCCATAGCACAACATCTCACTCAGAGCGAAACCAATTATTGGATCGAGTTACTTATCCCCAAGTACTGTCGACGAAACGCGACTATGTACCGTCTAGTGCGGAAGGCAATAGAAAAAACGAAATATAAAAATTGTAATCGTGACGAGTGCGGGGAATCCATTGTTAAATTTATACAATCGCAAGAATTTCTGTCGAAATAGCAGAAAGAGTACTGGCCAATCGAAAATAAACATCTAATACACTCAACTCAACTCAACTTTATCAATTTATACGGTTATTTAATAAAAATATTTAGCAGAAATTATTTCTTGGTCATTTCATTACAATAATTTGTTGTTGCCAATGTCTGACTCGCTAAGTACATGCGACGTTTCGCAAATGCTAAAACCTATCGCCGCGACCTCGGGGGAGTCGGCGGGGCCACAAAACAATATTATCAGTGACAAGAAAATTACCTTTCAATCCTTTGATCATTTCACGAATCAAAGTAATATCAATTTAAGTACTGGAGTAACGTCTACTACAAAATATCGATTTTGAAAGCAATTATATTTGTTACCTCCTTGCTTGGCGACAAGCGTTGGGACACTGAAAGGATCTTTTTAAACATACCTACAATTATTTGTATTTATAATTTTTGGAAATTGTGAAAAGAGCTGGTGCTCATTGATGAACCGCTCGCTTCGAGTCGAACGACTTTCATATTTTTTTTCGTAATGAAAAATTAAAATATTTTAAAAGTTATATAAGCAATGCTGATAGGGAATGGTTCAAAAATAGGAAAAATCTGCGTCATGCACCAAAATAATGTAAAATAATGTTCAATTTTTAATAAAAATTTAAAGCTGTTCGACTTGAGGTGAGCGGTTCTAAAATAGTTTGGTACTTTGAAAAGCACGTCTGATCGTGTCCCGCACTGCATTATTAACTTTCCACAACACAGTACCTACAACCATCATAAACCAGTGCACATTACAGTTTTGCATCTGTTACTTCCCGTAAGTACAAAACGAGCGTAACCGTAGTAGGGGCTCCTCCTATGGCAGTTTCCTTCATCTAGATTAATGATTGAGATTAGATAATTACCATTGGCCAACACAATGGCGGATCGAAAGTGAAAGGTGAAGCTTGAAACAATGTCCATGCGTGTTGACACAACTGTGAAGGTTATAAACGATTGAGAAACTAGAATGAATGATGACTTTTGTGATCAAATGTAAACGGAGCATGATGAGACGTGCCGTATTCAATTGTTACTGATCGCCTGTCTCTAAATTGCTATGATCATATTGAGTCTGCATATTTATGCTGAGCTGATGCTGATTTATCAGATCAAAGCGTTGTAATCATATGACATCAAATAGAAGGTCTACCTTTTGATTGATTGAATATCATTTAAATTAATCTAATCTAGTAAATCGTCAGTGGCCAGGCGTTGTCCTAATTGGCAACGGTCGTGCGGCCATCACCTCATGGTTAAGGGATCCAACTCGTAAGAGAGAGCGCGTGCCAGCATGTACCAATGACTCTTTTCTGAGTTATGTACATTAGTTGGCTACTAACCGATGCTTTTATGGTTAGGTCTTTGTGTAACTGTAATCCAATCTCAGCAGGTTCCCCAGTTATCAGAGTCACGTTGGTCTGATAGCAGTCGCTTTGCTATAACACTTAATCAGCCAAACCCTGGATCATGGTCAAGTAGGACCCCAAGCAGAGCAAGCAAGAGCGTAACCGGGATATTGATGACAAGATAATTATTTTATCTAATAAAGTTCACAGGATAACCGTAGTCGCCTGCCGCCTAGTCTTAGGATAATAATCGTGCAATCTTGCCCACAATAAGGACAGACATAGGTATCTGTCTACCCTCTTTCGGATTAGATAATACCTTCACATGAATCCCAAATTTAGGGACACTTTATGTGCAGTTAATAACCGCGAAAGTTTTAAAACCTATAGTAAAAACGATATTGAGGAACAGGTGAATGTAAGGTATGTGAAGATACATACCTACATAGGGAGCTTGCTGAAAACATAGGTACACTCTCCATAGTCGGGTAAAAGTGCTTTGTAGTAACACAGTAAAGTTCAAAGGTCCAATCAGCGGATTCAAAACCGCAGGGCAACGCTGGACAGCGTGCCGCAATGCAATGGTTGCAAGTAATTATTTGCTATCTAGCTCCAGGGCCCCTCGTGGATTACTCTGACGGGCTGGACAGCTGAATGTGTACGTTGGTACTTTACACTCGTCTTTAGCGCAATAAGATGAAGTTTTATTGTTTCTCGGAAGATCGCTCAAGGCTATCGGTCTGTAAATGCACACTAGTGAGCGATCCGTGGACCCCATATATAAGATCTGCGGTGGAACCATAAACTCAGAGGTTCTCGTTACGAGTCGGCATCGGGACGTCGTCGTTTCGCTATACGTGCATTTATGCTAGTTGAACAATTAGTTAAAGCTACGCATTGTCTTGTTATCTGTAATGTTATATGTCTAGCTCTCCTGTTTTTTAAAGCTCTGGCAACTAGGCCATTAGAAATACGCGCCATTTACTCCCGTACCATACTGATTGACCGAAACAGTAATGAGTCAAACAAACCGTTGCCGGATCGATGATGCCGTGGCGCAAAGCACTATATTTGAATTGACGTTCATCAGTGTTTGTGTAAACCTTACTTGAATAAAAATATTTTTACTTTTGACTTGACTTTGATTAGTGTATGTTGAAGCAACAGATTCGATAAACGGACCATGTAATTATGATATTGACGTGCGCTTAAACCATGAAGATGACGGTACATGTCTATTGGGCCCGACCGTTTAACTCGAACGGATTATGCATCGCAAATTCACTCGCTCAAACCGCACCTGAGTGAGATAGCCCTGTATCGAGCCTTCAATAATTGAACGCTAATGCTACTCAAATTATTTAAGCGGCCGTGCCCGATGGACATGAACTTGCGGGCGCATAGTAGATAAAGGTGAAGAGAACCTACCTTCGTACTTAGGCCCATGAGACAGAGACATAAATATTTTATATGTTCAGAATGTTCGCAGCCGGGTGGTTAAATTAGTCGCTTAAAAAACGTCTAGATCGTTCGGTGATATACCTTTATAGGAAGTGTCGTAGTTGCACCACAGAACCTGCGGGGATTGAAACACCAATAGGCCATTAAATAACGTGACAAGTCCTGTGTGTCAGGTTCCAAGACTTCAAGTTTATACGCCCAACCTTCTGAACAAAAACAGTTTCGCCGATTATAAGTCAGGGAGTCTTATTTCAAACAAAATCCAAATTCAAATAACCCAGCATATCGACCTATCTAAATCCAGTATTACAGGAGCTAACAGTGCTATACTCATCTTATATTCGTTATGGAAAGTCGATATGCTGACTGCTGTCTTCGTATAGCAACGAACTACGGAATTAGATGAATATGCTTTGTGGAGGTTTCAGCCACACTGTCATCTGTCTTCGATCACTGTTTATTCAGAAAATATATTATCAAATTATGGTTTCGCTACCGTTTCGTCTCAGATTCCACCCACGCGGAACATTTAGATTGTGACGGACTCAATTTCCGTGGAGATCAAAGTAGCTTTAGAAAACCAATCAGTTCTAGTGTCGCTTTTATCAGTGAAATAGCTATAGAAATCGTATCAATGCTTCCCTCACTTGGAATATTTGTAACGAGTACTGACCTACTGACATTTACAAACACAACACTCCAATCCAAGGACTCTACCTTCTTTTAGCTTATAGCCTTAGCTCATTACTTACTATACCTTCCCACCTTAATACTATACAGTAGATACCTAAAACATGGCCAAAGTTTACATATACAAAGATTACCCATATTTATATTTGTATTCGTACAAATGCTAATTGCATTAAGAATATGTAATAATCGATGATAAGAACCCATTTGAGCAAGTTATTTACATATTTTAATGACTTCGTCAGATAACTACCATTGCAAATACTTTGTTAATCGTGTTTAAATTTTCCGATAGTCGATATCAAAAACTAATTGAGTAACTTATTTATCACCAAATATTGGTACAGTAATTCAGCATCACTCTTGAGCGAGAGGTACCGGATTCGAATCCCGCTGCGGTCATGTAGAAATGACTCTTTTCTACGTTATGTGAATTAGAATAAGAATAATTAATACTAACCGATGCTCTTACGGTGAGGAAAACATCGTGATGAAACCTTCACATTCAGACGACTGAATGTGTCATGGTAGCAGGGTCATGGATGTCAGATGGCAGTCGCTCCACCTTAATTACCTGATCTGTCAAATCCTGGATCATGGTTAAGACGGACCCTGGGCCCTCGTGCGGCGGCACATTAACGCCAAGATGATTTTGTTTTTGAATAGTCGTTCGGAAAGATAAGTGATACGCGTTTCCCCCCAAAAACTTTTAAATTAAGAAACTGCGTCGCTACCTATGCAAAATATGTAATGCAATACCACAGATAGCGGCTTTGCTGGTCTATCGTAGTGTGAACAATGTCTCGTTCGTAAGGCAGAGATTGCATCCGGTTTGCAAAGTGAATGTTTTTTTTTAAACGCCGACATTCGCGCTCGGTCTGTTGCCAGTGCAGACTGCATGACGCGGGAGTATGCGGTTTTTGCAACCGGCCCCAGTAGCTCGTAGTGATGCGCCCTGCATGCTAATATTTCGTCGATATCGCTTTTCGTACTCTTCGACTGTTAAATAATTAATATTGCGAGTACAAAAATCAATCATCGGTGAGACCTAAATAAACAAACCCATTAGACTTGGCTGTGCTAGCGTTCTTCAATTTATGCAAAATAATCGTTTACTTTGTGAAGCTGGGAGGCCGATAATTTTAAGCTTTAAATCATAAAGCTTTACCTCATGAAAATATGAAAAAATGTTACTTTGACGTTTTATACTATTACGTATATATCTATAATAAATATGCTTTCGATTACTATGTACTTTCATTTACTGTACATTATTATTGGCATTTCAAAGAAACATTATTTTATTGACGGGACACAACAAATTAGTTTTGTTGAGCAGAAATCAGTAAAGGTAAACAGTTCCATTTAGAATTAGTTATTAAAGTAAAAAGATATAAAAAGGTATTCATTTTTACCACCGCACTTCAAAGATATTTTCACACGAATACAGTGTCAAATCAAAGTACATGTTTTTGTTTATTTTGTTTACACAACAGCGATGGAAAATTGTTTATAAAATAACACCAACAGTTTAACGTCTAACGTTTAGTCGTTAGATCACTTATGACTTTAAGGAGGTCGTTCCATTTTTGTTAATTGAACAGTTTAATACGGGACGGTTATTTAGCACAGTTAGTGATTCAAAATGAATTGATCGTAGACTACTTCCTAACAACTGATGAAGAGGTCGCAATCGCAAATCGCAAAGCATATTTTCCCCCTCTATTGCTTTTACCTCGAATAGAAAATCATATACGTTTATTTAATACGTTAAAGCTTTAAGACAATAAAGCGTAGCTTTGTGAAATCGAAACATGTAGCTAGTGCCTAAAGTTCATTAAGCTGCTTTTTGCTCTTCTCTTGAGCACTCTCAACTGACAGGCGAGGTCACGGTCCGACACTCGACGCCGCCAACCAAATGTTATTTGCTCCTATTCAAAACAATGTTCCATACGCCATCCACCAATTTGCAAGTGAAACTCGTATTCGGCAACAGCACCAAGATTTTAAGAGAATAATCTCGCAATATATCACGCGTTTGTTCGCATGTCATATCTACCTTGTGTCATTATCGACTGATATTTTTATTTCTCTATCTGTCGTACTGGTTTGCGAATAACTCGATGTGATGATGTATGTGATTTATTGTGAAACCACTCAGTCTTGGCTGCTGTGAATCAACCTCTATTTATTTATTGCTTTGGTTATTTTGTTTTTGTTCTTCTTTATTGAAGGTGATCGACAAATGCAGAGATTATGCCATTGTCTTTTTTTATTTGTGTTGTTGTAGACGCCTCAAATATTTGACTAGCCTCTGTATACATGTCGAGATTGACTCAATTCTGTGAGTTTTCAGATCATATATTTTGGGTTTTATTTACACAGAATATACTGTCCTTGCCCATATGCCCTTTGACTGCTACAGAATGGTAATACAGTTTTATTTCATCAATCTGCATCATCCCATTGCTGGGTAGAAATTACTACTATAAAGATTTCTACATCTCAATATATCACACACCCACTGCTGTGCTGTTATTGAAAATAATAATTGTGAATCACGCAATTTATTGCAAAGTCATCGGCTCTTAATTATTTTAAGTACTCATTAATTCGCGACCGCTTTCTAACAGAGGAGGCAGCCATTAAAGAAATCAGTTCAATTAAAATCGCTTGTTACATAAATAATTTTGAGAGATTAATAGCTCTTCTATCCAATTTTATGTGTCGGCGAGGCAGTAGAAAATAATCAATGGACAGGATATTTAATTAAAAGCTACATGGATGGCTACAGATTGTATTGCTATCTACATTTCAATTATATTATAATGGCCTACAGAAAAGTTATGGATTAGTATACGTGATTTTCGGTTTAGCAGACTTTTGTGGTGTATTTTATTATGGTTGTTAATTCATCCAAATAATGTTTAATAATATTTGAGTTGTTAAAACCTACCACTCCATTGATTGGTTTATTGATTCATTTCCAGTAGTATTAGTAAAAAAGGCAAAATAAATCTGTCAGGATCATAGCTTGTGGCACTAGTCTCAGCCTATCCCTCAAATAGAATGCGATCGTGATAGTGTGTACGTAACATGCGTACAAGATTATACAATTCATAGACAGACAGAATAGATGGATTAAACCTTATTTACATAAACAACTTTTATTTTAAAAAAAACAGCATGTCATATTATTTGCGACTTTAATAAAAAAAACTGAAGGAAACATAGCATACCTAATAATTTAAAAAAAGTGAAATAATTACACACACAAATATATTCATTACAGTATAATAAGAATACAACAGTGCCTTTCATAAGTCACGTTAAATAATAAAAATACCGTGTAGAAATTTAATCTGTAATATTTTATCGATATACCTATTTATCGATAGTTACATGGGTACATCGCTAAGCTCCTGAGAAATGTAGTGTCGAGGCCACTAGTTGCGCTCTGCAAATAAAGCGGTATAACCCTGGCTCTTAAGGATTTTCCATAGGCGTCAAGTATTTACTTTGTATAAAGCTACGATCCAGCTTCTAGCGAACATGAGTGATATACGCAAATATTTATATAACTACTTACTGATCTACCGACTAGAGGGAAATTGTAGTTGGCAGGTTGTATGTAAGAAAGATCACGTACGCAATGATTTATTGTTATTAATAACTAGTGGAGATGGCGCGACTTCGTTCGTGGCGTCTTATCCCTAATTGCCCTATTTTTTCTTGCGTATAAACTATTTTGAGGCGGGCAACGCATCAGTGACTCCCCTGGTGTTGCTGATGTCCATAGGCGGCGGTGACCACTTTCCATCAGGTGGCCCGCTTGCCTGTTTGTCTGCCGTATAACATAAAAAAAAAATAAAAAAAATATACACTTGTATCTATTCTTGAAAACCGCAATAAAATCTGTTGCGTAGTTTAAAAGATCTAAGCGTACATAGATATAGTCGGTGGAAAGTACTTAGTTTTATGTTATGTAGCATAGCCCAATGTATCTTAGTAGCTAACCAAAAGGTCCTTAATTATTTTAACTAAAAATGGCGTTAGAATTGTACCTAGACTTTATAATATTATAATAACTGGCCAATGCTGCGTTCGATGTCCTAACTCCAAGGCTCCTACTAAATAAATAATCAATACCTATGATTGGACAAAGTAAGTTAAGCTTGTGTGTGCTTGTTTTTTTAATGAATACTACAGACCCGTAACAGAAATTAATAAAAATCATTTAAATTTCTGCTCGGCCGGGAATCGAACCCGGGACCTCTGCGTGGCAGACCATTTTAACTAACTGAACCACTCAGGTGGTCAAACTTCTGCTAGGTAGCGCATTTTATTCTGCGATGATCCTGTAAGATATAGGTTATACATTACAGGCTGGGCAAAACCTCTTAAGCTAATGTTCTACAAAATAACAAAAGTAAAAGGGTATCGCTAAGTATTATCCACAAAAATCTAAATAAATAGTCTTATTGAAATAAATACAGGTTATTCTTTAAATTTCTTTGCATAATACTTATCCACTTGTTTCTAATGAAACGTACTTTCAGTACCTATTCAATGCCAGCAGACGATTAGGTTATATTCCTCTATCGACCCCGCGCCTCGCTCAGCTCCACTCAGGCAGTAAGTACCTATGTTTCAATAAAAAATAACAAATGTAAAAGGTTATTGCTAAGTATGAATCACAGAAATCCAAATAAACTGTCTATTGAAATAAATACAGACTCATCTTTAAACTTCTGTAGGTAATAGTTATCGATAATATTCTCTACTTTTCTTATTTTCTAATGAAACGTACTTTCAGTACCTACCCAATTCGAGCAGACGATTAGGTTATATTCCTCTATCGACCCCGTGCCTCGCTCAGCTCCACTCAGACGTAACTAATTGTGTTTTCGTAGTCATTACAAACTTACTTTCGGTCGGCGTCAATATGCTTTACTCAGTTAGCAATTATCGATATATCGAGGATTAGGCACTTAGCAACTCTATTGACTGGGGACTTACATTATCCAATGGTAATTAGTACATCAGGTTTTTATTATTTGTATTCTACGTCAGGATTTTTTTTTTCAAGAATTAATGTAAGCGATGTAAAGGTCTTCCGTTAGAGAACCCTGAGACTGGTTAAACAGTAGAGGGAGTCGATCGGCACCCCGTGACGATATTATAAGAGTTATTGTATCAGGAAGGCAGACAGCCCACCTGACGGTAAGCGGTAACTGACGCCCGTATTCGGTTTATGCATTTAGATTGCAGGCAAAGACTTCTATATATGGACCGGTTCATTGTACAAAGACAATGAGACCACTTTATTTAAGCTAAAACTGCAATGGAGCACCAACGTCGTCTCAGTGACGTTTCGGCCATGTATAAGAATGGTCGTTACTTTACAATCTAAGAATGCCAAGTAGCTTAGGAAACACATGCACTAATTCCGATAAACAGCAACCAAAAACAAGGATGGAGTATCTTTTTTCCATAAAGTATAACAAACATCATGTATTACTTATTAACTTATGTTTTTAGCATTTCCAATAAATATTTAAGTGTTAATTGCTAAATTATTAACCTGCTATGATAAGTTGGTATGTTCAATCAAATGTAATGCATGCGCACGATGTGTCTTTGCACTGGCGGTATAACACCGTGGATTTAGGTCTGACCGTTAAATGTGGGTGAAACAGAAAAAAAATACTAATTACTGTGATATATAACATAACCCGGAACGGACTAATATTTGGAACTAGCGCCATAGTTACTGTTCAGCTCGAAAATACCTATCCAACGACGTATTACAAATAGCAATTGGAATGGTTACCACTGTCCATACAAATTCTTATCGTAAGGCGGCTTGACCAGATTGTTGACAAACCTATTCGACCCGGTGGCCAAAACCGGAACTAAGTGTTGCCAACAACAGCGACGCTGTCACCTGGTCAGACATGCAGACATGTTTGAGGCACTGTAGACGGCGCAGTTTTATTTACTACGGTAACCGTCAAAATTATTTGTTCGTTCAACCACTTCTAGATGTATATTTCTATGGTTGCAGGCAACAAAAATGAAAAACCGCAAGTATGTTGTCACTATGAGGACTCAAGATGAAATGCCTCATGCCTGATTTGCAAAGCCCGCCCATTCCCACACTTTATGACAATGTCTGTCCTCTGTCACCACTGTTATCCTGAAATTAAAATATTCTGTTATAGGGAAGAGAAATGTGCCAACCACTACCCATATTATTTTCTCCCGCTCGTTAAAATGGTAGCCGATATTTTATAAGATTGAAATAATTGGAAATACGTCATCACAAACCAGATCAATTTACGCTGTCGCGCCTGTCTCCGTATTTTCAATGATTAAATTAACTACAGGCATTACCGCCGCGTGGCGTCCGATACAGCCATTCACACACACAACACACACTCTTGGATACAGCTCTGACACAATGCTGCTGATTGCTTACCTTAATTTTTTATTTATTCCCTAACCATAAAGGAACATAATCAGTTCTACTACAATTTCCAATATGTTTGTCCAATTAAGGGGCAATTTCTATTTAATTATTGACTTGTGGTACACATAAAGATTATATTTTATTTATTAAAGGTTACCTATTTATGGGTTACTTACGTTGTTTATGAGAATAAGATACGTCAATGTTATGCCAATCGATCGTGCCCGTGCAGTTTTAAGGCGCGATGAAATCGCATGCGTTATTACTATATCTATTGACAGGACCTACATACGACATTTCACACAACCACGATAATAAAGTACAAATAGAAGTAGGAAGCTTGATTTATAACAAATGTCACTTTGAGATACATTTTAAATGGGTGTTTGCTACGCTACGCTACAGGCAAAGATTTTGACATAATATGTGGCTACACGTCATTAAAAACACAGTTGGTGTGTAAAGGATACGGAACGCAATATCGGAAAAACCCACGAGATATAAGCGCGCATTATATCCCGCCTTTTTGGGTGAGCTGATAAAGGTTCGATCGACTTATTAACAACTACCATACCACACATGAGTGTGGTCAGTGTCTTAAGTCGTCGTTGTAGGTCCTGGTACTAGTATATATCAGGAGGGGTAGCGGTGTGGGCACGCCACCCATTAAAAATAGTTGCAATTACTTTAAAGTGTGTGCATTTAATAAACAACCACCACACTCATAGCAATCAAGAAGAAGAAGTCGTTCTTTTAAAGCCAACAATTTTTATGAACGGTTCTTGGAAGTCACTTATAATGTCGGCGTTGTGTTCAGGCTTGCTGGTATGCTTTCAAACTTGAGAAAAGTAATTTCACAGTGCTGGTAACTCAGACGGCTTTTCATTCTATTGTGATTCCAGCAACTTTCTTAAATGAAATCTCATATTATTTTGCCGCTCAGCATAAACCAACTGTTTTATTCACCATATAAAACGGGTTGGCACACCTATGTCTCTTTATGACATTTAACCCAATCCTCGTTAGTTATTTCGGTATGTTTAGATTTCCTAAAATTATTAACTAGGAGCACGAAACTGCCCTCGCCAAGCCGAACAAAAAGGATTCGTAAACTAAAGTAGTCGGTCGGTCTAGAACTATCTAGACCGAGCGACGATACGATTTTGTAATTTTACATTTTCAGGATAAAATGTACGTAGCAAACTTATTTAATATATAAAGCTTTATTTGTCCAGCTTTTATATTTTAAATTTTATTAACAAGAAAATAATGACTGATGAACTGTGATGCCGAAATAGATTGGCCCAGTAACGTAATTACAGCGACTCAGGCTTAAAGTTGTATCAACTAGAGAAATGTACAGATAAATGTATTATTGCCGCATAGTAGATATCGATCGATCCTCTCAAGGGTGTCGTACGATTCAAGTAATAAAGATAGATTGTCTATCTCAGACTCCAGATGGCAGACTCAAGGTCATGCGTCACCCAGAAAATAAGATATATAATTTAGACACCATGAAATGGAAATTTTCCTACTAAAGTCGAAAGTTTCTGATGCGTGTCTTTAAGCGTAGAATGTCGAATTCGGGATATTTTTCATCCATCTGGGTGTGGGTGTCCACCTAGCTCTCATGGAATCAGGTCCAAAAATATACAGCGACGTGCGTTCTACATCATCATCATCGTCCTAGCGCTTAACCCGGCCTCTGCCAGGGTCCGCTTTCCTACTCATTCTTCTCCACTTTGTCCGGTCCTCGGCATCCATTAGTAGTAGGCCATTGGCTCTCGCAACTGACTCAGCGATGTCAATCCATCGCTTCTTGGGTCGCCCACGGGGTTTCTTTCCTGAGTACCTGATACCGCATGATGACGTGCGCTCGATAATGGCAAAATAATTAAAATATCCGCTGTCAACACTCCTGTGCTTATGGAGCTTAACACCAAGGAACAGGAACAGTTAGTAATTACTCCTTGATGGTTTACGACGGTCTGAACTAGAACTTTTTCGATTATTTTTTTTAGTATTCATCAGTTAGTCCGAGCTCGGTTTGATTCATCTATTTCAAAAAAAAGGCTCGATTATCGATTACGTAGTGCGAACTGTCGCATATCACGAGGTGATATCAGTGTAATATGCAATGTACAACTTGATCTCATCCTAACGATTCATCATTGCTAACAATTACGTAAGAGTGTGTGTATGTTTTTCTTCTTTCCTATTTGAGAGCAAATAAAGGTTTCAGTAATATAATTACAACAAATAGTAACACAAGTTACATTTATCGAAGTCTGTTTGGATAAGGTAAATCTACTAAAGTGCAGAGTCATTAATCATTTAGGAACTAGGTAAAGTACTGCAAATCACCTGGATTGTTGTAGCATACCACAGTTAAGTTCCGCCCTGTTCTAGGTTTTAACTTACCACTACAGACACAATTTGTTTAGACTTGTTTCGTTAGATTGTAATCGTGCAATCCCTTATCTTCGTATTATTACCATTCAAATTATCTCAAGGCGATAACATAGTAATAGTGCAAACTCGAACTGAGCTTCTCAAGTTCCAAGAGGTTTAAGGTTACAAGGCTTGCACTAGCTTAGGATTCGGTAAGGACTTATTAAGTATTGGGTCCTATGAAATTAGCGTTTTTATTTCGTAACGATATAGGTTTTTTTTTTTTTTTTTTTTTATGTCATACGGTAGGCAAACAGGCAAGCGGGCCACCTGATGGAAAGTGGTCACCACTGCCTATAGACATTAGCAACACCAAGAGTATCGCTAATGCGTTGCCCACCTCTATAACACGTTGCTCTGGCAGCAAAAAGCAAATGCCACTCCACTGCCAAAGCCACGGTTCCCCAAATCCCCACCCCATGGAGCACTGGAAACCTTACTCACCGGCAGAAACACAATACTATTCAAAAGAGTAGTAGGAAGTTCATATGTGTTTAAATATTTTTAATTTACATATTACATTTATTACTCTATATAATAGAGTATGTATAGATGCGGACAAGTCTCTTAACTTAAATAAAAATTCTAAGGTTTTGAAAATCCTCTTTATCAGTTGTTAATTTTGCCTCATTAACCAGATGTAATTTTATTAAGGGGGTTGTCACAATAAAATGGTATGCACGCATTTACCATTTTCAAGAAATTTTTAAAATTACTTGAATGAAAATTACATTTTGCGTCATTTTCGCTAAACAAAATGCTAATTTCAGACCCTAACCTATTATTAGGTAACCTAATAATAGGTATATTAAAATTAACAACCCGCATCTATTTGACAACAAAATTTACTTGGGCACACAGCTAAAGTTAACGTAACGCCAAATTAAATTGAATGATCTGTATATTACTCGGCTTTTGCCAGTGTGCGCTTTTCTACTCCTTCTCCTACACTTCGCCCGGTATGAGCAACTAAAACAAAATAATTATACTACTAAGGTGGAAAACAAGCTTACGGCCTGCCTGATGGTAAGCGGTCACCAACACACCAACCCATACCGACAACCCATTGCCGTCCATTGCTGAACGTAGAGGGAACGTGGGGGACCAAAGAGCGCCATTCTTCCCGGTCTTGAGCGATCCGCATCCATCCAGTGCCCGCCACATTCGGTCTTCAGTCCATCGGGTCCACTTACGAAATACTTATTCGCTTTAATAATAAAGTCAGCCGAAATGCCATAATAAAGAGTTCATATACTTCCAACACACGTGTAATACATTCTACTCCCGTTATTGTCGCCCCGCCAACAATATAGCGTGTTTGATTAATCTCAACTCAACGGACGCCTCTAACGATGTCTTTGACTCCGCCGTCCCCGATTCGCCGTTTGTCAGTTGTCACCTTTGCACTGCGCTTATCGATATCGAGGGGCGATAGCGTGGCAGCACTAACTTGTCGATAGACGTAGTGGGGTGAAAACTGATTGCGCGATACGTCGAGCCGACTCCTCGCAGCTATGCGGATGCGACACTGGAATCATACCGCGGTGAGAAATGTTCGATTTATCGTAGGGCTCCGTAATTGTGCAACTTGTGTGAAAGAGTGGAAATATTTCATTCGTTACATTCAATTCTAGGTACAGTCATTCAATGGATTAGTTGAACAACCGTCAACTATGATTAGTATGTCTTCCGTAAATGCAATACAGGTTTTCTTGGAGCGGTGTATTAAATTTAATAAGGATAGTAGAAATAATGTAACTTCTATGACATTGCTGCATCAAACTGTATAATAGGGTTTTTCATCAAATACTAGAAATAGAATTGTACTTGGAAAAAATGAAATACGACGTTGTTTGTGTAACAGAACATTGGCTTAGGGAACACGAGGTAAATTTTTAATTATGAAAATTATTACTAATCATAGTAAATAACGTAGAGATGAGGTAGGTGTATCTGTCAAACGTGTTATTAAATTATCTTGCATAGAATTGAAAGGAAATATTTTAGTGTGTATATTTAGTGTCCATAGTAGCTAGCTTATAAGTACAGAATTCAGTAACTAACCTCCACAAGGCACTTCCGATCAAGTGCCTTGTGGAAGGCTGTTAATGCATTAAAGCGCAGACCGCCTGAGACCCCTTTAAGAGAAGTGCAGCTGCGTATTCCAATATACATTTTCCACAAGAATCGACATCTAAATGTAGTTCCTATTATAGCTGCTCTAAGTCCAACAATATATTTTTGTTATTATTTTATGTTAGAGCATATACACGAACGCTGCGTTGCTTTACAATGGTAGTGACGCTTGCAATTGTAACTGCGACAACTGCGTACCGTTCACATATATTGCATACGCCTTGGTATAGCATAAGCAAGCCGTAACAAGAGAAATTATTTGGTCTCTGCCTACCCCTATAGGAAAAAGGCGTGACGTTATGCGTGTATGAAGGTATTTTTATTCATCGTATGAGGTGTCAATCTCTGGCGTCGGAGTTTCGAGCCGCCCAATGTGTCTCCAAGCATGGAGCATCGTGGTGATCGTATGCTCTGTATCCACCTATTCACGAATTAAAAAACCCCATTCACACATGGTCTCTTGAATTCACTCCCAGGTCGCCTGCTCACAAGTAGGACACACCCTATATCGCATTTAGATATTTATCAACTCCGTTCGTCACTAATGTATTTTAATAAACCATAATGGCATATATTATGAATGTATGTTGTCCTTCATTTATCGTTGGGTAATCACCAAGCGCGAACCTGAATTTTTTATGAAGGTCCTAGTGACTCGTATTAACACGCTTTGGGAGTTGGTGTGTCATGAAAAGTTAATAAACTCTGATGAACTTTTCCTACAACTTATGTGTTTTGGGAGAATGTTAAAAATATGAAACTTACAATCTTTCTCTGATAAAGAAGCCCAGTAAGAGCCCATACAGACATACACGATTTTTGCGCTATTTGTCTTAAAACGCGGATTTTATTCCCCACTACTGAACCCGGCGATATCATTCGCGTGGCGTCCTACCCCTACCCTACCCTTCCTACACCTACCATACACCTGCCCATCACCCACTTTACCCCTACCTACTCTTTTTTCCTTAAACCTTCCTCTTGAATCACTTTATCCATTGTTGAAAACAGCATTAAAATCCGTTGCGTAGATCTAAGCATACGTAGATACAAACGCGGCGGTAAGCGACATTGTTTTATACCATCTAAAGATTCATTTGACCACCCACACACTTCCATAGAACCAAACAGACCCAGAAGCTAACCTCGACCGTAGAATAACAATAACATAAAGCAAAGACGGATGTACCTTAACAACGCCTCGTCACCGCGGCATCCAATCGGCGGCAGTTATCGCCGAAGCGATCTACCAACGCGTGCGCATCGTTAGCGGGTAAAAGTTGATCGCAATCATGATCGCAACGTGCGCGCATGATTTGTTGCCCCTACGTTTCTTTATGGCGAGTGTGACTAGCCCGGCTTAGGGATACTGTGGAGCCTTGATTTGAAAACCGGTGGGAATTTAGTGTTGACTTGATTTTGTTTTAATATGATACTGCAGACAAACAGGCATGCGGGTCACCTGATGGAAAGTGATCACCGCCGCCTATGGATATCAGCCACACCAGAGGCGCCACCAATGCGTTGCCCGCCTCTAAGTAGACCTTTGATATATCTCTTAAACGATCCCAGTTAGGATTTAATTCCCGTGATTGGGTTCTAAAATGCAATACCTACGGAAGACTGAATTGAACGCAGTTTTCCCAATATTTACATTTCTAAACTTAGTCAATTGAATAGATACTTCAACAGAATGCCTCAAGCTCAAGGAACATCCAGCAGTTATTAAAAAACACGAAACGCATACAGCATCCATCCAATATTAGGTCGCGAACAAAACCCAGACAGCCGATCGCGTCGGAACAAACATCCAACGGAGAGAATATCCGAGTAATTCTTCCGCACGTACTCAACTCGCAGCTGATCGTAAATCAAACGGCAGTCGAAGCAGTCGGAGTTCATTACGACGGCGGCGATATAAATAATAATGCTCCATAAATCGGCAACAAAGCAAAGTGTGATAGCGATCGCAGTGACAGTACTCGAATGCTGGTAGCGGGTACGATGGTATCTCATTTCCGACCGCCGCGGCAGCGGACTGTCGCGCCCGCCAACATGTCAATTGTTAACGCCGCAGAAGAAGGGAGACGCATTTATTCGGGCTTCAGTTTGCCCTACAATGGCGTAGCTCGACTATGGCAGCGTGTTCTGGAAAAGTGTTGCCAAAAATGTGTGCCGGAAATCGATAGATTTTTAGTACTTTTAAAATAAAAAAGTCGACTCGCTCGTTAAAAATGTTCACACTCAATTTTGTCTTCAAGCTCGTTAGATTATGCAATTCTTGGAAATTCACTCGACGTCTCTGTAAAAGCTCTATAGTTTACTTAGTTCACCTGAGTTTATGCAACTACTATAGTATTAATAGCTAACATAACTAAAAAATTAGTCTATATTTTTAAAAGTTAGACTTCAATGTTCAAAGTTATAAGTTCCAGGGTAGTTGTCAAACGTAATTGTGATACTTCGCTATTTTTATCTTTTCTTCCATCAGGCGACCTGCTTGCTCCTTTGCCTCCTATTTATATATTTTAAGAAAATAGTTGCAGTTGTACAAATTAATAAAATGCCTCAAGTAGACCATATCAATTATTTTTAAGTAACAACAAATCACAGGTCATATTACCCATACTTACCGTTCTTGTGCCCTAGATCTGTCCCTAGCTCATCATGAGAGCTATCGCGACCGCATTCTGGGTATGTCTCACAAGTTTTCACACGCACTGTTTATGGGACCCAATTGTTACTGCTCTCGTTCAAATAAGGTGTGTTCTAAATATTCGATTATTAACGAGAGTCATATCTGCTTTGGGTTGGTCAGAAAGATTTCATAGATAAGAAAGCGGAGTGATAACGCATGGCTAACAATATATGAGGGCTCGCTGCGAAAAGCGTTTTTTTTTATTATTGGTCTGGCCATTCATGTACTTAGCCGGTGGCCAAAGCTGAAAATAAATATCGTCATTTTGAAATGACATGACAATGCCAACAATAGCGATACATTTCTGCCTAATTGGGAATTTAAAAACGTTCACATCTTTCTTATTTTTTAAATATATACTTTACCAGACAATCAAAGCATTATTTTACTACGCTATTCATAATACTACCTACCTTAATAATCATTTGAAGTAATGTTAAATTTTCTAGTTTGAGCCCCTAAAAAGAGAAAATTATTTTTATCTTCCGCGCTGACATTAACGGTAATAATTATGTTTCTGTAAATTAACAGTATCGTGTTTCAAAGAAAGAACACGAAAACATCATACAAGTACCTACCGACTAAATGACATAAAACCCATACATTCTACTAGGTGACTATATTACGAATATCGCCGGTGACTGATCACCACAGCCCCTGTATAGCGCCCGACCGGACGCAAGCTATGCACTGCGCATGCGCCACTGCAATTACTATAGCAATGGCGGCCTTAACAGCCAGTAGTAATTTCTAATAGACGCAATTGACAACTGGATAGCTCAACGGATTCTAGATTGAACCGTGCCATAAAACGTTTGTGGCCCATTCTGAGAGAAATACTACCTTGGGGACGTTCATTAGCTCTGAGTGGAAATGAAGAAAGTCAGATAAACTCGACTAAGGAAGGTTGAAGGGGGAGAGTAGGTTAAGAGATCAATTCTAGTCTAGAAGGAGCAGTTACGTGCTGTAGTAGATACCAGATGCCCTAAGAAATTACGAGAAAATATAAGGATAGAAAAGACCGGGACATCAAACTGACGACACGACCTACGCATATGAAGAAGACACAGAAGAACAGAAGAGTAAGCGTTAAACTTGTGACCATACTAACATCATAGAGAGGAACGGTAGATACTGAACGGATCTTAAAAGATAGCTGATGCGCGACTCCTGCGACCAAATGCATAGGTAAGTCAGTACGTAGGGAAATCCTTAGAGACAACTAGTTATACTGGAGGAAAAATATATTCAGAGATAACCAGTTATCTGGCTATGGTTATCTCCAATGGACAAGGGAAAGCAACTCATTCATTTTAGTCCAAATAGCCAAAAGTGGCATATAGAATTTTTTTCAAATAAAGTATGTATTCGTATAGATACAATTCCTTATATTTTTTACTATAGTGTGTACAACCAATGGTTAGGTTGTTAATAAGCTAGAAAAATGGCCCTATCATAAAAACTGGGCGTACAGATATGGTGATACGCCATATTAAAAAAATTTGGAATCACCTAAATAAGTACTCTGTCTGAAAATTCTTGTCTTGTTACGTTTCTTGCTTTTTGGCCCAAAAAGCAAGAAACGTGAATTATGTATTTTATACGCCGGATCAGAAAAGTCAAAACGTTGCGTGATGAGATAGCACGACATTTCCACAGACGCATGCTATAAAGTAAGTTTCAATAGAAATTGACTATTAGACACTAACCACTATTAAAAGGACTACGATTAACAATACTATTTAATAGGAAAAAATCTCAGTGGTTCTCTTAACAGAACTCTGCAACTGAACTAGTGGAATTAAAGAACATTGAGCGCTACAGCGTTGTTACTAGATGTGGCGTAAAAAGGAACTAATGTGCCAAACTATACTGAACAAGCTGATACTCCTCTCGCGATCATTTAAACAGGTTGACTTTCAATTCATGTGATGCTCATAAAAACAAGCGGTATCAGGAATTTAAAGTGTCATGCTCAATGAGGAGTTTTCCAGTAGGTATTGATAGTTGGTTTCAAAAAGCATCAATAGATGGCGCTCCTACAATTTTGGTAATCTTTTTATAATCTGTATGATGGTGGCAGTCATTTCATGCAGCCAACTAATACTAAACTTAAAAATAAAATGTTTATTAATATAAACATAACTGTTAAAGGTTAAACGAAGTTTAAAAAAAATATTTATAGAAGTTGGCACTATGTTCCATTACTATTACAACCTCTTAAATGGTTGAAAACGATTGACAAATACAATATTATCCAATACAACGTACCCAGTGTTTATATCCTGTTTGCTAAGAACCTATCAATTACCAAAATTGTCGGGGCGCCATCTAGTGAGTGGTTAGGAATGCTTTAGATACCTATTGGAAAACTGCTCATTGTTTTAGGTTGCAAAAGGTTAGGTAAAGAATTAGTATAGTTACTATCGCAATTTTCAAAAGTAAATCTATAAAACAATCATCAATAGCTTATTGACATATTATCTTAAAATGATATAAGTACAAATTGTTATAGCAGATATTTATCCCTTCTCATCCGAGAGGGGTTAGTTAACACATTATTATACCTTAGATACTTATAAAAAAAAAATATAGTATGACCATGGAAGAATGGCCACAGTACGGACAATAAAAATTATGTTAAAATCTCATTATTTATTTTCATCTCCAATTTTTATGGCAGAAACGATAACAACGTCGTAAATCATAACGATGAGTAACCACATCTTTTAACCTACAAAGGGAATACTGGAATGTTAAAAGAAACTTTCCTTATACCACTAACAATACAATTTCAAACAAGAGAAGGGAGAAATTATTTCCACGTCGAAACATATTGCTCAGAAATTCACGAAAACAAACCATTACTTACTAATTATTACGCTGTCTCTTTACGATTTATTTATAGCCGTCAAACCACCACCGCGTATCGGCTATACAAAATAAAATCAAGTTCATAAAAGCCGTAGATAAACCACTTTTACTTTCCTATAAGCGAAAGAAACCGACGCTTTTGAGAGATACATACACAGAGTGTCCCAAGTAATCCATCGATGAAAGTCGGAAAGTGTCATTGATACTCGTTTACACCTTGCAAAAATGCTTAATTATAAATTATCAAAAATAAAAATTACAGTGGTCGGGCTACGATACAAAAAACGTTCTAACGTGCTTAATAAATTTTTGGTACACGGGTACCTAATGTACCCGTGTACCAAACGGTTATCCTGTACATCGATTTGCGTTTTTCCATCAATATTTGCTTTGTACACCGTCCACACAAGACGTCCACTATTATGCAAGACCAGCCAGTAATCATTAATTATACGGGGAACCGAAATGTGCCACAAAGTTTGTGATGACACTGTGAGCTCAAGCACGTCAAAGACCCAGTTTGCAGCCTAGCTCCTGCATCAAGCAGGAAATTGCATCCCTCCATGGCGCAAAGTTTTACAATTAAGAACCGACAACGCCAGCGTACTTCACCTATCCCAGTTTGCTGGCGTTACGTCACTCGCTTTTAATCAATGTCAGCGTCCTACCGCCTTTGCCCATTGTGCTCTTGTTGGTTCATTGAGGGCAGCCTCAAGAATAGAACTCGAAATCCAGACCGAACAATTTTATTTTAGGTTTCCCCGGCATCTCTTTCATTACGATATGCGAATACTAACATACTCGTGTAATCAAGAGTCTATACTTAAAGATTAAGTATGTATTAACCCTTATGATTGGTACGCGGGTTGAAGATCGCATTGCTTATGAGGCGCCGCGCCGCCGCCATTTTGCGGAATTTTATAGAACTAATTTCTTACACGGGTAACAGCAAGTCATATTCACAACAAATTCCTGGTGAGTTCATGATCAAGAAGCCTCTGTTAGTCACCACGCGAAGGTTCGATAGAACGTTTCTCTCTCGAACGATTAGGATGTGGAGTGAGATCCCAGCAGCAGTGTTTCCTCTGGACATCGGATCGTTCAAGAGGTATATTAGAGGTCTCCTTAGAGGCAGTCAACGCATTGGAAACTCCCCTGGTTTTTCTGATGACCATAGGCGGTGGTGACCACTTTCCATCAGGTTGCCTGCTTGCCTGTTTGTCTGCAGTATAACATGAAAAGAACGATAGTGTGTGGTGTCATCCTGCTCAGTCGAAAGTAATGTAAAAATACACCACGTCAACGATTTAAATCATGTTTGGCGAATCTGAGCAAATCTTTTATAATACATTGCTTCTCCAACTTGCAGCTTTAACACCCTGTACCGTGCACTCGATTAAATGGATGGGTCGTAAATTTGCTATTCGTAATCGGTAGTTGCAATAATAATACGTGTAAGTAGTTAAAAGAGTTGATTAAAATTGCTTTTTTTCACTATCAAGTTTGTTTAGCGAATGTGCCGTGGGCATGATTCTTACTACTTCGTTATTATTTTATCTGCTGTCTAAAGATGAGGTAAACTAATCTCGGTTAATAGTATGTAACAAAGAGATCGTATATTTCAAAATATTACTATAGAAATCTTATATACGATAGAAATCTTAACAAATGTTGTAGAAATCTTAAACAGAGAGCGTTATGGAACTCTTTCGTGGCACAGCCAAAACATACTTCATATGTTCAAAATGCACAATTTACAAGAACCTGCATATGCCAAAATAAATAATGATTTTTGTCCATTATTAAGCCCATAACCATTTCCTGGGTCTATGATATCTAAGCGATAACGATAACTAAGGTACGAGGGCCTGGGGTCCGCCTTGACCATGATCCAGGGTTTGGCAGATCCGATTATTACTGTTACCAGGGGAACCTGACCAGATTGGATAATGGTTTCACATTCAGTCGCCTAAATGTGCAAGTTTCATCACGATGTTTTCCCTCACCGTAAGAGCATCAGTTAGCATTCAAGTAATGTACATAACTCTGAAAAGAGTCATTTTACATGGCCGTAGTGGGATTCGAACATACCCCTCGCTTACGAGTCGAATACCTTAACCACTAGGCCACCGATTATCCTGTGAATACGGGTGTAAGTAATTGACTGTTCGCCTTATGACACCCATAATAGAACGAGTTTAGGCTGTATTATCGTACGCTATTGGGATTCTTGTCATTATCTTTAAGGCCACCACGTTGGACTGTTTAAAGACTTAAAGACCCATTGACGCGAACCAAGAACGGCCGTCGAACCGGCGCGTGTTCCCGCATAACCTCTTGGGCATAACATCAAATATTTATAGAACTATAAAACTACTCAGTTGTTTACCTCCGCTACGGTGCTTTCAGAACTCGGTCACAAAAACTCGTCATATTAAACTACAACCGCCCACAAGATTCTACGTCTAGATTCGGAACCTGTATAATTAACTCGTGACCCTTTGATAAGTTAGCACTTGTAATGTTGTTATCTGCGCCAACGCAGCGGCGCAGCGAAACGTTGAATTGGACCTTATCGAGAAACTATAATTGTAACCTCAAAAGCATACAATTAAAAAATAAATAAATATGCTTGGACAAATTCATACAGCGCCATCTAGCCCCAAAGTAAACAAAGCTTGTGTAATGGGTGCTAGATAACTGATAAACTTCTTATATATGATAACAATTTTTAATTATTTACTTATTATACATACTACATCCAGACCGGTAACATAAATTAAAATTTCTCATTTCAATTTCTGCTCGGACGGGAATCGAACCCGGGACTTCTGCGTTTCATCATACAAATTACCGTATCGCAGCGAAAGCAAAGCTTTAATCAGAGTTCTAACATACAAAGCACTAGTACTAATAGCAGTCCATAGAACATAATTTCAACCAAGCCTGTTGAAATGCACGCGCGCAAATGAACACCACATCTGATATTCCCAACGAGTAGGAACTAATCAAGCGTCGCACGCGGAACCCTTTCTACGAATTAGTGGTGCCATAAACATCAATTAAAATTAATGAATGCAGCGGGCCCACATACAGAAATGTACGACGACTTCCTAATAATATGTTCAATGGACGTTTCCTCTGTTCCAGCGAAATGAATGAGTGGAATTTGAATTTATTTCGTACTAGTGCTTCGCTTCAGTTGGCGCGATGTTTGACTAAATAATCGTTTATATTTCTCATTTTATGTTCTAAGGTTTCATTCATCATAGTCACACACTGGTAAAATAAGATGAAGGTAACACGATCTTGAGATCAAGCAGTATGGTGATGAGTGTGGTATTTGATTATCTTAATTGGTGGAATTCGCCAACCAATAGAGAAGACCTATTTAATTTGGAAAGGTTTAATTTTAATTGCCTCTCGGATCATTCCCTAGCTAGTAATTGGGGTTTGTCAAATCTAATGTACTTATTCGTCAGGCTATAAAACATGTTGGCATAGTACAGATGTGCCGGGGCGGTTATTTTTCATGTAACGTAATTCTAATTTCGTGCTAGGGTACGGTAAGGTGTTTCTTTACTTTTCGGGTCATCATCATTATTATATCAACCGAAGACGCCCACTGCTGGGCATAGACATCCCCCAAAGATCTTCACAAAAGCCGGTCCTGTGCCTTCCGCATCCAACTGGTAAATGCGATCTTTACCAGGTCGTCGGTCCACCTTTTGGGAGACCTACCCACACCACGTCTTCCGGTACGTGCCTTTCAGGTACAGAACCCTAAAAACGTTCATTATAAATGGCTGAACATATCGCGTTTTGTAAAGCGTAATCCGCGTACTCGATCCGCCTCACGTGGAGAGCGGAAATTAATCCGTTTAGTGATGACAATGTTGTGCATATTTATTCCAATCCCACTGGAATAACAAAGGGCCGAATATAATCCAATTTAGTCACGCTACTGCATTTCACAACACACAGTTTATTTCCGCAAAACACACAAATATACCAATGTACAATGTAAATAGCCAGTACTTTTGCGCGAAGCAGAAATAAGTGTCTGACTGTGTGTCCGTCTGTGACATCGTAACTTCCGAACCGAAGCGCGAGATGGGTCCTAGTTTTGTTTGATTAAAATCGGTCCAGTAGTAGTTTGAGAAGTATTTTACTATTTGTAGAATTCGTCACAGGTCCAACATCTGTCGGAACCTTCTGTAGTTCAAGGTAATCATATTGAATTCACTATTTTACGATCGTAACGACAGACAGTAAGACAGTTTGCATGTACTGAAGCATATTGGCTTTATGCAAACTGTCTCTAATGTCTCAATGTTACGTGTATCCCTGCAAAGGCCCTATTGTCTTGCCGTCTACATTGTTCTCTGTTCACTGACGCAATAATGCCTTGGTCTATGATTTAAAACTTTTCCCTATTAGCTGTCTTCCTTGTTATCATTGAAAGTTAAATGGTGTAATTACGCACTGGCTTTGTGTGGGCGAGACCAATTTGAGTTTTGCCAATTTTTTCTTTATTGCCGCTCAGTGCTGTGTGTACAGCGATTATTGTATCAATTCTAACAGTAAATTGAATGGCAATGGAAAGTTTTATAATGTAAAGTAAATGTAAAAGTAAAGTTATTGTGTAAGCCGTCGCTTTAGAACGAAAGTGCTGGCTTTTCTTTTATTTCACCTAATACAAAGAAGCGAGGAGGCGTACACAGAAAGACAGAGTTTGGGATGGGGAAACGCGTATTCTAATACTAATAGAAATATTCAAATAAATAGGCAACTAAATAGGCATTTCAATGCCTCACATGTACTTTCTCCATCTATAGTCCCACTAGCAGATCTCTCTCTGCCACTGTGTATTGTCATAGCAACCAGCACTGCCTAACGATAACATTTTCTTCTTATATTCGATACAGATACCTCTAGAACAGAGTTTTATGTCTATGGGTAGTACTTCGGAAAGCCAGCACTGGCCAGCGATAACATTTACTTCATTTATTCAAGCTTTGTAAAAAAAAACACGTCGAAACAAACGACGTACGCGCAGCCGCTATGTCGCGGCCATTGTTCGCCGCCATCCAGGGGTACCCAACCGTGTGTAATTACACGCTTTACTGGCAAGGGGGGCTGCCGTCCGAAGGCTACTGGTCTGGTGCCCATTAACTGGTTGTGGTCGTTGGTCGCCTATGGATACTGGTCGCGTAAAGGCCAGGGGTGACCAACGGTGAACGCGTGCGGCGTGCCACTGTTTGCGACGTCCTTGTTCTTGGCTGTTCTCTGCGTGAGCTTATGTTGCTTGTGGGGAAACTCCGTTTGCGGATATCTTACCGCCGCGGGGGGCATATTAAGCTTGGAGACGGTAAAAGCTAGAGATGTGCCTATAGAAGCCATAATCGTGGTAATTATTACTTACTTATAACTTAGTGGTATAAGGGTAAAACTGAGCCGTGGGCGGTTACTGACGATGATGATGCTGATGAAGTTTTATTAAGATTTTTAATTGTACACATTTTATGACGAAATTAAACTTATTTTCGTCCGTGGATATAGTTTTATGGCAGTTTAGCTTTCGCCTTTTGATGTGAAACGTCTTTAAATTCCACTGAGTACCAGAACACTGGACCGTAACGAAAAGGTCCATATCGTTTTAACTTGATAACAGCAAAGCTATTAGACTTAGAAACATGAATTTTGCGTAATTATTTAGCGTATACAGTCAGCTCACTGTTTTGTCATTGAATTTGCGTCGTGGGCGAGTGAGGCGGCGGGAAAGAGGCACTGCATTTAATGAACGAAACGCGCTCCCGCGCATTTCAATTCACTGTAACTCACGACTTACAAGTAATAGGGCGGTGATTCTTGCATGTATTTATTGAGTTTGTCAATATATCGACCTCAGTCCGATTTTTCAGAGGATAAAGTTAGCCTTGCTATGCGCCTTAGTTTGCGTGGGCTACAATAAAGCTAACATTTTAAATTACCTCCTTAGTTTATGAATGCTAATACAACGGAGAGACAGGAGAAGGACAAGATGTCTCAACAGGCTGTTTCGAGCACAACATTATTGGATACCTTCGATATTGCGCTTCAGTTTGTCTGAATCAATTGACTTTAAAACGTCTCAAGAATAATCTTCATACAAATAATTTCTTGCGGGACGTTACCTACCTTGCAGAAACTCAACCTTGTCCCCTTAAAAACACGACCCATTTTTACACGTCTGTTGCAGGTAAAGCCTTCGAGCTAATGTCGACACCAAATATGCTAATGGGTATAAAAAACGATGCCAGCTATAAACTAGGTGTCAAAGCATCAATAATGTAGCAGGAGGCCCGTTAACTTGTATCCACGTGTTCATTGCAATTCTAATCACATGCTTCCAGCGAGCTGTCTGTCTGTCCGCATATGGACAGTGTTTCGAGAAGGGTACTGTTCTTTTTTGTCTTCCATTTTTTGACAAATTCATACAGGGCCATCTAGCCCCAAACTAAGCTAAAGCTTGATCTATAGGTGCTACATAACTATTGAACTTCTGACATACTTTTTAAGTATATAAATAAATATTCATGGACATATACTCGTATATGCTAAATATAGGTATGTACATAAAACACCCAGACCCGTAACAGAAATTGAAATACGTCATTTAAATTTATGCCCGGCCGCAGGTCGAACCACGTATTCGAATTGAAAATCGGAATTGACCACTGAACGGATCGGATTAGGATTTTCCTGATTTCGAATCGGAATCGGATTAACCTGAGCGTCATCAGGTGTTCATTGCAATTCTAATCACATGTTCCCAATGCTTGTCTGTCCGCACATGGACAGTGTTTCGAGAAGAATGGCGTTGAAACGGAAATCATCCCAGTTGATGACGTTTCCCGCGATGTGCAGATGGGTTGAGCTTCGGGTGCTGCAGTCAGCACTGAGGCAAATGAATGACGGTGATGTTCGGATTCATATGCGCGAATGGAATTTATAGACTGCATTTATCGAATTATACTGCTCTTACGGTGAGGGAAAACATCGTCGAGAACGCTAGGGCAACTGAATGTCTATTCAGTAGTGCAACTGAATGTGTATCAGTGATCCAATCTCGTCTGAGTCGTCGGGTTTCCCTGTTAACAGGAGGACGGAGGTCAGATGGCTCTTGATGGCAGTCGCTCTAATGTAATTGACCATATTGACGCCAAATGCGTTTTCATTATATGAATTATAGTATAAAAAAGCCCTATAATTTGTAGAAGATTTAAGGAAAAAAAGTTCATTCATCGCATAATGTCCCTTGGTAGCAAAAGGTCCTTTTCTCATTAACCTTATTCACTGTCCAGATAATATACATATATATAATTATTCTAAATATTTTATTTCATTTGTTTCAGGTAAGCTTTGAAGAAATAAATCTTCATTGTATTAGAAAACTCTCATATACTACAAGTACTTACGTACCTTCAAAGTTCAAACAAATGGTAAGTTTTTTTTTCAAGCAATGAAAGAGCATACAACATGGAATTTTTCAAAAAAGAGATGACAAGGTATTTTCGGGGTCGGCAACGCGAGGGTGATGCCACTGGTATTATAAACGTCCATAGGCTGCGGTGCCTGCTTAGTTGTATAAAAAAACAGCATGTATTTATAAAGACGCTTCTTATTTTATCGATTATTTGACATATCCCTTTCAAAACAAGTCTCTTTCATGTCACCTCTCCTCTATATCATCCACGATAACATCGTCACGATACAAGTTATAAAAGCGCCTATTCACCTACCAAGCGTGAACATCATGTTGGAGAACCCCTTCTTCTTCTTACCGAGTCGATGGACTAAATAACGAATAGATCCAAATTAAGTCGTTTCCATGTGTGAGTTAACCAGCTTGCCTGTAAAACCCGTGAATTATAGGCAGGTCTGTAACGACGCCATGTACTCGGAGCAGTTTCCACATCTCTGCACAAACGCAACAAGATCATGACCCCGTGTGAGGACGCCCACATCTCCATTGTCTATAGACATACTACGCCATATTGCTAAACTGGCTCGCCTATTCCGTACGGGTCTATTAAATGAAACCATCGACGTAATTTGTGTAGCAGATACCGTATTTCGATTTACTTTAGGTTATTTTATGGGCGCTGTAGATTAGGTCTGTAGACAATATAGAGTTATTGATACAGGTACTATTATAAAATGTATCCTGTGGACTCTACATCAATTGACAGAGCATAGTTTTAACCTCCGATGCGAAAGTAGGGGTGTTTTTAAGTATGAACTTTGAAGTGTGTATCAGTGTACTGTAGCATGGCATTGTAGCTTCCAAACGGATGGACCGATTTCGATACAGTGTTTGTTTTTTATTTGGAAGCCCGTTTAATCCAGATGGTCCTCATCGTTGTTTCTTAAAACTCCGAGCATTAAAATAAGTACTTTAGGATATATTTCCAGTCATACGGAAACGTTGTCGTGGAGTTTTTACGAATCTGTTATATTAGAGTATACTTTTGTTAAGTCGAATATTAATAGGTACCTGTAGAACCGAAACAAACAAAGCAAACACCGGTTTTTTAGATTAACTCCAGACATTTTCAACAACACAGCCTGGCAATGTACCTTGCTACCTTGGAATGATTAAACAAAACGCTTAAGAGGTGTCATTTTAATAATAAAGATAATTATGAAGTGAAATTTCTCTCTTCGTTAATTAATTCCGCTTTGTTTTCTCCCGGTTTTGCTCCCGCGTCCTCATTATCCTTGTTAGAAAAATCCCTTTGAAGAGTCTAGTCTCAGATTCCGTCCAATGGATTTGACCAGGTAACTATTTACTTCATTAGTCGGCGTCTCTTTTAAAACGAAGTAAGTACCTTTAGCTATTCATGGAGTCGAGAGCGAGCTGTTATTTTATTAAACTCGTTTTTGTCATGGTCATAAAACTGCTGCGAGTGGATTCTTATGGAATTCGGTCACTGGGTATATATTATCGTCAGCTGCCTTGCCGTATGTGGGATTATTTTCTTGTATCCGTCGATATTTCCGATATGTGTCTTACGGTTACCGGTTTCTAATGCTGTCGTAGCTGGTGATTTGTCTAGTTTATCTTTCATTTTGTCTAAGCATTAAAGAGATAAAGTCAATTATAGCGAGATTCCCGAACCTCATTCATCAAACGTATAGAGCACTTCCCGTAGACCTCCAGTGTAACTTCTCAAACAAGTGAAAAAAAAGTCATATAACTGTGGGTTTGCCAAGATATCGACACAAGTATCCTCTTTATTTGTGGTGTTAGGAACCTTTATGGCGCGAGACCTAGGTACTCGAACTTGCCCGGTTTTTAAGACACCGACTATTAACCAACTATAAACCGACACACTTTCAACTTCCACGTAAAAGATATTTCTGTCGGAGCTTGCGATGTGTTGACCTTACAAGGTCGGCCGTCAACGGTCTTGTGCAATAAAAGGCTACAGTTTTATTACCTACAGGTTAGCGTCAAGTAACTGGTGCCCAAACTGCATTACGTTATTACTTACTTATGTATACTTACTTCATAATTTGGGTATGTAGGAATATTTAGCTATCACGTATAATCTATAACTTGGTGTAGTCACACCTAAAGGCATTATTTTGCACTATAACATTGGGATCTTCAAAAGGTCTATCTACCTCATTGGCCGGCACCGCATCTGCTCCCATTAAGGTTTCAGATGACCTGGACGACCGTGGCCGCGCACCATCATATGGTCCGTCTGACAGCATCTGTAGAAATGTGAACCTCTTTAATCACCATTTAGTGACCACTTAAAAATTCCGACAGGACTTGGATGTCAGTCCGACTGTCATAGAAATAGAGACTAGACTACCTCTGGTAGCTTTTTCCTCGGGTCGGAGCTAGCTTGTAGTGTGTAAATACATAAAACATTCTTAAATAAATAAATTACCTAGTCCATTAATCATTTAATCAATAAAGCCGAAAGAACACTTACATCGGTATAATCATAACCATTTCGTTTCAATACAATGTTTCGTGCCCAATTTGAATTGAAACAAACAATAAAAAAGTATCGTTAATTTTCTGGATCGTTTTTTATCTTCGCAAGATTTTAGACGGTATAAAAACAAACGGGCCGAGTTGCGCAACCGCTCCGTAATCGACGCACGCGCAATAGAGATGCGCAATCTCTGGTCTGTGGTCTCGGTGTCGATGTCCGGACAAGGCTCCCTGTGCCCATTCTACTTACATAGTATACTTACATAGTAGCTTTCCGAGTAAGTCGGTCTGTCTATATGTATGTGTGCTTACTCCTACTAAACCAAGTAATGGATTTTGATGCGGCTTTCACCGTCACTTAAAGAATTTCTTGCAGAAGGTTTATTTGTATAATACATGTATATTATTGTAAATAAAAGCCGATAAAACCCGTGCGAGGCTGGGGCGGATCACTAGTCATGAAAAATATTTTCTCCTATATTATCAGCACCATCAACCTGATATCAATGGTCTCCATTGTTAGATACAAACGAATGCGAGAGTTATTGTATTTTCAATTCAGCACAATTATTATTAGATTATATAATAGGGTTGAAATATTTGAATGAATGTTTTCTACCTGATTAGGTTTCCGTAGATGTCCGTATATTCATAGCGCAAAAACTATAATTAAAAAGAAACAAAATATGTAAGCCATGTACAGCAAGCCATATAAAACAGTTAAACTTAATTTTATAGCTTTACACGTAAAGACGATAAAATCGTCGGTCAATCAGTCAGTTCCAACTGCAGATCAGGTTGTCATGCGCGTTTTCACGTACTCTTCGGAACGAGGGTAGGTTAGGAAGGAGGGTAGGTGGTCTAAACTTTACCTAAAAAGGCCGCTCTCGTCTATTTTGATAGAAGCATTTCTTAAGTTTAAGCCAATAATATAACTTTTCTATAAACTAATAGCACTACCCAAATGTTATCAATGGAGTCCAACAAACTAACGCCTCGGTTATTCTATTTGTAATTATTATGATTGCCATTATCTCTCTGCACTGTGTGAAGTCGGCAATTATAATATTTTATTTTCTGGTTTTGATCGCGTATGGTCTCAGTCTCGATTCGCCATGGTCGGTCTCTACCGCGTCTCGCGGCGTCTATCGCGGCGATCTCTATGCGCGCGAGTGCAACCGTTATGTCGGACGCTGTTTTTTGTTTACATTTTGTACTAAGTAAGGCGAATAATGGAGTTTTCGGTCACAAAAAAAGTTTTTTATGACATTGCCGCAACTCTACTCTTGTGCTTCGTGTTACGTGCCTTGAATGGAGTTCTTTATAGAAAAATATTTCTTTGTCGGATATTTTTTTCGTTTTCAGAGGCAAAGTCGGTTCATTGAGAGATAGTAGTGGATAGATATCGTGTTTCAGCGTTGCTCTTTTGTGTGAAATAAGAAAGAAAATTATTAAAAATAAAACAGACTACAAATCGCAAAAAAGTGAAAATATGCTTTTTAATATACAATACGAATAAATTCGGTATACTTTTTTTTTGGACATTGGACTCTTCCTTTTTTGAAGTCGGTTCATAAAGGAATTATGCTCCAAGTGTGCCGTCATGCATAATGACGCCGTATTATTTGTTGAAGAAAGAAAGAAAGAAAACATTCATTACACATGGACGCCACTACACAAATATTTTCAATACAATAAATTCAAAAATAATTAAGTAGGTACATATAAATAACAAATATATCGCTGATACGATAAGTAAACAATTTTCCATTGGCATTGTTCGTGGGCAGCCAGACCCTCCTCAGCATAGTGAGTGGCTGGTTGACGCGTTTTTCAGTTGGTCCAATTATTATAATAATTATATTCACCCACCGACACTGCACCGTCAGCAATACATCGTTAAATAATACGGCGATGAAGTATGGCGATCCACATAACAGTCCACTACAGGACTTAGGACCTCTCCCACCAAAGGGGAGGTTATTGCCATAATCTCCACGCTACGCAGGTGGGTTGGAAATAGCAGTAGAAAAAGGAACAATGGAAAAATATGCTGCCTGTTTTCCATTCTACAGAGACTCTAGAAGTTTTGTCTAGAAAGCATTAGTCGCCTACAATACCCACAAGTGTACGGGGTTGGTGTTATTCTACTCTGCCGGACACCACACGGTCATTAAACATATAAATTATATAAAAAGGCTTTAGTGCCTATTCCTAAAAATTCAGTTAAAACTATTTTTATACTCCGGAATACCAAAATAAATCTCCGGACCGTGCCTTGTTTATTTAGTACTTACGCATTATAATTTTTGCTAAAATAAACATTATACACGGAGAACTTAGTCCCTTAAAAGGGTTCTCTGACTCAGCGTTTAGCAAACCCTTCGGCCTATTCAATGTAAATACAGGTTGAATGATGGATGGCTATCTAGTTATATTTTATCCGCCCGGGCGCTGAGGGCGCGGTAGAGCGAACTCCAAGTTCTCAAGAGAAACAAAAATATTTTTTGTAAACTACAGCACAAGTTGAGAACCTGAGTGGATAGTTTAAATGCGCCAGTTTTAAAAAGGCTGAGTGAATGTAACTTTAATATATATTTTTAGTCGCTGTAATTTGTATCATCATTTACTCGTTTAAACTTACTTAATTTGTTACTATGTTAAGTAGGCAGTAAGTTGATTATATGGTCAATTTAGACTAGATATCGCTATGATTTCGTTGTCAACTCGTAAGCCAGATAAACAAAAAGACCTAAACCTTTAAAAACTTAAATTCCAAAATCATTATTTAATAATATTAAAGATATTTAAATAAGAAAGTAATTTTAATGAAACGAATACCGCTGCTTCCATTGCCAAAAAAATAAATAATCGACCTACAGAGAGTGGTAACGCTGCCAGCCTAATGGGGACACTTCCGCAAGGCAGCGGTTTAAATACTGTGTTATATTTGTAATTTTTTTTTTGTGTACCATTTTTCTAGTCTTAATTTAATAAATTGTCCTACAGATTCAGAATCTATTGAACTTAGCGATCCTCACACCGTTTTGTGGCTCGGCTGCATCGTTTAATCAGCTTCCGGACCACAATGGTTTTTGAACAATGTAGCATTATGGCGTTACAGATCATTTTATTTAAATGTAAATAAAAAAAGGAATGCTGGTTTAACAATAGAAAATTTTAAATTTATTGTAAAGAGGACCTAACTGTGTAGTAAAGTCATTACTATAACCTGCTATTGAGACGAATGTTGTTACCTATTGATAAGGTTTTGCAAAATAATGAATGTCGGTTACTAAGATTCTGTTTCTGAGTGGGCAGCGACCTGTAGGCTGTGGACGACTACAAAGTTAAAAACGGCGACTGTGATTTCAACGTAAAGTACTATACCATATTAGTCTAAAATACTATCTTGGCGTTAATGTGTGCTCTCTGACTACACTCAGAAAAGAGTCATTGGTACATGGCGGCAGTGGGATTGTAACCCGGTCCCTAGGTCTCGCTTACGACTATACGATAAAGGTATTCTACATACCTTTACCACTAGGCCATCGACGCCCCTAGTCTAAAATACTATATTTGGCATGAACTTCGTTTCCTTATTCGATAAAATGTAACAACCTGTCGTTCGAAGAAGATGATAAATTATTAGGGATCGAATTTTTGGTATTACCCAAAATTAGTCTCCCAAAGAAACGCAATCCAAATAAAAACTACATTTGTAAGTAAAACCTACACAATTCAATAAATCAATAAAACTATTGCGTCACGTAAAGGAAAACATTAATGATCAAATCAAAAAAATATACTCCGACCATAAAATCCCAAAAATCTACTACAATATACGAGTAGACCAGTATCAGTATCAGAACTTGGCGTCCATATTATAACGGTGCTAAGTAGCGATCAAGAATGGTACTAGCACCTATTAACAAAATATAATACACCTCAAATAGAATTAATGTGACGCCTTCGATTACAATCATTGTACCTCCGTTGTAATTATAAAAAGCGGTCCCGTGGGAAGAAGGCCTTATTAAATCAAAAGCAACATTTGTATATCCAATCCACTGTTGGACAATAATTATTAAGTGTCGAACCCTTCAGTAATTGACACCTTCCGCCTTGGTCCAAGCCATGAATGATTGCCGGTTTTTATCTCCACTATCGCTGTGTCTGTCTTTTGTTCGCGATAAACTCAAAAATGAATAAACGGATTTTCATGCGAGTTTCACCAAAAGACAGATTGGGTCATGAGAAATGTTTCGGTGTATAATTTGTGCCGTGCGAAGTTGGGGCGGGTTTCTTGTATTTCATATTTTATATTTCATGGCATTTTAAGAGGTATTCCGTTCGAATATGCAATATGGTATTATGCATTAGACCCGTGGCTTTGCACGTGACGGTTGGCAAAGCAACGGCAACCGAAAGGTATCTACTAATTTATATTATTCTTACTAATAAATCATTTCTTCGAAAGAAATGGTCTAACTTATGGTGAAAACTGCATCAAAATCCAATGCGTGGTTTAGGAGAACGGAATGCAACTTCATTTTATAATATGTAAGGATAAAGTTCACTCCTGCATTCGCTCACATAATCCGCTCATCGCCTCAATTAAAACTTCACCCGTGGGAGCGCCGTAAAGCGATAGAGCCGCACACCGCACGCACCGTGAATACCTCGTACACCGCGCACACCGCAAGCGGCCACCCGACACCGCCGCTCGGATACACGATACACCTTTTAATTAACATATCTACCTCTAGTCAGACATGGGTGGTTGGTGCTGAGTTACGCGAAATACCGTATAAGTTTCGCACTCGCTACAAAATTAGAATTAATACTTAGTAGGTACTTACTATTAGTATCTACTAAGTAGGTACTAGTCGGATGCGAGAGCCAACGGTTAACGACGCGAGGATGCCGAAGACCGGGCCAAGTTAATAGGAAAGCGGACCATGGCAGAGGCCGAGATAAGCGCTAGGACGATGATGATTATGACTTATCCTACTAAGCCATAATCATCATCGTCCTAGCGCTTATCTAAGACCTATCTTACAATCATGACTACAGGCAATTTTTACAAGCTTTTATTTAACTTGCACTGTTCATATGTAAGTTGTCCTTCAAAATTTGCAAACCAGTTTTTTGGCAAACCCACCATTTGTTGGTATCCGATTGAACTGAAATTTGGTATACCTTACCTTGGATGACAATATTTTAAAATGGTACCATGGAGCTGGTCTGATGATGGATTCGGAAGGTGGTTAGACGAACTTATAAACGCAATAAGATAATCATCGTGTTTCGGTCTTTGAAATTGTCTTGATGAGTAGGTAGTACCTACCACGTAATAAAAACTTGTAAAGATTTTTTTTTCGTTTGCGATCTTATTCTGGTTAACAGCGCCAGCGCCTTTATCTTAGTAAAAGAAAGCCTGATGCATGTCCCGAGACCGTCTGCGCATAATATCCCTCCACTCATATATTTTTACGAACACTTGTCGTTTAATATTGGGTTGGTCATAGGGTGACATGTTCTCGCTTATGTCTGCGGACAACAGGACTATTATCACATATCACATGTCACATACAATATAAATGCTTCCCTTAGCTTTGTGCAAAATGTCGGCGGCAACTAATGAACCTTCCAACGAAGGATAATGTGAAGCAAGATCAAGCAAATTCTGCATTAGACAGTGGACAAACTATGTCCATGTAAATCTACCTAGTAGTATGACGAAGCCTTTATGATCCCAACAAAATAGACTTGTCTGTTAAAGTTTGTACATTACCAACTTGTGTAATGAACGTGGACGTGACTCCATTAGACATCATTTCGCTGAGTACTTTTTATAATTCGCTTAGTTTCGCAGTTCTAGGTATAACTTTATTTTGTACATCGTAAGAATTAATATCGACTGCAACTGACTGTTGGTCGAGTCCAGCCAAATCGGAGCGTCTGTTACTAGTTTAAATGCTTTCTGGGTGGCTTCGAGTATTTGCACGTATGATTGATAGATTTATTTATTTAATTCATAAATTAAAAAATTAACGAGTCAATTTGTAAGTAAGTACAAGTACAAGTAAGTACTTATAAATAACATTAAATTTTATCAGGTTCCACCAAAGTTCATAATTTATAAGAGCTCCAAATAAATGTTATAATTGTAATAATGTAAATAATAATACGCATTTAAATATAATAATTTGAATGTTGTGAAATATGATTCGGGCTACAAAGTTAATTATCTGATACAATATTATGGCGATAGAGGCTTTGCAACGCCTCAGTTGTAATTAACTCTAAATTGCATCTGTAATTGGAATTGGGTATCACTCACTTCAAAATTGCATATTCGCATTTCGCATCTGTTTGATAGTTTCCACCAATGAATACCGAGAGTAATTTACAATTTATACCTGGAGTATTTATGACGTAAAGTTAACTAGCATAATCAGTGGAAATTGTAGGTAAGTACACATTTTAGTACCATGTCACCATAACTTTCTTTGTCAAATCAAAGCAACAACTAAACATAAAAATGTGATTCTAACGTCGTACTAAAATAAACAGTATACCTGTATATTGATCTATACTATTAGAAAACTGTAAAAAAGCCGTGTGTGTACATTTAGATACAACTGAACGGAGTTTGATAGGTGATTTAAAATTGTAACGCGGGCAAAAGCTAGTGTCTGATACACATAGGTAGGTACTGTTGCACAGCCGTCAATTTTAGCTTGCACCTTAATAGAAAAAAGTTAGCATATGAATAGCACAGATCAACATATTTTGAACACTGTGATCTCATCTCCAAGCCTTTGTCCGTTTATTCTTGTTGTCGTTAGTCACATTACAGCGAACTAAATTATTTAACAGAGCCTGGGTCCCCACGGTGTTTAAGTTCGCAAAACACTCAGTTGCTAAACCTTTCCTATTTTAAAAAACACGATCTGTTCACGGTTTGTGTTTACTGACTTTTATTTAAACTAGAATTCGCTTTACAGTCCAGTGGGATTTTGTTGAGCACGCAGAGTTGAAACTAGTGTGTTTAACTTCAAAAAGTTTCGTCACGTACCACCTAAATAAACAATACAGATGTCGGGCGCTTTTCTGAAAACTAAGCTTTGTGGAGACGTCCACTCCAGTCTTTTTGAATGCTTAAACTTTGAATTTTGCATAAGTAAGTATCCGTATCTTAAACTGCGTGGCAGCATTCAGAATGGATTTTAGTGAATTCCCAGTATGAAAAAAAGAAGTACCTGTAAGTAATTTCCCTTTAAGATTGGGGTTACTGTGATTTGCTAGGAGACTGATCACTTACTTTTCTCTGTAAAGTTCTAAAGGTTTCGGTATATTCACTTATTAGTGTTGTCTCCGCGTATGTTTTGTTTCCATGAAAATAACACTAGATTAATAGAGAATACATCGATTTTGATTGTGTTTCGATGTTTTGTTTTGTTTCATTTGTTTGATAGTCCGCTTAAAACGCGAATTTGTGCACATGCATACATTAACTACCTAGTCCAAAACCCGTTATGAACAGCCCCGTTGTTTCCTGCCTTATGAAATACAGAGACTGGAATAACAGAATCTTCGCCTAAATTTTTTGGGCCGATATAAATAGGAATGCTTTTTATTTTGAAGTTGTAAGCAATTTTCTTGACATTTTCAATTACTCTATCTACGTAGATAATTATTTTCTACGTCGTTATACTTTATTTAATAAGACATGCAGATAATTAGCTTTCGGCTACTTTTTAGCTTACGGCAAGAAAAGTTTTTTTTAATTAAAAGTGACGTTCAAATGTTATTTTATGCCTTACACGATACAGTATCTTTTAAATACTATAACTTTCCATAATTTTCGGCAATTCGAATTCTTCTTCTTCATCATCCTAGGTCTTTTAAAATTATGTTTTCCAATTTTTAAATACCTCTTGTGTATGTTATGTCCCCACTGGTGATGCGAGTGTCCATGGGCGGCTGTGATCACTTACCATTAGGTGAAGTGCTGGCTCGTTTGTTCCTCTCTGTAACAAAAAAAAGTGTGAAAATCTTTTTAAAAATAGTCTCTTTGTTCCTCCGTGACAATAAATAGCTATTTAACCCCTTCTACGCGACATCGCCTATGTAAAAAGAAAATGAAAGGGATAAAAGGTTATATTTCCTTTTTCACTTTTCCAATCAAATCCCTAGGTACAATCAGATGTGGGAAATTTCACGAATTCGAAACGAAAAATGTGCCAGCGTTGTGTAATCCTAATATTTGTAAGTAAAAAAGTAATTATGGCTGGCATGAAATGGCATCGCATAAAAAAAGAATAGAATTATTGATATGGACAAAGTATTCACCTACGAAGATATTCATGATGGTCTGACGACCTCATGTATCTCTGGGCCTATGAACTGTGAATTACCTACAGTATTACTGGATAACTAACGTACTTAAGTAACATACTTTAGTACTAACAAATTCATTTTTACCTTTTAAGAAATTAAACGAGACAGATCATGTGAATGTTAAAGTGTTTTTCTACAAACTTTCTCTACAGAGGACCACTATTTTAACGATTTTTGCTTAGAATATTACATACTTAATAAATACACGTAGGTTAGTAGAATAGATACATAGATGTTACATCACATCATCCGTTTATACTGGATTATGCCAGGTTCCGCTTTCCAACTTTTTTTTCTCCACTTCGCCCGGTCTTCAGTATCCTTCCGTCGGAAGCCATTAGCTTTCGCATCCGACTCGGTGATGTCAAACCATCGCTTTTATTTGTAAAAAAATGAAGCTGTTTGGTATGAATTTAATGTGGTAGGTAATCGTCTCATTTTAGTAGGTTATTAAATATATTGTCGTAGGCGTTTATTATACAATTATTTTCTTCTCAGTGACAAACAAGCAGACAGCCTACCTGATCGTAAGAGGCAACTGTCGCTCATGACAGATTGCATATATGGATTTAGGTTGCAGGCAACAAAAATGCAGAACCGCAAGTTGTCACTGTAAGGACTAAGACGAAATGCCTCATGCCCGTAATTGCGCTGGCTACCTTATCCTTCAAACCGGAACACAACAATGCAAGCATCGTAGCTTGGCGGCAGAAATAGGTAACGCGGTTGGTACTCACAGGCGGACTCCTCAGGCTTGACACCAATAATGCAAAAATATATCATATTTGTATAATAAATGCATTGTATATTTTTATTAGCAGGCTGTTTGGCGGTTTTATCACTGGCTTTAATTTTATTAGCGCGCAAAGTGTGTTAGTATTCTGTGGCACGAAGAAAAATTCTCCCGGCCGCCACCACGACAAATATTTATATTGTATCCACCTTAATTATATTTAATTTTTCCAAAGCCGTGTTGGCAGAATGAAAAGAGCGTCCCTAGTTCAAATCTCAGTTGGGACCTTGTACCCTGTAGGTATTTTATAATATTGCAAACGACTCATTTCGTTATGAAAAAAAATTCAAGGATCCTATGTAGCCTTCACGTCCGTGACATCGCAGATTAATTGCCAGAGTGCCGCCTTCGATGGTATAAACATAGGGAACAAATATCTAGTTTTCACAGTTTCCGCACTGCCTCTGCCATTGCCGCGCTGGCGCAATTTATCCCCCTGGACCTCAAAGTCTTGGAGGTCTATGAGATTGAGAGGACTCGCCTGCTCGGCGCCTCTGAATTCCTCCCGGCAAAAATCTTACTAGAACGGCGTACGCCGATTGGCGCTCTACTCCACCCCGCCTTTAGAGTGACACTTCCCATTCGCACAACGTATAGTCAACAAGAGGTAGATGACCTGTGCGGACCAATGGCCGTGCGAATTTTCCCCAACGGTAGCAAGCAAGAGAACGGATCAGTGGGCGCAGCGTTTGTTAGCTATGGTGGTGGACATCGTGAGGACACAACCAAAAAATTCAAGTTGCACAGCAGCTGCACTGTCTTTCAGGCGGAACTGCTCGCAATCCTCAAGGCTTGCGAGTGGATACAGGAAAGACAATTGAGTGAGGTTGTGACCCTCACCGACTCCATGTCATCTGTCATGGCCATTGGAGACAGGAACAACACGCATCCGTGACCCAACAGGGAGGCTGGAGATAGTCTGGGTAAAAGGACACACCGGTATAGCGGGCAACGAAACTGCTGACCGAGCTGCTAATGCTACTGTTCTCCACAAGACACCGGATTATCTCTGCTTCCCTATGTCCTATGTGAAACATAAGGTGAAGCTTCGTAGCCGTGAAACCTGGCAGAGCCGGTACATGAGCGCGGAACAAGGCTCGCACACCAGACGCATTCTCCCAAGTCTGGACCCCATAGATGTCCTGTGAAACCAAACCTGTGTAAACTTTTACTTCACGCAAATCCTAACCGGACACGGCTTCCACAAGGACTATCTCAAAAGATTCAAAATCACAGAGAATGACGTCTGTCCTTGTGACGACTCCACCTGCCAGACCCTTGCACAATGCACATCTCATTGAAAACTGCCTGACTTTTGGCCGAGAGCGATATGATTACACCGAGGGTTGCCGCAGTCTAGGAATAAAGTCTCCATTCGCGATTACTGAAACTTTGAAGAAAAATTATACAGTACACTAGTCACATAATTAAAACTATTAGGTTAATAAATGGAACATAGATTTGTCTTTTTTTTTTAATTGTTAATTATTTATTAGTTACTTCGCTGGTCCTAATTGTGCAAATAAAAATTCAAAGTTATACACAACATAAAATATAGTAAAAAAGAAAGGACCCCCGGGCCCTACTTTTAAATCTTTAGGGCCAGTACAATCTGGATTGACGCCAAGGTGGTGATGATGATTATCTACGAAATCATACAATCACCAAGCTCCGTACTACAGAAGGCACGTTAAGCCGTCGATCCCCATCAATTGATAGAGCACTCGTCATAAGGGCCTCTATGGGCCCTGGTTGCCTGAAATAAATGAAGGCCCCTTGGGCGTCTGCGATGAATGAATGAGCCATAAAAACGGCTATAGGCTTGCAGAGCAAACGTGATAGCTCTAGCCACCACACGAAAAAACACAATATTTGGGAGACTGGTTAGGAAACGTTACTATGGGGTCTCACAGTGCGCGAGAACGCACAGGGTTCCATCTGACAATATTTGAGTGACGATTGGCATATGCGTCCGTCAAATTACACCAATAATAAAGCCGTATTGAGAGCATTGCGTTCACTTAGCAGACAAGCACTATGAGAACGCATAGTGAAGCTACTGTACCTAGACAAGTACCTATAGTTGGCGAATACGGGTGTGACAGACAAATTGAGTTCAATCACCTTTGAGCAAGATTTTCTGTGACGAAAAAAAAAGGAAAGGCAAAGCTGTATTGATTTAAAAAGTTTCCCAATTAACCTGGACTGGCAACTCGTATTTTGTAGAATATATTTTGTTGGTGACAGAATTTGTTTATAAAAAAGGGTTTCCTATCAAGCCTTGATGGTTTACAGTATGGCTATATGAATAATTCATGGGATAGAGTATAACTGGGATATAAAATCGAGGAGCCGGAAGCTTAATTTTTATTCTGGTCCGGAAATCGTTTATTTTGAAATGGTTTTTTAAATAGGATCCCGAAGCGTATGCGTACGCACACCATAATTTAGCTATTTGTAAAAAGGTTCGTGTACAGAATATTTCTATTGATTTTGCCACACTCATCGCACTGGAAACAATAATCTCAACGATAGTTTTAGATCACGTACATAATAAAAATTTATTACACATTGGTAAACATTCAGAGAGGAGTTATTATCATAGGTACGTACCTGAGAATTGTTGCGAATATATTATATAATTCTATAAGTGGTAGACATTGGCACTTGATAGTGAAGAATCGGGGGGAGGCCTTAGCCCAGCAGTGGGATGATTCGGGCTAATATAATAAATAAAATATTATATAATAGGAAATGATTGACTCAAGCGATACATTTTGTGTAATATATCCCCTGAAGTTGTTTGAGGGACAGACACTTCTTCCAAGTATCCGTCTACATTCACATTTTCTATTTAAAAGATACAAAATACAAAAAGGGCCCATCAACCCACACAACCACCCTAAGCTTTTACAAACCCAAATACTTATAATACCTGTAGCTACCAGTAAATCCATTTAATATCGATTTATAACTAACTCTCCCTCAGCGGTATCCTTTTAAATCTACGGGAGGCAAAAGAAAGAACACAAAATCGAGTCGAACCCGTGTCTCTGGCAGAGATTAAAATATTTCTCCGGGTTTGCGTAAAATACCCAAGGTGCACAATAGACCCGGTGGATGTCGACAGATAACTCATAGTCGTCACAGGCTACTGCTGGGAAACTTTTTAACGTCTTCCATCAAACTAAGTCCCATTAAATGTTTTTAATACCGCCACGTTTTATACAGGCTGCTCAGAAACTCCGAATTAATATTTCCGGTAAAACGTGCGAGATTGGCTTTGTTGAGCTCTCCTCGAGTCTTCGAAGTATAATTATGGTAGAAAGAATGGAATATTTGAGATGTCTTTGTAAATTGTAGATTCAAATCGATAATTCACGTTATTAAGCGAAGGTATGAGTGTACCTTTGTTTTATAGGTAACGTGTGTCTCAAAAACAAACAAGTATATAACATCTAGTTTCAAGCATTTGTATTGTTCTTTTTTTTGTAGGTAGTTTTATTCATGACATAAAAATTTACCCAAATTCAAATACACGTGTAAGATTATCTTAGTCACAGGACGACCACTGCTAAACATAGGAACATAGGCCTCCCCAACGTCATCCACACCGATCGATTCTGTGTCGTCCATCCATCTTGAGTGGGGGGACGTCCGACGCTGCGATTGCTGGTATGTGGTCGTCACTCCAACATTCAAGATTCGTTATTTGTAAAACACAGCTAGGTATACATAGGTGTTATGGATACATGAAAAGTGCTCTATGCCAGAGCAGGTTGGCAGACCATATGCTATGTGTTCTCCAGAACCTTTCTGCCCCATCGGCCATCGGTTCTACGAGCTATGTGGCCTGACCATTGCCACTTCAGTTACGCGAATCTGGAGCCTGTATCGATGTATTTAATCCTGCTACGGATATCTCCATTTCTGATCCTGTCACGTAGACAGACGCGGCGTGGCACTTTGTTTTATAATATGTAGTGTTTATAATGGCTTCATCAAATAATATTTTTAGGCGTTTGTATAATAAGTCGAGGGAAAGACACTTGTATTTAGGTATCGAGATTACATCGGGTTAGCGTAGCCGAAGTGGCGGTCATAAGCTAGTTCTCAAAATAAATTCAGCCTGTGCGTACACACACGTTCTTCTGCTATAAAGTTCGATCCTGTAAGTTCCACGTCTAAGAGGATTACCGTAATAAAATATGGGACCGCAGTAACTCACACGGTATTCTACGCATTATTGACTTTTAGTTGAGCTACTCACGAGATGTGGGGATTACATACGAGCGCCAGAGTTCATCATTTAGAAAATAATAAACTATTAAAATATAAATGCTATGGAAAAACGTGGTTTGATACAATTGCGTCTCAGGGTCCTTTTCCCAAAATGCCTCTTTCTTTAGCTGTTTCGTTATTTGAGTTTATGTTGAATTAAAGGTTCTGGAGCTCTATTTTTGAATCGCTCGCCTCGAATCGAACGATATTCAAATTTGTTTTTCGGCATGAAAAATTAAGTATTTTGAGGCACAACGCTGCTTTTTTCTAATTTTGAACCGACCGCTTTCGGTGTTGCTAATGTAATTAGAAAGATATTAAACTTTTCATGCCAAAAATCAAAATAAGGCCCTGAGGGTGGACTTATGCCACTATAATCGCATATATCGCACTCTTTGTGTCATTGTGTTCATTCTGCCAATCATAAGTACAGTTGCATGCATACAAATTCGATTATTCTAGCATACATTTGTGTACTTTCTGTGGGGGTCTAATCTTTCATCCGACGGTACACGAGTTACGAAACCTGGCAAACAATTATGGGTCCTGTCTCAACCAATGCGCCACATTCCGACGTTATTGCTGTATTTATCAACTAGATAAAAAGAATAGTCAATGCAGTTTTTGTACACATTCAATACATAATTCAAAAGTTACTTGTGGCAACTATTCAAGACTGGTTAAAAAGAGAAGCCTTCAAAATGAAATGGGTGATTAATATTTGACGTTTCTTGTACTTTTTGACCGATTGTCATATTTGTATAATTGTACTTGATAGGTTGTGCGTGTAATGAATATGAAATGTAGGAAATTACGTTTGTATTACTATTTTTATAACAAGGAAAATGTCTCCCGCATTTATCCCGCAGCCCGCATTTTTCATTCCTGTACACCGATGGAATTTTAAGAAATAATACACCAAAGTTTTTTTTATAAGAATGTTGTGGAGAATGTCCTTTTTAATATAAAATAAAACACAGACGGCTTACCGTTTTAAGCTACTTTAGCTATGCTACGCACGTAATGCAAAACGCAAAACTTTTGCATGGGGAACATTGAGTTTTCTGAGTTTGCTTTTCATCCGGCATAAGCTTGTTCACCACCAAACGTTTGTTATTATCTACACTAGTGTTAATAATACAAATCTCATGGGTATAAAGAACTTATTTAAGCGCCCGTTAAAACTTATTTATTATTTAGACATTAATTTTGAAACTTTAATAATGATGTTTTGTGGTACCAAAGCTTAATTAAAAAATTTAAATATATAATTATGTAGTTATTAGGTAGGTTGGTATTTAAAATGGGTTACTGCTTTAAAAAATCTGATTTATCAAGGCTGAAACTCAAAAGCACAATATGTTGCAATATCTATCTTTAATGTGCATCTATAAAAAGTGAGAGCGGATATGAATCAAATTCAAATTTGAATATGAATTAAGCAATTCATCATAAAAAGCCGTTACGTCATATATCTGCGAACCTCTTTCATATTGGTTAACAAATAAAGTTACAGGTTTTCTAGAAACCTACTAATACGAAAGTTTGTAAGGATGGATGTATGCTTAGATGTTTGTTACTCCTTCACGCTAAAACTACTGAACGGATTTTGATGAAGTTTAACAGTAATACAGCATATACCCCAGAAAAGCTAATAGACTATAATTTATCCAATAATTCTAGTGTTATAACCGAATTTAACACGGACAAAGTCGCGTACAAAAGCCAGTTGTGTCATAACAAAGATTACCCACATGCGCATTTAAAATAATAGGGACTCGTAAAAACGATACACCTCTCATACCGCTGGGACCCTCCAATAAGAAGAATTCAGTCGGCAACTGCAAAATGAATTTTTCATCTGTATTTCTTGCTGCACCGTCGGATGTCGATTAAAATTCATCAACCATTACAAGTGAACCATTGTGTAAATTGTAAGATAATTAATGATAATTTCTCCATGTATAAAACATAACATTGTGCTGCAACGAGCGTACAGTTACTTTATTTATGGAAAAGGTAATAGGTACCGTAGGGACCACGTGAATTCACGTATAGTTCGACCGTTAATTTCGGCTGCATTTTGCGAATTGTAAATGCCGAGTAATAAATGCACATATAGATCGACCATTGATATGAGCTTCATTTTGTGTCGATTTATTTGTAATTTCAAATCAGCATACGACAAACTTGCACGGCTTACGAAGGATGCAAGAGCTTAGTTGCTTACTGCTTACATTCCACTTGACAAGTGGCATGACAAAAATAGGCTCGCCAAGTGACCATGTGTGGGGCGAAATTATGGAAGGATGTTGTGCCAAATGGGCAGGATCAAGCCTAAAATTGGTGGGAGAAAGCCAGAATGGTTGGGATCAAGTATTTTTTTGTCATGCCACTTGACAAGTCGCATGATGGTCAATTATACGAAGGCATAAATGATAGACGCTAAATGATAAGCGCAATGGATTGGTGCTCTAGTACAACTCACGCGCGATCAAGATAGGAAGGGGAACCTTGTCACAGTAAAATATTGATTGATTATTTAAAAATATATATTATTGTTGCAGGTGAGCATCATTTATCTTAGCACTAGCATAGCGTAATGTAAAACATCTAGCAAGAAGGTATGAGGACATCGATATCGTTATATGTAGGATATCTAGCGTTAACCGCGCGCGTTGTACGCACAAAAAAACCGCGAACGCTCAAAACATCTGTGCCCTTCACCCGAGAGCAGTCATACGATTGACTTTGACAAGGTTCCGACCCATCCAGGCACCAATGAACCTACATCTAAATCTAATAATAGCCTATCAACATAAATAAATCTAGAACCAAACTTATTTCGATCAGAGACTTGAGTAGGCGTTCGACGAGCCATGAACGATGAACCTGAATCTATTAATTACGGTCTCTCAATTACACTAGAAATATGAGTACCTACCTTATAGCTAACTTGCCTTAACTCGCCTGGAAACTCAAAAAGTGCTTCCAAACTTGAAAGCGAGTTAAGCTCAAATAAACGCAGCTAAGTACCTTGAACCAGACGGAAAAGTACGTGGCTTCTTTTTTGGGAGGCGATTCAGAAGCCGTTTTTTTTGTATTATTTGGAGACAATCCGCAAAGCAAGCCGCGTTCTGTATTTTAAAAATCACGTCCGCATTCGAATCAATACTTTTTGGAAAGAAATTTTGCAGTACGGTTCGAATAAAAGGCAAAACAATTAAGATTTACAAATTAAACCAGACAACCCTTTGCCTTTATTGTTTGACATTTATTTTGTATCCTTCTCAAAGTAAGGCTCGTAACTTGTGAGACGAATTTGTAATTAAATGGCAGATTAGATTACTTTAGTACCGTTGTAATAATAAATAATTTTGGAGAACCTTAAGGACAAGGAAGGGCAAAGAATAGACTACCTGTGATTTAGATAAGATTAGAAATAAACCGAAAAATAAATACAAAAAATATTACATCAATAGGTACCTACATATTCAAACCACGATATAAGATTGCCTTAGTGCAGGGCCCATAGTTAATTTAGATATACCTAACACCATTCTTGTTTTCTGTAGCTACTATCTGTATGTCACATATTAGGTTAAATAAATTTATTCTTATTCCCGTCGTCGCTAAAGAACGTAAAAAATATTCTAAATATATCATATAAAAAAATGTAGTACTTACCTATACGTGTAATGTATCTCTTGATATCTTTGAGATCCGCCCTTTATTTTAAACTAGTGGACCCGGCGCGACTTCGATCGCGTACACCTACTGGTACTTTACCCCTACCAACACTTTTTATTTTGCTTATAAACTGTCCTCTTAAATCACCCTTATCCATTCTTGAAAACAGCATTAAAATCCGTTGCAAGAGATCTAAGCGTAGCGGAGAGACGGCGGGAAGCGACTTTGTTTTATACCATGTATAGATTACGAAAGTTGATATGGGCTGAACATAACTATCTTCCCCTCAGAGTGAACATGAAAACACTGAAAAAACGAACTCAACAATATCAATAGTACTTATTTGTCGTCAGTACGCGCAGAAAGTCCGCTACTTTTTCCACTTGCACAGTTGTTTCGATTCATTCAGCGTCACCATAAACTTGGACCTCCGAATGCCGCCACTCATTCATTGCAAGCACATAAAACAAGCAGACAGCCCGTTAAGGCACGTAATTTTTTGTCGACTGCATTTTTATGCCATTAACATAATTATTGCGGGGCTCAATGGACGTCTTTCCCGTTCATGAGGCCCATTCCTTTGTCCAATTTGTAATAAATGATAATAATAATATATATTGTTGGACAATTCACGCCTTACCAAAGTTACCAAGTGTACGGTCCGGTACGGTGGTAAGTGTAGTGTAGATAGTATCATATTATCGGCGGATAGAAAGCCATTTTTTAGATAGGGGTGGGTTTAATACAAAATAGAATAACTAACTGTAACCCTATTTATCGTTTTTACAGACACGGCCTTTCTATTTTCTAAACTTAAATGTTTAGGGCTGATAAAGACCGCGCTCATGGAAGCGATGGGGGTTTGATCCCAATATGGGTAGGTAGTCTATGCCCGATATATAGTCGACGTTCTATCATTTAGTCCTTTCAATCCACATATTTCATTACTCATTACTTTCTACACGCGTTCAGACGAAGCTTAAGGCTCAGCCATGAAATTTCGAAAGCGCACACCCACCATACGACACGGGGCGAACCCGCGAAAGCACCCAGTGCAAATCAGTACAATGTACAGTGCGCGACATACTTGTCAGAAGCAAAGGCTCTAACGTCCTTACAATAGGGTTCAATAGGCTGCTAAAGCATCCAGACCCGTTGCCGAGTAGTGTACACGGCGAAAGCCAGGCGTATTTGAATACAATCGCAACGCGCATATGCCCACAATGAATTAAACATGGTCCCTGTTATTGGTCCCATTGCGTTTTTATGCAACCATCGGTTGTTGTATAAGACCTGTAATGAGAGACACTGGGTGTGGGCGATTTTTGCGCCACGACGTTTGCCGTTTGTACATGATTTTACTGATATCATGAAAGCGATAGTTTGTGAATGTAGGGATGCTGAGATGGTTTTTACTGCTTAGCATAAAAACTAGCTTATATTATTCTATTATTACACCATAATAGGTACCTATACTTACTTTAAAGGCAGATCGTGCAAACGTTTATCGGATGTGAATTGTTCAACAATATTTATTATTTATTCATATTATTCGTAATATTTTTTTATTTTCAATCAAGATACCTATCTCATCAAATTGGATAAATATTTTTATCAGGAGGTCCAAGGTAGTTTTCAGGATTTCGCTTTAACCGAATATTGGGCGGTCGAAGCAGTGGTTTCACTCATAAACTAATCCAATCAGTGTGATTAAAGAGAAAAGAGACTAATATTCGTTCGCTATTCACCTTCACTACACAAATGCTGTCATTGATAAACAGCTTCAGACTTCCGTACAAAAGACATGTTGTAACACCAAAGGTAATCCGAGTGGTTTGACTAGTAGCCCTTTGGGCGCGCTCCGTGTACTGTCCCACCGCCATTTCTTTCACAGCCAATTAAAGCGATAATGCAACTGGCAATAAATCAGATTACGCCGATAGCGGATACTAAGCTGTTCTGGCCACCGGAGTATCCACGCTATCGGTACTCGTCTTGACAAATCACGGACACCGGTGACAAATGCGACGCCCGAGCATTTGTGCTCCATTGTTTTGGAGATGCACTCCGGATTGCAGCGGACGCAATGGTGCATTCATTATTAGTTGTCTGACGGGCGACTTTGACCTCTACATGTAGTCTGTACGTGGCATGTTTTGGAAGGTTTTGTGGTAATTGTTAGCGTTTGCTAGATGAATAGAATATGCGTACTCAAAAATTTAGGCTTTCTTCTTTCGGTTATAACGTTTCAGAGCCGTTCCCGCAGGAAACACATTGAATTTCGGGATAAACTATAGCCTATTAAAATTTCGGGATAAACTATAGCCTATGTGAATTTCGGGATAAACTATTGCCAAATTCGTATGTCATAAAAATCCGTTTAGTAGTTTTTGCGTGAAGGAGTAACAAATATACGTCCTTACAAACGATCGCATTTATGATATTAGTAGGATCTACAGGGGGTCTAAAAGGCCACTGATTTATATTAGAGTACCACAAAGTTAACTGAGCCGGTGGCCAATACTGGCAACTAAGTGAATAAGTAAATAATCTTGGACAAATTCACACAGCGCCATCTAGCCCCAAACTAAGCAAAGCTTGTACTGTGGGTGCTATTGGGTGGGTGGATTTGAATTGTCATGTCAATGTCAACATTTAACAGCAGAAACGCTGCAGTTAAGTTTGTGACAAATTAATAATAATCATATTATGAAACGCTTATGTGGCCTTTTTTGTAGGCCCCAGATTTGTAGAGAATCGTACTCGTCACTGTCGCATGCGCGTGAGTAAATCAGAATGTCTATTGGATTATAATGAATGTATGAATGTATATTCGGATTTACATTGGCGTAGAAGATGTGCATTGTTCAAGTAAACTGTCGTATAGTGCAATTTATGGTTTCTTTATACTATTCTGAACACCTACTTACGTAGAAGGCAGAGAGCAGCCTTTATTGTTATTATAATTTTGTAGGTGCTTATCGTATTATTCAACACAACATTTCAAGCAACTACCTCAAGGGCCCGATAGTTCAATTTTTCAATTTAATAAAAAAGGAATGAGGTTCTATCCTAAAAGCTGTACGGAGTAAGTTCATTGTTATCCAATAATAGAGATGACTACTTCCGTGAGAGCCTCCAATAACAATGTGAGAACAAAACGCGGCTAATCGTAATCACTGTAAGATATAGAAAGAATAAAATGTGTATGTTATTGTTCTTGTGTCTTCCTCCTATGAGAAATTAGTGGGCGTTATCGTTCCAGTGTCCGACCGAAGTTCGGCCAAAAAGCCACAAGCCAGAAACCCGACCGAAGGTGGTTTTTATTAGTTTTAACAAATATTATGTACTAGTTTTAACAAATATTATGTAACTAGAAAACTTCTAGAGATGACACTAACCACTACTAACTAACGATGATATTTCTATATTATAAAGTTTTAAAATCATTTATATTGTTAATTGCAGCTTGTGGCCAATCTTTAAAAAAATTCTTAGAGCTTTTAATTTAAATCTTAGGCTTCGGCCGAAAGTTGTGGCAATAGCTTATTAATCATCTTAGGCTTTAGCTTCGGCCATAAAAAGACCTTCGGTCGGACACTAGCAGGCACCGACTTCATGAAGGGATAATAATATTATTAACCGTACTCTTACTGCTACTGCCGTGTGTGTATCACACTCTTCATTAGGCCGTACTGAGTCTCCGAGACCGCCTTAAGTAGGTATGTCAAATTCATAAGAAAGGTACCTTTCTAATAGGTGGAATTCAGCCAGAAAGAGTTCTTAGGACAGATTCGGCCAACTTTTCTCAGATGTCTTCTACACTTGCCATACATACCTACATACATACATACCGTCGCGCCTTTTTACCTTTAGGTTAGACAGATACCAGATTTTTCCACTTACTATGGTCCTGGCAATTTAATATTAGATTTTCAAATTTATGTTCGAATGAATCTCCACTGTTTTGATAAATCAAATATGAAATAATTTGTTCCTTAGGAAATTGTCTGTACCCGTAGGTAGATATACTAAGATAAATGAGACTAAACGACCCGACTGGTTCAGTGGTCGACCACGCAAAAAATCCCGGGTTAGATTCGCAGCCGGGCAGAAATTGAAATGATGAATTTTAATTTCTGTTACGGGTCTGGGTGTTCTATTTATATTCACTATCTATTTAAAAATGTTTACTTACTTTGGTTTTAGATGGCGCTGTGTGAATTTATCCATGCATATTTATTATTATTACACACCGCCACCTTATTGCTAATACGGAGGCAAGTGCTGAAAAATTGACCACAAATTGGGCGTCCAGATTTCGCTCAAGCCGAGCCCGATCATATTTTGCTGAAATCATATTTCCCGAAGGACGGGATTTAGGTAAAATGTAAAAGGTGGCCGGTGCCCGCCTCAGGCAATATCGCCACAGGCAATATCGGCCACTGCTCTGCCACCGATCATACTCCGATATACCGTGAACACTTTTATAAAATTGGCTATCAGAATTTCGTGGTTATTCACTACACTTTCAACGTCACATATGCGATGATAAGAAAAATAACATGTGTCACTTTTATTACTTACAAAAAAGGCTAAAAAGCTCTCTTGATGGCATTAAAATGTAGTGTGCTTCATGTAATAATTCATTTCGGTTCTATTAATTTCGTGAAGTTAATTAAGAAGTAGGTACTTAGGTATACTTGAGTTAAATGAGAGGAGCTCTGCAAACCTATCAAACCCTTTCGATGATAACCTGTCAAACGCAACGCAGATCTTAGAAAACCTCATCGATTAATCGTTTTTATTTTCTTTGAAATAGCTAATTATAGCTAATTATAGTAGGTACCATTGAAGAAAGATGTAACTGAAAATTTGACTCGCCATTTAGTCCGTGGGTGAACAGCCTTTTAAACAAACAAAAGTAAACAAAGTGGCTTTGTTTATCATAAGAAAGGCCCCTCCCGCTAATCTCGTTAAGAATTCACAAAACCAGTTAATTTTATAGCCAGGGCTTCGACACTGTACTTTGTTGCGGGTCGCATTATAAATAAAATAAAATTTCGTACGTTATAATATTTAATGTAAAAAACAAGCACATCAGGGTAACAGATTAAAACACTTTTGTACCGCAGTTCTACTGAATATATTTTTATTACATATAAACTTTTAATTAATTGCAACCGGTTTCGGACATCATCTTCATAATGTTTACATTTTAACAATGTCTGTTTTAATCTATAATATAATGGAGTCCCATCTGCATGGAATGCACAACACAAAGTGTCAACTACATAATTATCAGGTTAAATTTGAAATCAGCGCTGGAAAAAGGGAGGTTATCGTGGTATGGAGACTCTGTGGAGACATGTAATTTATGTTAAATGAACGTAGATAATATTATTATCTGTGGGTGCATCAGTGGAGGCCGTCGAAAGAAAAGATGGTTGGACTGTGTGAATAGCGACATACATGTGAAAGGAGAAAGAGTGAATGCTGAGTCAGCGTGCGATAGGGTTAAATGGAGGAGAGAGATATGTTGTGCTTACACTATGTAGTGAGAAAAGGAGAGAGAGATGTTATGTAAAATATGGATTAAATTTTGAAGATTATCATCATTGATTTGGTATGATATTATATTACATGCACGTCTTTTTCTATTATGGGCAAGCAGATACTATATTTTTCGCTTACTCCACCTTTATCCTTAATTTTATCAATATCTTCCAAGTTTACCGTTCACTCCTCCCAAATAGACTTTTAAATTTTCCGGGCCTCATATCCAATATTCCCACCATTCTTCCATGAAATTCCACTACGTCGATGTCATTGATTGATCGATTAGCAATCCAAAAAAAAATCCTTTCGATTCACACAGTGCCATCTAGCCCCAAAGTAAACAAAGCTTGTATTATGAATGAAACAAAATTGATAAACTACTCATATATATTTTAAAATACTTACTTATTATTCATAAAACACCCAGACGCGTAACAGAAGTTTAAATTCATCATTTCTTTTCTGCTCGGCCGAGAATCGAACCCGTGACCACTGCGTGCCACCCCGGCAAGTTAACCAACCACTACCTACTACTGAACCTAAAAAACGTAAAGTTATAGAATATACTGGCCGAAGCCTCGGCGTATTGACTTATTTCCGTATCCAATTTGCCAGCAGAAAGTGGCTTACTTTAAGCCCTCTTCGCGGCCCTGGTCTTATCAGAGACCGAAGCTTAAAAGGCCCCTTACAAATTGCCTTTGAATTGAACGCCTTTTATCTGCAGCTGCGTCTGTTAAGAACTTTAAAAATTCCTCAGCTAGAGAATTGACAAACCTTTTTTTCCGCTCTGCTAAGTATTTAATTGACTTAAGAGGAAAATGCCTTTATTTAGTTCTAGAGCGGATCTATGAGGGTACAAAATACATACAATAGATCGACTCCTGCACAAAAATTCATCTTCTTAAGTGATCCGTCTGTTTCAGCGCCGAATTAGGCGCCCGGATGCAAGGTTTTAACTTTATCTTTTAGTATGTTTAAGTACTTTATGGTCTCTCAAATATATTCAAGACGTAATCTGCGTTGTTTCCTAAATAAAAATAACGAATGACGCGATGTTAAACATACAGCCCACTCGTAGATCCGAAATCACATCACAAGCCAAGTATGCGTAGAGTAAATAAAAGGCTTTATTATGATTTGCTGTGCACAAGAGTTTCATAAGTGCTATTGCGTTAATGTCCAAACACAGCGAAACGTTACAAGATTGTATGTAATCGTTCTTCTTGAAGTTAGGTGCGAATAGTTAGATTGTGTTAGTGCTAACGTGTTCATCAAATTTGAGCAGTGTTGGCCAAGATCGTGTAGAATAGAATATTCTCGTAGCACCAACACTTCCCGATAACGGCGAGGCCATAACATTTCGATGCCGCGGTGCATCGTAAAAACGGTACAATGACGCTACGCAAAAAATTTCAGCGCAATGGCATCGTGCTTCTTGCGACAACGGCCATGACTTCAGTTTCCAATTAGAGGTATCGCAAAGGACCGGATGTTCCTAGAGACTAACGCGGCAAAGCAAAAGGTACTCATCTAGTGGGATAAGGGCAGAATTATGAAGCACAGAATAGACACTGTTTGACAAAAATGAAATCAGTGTGTTCGTTCATTCACTTAAAACTTTATTTACCAACTCCAAACTGTCCATTTATATCTATGTTCGATGCTTTAACACTCACAGTTTTTTAATAAATATTGAAAGTAAACGGTGCTAGGATTGATGACCGCTGATTGGTATAAATTGATTGTTGAAATTGAAATCAACATGTTAGAAAGGACGTTGTCCTCTCGATTTGACGGCGGCGATGCGCGGTCATAATTGCACTTGAACTTTTGTCACAGCGTATGACAATACACAGGCGTTAGGCAACATATACCTATGTATCTTTTTACGCTTAGATATTAAATTACGCAATGAATTTTATATGGTTTTCAACAATAGAGAGAGTGATTCAAGAGGATGGTTTAAAAGCAAGAAAAATAGGGTGAGTAAGGGTACCTAATGTGGGTATACGCGAACGCGCCTGGTCTACTATTATATTAATAGTCATCTTGGTGCCTTGATCATTATCCAGGATTTGGTAGATCAAATATTTTTTATGTCACACGATGCTGTAGACAAACAGGCAAGCGGGCCACCTGACAGAAAGTGGTCACCGCTGCCTATAGACATATGCAACACCATGTGTATCACCAATGCGCTGCCGACCAATGCGTTTTTAATCAGTACCTAGAGCGACTGTGGAAATTGATTGTATATCTTACAATCTGGCAATAATATTATAGGTGGTAATATTCATGAATACTTTACAAAGACTTTTCTACCAGGAAACAGGCCCATACTGCCGCACGAAGTAAGGTTTTAATTTTCATGTCAGGTTAACACGAAACCCACTAAGTCAAACCAACGTCGCTTACTAGTGTGTTCCCTAAACTGCATAAGTAATGTGGACATGTTGAAGGCTAGAGTGAATAGGTTGTTTCTAGATGCAAATTCAATCTAGGCGGCTCGGCTAACGAGTTTATCATTATCATCATATATTTAAGAGTGTAACTCTTGTCGGTGTAGCAACAGGTACCTATATACTTAGGTAAATTAAATAACATTACTGTCTATCCATTAAACGAGTATTCATATTCATATTTCTTTATTAGTATTGTTCATACATTGTAAAGCACAATATTGTTAGTGCATGGGATGTTTCCCCATTTAATTGGCGACAAAACCTCATTGAATGCAGAGGCATCATCACGCTGACTGGTACAACCCAATTAGCTGCATTGTTCCAGCCAACGTTGCATACCTCATTAGCATTATTTATGAACTATTTGGAACCGAACTGCAAAATGCTGCTCGCAAAATGAAACCCAAAATTTACAGAACAATTCAATTCCGAAAACCACTCGTTTATTTTTTTATTCAACTGATTATTGTACACAATAATGATATACAGAGAATTATAACAGATTCCAGAGGTTTATTTCGCTTATTCCTTTTTTTTAACCGACTCAAAAACGAAAGATGCTGGAGGTTCTATGTTGGACTGTATTATTACTTTTTTCGTATGTTCACCGACTTCTCCTTTACCGTAAGAACATCGGTTAGTGTTCAACTAACCGAATATCATCACAAAGTCATTGGTATATGGCGGCAGCGGGGCACAGAATATTAATACTACCTGGGATTCGAACCCGCGAAGCTAGAGAATTGTGTCAGGACAGAGCAAAGTGGCGGTCCATAGTCTCTGCCTACCCCACCTGTGGGACACAGGCGTGAGCTTTATGTATGTATGTGGATTCGAACCCGGTACCTTTCGCTTACGAGTTCGATGCGCAATAACTTATATCTCTTCATATTTTACGAGTATAATAAAAGTCTCACGCCGCGTCTGTCTGGCTGTCAGTCTGTACGTTCGCGATAAACTGGGAAACTACTGAACGGATTTTCATGCGGTCAACAGTAGATAGAGTAATTCAAAAGTAACGTAAATAGGGTAGGACAACACGCGAACGAATTCGCTGGCCAGTTAGTAATAAATCATAATATTTTTAACGAAATTCGCGCGGGGGCGCAACCGGGACATAATGCCAAGATGATGATGATGATGATTCTTAACGAAATTCTCATAAGTTATTACACATTCCGAACCAATAAAGGTAAAAACAAAACCCTAATAGTATACACGTATACTATACTACTATCTGCCAGATATTCCTAAAAGTATAAAATCCTTTTTATCAACAACGGGATTCCGATTCAAGAAACCGTAGGGGAAACAATTTCTTGTTATATTCCCATATGTGTGGTTACTGTATTGTGTGGTTACAATCTCCTGTGGTTGAATATAAAATTTGCGGTCACATACTGTGGTACGCGCGCGGCTGGTTTGGAATATGTAACCGTTTATAGATCCATGATGATCTATTTTTCGCGCTCTTTTATGCACCATTTTTGCCTTTTAACTGACTTCAATCACTAGTATAGGGTTCTATTCCATAAATTGAATTAATTGACACTCGAAGACAGAGAAGTGCATGAATCGAAGATGTGAATGGCGATAGCACAGAGACAAAAATACTACGTACAAAGCGACAGTAACCGCTATCCATCAGGTGGGATGTCTGCTCGATTACCACTGACATAAAAAAAGTAAACACATACGAAATATTGGTAGTACCTGCTTAATATTAAATATTGCTTTTCTCGCCACGTCGAACAGAATTCGTACCTATATATACCTACCTTAGTAAATCAGTCATAAAAATAAGAAATGCGGCGAAATATCGAGGTAAAAACAATATTAACCGTGGTAACAAAGTCTTAAAACCTATAATAAAAATATAAGGTTGTACAAATGAACCAAAAGACCTCGGACATTACCTCTGAATCTCTCGAACTCGTACAACGTATCTACGACAACCATCTAATAAAAACACAAACATCTAATGAATTATGAAGAAGAAAAAGACAACTTTCATTCACACGCACCCACAATCCCATCTGAATCGAACCCAGAAGCCGATAACCAGAAACCTACGACAAGATCGTGACGTAAAGTTGATGTAACGCAACGGTGAGTGATTTATTTACCTTTCCCAACAATTAGGACATCAGAGGTTTGTTGTATCGGTGTTGAAACTGTGAAAACATCTGTTCGGCACGAATTTACATTCGCCCACAGCCAGCCTACGTAAGGCAACGGATTATAATAACTATCATTTTCTAGTAACGCCAATTTGCGACTTACCTCAGCACTGGTATTAGACACCTAGCATTAGACAGTAGATAGCTAGTATTGGCACTGTCAGTCATTACAATTGCACGCAACTAGACAGGATCCTGTGGTTACCGCTTTGTAAATTGCATGGTGTCGATTTTGTAAATGGATATAGATATAATTATTTAAGGAACAGCTAACTCGTTATCTAGTCAAGTATGCCTTGAGAACATCTTTCTGTGGTATTTCCGTACAGTAGATTATATTTTTCCAAGTTCTATAATTGCGTCTTGGTTTCAACATCGCGGTTGTGCTAACCCGCGCGGTGGCCCGGGGTCCGCCGTGACCGTGATCCAGGACTGGCAGAGCAGGTAATTGCATAGAGCGACTGCCATTTGAGCTCTGTGACCTGCGTGTAATCCCTCACCAGGACATTGGTTAGTGTTCAACTAATATGCATCACCAAGAAAAAGATAATTGGTGCATAGCGGCACTGGGTTCGAACTAGGTACCTCTCGCTTACGAGTCAGACCCATTAACCATTAGGCCACCGACGCTTTTAGTGATTTCCGTACAGTGATTTTGTCCAAAAATGTGATGGTTGGTGGGTTCCTAACGCGTGGTTCTTCAAAAGACATCTCCGTAAGTACCTCAAAGGCTGGTACTGGCTTCGTCTTAGGTTGCAGATGTTCTGGACAACAGTTACCACTTACCACTTTCCAACAGGTAGACCATCTGTCCGTGGGACTCCTTAAGCAATATAATAAAGTGATAAGTGTGTGGGGTCTCATCGTAAGTGTGCTAATGGGACCCCGTGGGAATTGTCACAGGGCCGATTCTTTTAAATCATAACTTGTGAGTGTGTGCGACACTTCACTGTGACGAAGTGACGATGGTGCTTTCAAAAACATATCTACTATGATATTTGAAATATAACGTCACTAATACTGTGAGGGAAAACATCGTGATGAAACCTGCACATTCGGGCAACTGAATGTGTAACCATGATCCAATCTGGTCAGGTTTCCCTGGTAGCAGGGTCACGGAGGTGAGATGGCAGTCGCTGCACTGTAATTATCTTATCTGCCAAATCCTGGATCATTGTCAAGGAGGACCCCGGGCCCTCGTGTGCGAGAGCACAACCGGGACAAGTTTAACGCCAAGATTATTTTTTGATATGATTTAATATGATTATTTTTAATGACTAGTCAGAGCAAAATGGCATCCGCTTTTTAGAAAAGCTTTCACTTTTTTTTTATTGATGAATTTCTATTCACAAAATAGGCAAACACCCAGCCGTTTAACTACAATGCAGTTTAGTTCTTGCCTCACAATACATAGTTAAGTAATTTCAAAGACAGGAAACGCGTAAAATTCTTCAAACAGTGAAGGTGTTAATTCCTGAGAGCGACCACACAATCACATTGAAAGTGTTACTCGTGTTTCTCATGCTTGCTTATATTTAAAAGTAGTACATAAGTATTTTTTTTTTTCAAAAGTGTTTGAGTAGTTATGATAAAAGTGTTGTTTCTTTCTTTTTACGTAACCGACATTAAAGGTTAATACTATCTATCACAACCCAATAAATTATATTATGTTCTTATACGTCACGTATTTACATAAAAGTTACCTACATATTTAACACAAAAAATAAATACATGTTAGAAATAAGATAGTAGACCCAAGTTCTGCAAGTCAGCTGCTTGTAGTCTCCTGATGCAACAAAGAAACTTCTTCACTACAATCCTTTTAATTGAAAATAGTGGAAAAATACACGAATTAAAGAGAAAAACTTCCTAAAACAAACTAAACAGTTTTAAAAATTTCAATTTCTTATTTTAAAGTTTCTTTTTTTCTATTTATATTGTAAAATATATGGAGAATCATGAACGTGTATTATTTCCTCCCACTTATAACTGAAGCCGCAGGTACTGCTAACTGTTTTACCCTCATTGTTCCTTCTCGATGATGACCCGAGTGATCTTGAGCGAGCTTACCTATTAACAGTCGCCGCCTTTGAGCCGCCTACACGCGTATGTGCAACTACATGTGTAGTAGTGTCCGACCGAAGCTTCGGCTTCGGCTACGGCCACCTTCTTTGGCGAAAACTTCGGTTTCTGTCCAAAACCCGGCCAAAGGTTTCTCGATTTCCAAGCAAACGTCGAAATTGAACGAACTGTTGAAAGATTTTTTTTTTATCTTTAGAACAACTTCTAGAGATGATTTCAAATACCTTTCTATATTATACAGTCAATATCATCTTTCAATATTAATGTTTTAAAATCATTGTAGCCAATCTTGTGTAGCCAGGCTTGTAGCCAATCTTGAACAAAATTTCTTAGAGCTTTCGGCTTCGGCTTTGGCTTCGGCCAAATAGTGGCCTAGGTCAGACACTATTGTGTAGGTACAGTACGTACCAAATATAATGACAATAGCGGCTTGACATCTGGGTTGAAAGTAATTAGTAAATGGTCCAGCAATTACGATAATAATTTAAATAATCGTATTCGTTAAAGATGTCTTTAGTAGAACTGTTTATAATATTTATCATGTTTTCTTGAAATAGTACTTGTAGTGAAAAAAAATATTAAAAGAGCATTGTATCTTGCCATTATTAAGCATTAGAAACAAAGTTAGTCAATAATTCACTAAAACATGTTTTACAATAATTTTATCAAATATGACCCTTTGAAGTATTACAACAATCACATTCGAGTTAGTTCTGGCCAAGAGGTCAACGACCATTATTGCTAATCCATTTGGCACGTACTATAAATGAAAAGCGCATTGATCCTTACCTCATTTTTTAAACATTGCGGAACATTAAATATAGTATTGTGACTATCGCTCATAAAGAAGATTAGTCTTTGGATGCGAATTCGTAAATATTCGTGTTATTCGAACGAACTGCAAGATTAGATCGCATCCCGACCCCTTGAACTCTATGGCACATCTCGCGCGATAGGTGCGACTTGCGAGCTACTTCGGTTATTATAGAATCCACACAATTGCGAAGAAAATTTGCTGGCTTAACAAACCCGACTCGTATAATACATTGCGGCTATAGGTAGCTTGCTTAAAGCCTAAAGTCTAGAGTCTTACTAGTCGCTTAGCTGCTACCAAGTGATAGGAAGCCGCCAAGAACTCACTGAGACTCGCTGCGAACATTATCCGTCCATTTTACTTCAGTGCGGCTTTGTACACTACAAAGGAAGACTCAATTGCGTCCAGTATCAATCCTGTACCTTTCCTGTGAGCAATTACAGTCGCTACCTCATCCTCTTAACACTCTAGTGACGCCCGCGATTATGATCACTGCCACTGCAGTTACCACCTACAGAGTACGACGAGTCTATTACATAAAAAGCATTTTCCCAAAAATCGAAAGCGTGTTGTGCGTGTCCAATCGCCTAGGGAAACACTGGTGGCTTCTGGCGGTGCGTCTTTCACTTACGCAATGCTCCGTGGGTGGGAGCGCGACGGTGAACGGTTCTAACGAACTGACTCTATTAAACGAGAGGTTGTGAATGCGGTTACAGCTAATTATGGTGGAAGCTCGCGTTTTCTTTGGTTTAATTGTTGCGCCGTGTCCGGTGGTACGGCGCTATTCGTACGGGGACAGGATGTGGATACTCTCATTACTCGCATTGGTATTCCCTGTTTGCGTTATGGTCATTCTCTTCAAAAGTCAATTTATAGGAATTGGTACCCCATTCGCTTGTTAATATATAAATACTCACCACTATAAGATACAGGCTGTTGGCGATTGCTGGCTAAAATTGCGGACGCCAATAGAGAACCTTTCCATCTCGTCGACCAATGTTCTGTGCGCACATTTAGGTATGTACATAGGCAATACAGAACTATTTCATTAATACGTAACCCAAAATACAGATTGACTTATTCGTGTGTTCGTGACATCAAGAGTTGCTGCTTGCTGATGTGCTCGTGATTACAAAATAAACATCATTTCCTATGCTACCAACTCAAAAAAAATCAGCTGTTTCTTACATTGTAGGGTCTTGCCCTGACTTGTATTATTACTTACGCTTATTAGAGCTCCTGTTCAAACAACTGGTCAGCACGTTGACACTTTTATTTTAAATTTTTATACGTATTTTATCGTTTTTATTGGTTTCCTTGGGTTTGGCCCTTCAGGCTTTAATGGATCTCCAATTCATTATATTATGTTCTGAAAAGAGAGGATACTATGTTTATTTGAATACGACCATTATTTTAAATTGTCTACGAATTATGTATTTCTAGACGTACTTGTTTTGTTAATTTGTGAATTTGTGTCCTTTTAGCCTTGGAGACAATATTTATAATATCTAATATAATAATTTTTATATCTAATACTTATATTGTTTACAAATTGTTTTGAAGTTGTCAAGCGGTGACAAACCGTGATCGATGCCATGATGGCGAATATTTTATTCCTACTTGTTGGCCAAGAAAACGACGGTGGCTATCATAAATTTGTAATTGACGGCGAGAGAAAGAAATTCAGACGGATGTCTGGGAGTCTGAAGTTTGGAAGTAATGAAAGATGAAGGATTTTTTATGCTATTTTACAAAAATGAATATTATTTGAAAAGAGTTATCCCAGCCTTCGAACTAACTACGAAAACAGCAGATTATTTTGCGATTTCACAGTTGGTTCTATAGTAAAGTTCTCACTAGCACATGCGGGGTATGCATGAATTTACAGTCACTCTGTAACCAAGCCGACAGATGTCGGAAATCACCGACAAAGTCTACATATACTCAAATATTTTCCAAATTACTGAACTGATTTAAATGAACCAAAGCGATCCGCACCGAAATCGGTACAACCGATCGGGAGCTACGCTGCCACATACAGACACACAGACACAAACGTAAAACTTATAATAGTATTGTATTTTGCATAGATTGTTAAAAATAGTTATCTTGACGTTATGTGCCGGTTGCCTTTCGCGCATGAGGGCCCGGGGTCCGCCTTGATCATGATCCAGGCTTTGGCAGATCAATGAATTACAGTGGAGCGACTGCCATCTGATTTCCTAGACCCTGTCAACAGGGGAACCAGACCAGATTGGATCACGGTTACCCATTCAGTCCGCGTGAATGTGGATGTTTCCTCACAATTTTTTCCCTCACCGTAAAAGCATCGATTAGTGTTCATCTAAAGTACATAACTTAGAGAAGAGTCCTTGGTACATGGCAGCACTAGCTATCGAACCCAGTACCTCTCGCTTGCGAATCAGACACCTCTAGGCCACCTACGCTCCGTAGGGGGTTTAAAATAGACCCATTGCAATGGTACTAGACCTTAGGCAGGAAGTCTAGACTTACTTCGAATATTGGTCTAAAGTAGAGCACTGGTCCCCTTATGTAGTAAATAAAGTATCTTCCCGCCATCTGTATCTATGTACGCTTAGATCTTTTAACTACGCAACGGATTTTAATACGGTATTCATCAATAGATAGAGTGAGTCGAGGGGAAGGTTTATAGCAAGAGAAAAACGCGTAGGTAGAGGTAAAGTAGGTGGAGGATAAATGTAAGGTAGGGTAGAAGTAGGACGCCAAGCGATCGAAATCATAGTAAATAATAAATAAATGAATATGCTTGGACAATTCACACAGCGCCATTTAGCATATAAGTAAGCAAAGCTTGTGTTATGGGTGCAAGAAAACTGATAAGCTACTGATATATTTTTTATACACATACGTTTTTTTTTTTTTTTTTATTCTTTGTTGTACACACAAACATGACATAATTATACAGTACAGTAACAGATTTATACAATAACTCCCAGACCCGTAACAAAATTTAAATTCATCATTTCAATTTCTGCTCGGCCGGGAATCTAACCCGGGACCTCTACGTGGCAGACCGGCACGTTCGCCAACTGAACTACTCAGGTCGTCAAACCACTCAGATTGTCAACTATAATAGAACGGCTTTATATCATCAAACCACTCAGATTGTCAGCTATAATAGTAAGGCTTTATATGCTCCATAGTTGAATATTCTCCCTTCTATACTGTACATTCTCTACTTCAGCACGAACTTTAAACCACATACCGTCATTTATATTTTTCAATAGTTCATGAAATACCTTATCTAAGCCAGCAGCCGTCTAAGTTAATCTAAAATAGGGGGAAAATACATTAGGTGTTTACTAGGAGGAATGTTAAAAGGGTTATAAAACCCAAGATCGTCGAATTGAAGCCAGCCACGGCGTACCGTAAAAATGTCCTCTCCGGTGGTTTATGGCTGGCCCTCACACTATACGCAGTAGGGTACGTCGCAAAGCAGATTTTATTTATTTACTGGCAATGTGTCACCTTTATTGTTTATTAAAACCATGCTATTTAAAGTTTACTGTTATCTCAAAGACAGCAGGCTTTTAATGTTGGTTTTCTTTATGTAATACGGCAGACAAACAGGCAAGCGGGCCGTTTGATGGAAAGTGGTCACCGCCGCCTATGGACATCAGCAACACCAGGGGCGCTAAGGAGACCTCTAATACCTATATCTCTTTAACGACCTCTTGGTTAGTAAGTAAGAAGTAAAATAACAAGTAAGGTACTGGCAGCTCTATTCAGTACATTTTCGTAAAATGTGTAGCAAAGGGGCTATTCATCATATGTTTATCTCATTATGTACAATCACATGTGTGTTTTTTGCTTTACATAACCGCACTAATTTTACCGGCAGAAAGAGATTTTGCGTCTACAAATATTTGTGAATTATGTATAGTTTAATCAACTACGGAAATAATATTACTGCATTACCAGTGGCCCACTGCGGGGGTTTCATTTATCTGGTTATCTCCAAGGAATAAGGGCGGTTTTCCTTCACCAACTGTCAATATTTCGCTAGTCGTCCTCCACATCCTATATAATTCTAAATTAAATGTACAGACACGGCTTTTTTACAGTTTTATAATAGTAGGTGGGTATACTAAAATCGATTCCTATACCCATACCGAAGGCTTGCTCTCAATGCACACAATCAATGTTTCAGAAGGATCACTGATAAACGTAACAAACCTTGTAAACGCACCGTAACACTTCAAACGGCTGCTATCTAGAGAGATAAGGCCACCATTAATTACAAGTATTTTCTTGACCCATGTACCTATTTTAGTGTTAAAAATATTTTATTGCGTATACTCATTCATAAACAAGCCAAGCTGTTATCGGTTACTGTAGTAATTTGTACTTATATTATTTGCTACCGCGATAACCCTCAGACGATACCAAATCGTAAGGAATACTTATATAGTAGCGTAGATAATAGCGTATACCTATTATTTAAATAATGCGAGATACTTAGGGAGTTCTGAATCCAAAATAACATAAGTTTCACGAAACATTGTCATCATATCGTGAAGGAGCGTCGGTGGTCGAGTGGTTAAAGTATCCGACTCGTAAGCGAGAGGTACCGGGTTTCGAATCCCACTGTACCAATGACTCTTTTCTGAGTTATGTATGACATATTGAATGCTAACCGATGCTCTTGAAAACATCGTGAATATCAACATTCAGGCCACTGAATGTGTAACCATGATCCAATCTGGTCAGATTCCCCTGGTAGCTGGGTCACAGAGATCAGATGACAGATCCACTGTAATTATCTGATCTGCCAAATCCTGGATCACGGTCAAGGCGGACCCCGGGCCCTCGTGCACAAGAACACAACCGAGACATTAATGCCAAGATGAATATGTTTGTCATTATATCGTGGATTTTCAATCTAAGCAGTTCAATATTTTTACCTATGCGCAAAGTAAAAAAAATATAGGCACACCTTATACCTATTTCAGTAATGCAAATACTGTACCAAGAAAATCAGTCAATAAGAGGAAATGTGTAACACCTATCGAGTTGTACCAGAACACTCGTTTCCAATAAGCAAATAACGTACATGACTAATCATAATCAACAAACAACTTGGTTGCCTACCGCCATGAGTCACGACTCATGATTTACAAAAAAATCACATCCGTTCAGCATCGATTTTTAGCTTGTCAAAATTGTAAAATATGGTATAGGTAATTGAATATGAACCGAAGTGAGTGCTATTTCCAGAATTTCACGGATTATTAATCAATATCGATTGTTCCAGAGTATGAATGTGATTTTTTATACACTAAGGTGGAAAACCACTCAGCATGCGTCCAGCAGTTACCGCAGCCTATAGACGTAGAGAGATATAATTTATTCTGTGTTGTATCATGTATGGCATACGGTAATCTCAAAGCCAATAACAGAAAAATATATACGAAGTTCTAACAATTATGCAAATAGCATTATTTGCACTGTTTGTTGCTTGATGACTTCTACTAATGTCAAACTACAGGTTTTAAAACTTTCGTGGTTATCTGCACATATTATCGGGTTTGTTACCACGGTTAGTATTGTTTTTACCTCGATATTTCGACGCAGTTGCATGCGTCATGGTCACGAGTTGACTGGTGCCGCTGTGTGAAGTCGCTCCTAAGGTCCACCCTCTTTCGACCATGACGCATGCAACAGCGTCGAAATATCGATATTTCGACGTGGTAACAAGCCCGATAATATGTGTAGTGAATGTGTAATGTCAAACTACGTTATTTATACGTTTAATGTCAGAGTAGACCTTCAGATCGTCGATATACTTTCTTTCTGCTGCCCTTACGACCCCGTACCCGGTTTCCATAGAACCCACTATGCAATACATAATAACGTTATATTACGCCTTTTTCCCGTAAGGTTAGGCAGTAGTGTCCGACCGAAGGTCAATTTCTGGCGGAAGCTGAAGTCGATTAATAATTTAATTGCAATAATATTTGTTCAAAATAATAATAACCACCTTCGGCGAAATCTTCCGCTTCTTCCGGGTTTCGCCCCGAAGCCGAAGGTTTAGCCGAAGGTGGTTTTTTGGCCGACGGCGAAGCCGAAACCAAAGCTTCGGTTGGACAGGGACAGAGACAGAGACCACATTGTGTCACACCGTAACGACGAGCATGTATGAAAGGTTGATGAATTTGGGAAAAGCGAGAGTGATGTGTCTCAAGCACGTAAGGGTATATATGGTCGTATATACCCTTACTATGCAATAGTTGGAAATGTTTCCATCAACTTTGGTTCTTCTAGGTCTCTCAGGGAAATTCCGAGCATAACTCTCTCCACAGCTATAAAACGTAGATACTATTTACCTAGCACACACCCGTAGCCGTAAAACCCAGCATAGATACACATTTTGTCATAACATCTTGCACCGAGTGCATTAAATTTGCCGTAAAGTAGCTATTTCTGCGAATTTCACATTCGAAACGTGTTGATTTATTCCCAGTCTTATGAATTATTATTAAAATTACATGCTAGTTCGCCATAATAGTAAAATTTTACTGGACTATCTCGAAGCTTACGAAGCGAATAAAGTCAATTGTACATTGGTGCAATAGGTTTAGAAACTCAAAATTTTTTCATTTAGACAAACGTAATTACTTACTGGCGAAAGTTCCAAAATCCCCGACTGCTATTAAAAAACTAAATAGTAAAAAACAAGCGCAAACAGTTGTAAAACTATCTACAAAGGTAGTACTACAAAGTAATCCTTCTTTGTCACATTGCAAACCTTTGTCCATATATACGGTACATTACAATACGGTGATAACTCTGCTACCTGGGCAGTTAAGTGTACAAATATCTAGCATAAAGTTATTAGACCTACCGTCTTCATCATCTTGGCGTCGATTCCAGTTGTGCTCAAGGGCCCAGAGTCCGCCTGCCTACTTCTTGCCCACTTCGCCCGGTCTTCGGCATCCTAAGTGAGTGAGTTGGCCCGCATATCATTCCTAATGACGTACCTCTCCTTCCCGTACCTCTATGGGCCAGGCTTTAATAGAATAGAATATAATAGAATATATTTTATTGCGTAAAATGTGGTTTACAATAGATCTTAAACATTTTCACACAATTTACCAGAATCTGGCATGCAATAATATATAAAAACATACATCGATAACGTAAAAATAATAACATCTGGTTCGCTTTTTGATACGTCTCATTTATTGATTAGTGATCAACGTCACTGATATTGATCTTCGACAATATACGACTGTCAAGGGTATTAGAGAAAATATTTTTTGACAGCAATGTCATTTTTAATGGAGATTTGTGGCTAGAAAAATATCGAATTCGAGATGTCACAGCGCGAGAATTAGGACCCAGACATTTGTTCCCTACGTAATTTTTCGGTCTGCGCGAGGCGTGGCTACCATCGAAGGCGACCCTTATCGTAAATTATACCTAGCGGGTGTCAACTTTAATGTATCTAGTATTTATATGACTGTAGTCTCTACTTGCCTAGAAGTGAAAATGACGTGACGTTGACGAAAAAATGACTTCGTCCGGTTTTGAGATAAGGTGATAAACAAGGCGTAACTATTGCAAACAATGACGCGACGTTTATTTACACGATTCATCCAAAAGTTCAAAGTAATCACGTAAATACTGTTATACTGCAGACACCGTGCTCTCGCGAGAGGACAACCGGGATATTGACGCCAACGTGATTATTGTGTTATTTGTATGGAAAATAGGTGGCGAACAAAGTGGTATAATTGATACTAATAATAAAATTATTTATTAACAAGTAAATAATTATTGGTATTAGAATGAGCTGTAGGATTTTAACATAGGATTACATGTAATTAAATTTTACTGGAGGTATATTTATATATTACCTTGGATGCAATTTTCACCCAATTTTAGGCCGTTGTGATTGGAAATGAGATGAGATTCGTATTCAGCGGGGATAAAACCTCCAATTTAAAAAAAGTATTTAGACCATAAGCGTAATTTTACCGTTTTGTTCGCTCCTCAAATGCATGTAAAAAACAAAGTCGTAGGCCAAGCTAGTTATTTAAAGTCTCCATAAATTTTCCTGTAACGCGACACGGCCGTTTACTTCAATAGTTTAACTAAAGCGACTGAGAGATAACGCTCCTCCTAAATATTCTCTTAATTTTAAAACTCATTTGTTAGCGGTCGACCGATATATAAGTGTCCATTGGACTATTTGATGTGGCATTAGAACATTGTGGTATAGGTAAGAAAATGGATGACGACTTAAAATTAATAATTATGGACAATTATGGTACAACGAAAAGCATTGAATTAAAATACTTTAACCACCGAAAGACGCAGCATGGGTACGCCTCCCACAAGATGGAGTTCTTCAAGAAAGGGGTAAAAAGGTTTTTACAGGGTCAGCAACACGTGGGTGATGCCCCTGATATTGCAAACGTCCATAGGCTGCGGTGACTGCTTACCATCAGGCAGGCCGTAAGCTTGTTTGCCACCTTAGTGGAACAAAAAAAAAAGATTGACCGACAACCTGGTAAAGATCGCAGGTACCAGCTGGATGCGGAAGGCACAGGACCGGCCTTTGTGGAAATCTCTGGCGTTTCAGTTAATATTTTTTTAATTTAATAATCGTGCACGATTTCACACAGCGCTATCTAGCACCAAACTAAGTAAAGGTTGTACTATGGGTGACACTTTAAATACCTACATACTTATTTATTATACATAGAACACCCAGACCCTTTTTTTCATCATTTCAATTTCCGCCCAGCCTGGAGTCGAATCCGGAACCTCTTACGTGGCAGACCCGCATGTTAACCATTGAACTATTCAGGTCTTCATGATGGTGATGGGATGATGATGACAAACCATCAAAATCAAAACATCAGGCTAGTGTCATCTATTAAATAATAGGTACTTTAGGAAACCGATATACGAGCAATGTTTTGTATGTACTACCGAAAATGAACATTGAAACTCCAAAAATGCCACATCTTTATTTCGTAACTCGCTGCCCATACTTACGTTACGTTATCGGTGCTAGCCACGATTAAAGGACGTACAAGACCATAGCTGATAACCAGTAAACAGTGATAAACCGACTTCGGTCCGAGTCCGTCGTCCGCCACTTTTTATTTCCCGTTTTTTGTGTGTGATATTTATCTGAGACTGTTTATGTAAACAAACGACTTTATAAAGTTTTTTTTCACCTGAGACGCTGCTAAAGTACACAACGAAACCTAAAAATAGAACTATTAACGTAGAACAGTCCATCGTAGTTCATAAGAAACAGAGTTCACAATAATGCGGCTCGAGCTATCGGCTCCAAGAAGCCGGTGTACGTACACCTCATCACTGAAGAGTGTTTGGAAATTGCAGTAATTCGTCGAAATCACTCGATCACTGTTTTGTTATGAGACTGGCAGAAGTCAGTGGCTTCGAGGATGCGTAGAGGCGCGGTGCGCGTCGCCTGCGCAAGCGATCGCGCGATGTGTGCCCAACCATCCGGATTTGCTATGAGCGTGCCTAACTTAACAGCCTACCAGTTGCAAGGTACATTTTTGCGTGTTTTTTATACTCATTTTGTGTAAATTTCTTCCGACGGAGTTTTGCGACCACGAGCTATAGCGTAGTTCGCGTAACTTTAATTGTTCGCTTCTCCGGAGGAAAACTTTTAATAGTTCGTTGGTCCGGTGGAAAAGTTAAATACGTTCAGTAGTTTTTAGAACAGGCCGAGACTAACTTCCATCTTCCGCGCTGTGTATTTAAAATCTTTGCGTTGGTAAAATGATTTGTTGGAATCTCTTGGCTTATCTCTCAGCGTTTTGTGGCAAGCAGAAAAGTTGTCCCTTTTGATTTTCGGTACGCTTAGTTTTTTCGTGACCAATTGTGGCAAACCCAGTATCTTTTTCAATTTAAAATACTACGACCTTACCTATCGTGATATTGTAATTATGTATTTACTTACCAGCCAGTTCTTTACGGTGAAGTAAACTATTTTTATTTGCACTAAAGGCATGTGTTTTTTCAATATTTATGCCATCGCCGATACTAATGAAGTCCACGAACTCGTGCGCATACAACTCGTGAAATATATAATCGCGTATATAGTTATCAATAAAAATAATTATTTGATTTTATTCGTAATTTTTTAAATTCCGAACTATTTGCTGTATGAAATCACTATGCCTTTACCGGTTTTACATCTTATCGACGTTGTGAGTCACCAGTATTACCTACCACAGGAAAACACATTCCTAAGAAATATTTATCATTTAATAAGAAGTAGGTATCTGCCACCGGTTTTTCTTGTGTTATTCCTCGGTTGAGTTCCGGAGTGAATCTATTGTAGCTTATAGAATGAAAACCACGTTTTACGTAGTACGTAGTTGTGTAAGTATTTATTTTTTCAGTTGTTATTATTTATTTTCATATATAAATTCAAAGTTAATATTGGCGTTTCGCAAGCATTGTTGGCAGAAATAGACCTATGTGCCTTTCCGATTACCATGTGGCGATCTCTATTCCCTTAACCCCCTGCCACCACCCTGCCACCAGTAAAAAGGATAATATTATATTATTTCTTGCCAAAATTGTCTGGAATAAGCTAAATGCAATAAGGTCACTTTAGATTATGGTGGTACGTTTTTAAACAAATTTTATCAAACCTTTTATTTCCATTCGTTTTTAATGTATGTTTGTGCAATTGGCCGTTAGTAAATAATATCCTATTGAGCGTGAAATGGATTTCTAATGTAAATAATATAAAACAAAGCAATTAAATAGAAAAATAGTAAAATCACACAACTGTGGTTTTTTCGATTTAAATGCCTTATTTTATATTATTAAGCTATAGAAAGATATTTGCCACACATTCGAATACATTTACTAAGACCGGCTTGCACCAAATTCTTAAACGCAATTAAGAATCACATCAAAGTATCTTTGTGTGATGTTTTTTGTTTAAGTATCAACTTAAAGGTGTTTAAGAATTTGGTGGAAGCCAATTGTATAAGTAAACTCAAACGAATGCAAGAATGAAAAAATTAATTTAGTATTGGCGACGAACCCCATATTCCTTATGGGGTTCGTCGCCGTTCGTCAGGATCGAATTTAAGGAATATTTCTATTGTGTGCAATTAAGAGTTACGAAGTTTTACGAGTAGCTACTCAACTTATAACTGCGGTTCCGCGTTAATTACTCCCGACATCTAGACAACACGCTGGTTCCCTTGGCGTACCCTACCAATGTTTATAGAACTGGAGTAGGTCACAGCGTACGCTTGTGAATGTGAATTGTGAAGTGACCTGATTGTGTTCGGTACGTTGAACGGGCGCAGAGTTCATTTGACGTAGATCGCACTAGAATGGGACGGAAGAAACTCTACGGCGATTCATGAGCTGTAATGGTGCGCACACGCACTCTTTCCCAGCCGTATCGCATCACAGATCTGTCGCCTTTTTTTGAAGTTTCCGAATGGAATATTTGACCCCGTATAGTTGTGTTTCTGAGTCGCTGTTCTTATTAACGTTTATAGCTGACATGGTAGATGTTATCCTATTTTATTACCACGTTTTTATTAGGTCGCTTTCTTGCCTGTTTGTTTATTTGTTTGTTTATCAGTTCGGTATAAATTTTGCAATCGATTTCATACTAATTGCCCGATAAGATAGACATTCAGAACTGGATGACAACGCAATATTATGGTGTCATTGTACTCTTTTAGTAGATAATGTACGTAATTAATGTACAAATATAATAATTATTATAATTAATTTGTAAAAGACTAAATAGCAGAAAATATTATATACTTACCTATTACAATGTATTTCGTACAGATTAATAACCCTATAAAGATTCCTAAAATCCTAACCCCATATAGATTGTTTAATAAATATAACAATTCTTGTAAGATGTAAAACGAAAAGGACGTATTACGCACGCTTGTAATGCAACCATTATATTTTGAATTCGCCCAAAGTTTTTGCAAGCAAAGTAATTTTATTTAATCACTTACAGTAAGTAATTCTATTGTGTATAAAAAACGTATATGTAGTTACTTTAAGTTAAGCCGACCTTTTCAACTCCCGGCAAATGATATTTTAAAAATCTAATTTTCCATTACAGCTGGTGTTCTCAAGTGACGCGTTTATCAACGATCAGATATTTACTTATAATTTGACCGAGCGCGACTTCGTTCGTGTGGCGTCCTACCCTTACCCTACAACTACCCTACTTTACCCCTACTTGCGCTTTTTTTCTTACCTTAATATGCTTGCTTACTTTCATCAAGTAATTGTGTGATTCAATCACTCTACACAATTACTTGAAGTATCTTATTGTAGGTCGAAATCTGGGCTGACACATAAATTGCGGATTTTAAAACAAACTCTCGATATAACATACCTATTACTGTTTTAACATACTTTTTAATAGTCAGTAGGTATTTCTGTATAGTTTCATGCCTGAATAAATTGATTTTTCGAGATTGTATCTTCTAAGAATCAATAGTTAGGTGTGTACGTGAAGGTTTTCAAACATACCTATTAGGACAGAAATGGAAAGTACAATTTCACACTTAGTTGGAAATGTAGAAAGTACGAGAATTGCATAAGACGACTCGTAGAAAAATGCAGTGTTACAAACAAACAGGCTTCGGAAGAGATTCCGTATTTCAACTTTTCTAATTGCAATTAGCAGTTAAAAAAATCAAAAATAAAGAGAAAAATATGTATAAATAAGCACAACTTTGCACCCTGCACTAGTAGGAAAGTATTCTAGTAATACCTAAACTTAAGTATTCGGAAAGCAGAAAACAACACAACGATAACGATATTTCGCTGAACTTCTCTATTAATTGCTAAGAAATTCAAACAACTTAATGAAAAACATATTTTTACTTCTATCACAATTCCTGCAATCTGTAGGTATCTGATAATCTATGTGTGTCAACACAACGATTCACAATTGCACTGAGCATTAATTCGATACTCGCCATATATTTTGGCGCTAACACAGGTCAGACGTAATTAGAGAATTATATGAAACAGTAGGAAATAACTTTTCCCGACAACGCTAACTACTTAGTAGGCGGAGACAGTGCGAATTGGACGGTAATAATGGACAATCATTGGGAAAGACATTTTCAAACAAGTGTTGACAGTATTATTTTCACTTTACGGTTGACAGTGTCTTTATACACAGAATATACCTATCGTACTATGTACCTACGTCTTCTCATAATTGCAAAGCCATAAAAAATTACATAGTTTAATTAGTCTTGCCCGTTAACATGTAATATGTGAATCATAAAAGAAAAGCCTCCGAATAAAATATGTAGTTACATTTATGTAGGTACTTACTCTTTTCTCGTAAGTATCAACGAAATAAACCGGCGAATCGAACGCGCTTTCACGCATTGTCTTCACACATCAACGGCTTAATACTTTACTATCTACTTTTCTCTCCATTATTTAGACATTTGTTGATGTCAGACCTACAATAGTACTGATTGGCCCTGCGGCCGAAGTGCCAGCCAGCCAGTGCGTGCACGCACCAGCCTCGCTAGACCTCCCACGAATCGTACATCCCTCTGTGACTCGCATGCTTCGCCCACAAATCCCAAAGGGCCGAAGGGCCAAACCAACTGGACATAACATATTAATATTTATTAGGAGAAAGGTATTTTGTCTGTGCCTTTGTAATTTGGCCCTTTTCTGTTTCGCCGTTTCTTGCGTAAGGTCTAATTTGAATGAAAAATCTTTGTTTTGAACGCCTGCCTGCGGCTTACGGGATCATTGTTTTTCATATTTTGACAGGGCCCTCGGACCTTTGCACCTTCTTTGCATACATTTCTGGAGAAACCTCGCTACAGGTTTGATTATTCAAATGAACCTCGGCTGGTTGCCACACAACCATCTAGCTCAGTAGAAAAAGTGGAATTGAGTTGCATAAGTTCACTAGTTGATTTTATTTTTTCTTTTGTTGCAGAGATTGAAGCAGCTGAGGCGTGCAAGTGGCTGCGTGCTGCCGGCTTCCCTCAATATGCTCAGATGTATGAAGGTGAGTGATTGTCAATAAACACCTGATTCTATTAAATACTGAATCATATCGCGTATATTTTGAAGACAGGACAGGTGAAAACTGCACTAAACTGACGAGCATAAAGATGGAATTAGAGATATAGAGGTTTGCCAGAATTGTAGCAAGTGAAACAATGCGCCTACGCTTATGGGAAATGGGCTTACCGTAGCTCGCGTATGTACAAAATACTAAATCTAAAATACTATTGCTATGTCATAATGTTCGCGCATAAACTATCGCGGTTATTACTACACATTTTAAAGCCGAAACATACCTTTAAAATGTAATAGCTATAACAGGCTGTATGGAGTATAATTAGTCAAGTAGCACTAACAAACTCGACTAAAATTATTTATTTACAAGTAGGTATCAAGTATTCAATGTATCGAGTGTTCACCAAAAGTTGTCACCTGATGTTCTTTGGCTGTAATTTCTTTTATCAATTACAAACTTTGGTTCTGCTTTTGGATTATGTTTGTTTGATGACCTAATTTTTTATTTAGACGAGAACACGATATCGGCCAAGTGGACGCCGCCAGAATTAAAGAGCAAACGAGACCGATTTCCATCACTCTTGACATAACTTCCGGCGATAGTTTCTCGCATTCTTAATGGATCATTCATTCTTATTGCTGCAAGAGTTCGAGTCCTATTTTAGAAGAAGACGAAAAAACATTTATTCACAAACAACAACACGACAATAATTTTAAATGACAAAAAAAGGTAAAGACGGACCTAAAACAACAATAATCACAAAAAATAGAAATTATAATATTTATAGACTACAACACTATTCTACACAGTATACATTGCCAGTTTTACATAAATCCCTAAAAATAAATTTGCAGCGCGATCTTAGCGGCCAATGCAATCACCAAATCGGGAGATTAGGCAACCCGGAAGTGCAGCGTGTTCTTGAGGAGCACTTAATCTCTCGTTGACGTGTATTTTGTATCTGTTTATTGCAATGTCAAACCTGAATTGACATTTGCAGACTTTTGCGTCACCCTGTTAAAGGTAATTAAATATAACTTATCTTTATTTATAAAACAACAATTTGAACTAGAGAAAAGGCGGACAGAACCTCGAACTATTTTACTGAGTCAGATCGGATGACTCATAAGTCACCTTTAGTTCCACTGGCTTATCCTTATCCTTCAACGTCCCGGGTTGAAACTAAAACGCAGATGGCTGTTATGGAACCACGAATAATATCAAAATCTACAACCAACACAACAGCAAACTTATACAAACTGTCATTTTCAAACGTCGTTTTGTCCATTGTACAATTTTTTTCTATAAGAAACCTACGAAATATTTCTGATTTGAATATATCTTCACACAAAACTTTCAAGGGAGAACGATGACAATATAAAGTAAATTGTCCTTTAATAGGATTGATGCACAAAGCACGCCCCGTCATTCTTCGTTATTTATGGTTTAAGGGATAGTCCCTTCAATTTATGGAGTTCTTGTACGTCTCGAGTTGTTTGGTTAGTAACAAAGACGTTTTTACCCCAAAACATATCCTAAAAAATTTAAACATTATAAAAAAAAAATGTTAATTTCAAACTTAGTCCATACATTGTTAGTAATTACAATACCTTAAATAACTAGGTATGTTAAATAACTGGGTACAATTTATCTCGGCATTTATTTTATCTTAAAGCCAACTAAAATAGTGTTTAATATACCACGCGGCATTATAAACCACTCTGCTTTTAACTCTTTTAGTGAAAATATCCTCCTTTAAAAGCTGCACGCAAATATATTAAGATTTGATGTTCCAGTTTTATGACATGATCATGGCGTCACTATCTCTAGTGCCAGACAGGCATGTACGTAGTACCTGTACTAGATTAATAGAATGTTAAAGCAATGCCTACGAATCCCCGGTTAGGTTCCGCAGATACCCTTTTAAGCGCTGACACAAACACAAAGGTTTTAAAAGTTCTGTTTAATACAATCTGTGTGTCTGTCTGTAGCAGCGAACATAGTCTGTAGCATGTTAGCTCCACAATCGGTGCAACGATTTCTATTGGCATTGTAAGGCAGTTTGTAATAAACAATAGGGTTACCTGCGTAAGTTGTTACGTTTACTTTCATATAGGTATTTGCGTTTCATTACGTTTGTTTGATTTTTGTGGACACGTTTGCAAATGCAACACTGATAAAGTGTGACACCGTCTCATCACGGTCATGACATTGAGGACATCATCGTCACAACATTGAAGTCGACGAAATGTCAACGCAACACGTGACAATGACGTCAGTCACCGACGCCATTTTCGTCATTTACTGTTTCAAAACTCTACAAGGATCAGAACTAACTGCGTCATCTTATAAATATTCTCTTGATCGATAGCTGGAGTTGATGTTTGACACCCAAGCCCTTGTGCCAAAGTGCCAAATGATCTTTGTAGCACTGTTACATATATTCATAAATTATTATGATCACAGTAATTTTGACATCAGCCCGAGTCGTTAATACTTGTTGTCACTTGCGTTGAGATTATAACCCTAACACCTAGTATTGGTCGTAAAGCTCGAGGAATATGTGAGGTGCCCCCTAAGGGTAGGTACACCGTATTGAGAATTTTTTTGAACTAATTTTTTGCACAGGCAACAGCAATAGTAGCTCCCTCTTGACAGATCAGGTATTGGGACCTTACAACGGGATATTAATGCCAAGATGATTATAACTTTGTTAAAATTTTAGTTACATTTTTTGTTACTTTCTAAAATTAAAAGCAAAAGCATAGTTTCGTGGTCCAAATCTTTTTTAGCTAATAAAATTTTAAGTAATTTAACGAATTTCCTGACTACTTATTTCACATTGTCATATCTATCAGCTCCTATCAGGTGGTATCAAGATCATTATTTATTTATTTATTTATTTATTTCCATACAGTTTTACACCAATAAAATTCATACTTATAATATAAATTTATGTTTATAATCGAGACAAAGGAAGGATTGAACATCTTTGTACAAAAGTGTAATTCAATCAAACATTCTTAGGTTTATTTATCTTTTCTTTACGCGGAACCCTGAAACGACGTCGTCGTTTTCTGTTCGATTGGCACCAATAATACTTGGCAGTTTTTTATGGCATCTTGTACTCCATTAAACCTCGCATACGCTTTTATGTAGGGATGGCATTTAAGTGCATTTAGATAAAGTGAGGCACTAATTCACTTGTTTAATGAGGCACCGCAGTGGGTATATGGAGGTTTTCACGCGAATGCGAATAGTTCTTGCAAATACCTATCTTCTGTGATGCCTACTCTTTATCTTCATTCTAGGCGACGAATTTTGTAGGGTAGCTTGCTGTGACAAAACCTCTTGTTTGTCACAACCTTTACCCGTCCTTGTTTTCCTTAAATATTTAAAATATAAAATAAACTTAGCGTCTTGTCGCCAAATTCTGTACGTTTATCAGATTCGCCGCGAAATCATAACAGACACAACCTCATATCGTACGTACATTGAAGATAGTTCAGAAAAAAATAGTCGGGATCGGTTTCTCGAGCGTAACTACTCCCCAAAAGCTACTTTTTGTTGTTTGTTCGCGCATCTGAACTGAACTGATTTTGATTCGGTTTGTAGTTTAGTATTTTGCAGTTCAGGGTATAATCTAAGCCATGTTTCGTCTAATTCGGGTAAAACCAGGGATACAGCTTGACCTCCCCGTAGCACTAGCATTCATATTATACGGAGGTCATTTAAAATGGTAATTTTGGCAAATGCTAAACTGTCATAAAATGCTAGTAAATTATAGTTTTACGACGATCACTTAGGTACTATCAGGTGACTGTTAGCTCATTTGCTTCCCTCTGTTGTAAAAAACCAGCCACAACACAGCATCATCCAGTTTGCATTTAGGCAGTTATTATAAAACTATAAATGTCCTTTTAAAAAAAATATATACCCGACATACTTCTAAGAGCGAAAGTGTTTCTGAACGTTGTCCGAAGACACGAACGACCGTATTATAACGTGACAGCTAACGATACCTTACGTCACACTAAACCAAACAAAACATAACCGATTAGTCTTATCTCGAGAACAGGTAAACGTTTCCTAAAATGACTAAATTCCTTTGATACCGCGCCTCTCGCAAACAACTTTGAATTGTATTCGTTGGCCTTTAAAAGTTGAATTCGTCTGCCGGCTGTCCGTGACGGAAACACAGCCGCAGTTGTAAGGTTGTATTCAAAATGCTGACCGGTTATAACAGCTGTGTCGAGGAGGTAAGGGTGGTTTTGTTATTTTTATATGCGTTCGAGTGCTGTTTCTGTAGGACGCAGAGCAATCTAGCGGTAGGGGGTCGGCATTTTTGACAATCAAATAGACGTACCTGTCATAATATTTTTTTTGCCGCCCTGATTGGCTCAGGTATGCTATTCAGTGCGCTTTCGTGCTTCTAACGGGGAGGTCTGTTTTAATAACGGCTAATGATGAATTGTCATACAACAATTTGCTGTACTACGTGGTGTGGATTTAAATTTTAAGTTTCTTAAACGGGATTGCCAGACAGACGAGGTAAGTGTCACTGCCTTATTAAATTCACGACAGTATGTGTTAATTCAAGAAACGTAGGTACGCTGTTTTTAAATTTCTATCTGTTATTGTTGTTCATATGAGAATTTATTGATTTCTGGACCAAACGACCTCAACCTGTATAAATATTGAAACCGTATCAGCTTTTTATGAGACGCTATATAATGTTCTCATGAGGGTGCATGGCATTATGTGAATTTATGATAGGACAAAGGCATTACTTCTTCTAGTGTACTACGAGCCGTCCAATAAAACGTACCAATTGGATATAATACCACAGTACATGTCTATCTTCATCTAGATCCGCTTAAATCGCCGCTAACTATTCCCGAAGGTCATATGGTACATTTTATACTGGAAAAAGAATGACAGTTGAAAGTTTATAGAAATCCTAACTGCGCGAGGGGAACGGCTAGTTATTTACCTACTAAAACCTAGTTCTATGGGGTACCTAATCTAAAACGCAGTGAATAAAAACAAATAAATATGCTTGGACAAATTCACACAGCGCCATCTAGCCACAAAGTAAGCAAAGCTTGTGTTATGGATGTTAGATAACTGATAAACTACTTATATACTTTTTAAATTAAATACATACTTATTATACATACTACACCCAGATCCGTAACTGAAATTAAAATTCATCATTTCAATTTCTGCTCGGCCGGTAATCCAACTCGGGACCTCTGCGTGGCAGACCGGATGTTTACCACCTGAACCACTCAGGTTCTCAAACGCTAATTTTAGCTAATTAATACTAAGAAATAGGAAGGGATGGGTTGAAAATCCTTTATAGGCTATTTTTGGACAGGCATACCCAATCTTCAACCGCATCGTCACTTACCATTAGGTGAGATATCGATTTAATACCTGCCCAGTAACTTATACAACAAAGATAAATACATCAGGTGTTCTGCGCTGGCACTTAAAGTGGGTCAAACAAATGGCGTCCCCACAGGAACAAGTCAATGCCAGATGACAGTTAATTGGCAGAATTAGAACCAGCAACTTGAATTGAATATGTGCTTTACTATACTCAGGTCGCAATAAGCGTCTATAACTGGTTGTACGCTATACCTAACCACCCTTTTAGTGGCAACTTAACAAATTTGCATATCGCTATAGCGTAGGTCTTTATAGGGTGTGTTTTAATGAAGTTTACTCTCCCTTTTGCCCTTTGTGAGCGTTGCCCATACAATTCCCAAACAACAATATCTTCAGGCATTTGGGTCAGAATGTTAAATATTACAGAAGGTGCTTCAAATGAAGTAAAATCATTTTATCACGCACAATAAATAATAAATAATAATGTGCATTCGCGCACGAGGGCTCGGGGTCCGCCTTGACCATGATCCAGGATTTGGCAGCGAAACCTGACCTGATCCAATCATGGTTACATATTCAATCGCCTGAATGATCACGATGTTTTCCCTCACCGTAAGAGCATCGGTTAGCATTAAAAAAAGAGTCATTGGTACATGGCTGCAGGAGGATACGGACCCGGTACCTCTCGCTTACGAGTCGGATACCTTAACATCTCTGACGCTCTTTTTATCGCACACTAAGTTGTCTAAAAGTATCGAAATGACAGTACCCGGCGAAATATCGTTAGCGAAGAAAATTGCACATTAACCAGAATACTGTCACTGCGTTTTACTAAGACAAGCTTTCATCCTAATCATACTGCGCGAATCATACTGTAATTGATGTTTCTTGTATGATGTACGATTGTATGTAGCTTGTACGGGTAGACCTTGACCATGTAGAACGATAAAAACGGTAGAGAGTCGATGCTTAGCTAGGTAAATCAGTAATTTTGCTTTTTTTACATCGGTATATATGCAAATATTGTGAGAGACTGGAACTTATTTATTTTAACAGTTTATTGTTCACAAGATAGAGCATACACGTTATCTTACAGAAACTTATTACTTGTCAAACGATAAAATATATGAAACGCCGACATTTGACTTCCGAAGGTCAAACTCTCCGATTTTCTTTCGCTAGCGCGCTACTAGTTGATGAAAAGAGCTGTCACATCACAAACCGGTTTTTATTTTCATTTTCTTCTTGCAAGTTGAAAAGATATACGTACATTATTTTCACAATCTACAAAATTGTCTGCGGTCTGTGTACGGCACCCAAATTGCTAGGCCTTTCATCGCAGACCCCCGCCATCAGCTGTAAAGAACGTATAACCCGCGTCACGAAAGAAGAGACTTGTCAAATGGCAGTCGAAGGGATTTCGCGCAGGTAATCGTATGCAGCGCAAATCGAACCACGTGACCCGCCAAGTCTCTTCTTATTTGACACTAGCTATAACCTTCAAACCACACATGTTTTTCATACAACAGTTGTATCAGAGCGGACCCTCGACCACATACGAAACAACGCAACCGCTGTATTCGTGCATTGCATGCATTTGTGTACTATAATACACGTCTTTAGTCTCAAGTCCAGATCTCGAGTGGAAGTTTGCTTTGCCGGGTTTTGCCACGTGTATTGAACGTATATGTAGGATCATAGTTAAGTTTAGAAGCTGTATTATGTATAGCACCACAGAACTGGACTTTACTCTTTAGTCGACTGCGACAGAAGGAGTGTTGTTAACTTTGCATTTACTTTTCGAATCTATCACTTATAGTTCAACTATAACCCCGGCCCAATTCGGATCTCTGCAAACATTGAAAGATTTAAGAAGATGAATATTGATGTATGCCCTAGTAAAACCCGATCCAAGAAAATATGGATGGACTGTGTGATTTTTTAATTCTTGAGGTACTTTTTTCTAAAAAGAATAATCTACACAATGTACCTAGTATTTAGTATAAAACAAAACCGCTTCACGCCGTCTGCCCTATGTATCTATGTACGCTTAGATCTTTTGAACTACGCAACCGATTTTAATACGGCTTTCAGCAACAGATAGAGCGAGGTTTATAAGCATGAAAAAAAGGGTAAAGTAGGGGAGGGTAGTGTAGCGGTAGGGCGCCAAGCGAACTAATTCGCGCCGGATCCACTAGTTAGATTATAATACGGAACATATGTATCAATACCTTGATGTCACTTATTGCAAAACCAATACATAGGTACAGCTCGTCTAAGCTGAAATGACGCGCCCCACTATCGCATTAACGCACACAAGCAAATTTCTAGTACCTGTGTTCAGAGACAACCATACGCTGGTAACCGTTTAACAGCCGATTAATTATTGCAACCACAACAGTTAGGTGACACAGGCGTGTGGTACACGAATGGTAAGCACAAGATTAGCTAACCGCTAGTCAGTGTTGCCAGCTTAGGGTATTTTACCCTAGATTTAGAGTAATAATTTTCAAGCCGAGTAATTTCGACAAAATATACATAGCGTAAGGGGGTCATTTCTCTTTGCAGCTGACTATACTAACATCGTCACATCGTCGTAAGCAGAGACCACATTGCGAAGCGAAACGACGACAGTGAATCAAAAATAGTTCGTTTGTGACCTTTGCTCAATCATACAAAGAATCCCAAAGTTAACATAATCTATTTATTTATTTATTTCACCGTTTTTCTGCATATAAAATATTATTCAAAAAGGTTACATTATTAGTATTAGTATTACACTAGAAGAACTATTGTTTTAAAGAGAAAGTATTTTGTTTGTATGCTTGTAAAAGATAACTCAAAACTACTTAACTGATTTTAAAAATTCTTTCACTTAAAGAAAGGTACATTATCGGCGATTAATATAGGTTATAGTATTTCCCGAACGTGTCTTGACCAAATTTTTCGCGGACTAAGTCGGGGATATAAAACCAGTATCTACGTAATCATATGAAAATAGCTATAAATAGAAATCGGTTCTTTTACAAATAATTTATAAATCGGATCTTGCCGTGCATTTTAAACAGAGTTGTGATGTCATAGCCCGCTATCGCTATATAAGATCTGTCCAGACTAACTTGTCTTATTTGGTCAACAAAGAATACCTAAAATCACGACTTGCCGTATCAATCACGCTACGTACACTGTGTATAGATCTGTGTATGTCTTAAATTATATAAGAAACACATACAACGTTTGACGAATATGGCTGCAAATTATCCAGTTAACTACATAATTATTGGTGGTAATCATGATCCAGGGTTGGGTAGATCAGGTAATTGCAGTGAAGCGACTGTCATCTGACCTCCGTATCCTGCTACCAGGGGAACCTGACCAGATTGGATCTTAGTTACACATTTAGTCGCCTAAAAGTGCAGGTTTCAGCACAATACTTTCCCTCACCGTATGAGCATCGGTCAGTGTTCAGTAATGTACATAACGCAGCATTTATACGTGGTGGCGCCGGGGTTCGAACCCGGCTAATGCGCTGTTAGGTGGAGTACAGTTAGGTAAACACAGAAATAAAAGTCCGTTCATCCACCCATCAATGCAATTAACACGGTCGGTCAATGTGACCACTACAACAAAGGCTTTCCATCTAATACCAACTTCCATCAAGCGAAACGCATCCCACTATCTCTTTCGCAACCACTAGAAACGCATCCACACTTCTCTTTCACTCGCACAAAGGGCCACGCGTTTACTTTTGATACACAAAAAACATTACACTTACTCTAAGTGGGTGAATTGAAGAAAAATTGTCTGGTATCGCTTTCGCTATTTTGTTACTTTCTACGCGAATGTAGGTACCTACTGTTGTGAAAAGAACGTCGAAGAAGGGGTCCGCCTCGTAATCGAGAGGGACCGAGTTCGATTCCCAGTGCCGCTATAAAATGACATTTTCTGGTTTACGCTCTTTAGTAAAGCACTAACTCATAGAGCACGGAGCACGGTGATGGAAATCTTCATGACGAAACCTGCACATTTAGGCGAATGATGTGTAACAATGTTCCTATCTGCTCAGTTTCTCCTGATGACATGGTCACGGAGGTTAGATGGCAGTAAAAATAAAAAAAATCATCATATTGGCGTTAATGTCCCGAGTTTGCTCTCGCGCACGAGGGTCTGGGGCCTTGACCATATAGATACAGGAGGTTGATAGTTGCCCCACTATAATTATTTGATCTGCAAAATCCTGGATCATGGTCAAGGCGGACCCCGAGAGCACAACCGGGATATTGACGCCAAAATTATTTCTTACCGTAGTGAAGAGAAGTAACTTTGTTTGAGAGTAGTGGCGCTCATGCTTCTATAGCAGCGTTTCCACAGACCCTTTGTGTAACGTCAGTTTCAATTTGGACATAGTTTGCGAACTTTTCCTTTCGCCAGTTACATTCAGGTTTACTCTGTTCTGAAATTTTGTTATAAGCCAACGCGAACAACTTTTGCAGACTTGGATATTTAAGCTGTTCTATTCTCGTTGGATCAACAAATGCCTCACGTTTTCTAGCAATCTTCAGTTACGCGTATAACGTCTGTGTTGTAGATGGATTCTTTATGATTCTTTAATAGTAAAATTCCAAGTCACAAGATTTTCGTACTCCTGGAAATAGGTTCGCCCGTTATTGTCCCGTTTCCATAGCTGTCAGACCTGCAGCGGGGCTTTGCTTTATAATGTGGATACCGGCCATGAAACTAGTGCGCTCTAGTTCCATAAAGTTCCAAGGTGCGTTTGTGTTTTAAACAAAATCCGCGTACGTATATGACCATCACTCTACATTGATAATAACAAGAAACAGCCCCTCTTTCGAAAATCTCTCTGACTTTGCTTGCGGACTCAAGTAACCCTTAAATACATATTATTGCAACGTTCCCAGGTACAATGTTATTACATAAAAAACCTGAATGTTTGTGTTTCTGAACGCAGATTAATTCGCATTTTCAGAAAACCTTCCAATTAAAAAAAAACCTGTTTATAGTTCATCCATTTTAATCGTAGAGGGTTCTTGATCCTAGATTTTTATAGCGTCCATAGTAAAACATAGAACTCGATACCCGGAATCTACTGCGACCCAGATAGCCACATAGTTTCGATAACCCGAGGGCATGCTAATATCTGCTACGAATTTAATTACGAACTAATAGGCGGGGTACAAACAACTTTAGGAACTTCCCTGTTGGGATTGTTGGGGTTAGTTACTGTTAATAATGCATAAAACAACAAGTGAGCAACGCTGGCGCACCTCTCGGCGGCACAACAAAGCTCGGGGCCACTCGAGCGTGCATTTCATTAAAACCTATAATAGACACCGGCCTACCGCTGCCCATGTCGATTTAGACCCGCGCAAGTGAGGGACAGAGAAACCGACACGTGAAAGCGACAACTGTAGCCCATGACACGAAGTAAAGTAGGAGGTTTTCTACTGAAACCTGATATTATACCGAACTAGGCGTCTAACACATACTTATACTTCCCATCAAACAAAATAACATTAATACAAACATTGCTATGTTATTACTAATATGTATTGAAACAGAACTTAACACGATAATGCAGCATTGATTCATTTCTGGCAGTCAAGGTGGACCCCTGGCCCTCGTGCGCGAGAGCACAACCGGGACATTAACGCGAAGATGATGATGATGATTAATTTCTTGTACTATCGAGCCATCCAAGGGGCCTATTAGGTGGTTTATTAGGTAATCCTAAGCAATAGTACTCTATTGCGTGAGAATTTTTGTCATAGACACTCTCTACTGAAAAGTTTCACAGAACTGCATCTGCAGTAGTGCCATCAAGCCGAATACATTTTCTGTCATCCTGCCATGCTTTGTCTTTTTCGAAACGAATTTTATAGTTGCCCAGACGTGGTTCCACTCTAGGGTGCTGCCTCAACGACCGTCGGTTATCTTATCGTAAAATCTAACCTAATCGACAGAAAAAGTCAAATTACCCAAGACCGTGTTCAATATTTTGTAAAGTACCGAACCGATTTTAATGAAACAAACATCGGTCCATCCGTTAGAGAGCTACGATGCCACAGACATACACCTCCACACATCCAAGAGCCACATATACCCACGTCACGTCACGTTGATACACACGTCAAACTTAGAACACCCCTCTTTTTCCGCCGGGATTTAAAAATAAATAAAACCAATACCGTTTTATCCCTAATGGCCATACAAACATACATACAAATCTGGAAATTCAATCACAGCAATCAATCGAGCCATATGGACCGATGGGCCAATAAACGGAACGCTCACACCGGGCAAGTTACAGCTCGCGACAAACAGGGTGTAACATTCCAACCGTACCTGAGGGCCTATCGGCTATCTCAGTGGACAACTGAATTTGACATAAAAAAATCTGACACTACTCTAATTTGGTACTAATTTGGTAGACGCTATTGCCAGTTTTCAACGTAGATGACGTGGTGTAGAATTATTTAGTGTCAAATACAGTTGTCAACTGAGTTAGCCAATAGCCCCGCTGGGCCTCGATTCTTGCATCGCATGTCAAATGTGTGATTGTTATTCAAATGACAGATGTTGAGCTGCAACTTTACTTGAGTTCGAACTTTTCCACAATTCGTTTTCTGGTACTTTAGTTGCATTATGGTTACATTGCTAAGGAGCATCTTTCTTCTGTCAGATTAGCTGTAAATCTTCAATTTTGTCAACGAAAACGTGTCAACGGTATGATCGAACAATGATTTAACTGCAATGTTACTCTGATGTTACTATAATCGAGCTCGGAACTCTAGGAGCTGGGGCTCTATTTTTGAATCGCTCGCTTCGATTCGGACGGTTTTTAAAAATATAGAAATTTTCATGCCGACAATTAAGATTTATACTGTTCGAATCGAAGCGAGTGATTCAAAAATAAGGCCCCTGATAGCAAAGAGTTAAAATTTTGAAATTCTTGTGCGATAGGAAAGATTCCTTTGCTCTGAGAAATGCAACAGCTCGTGACAAGGTGTAAATTCCTACCGTACCTGAAGACAGAGTATTAAAATGTTGAAAATTTTGCCGGATACGAAACATTCCGCTGCTTTGAGAAATGCGAATAACTCGATCACGTCGAACTACCGATAATCGATCATTCGTAGTTCGAGCCGAGGTGTCGCACTCAAGATATTTACCCCCGTTTTCTCATGGACACACTAGTTTGTCCCACCGGTGTCCGTCGGAGTCCCACGAGGGGTACTTATTTTTTTAAATTGCTTGCCTTAGGAAAAATAACACTGTATTGTAACAACACCATTCGATAGGGATCATCGCAAGTATCAAATCTGTGTAAGGAACATCGAATTTTATATTGAAGGGAGGCCATGATATGTAGTAGGTAATAAAAGCAGACAGTATTATTTAATAAATCTGTAAAGGCACCTATTATATATATTTTTTAAATGTAATAAAACATCAATTTCCTGAATGTTTTTGCACAACTTAAGAACGACATCAACTGTTTGACGCATTCCTTTTTGTTGGTATTAGGTTATAACATTGTTATTTATTTAACCATTTATTGTCCACAAGATTGTTACAAAACTATTTAACAGAATATATCAGACACAACAGGCTAACTTATTTCTATAAAGAAATTACTTCCAGCAGGCCTACAAGCAGATAAATCGTGATAAATAAATGCAGTTAAGACGTGCACAATAGAAAAAAAGTATGCTTAATTAATAAATACTATACATAAATAAATACATACAATGTTTCTATTAAAGAAAAAAAAACCGGAGTTTTAACTTGTCGGGTTCCTAACTCACTAGATTCCAACGTGTGAACGAAATCGCGCCGGGCCAGCTAATTTTGAATAACATTTGCTATGTTCAAGTTCAAGTACTTTTCCTCCAGGTCCGGCTCGTTTGGTACACTCTGTATACGGAGGTGAGTATGGTTTAGGGGATGAAAGGCGAGAGCGCTCGAGCGCACATTTCACAGTCTGATAGCTACGATGCTAATTTTAAACCAGCCCCTATGGGCGGGCAATGTATGTACGTACTGCGAGGTGATCGATGCCTCCATCGATACCGTAAAACGTTATGAAGGCACAAAATTCTACTCATCATGAAAACACCGTTAATTGACCTCTTTCGAGATCTATGATTTCAATTCAAATAAAACCTGCCGCGTGAAACTGTCTAGTGAAATCGGGTGTACCAGCCCTAACTCTACAAGAATTGGGGCCTGGAGGCTGAGACCTGCATAGTCCAGAAAATGGGCAGTATAGCTCCTTCAGATGTTTAATGTCTGCTACTGCGATCTCAAACCCGCCTGCAATGGATAGAGTACTTGAGTACTAAGTTAGCTATGTGTATTTGGTGCAAAAGCTTTAAATGCAGTAAGGTTTGTAAATAAAAAATATTAATAACGTATATTTTTTATGTCGTCTTTTTTAGAAATATGATGGGCTAAACAAAATCATTACGGATCCGCATCAAAATTCTGAACGCGCGCCTTTTATGACGAGCTTTTTATGACTAGCCCCCAACTCTAAAGTAAAGGAATTAATTTACAAGAAATGTCAAGGCCAAAGTTGTTTATTGTCCAAAGGGTTTGAAGAGTCCCTTGTTGATTAATGTAATAAAGTATCGCATCTCGACGTTTAACGACGATTAATTTACACCCTAGGGGTATAAGGAATTCAAACGGTAATTGGGCTCTGATTACAAAAAGTTTCTGACGTTAAACGTCTTTAAAATCACACTGAGTACCAAGTAGACTGGACCGTAACGAAAAGGTCTATTTCGTCATACTTGCAATGAATTTAAAAAAAATTAACAATGCGATAACCATAAAGTTACTATACCTACCTATGGTCATATCCGATTTTATTGTAGGTATATGTCAGATTTTGTTAAGATGTCAAATATTTCTGAACAAGCATAAATCTTAAATGCGAGTTTGTTTGATGGATTACTCTTTGATACAAAAACTAATAAAAAAGCAGTGCTGTAGCTAATATCCCAGAGTAACTATGATTTTTCTCGTAATTCAATATGGGTTCTGTGGGAACCTAATTTTACGATAACGAAGCCACAGGCAAAACTAACATCTATAAGTAGTCGAAGATAATAAAAAGGAAAATGAATAGATTTCTTAAATCGTAAAAAAATATTTTTATGTCACGGGGGTATGAGCTCAATAAATGAAAGTTCACATTAAGATCTCGAATTATTTACATTTTAAAACATGACAAAAAGAAATTAAAGTTGTGATTCACTTATTATCATTTCAACAATTTACAATTGTTCCAACTATTCCAATCAACCGTCACCCCCTTACACATTTTCTAGATTCGTGAATTGCCATCGATCCATTGTGTGCTACATTGCACTGTCGCTGGAAAATCACATCTTCTTTTCAACAACAAAAAGCAACATGGCTGGTTCTAATTCTGCCAATTAACTGTCAACTGGCGTTGACTAGTTCCTGTGGGGATGCTATTTGCTTGACCCACTTTAAATGACAGCTCAGAACACGTGACATATTTTTTCTTTTTTGTTTACTTACAAGGCAGGCAATTGACTGCCGTCGCACCTAATTAAAAGCGACCATGCGGCCGAAGATGGGGTGTACCTCTCTAAAAACAGCCTATTTAATATGGTCAAAAAGGATTTTCAAACTTTAAAAAATACCAATCCTTCATTTTTGTTAGCATTAATTAGCTAAGATTAGCATTCGACGGCCTGAGTCGTTCAGTTGGTTAATATGCCAGTCTGCCGGGACGGGTTCGATTCCCGGCCGAGCAGAAAACGAAATGATGAATTTAAATTTCTGTTACGAGTCTCGGTGTAGTATCTATCATCAGCATCATCTTGGCGTTAAGATCCCGGTTGTGCTCTCAAGCACTAGGGGCAGTGACGCGACTGCCATCTTTCCTCCGTGAACCTGCTACCAGGGGAACCGGACCAGATTGGATCATGGTTACAAATTCTGTTGCCTGAATTTGAAGGTTTCATCACGATGTTTTCCCTCGCCGTAAGAGCATCGGTTAGAATTCAACTAATGTACATAACTCAGAAAAGAGTCGTTCGTACATGGCAGCAGCGGGATTCGAACCTGGTACCTCTCGCTTACGAGTCAAATACTCAACCGCCCGGCTACCGACGCTCGGTGTAGTATCTATAATAAGTATATATTGAAAAAATAAAAGAAAGTATATAAGTAGTTTATCAGTTGTCCATCACCCATATCACAACATTTGCTTACTTTGGGGCTACATGGCGCTGTGTGAGTTTGCGTCCAAGCATATTTATTTATTTATTTAATACGCATATTCAAAATCGTTTCTGAAAACAGTTCACGTCTTTGAAAGGACTAAAACGCTACGCTAAAAATACACAGTATATTTGCCTCCATTATGGTTCCTAGATTGTATCCTCATTGTCATTTCAGATCACATTCTGTGTTACAAAGTAGCATACAGTACATCTTCTATACATAGTATAAAACAAAGTCGTTTGTATATATTTATGTCTATGTACGCTTAGATCTTTTAAACTACGCAACGGATTTTAATGCGGTTTTCAACAATCGATAGAGTGATTCACGAGGAAGGTTTAAAGCAAAAAAGGGTAGTTTAGGGTCCCTGCCAGGGTGCCCTGATGAATAGTTATATGTATACTTACGGTTATTAGAATTCCTTTACAAACAACTCAGTTCAGCTCGTAGAAACATTTATTTTAAATTTTAATGTAATAGTTTTTATGGTTTTTGTAGTTATTTCCTTGGGTTTGGCCTTTCAGGCTTTGATGGCTCTCCAAATCATTATATTATGTTCTGAAAAAGGGAGGATTCTATGTTTATTTCGATGCGACCATTATTCTAAATGGTCTACGAATTATGTATATCTTGACGTACCTTTATACGTATTGTTTACAAATTGTTTTGAAATTGTCAAGCAGTAACGAACCATAGATCGATGCCATGATGGCGAATATTTTGTTTCTAATGAGCAGTTTTCCAATAGGTATCTAAAGAATTCTTAACCACTCACTAGATGGCGCCCCGACAATTTTGGTAATTGGTAAATAATCGCTTGAAATAGGTTCTTAGCAAACAAGATATAAACACTGGGTACGTTGTATTGGATAATATTGTATTTGTCAATAGCTTTCAACCATTTTAGAGGTTGTAATAAAAATGGAACATAGTGCCAACTTCAATAAATATTTCTTTTTACACTTTGTTCAACCTTTAACAGTTATGTTTATATTAATAAACATTTTATTTTTAAGTTTAGTATTAGTTGGCTGCCTGAAATCACTGCCACCATCATACAGATTATAAAAAGATTACCAAAATTGTAGGAGCGCCATCTATTGATGCTTTTTGAAAACAACTATCAATACCTACTGGAAAACTCCTCATTGTGGCCACGAAAAAGACGTTGGCTGTAATAAATTTGAAATTGATTAACGGCTAGAGAAATAAATTCAGTCTGAAGTTTGAAGGTGAAAAAAGATTAAGGATTGTTGATGCTATTTGACGAAAATGAATATTATTGGAAAATAACTAGTATTATTGCTATAAGTGACCGGTTCAAAAATGCACAAGTTTGCATCTATAATTTAAAATTTTCAATCGATGAAAAGTGAACCCTGTGATCCTGTCAGAAATAAGGTTACGTGGAATAGACTCTTTCCTGTGATCCTCTCAGGAATAAGGTTACGTGCAATAGACTATTTTAGGAGCTTTTGTGCTTTACTTATTATTTACTCTTATAAATTTCTTGTAAGTTTTCCGGACTGACAGATTATAACCTATTACCCTGAATTTTTGTGTTTTTCTTTATTAACTGAACCTGGCACTGTACGTGGGACAGTGTTACGTAAAGAATATGTAAGCGAACGAAGTCGCGCCGGGTCCACTAGTGTTTCATAAATGTAATAATATACATAATACACACTGAAATACAGTAATTACGTAAAAGCATACCTACTAACTACTACAGTATTTCCCAATATATTTTAATTGATTGCAAGTTAAACCCTACAATGGGAAATACTGGTACGACAGCTCCGTTTAGTCTACATTTGACTGATTCTACTTTTGACATCAAAGTGTATTTTTGACCGATTCTATAATTGACTGATTCTACATTCGACCGATTCTTTAAAACATTACAATAATAAAACAAAAGTAGAAAAACGTTAACGTTTCTTCCGTTTAGTCTACATTAGACTGATTCTACTTTTGACATCATAGTCTATTTTTGACCGATTCTACAATTGAGTGATTCAAATACAGTATAAAGTGACATAGATTTTATTTATTCTTTGATTGAATAACATAAATAACACCCCGGTGTATATTTAGATAAATTATGTTATTTTTAATAAAATCGCTTATTTATTTTGACGATCTTCTTTATAGAAATATGACGATCAATGTAATATCATTATGAAAACTGTAAAATAGTAAAATAAATCTCAATCTAATCTATAGCCTATTAATACCTAGGATTTTATGTTTTACAAGTGGTCTTCTATCAGTACACTCTATTGTTACACCCAATAAACTTCGCACATCCGAGCCACGTTTTATTCTGTTATACATATTACGTCACTGGGATCCACAATGCGAGAGAGAAATATGGGTACATGTACCTACTGATATACCGAATATCAAATATCCCTTTTACATGAAATAGCTTTTTGGTTTTGAACAAAGCAGTCGATGTACGTTGAAAGGTGAATTTCGGATGATATACTTACGTAGGTGTACTCAACGCACAATTCCCAATGGAGCTTTCGTTGCAGATATCTATAGAGAAAAGACTATTTTATAGAGAAAAGATTTGTATTTACGTTTGTATTAAAGAAACTCAAAAACTTCTGGACCTATCTTAAAAATAGAATGCTGCATTATTACTCAGTAACACAGGTTACATTTTATCACGGGACAATAATAGGTTCCCGCGGGAAAGTTGATTGTTACCGAGATCCGAACTCCGCGCGAGTTAAAGCTGCTGGGAACGGCTAGTCTTTACTAAAATTGTGTTTGTCTGTATGCTTTGGCTCACTGACGGAGGATGTGTTATTTTGGTTGGGTAGATAAACAAAGTCGTACTTTAAATACTTGTTAAAGAGTTTATTCCAGTTATCAACCATACAGTTATTACCTTTAAATTAATCGATGACTAAAACTATAATAAAATAAATAAATTATAGGTTTATTTACTCTTCACATAGGCACTTATGTACTATACAAAAATAACTTTTATACTAAAATTATACAATAGGTATAACCTGCGTGAGAGACTATGTTAAAAAAACCTTAACATACTTATATACTTAAAGTCGTACTTTTACTTCGTCCGAATTCTATATATCTACGCAGTATTTAGACAGAAATTTGTGTAACAGACCAATTATGAGTATCTACTGGGCTATTCTGTTTCAATAAGGTCCCTATTATTACTACAATTTACATTGTTTCTGCTGGTTAATGTTCAATCTATTTCAGTGCTTGTACCTGGGAATATTATATTGTATGGCTTTGGGATGCCTTTGGGTGTGGGTTCTCCGTAATGTGTGCGTGACGTCACCTGTGAAAACGTAGCGTACTATAAAATACGTTTCGAAGATCGTTTGAATAGAAGCAAAAGCTGAAAATACTTACCTTTATATAGTATAGTGTAGAGCTTGACGGAAGCGCGAAATGCATGTCTGAGGTTTAGTGAGTTAATGGATGAGTGAGTGTATCTTAATTATTTAATTTGATTATGTATTTAATTTTGTTTTAATTTAATGTTTTTAAGTTTTTAATTTAAGGTTTTGTATATTTATTGATATTTGCAGTGTATTAGTAATTTGTAAGTACTGTAACGCTGTAAATTAATGGTAAATAAATAGTATAGTATAGAGCACGCTATCGTAGATTATGTAGGTACATTTGCAGGCTTTTGTTCTGAGCTTTGTGCTTATTAAGACTGGAAGAGCGTTTATGCTGCATCCAATGCAACATTGAGAAAATGATAGTTGGGGAAGCCCCATTCTATATTTCGATTTTCGATACCTAATATACTAAGCTTCCATTCCTTACACAATCTAACTTTATAAATAATTAGAACTGTTACAGTTGTATTAACTAAAATACAGTAGTTACATAATACCATTTAAATCCCGAGCATGACGTATAAAAAAAATTGACATTGTAACACCCGTCAACACAAATTAATTTAAAAATGCTTCGTTCAATTTGAGGGTAGACATTCCATTACGCTAACTTTCTTTTGTAAATATGTAATAACTAAGTATCCAATATAAACTTTAGACCTTGGTCATGAAAATGGATTCTCGCTCGCTTTCAATTACTTTATAGTTTTTAATAGCATTCGGAGTTTTTAGTTTTTGTACTGCCTTTTTATGTTATCTGCAAATTCTGCAACCTAAATGCAAGAATCATAGATGTTATTGGCGACGGTTGCCGCTTACCATCAGGTGGGCTGTGTCAATGAGTAGCGTAAAAAAAATATCGTTGCAAGTAAACAAATAGTTTTGATAGTACTCAATATGATAGTTTGTATTTCGTATTCAAGGATTTCGTATTGCGAAGGACGTGGTCGAACGTCCGACCAAGGTCGGCTCGCCTAAGATACTTTATTTTATACAGCGTAAGGATTAATATCAACTATCTAGCTGCCTCCTTAGACTTGGAAGTCCAAGTCTGATAATTTTATTATAACTCACATGCTATTTATATTCAAACCCTGTATAATTCGAACCCTGGACTTCTGCGTGGCGACCGGCATGATAATCAATTGACCCACTCATGTCGTCAATGTCTGTATGATATATAACTCAGACGCGCTCTTGGCCCAATGGGAATATTGGGTCTTAAATTAATAATAATAATATAATAATAAAAATATTTATTTTCTTTACAATAATCTTATAATATTAGGATACAATAATTCGAACATGAATTTTGTTATTGTGGGAGACTGGAGCTTACGATAGGTCAAGCCTGTGTTGTAGTCTCCAGGACTTTAATTAACTAGGTTAAGCGCACTTTGACGCGAATGAGATTAGGATGGGTTACCACTTTACGTACCGATAATCAATGTGGCCAGGCGTCTCTGTAGAGACTAAAGCTCGGCACAGAGGCCAAATCCGCTTCGAAGGCGATACATTGACATCGGCTTCAATTTGACAGATTGCCCTATCTATGGCTCCCAAACGACAGACGGACAAAGAGACAACGGACTGAAAGGGACCTATACGAAAGATCAAAATATCAGTTTGTAACTGTTTTTAGTGAACATCTACGAAACAACACTTTTTCTTTTTATTTTCGTAACTGCTTATCGCACACACACACACATATTTTACTATTTTAGTTCGTTAGTATAAATATTCCATTTATATTTTTTAGCTTAAGTTAGCATTTTTAGGCAAATCACAAAATAACCAAATTATCAAAGACTTATACATAAAGGACCAGCTCATTGACCATGTCATTGGAGCGAAAACTGCAATGGCGCTCCGACGTCTTCTCAGTGACGTTTTGGCCACGTATAAGAATGGTCGTTACTTTATAATCTAAGAATGCCAAGTTACGTAGGAAACACATGCACTAATTCCGATAAACAGTAACCAAAAACACGAACGGAGTATCTTTTTTCCATAAAGTATAAGAAACATCATGTTTTATTTGTAAAACTTATGTTTTTAGCATTTCCAATAAAAATTTCATATTGAGTGCATATTGAATGCACTCCATCTGCTTGTTTTAGATTTGGCCGTCTTACATGCATGCGCACAATGTGACTTTGCACTGGCGGTATAATACCGTAGATTGAATTCTGATATATTATCTTTTTTCATTATGAATATTGATCATAGATGAGGAACTGAGTAATGAGTCGATTCCCGCCGTCAGTGCCTCTGTAACTATATATGTATGAATGTATGTACGAATAGATCTTTTAAACTACGTAATGGATTTTAATGCTGTTTTCAAAAATAGATAGAGTTATTCAGGAGGAAGGTCTATATGCAAGAAAGAAAAGGGCAGGTAGGGATAAAGTAGGTGTAGGATAGGTGTGGGGTAACGCATTAAAATCCGTTGCGTAGTTAAATAGATCTAAGCGTTCATGTATACATTCATAGGAACAGACAGCGGGATGTTATTTTGATTGATGAATCCCAATTATTACTGATATAATGGCGCAAAACTTGATACCCATTGCCAATAGCTATGACTAATAAGTCATTGGATAGCTATTTTCGAGCTGAACAAAAGTTAATATTGCGTTTAGTTGCAATGTTAGGCCATTTCGAGTTATGCTGTAATGTACATGTCATACTAATACCTTTTACTTCTGCTTTATCCGTTCTGGCAATATGTCTTGGGATCGATATTTTCGAGGTAAACAAAAGCTACTATGGCACCTACTTTCAAATGTTAGCCCATTCCGAGTTATATTGTATTAAACATTACAACAGTAACTTTTCTGTCTGCCCAACTCCAATATCTATGTGTAATACGTCGTTGGACAGCTACTTTTGAGCTGAACAAAATTCACATTGGCGTCTAATACCAAATAGAAGTCCCCTCCGAGTTATGCTGTACTATATATGTCATATTGACGAAGCGATAAGTCATTAAAATCGCTTTTGTTCAGCTGAAAAATAGAAATCAATCGATGCATTACACATGGCCATTAAATGCGAGTAGAACAGAAAAAAATACTTAATACTGTGATATATTTAGTACAGCATAACTCGGAACGAACTAAAGTTTAAAACTAGCGCCATACTTTTGTTCAGCTCGAAAATAGCTATCCAACGTCGTATTAAACATAGCTATTGAAATGGTTACCACTGTCCATACAAATTCTTGTACGCGTCAAGATTGTTGACAAACCTATTCGATCCGGTGGCCATAACTGGAACTAAGTGTTGCCGTTTTGAAATGTAATGTCAATGCCAACAACAGCGACGCTGTCACATGTTCAGGTCAGACATGTTTGTGGCACTGTAGACGCCGCAGTTTTATTTACTATGGTAACCGTCAGAGTTATTTGTTCGCTCAACCGGTTCCAGGTATTTATTTCTATGCAAATTATGTATGTTTCATTTATTATCACCTAGCAAAATTTTTTGTAATCTACTGTAGAAACAGGGATTTCTGACACAGGCTTTGCCTAAATGGAGTCTCTAACATCTATAGATTTTGTTTGATTGTTGTTAATGAAATAAAGATTATTTATTTATTATCAAACAAGACAATTTAATTGAAACGGATTACCTCAATACAGTAATAATACGCGTAGGTAGGTTTATTAGGTGACATATCACAAACAACTCTCTTCAAATTGTCTTAATGCTTTGAATAGACAAAGAAAGTTATTATCGACGTAATCACTAAATTACTAATAAATACTGCCTACTACTCAATCGTAGAACAAAACAGTGGTCTATTTATGAACTGCTGGGTCACCCTCGTGCGAACGGCGACACAAACTGGCGGGTTGTCATACACTTGATGAAGGTTGACGCCTATAACAATGTTACAATTAAACGTTGGTGTCAGTCGCATGTGTGTCAGTCGCTGGGGCGCTTCGTATAAACTCCGAGCGTGGTTATAACCAATTTTGTCCTACGTCAAAATGATGCCATGCTATTTTCACGTAGAAGTAACCGTAGTGTACCTGATACTTTGACGAAAAGTATTAGGTACAAGCTGCATAGTTGCCCCACTTTAAAAAAAAGTATTATTATCTATAACATATAATAAAATTGTAAAGACAAAAAAGTTAAGTTAATTTAAGAAAACATGTTATGACAATATTAAAAAAATGTTGACTGATTGTGCGTTTGTGCGCTCTAATCTCAGTAATGTCTTAACCGATTTGAGTGTAGTTTTCATTAATGTATTGTGGTAGCTTCACTTAAAATGTTGTGTTTATTTTATTTCTATCAGTTTATAAATATAAACGTTGTATTGTCTTTACATGGTGCTTATTTGGGGTTGTTTCGGTTCCAAAGAAATTGGACATAGATTTCGGTGTGGTCAGTCCGAAGCGGAGGGTGCGGGGCAGAGAGCTCAAATGTTTTTTTTCCGCGAAACGTCATGATGTGACGTGTCGCGAAACAAAATGATTCATGCACCGCGCCCTGCGCCCCGCGTTCATTCAAACTTCAATCACCCACCCGGCGATATACCAGTTGTGTTGTCGATCTATAGTCATCATCATCATATCAGACGAATGACGCCTACTGTTGGGCATAGGCCTCCCCCAGAAATCTACACAAAGGCCGGTGCTGTGCTTTTCGCATCCAGTTGCAACCTTTACTAGGTCGTCGGTCGATCTATAGTATTGTTGGTAAAAGCGTATGTTCACCTGTTATCAGCCGTATCACACATACTCCAATCGTTATTTACCTATTATCTTTTTTGTTGCAGACTTGCAGTTCCCGATCGACATACCGAGCGTGACCAACGACCACCCGTTCCTGGACGAGGACTCGCTCCAGTCGCTGTTCCGCCGCCTCAGCGCGCTCAACCGCTGCGCCAACATGAAGATAGAGCATCACCATTCACAGAAGAGAGCTGTGAGTCTATTTCTCTTTTCTTTTGCACTGCTCGTCTACGGCGTACACACCCCATTGACAGAAGAAGATTGACGGAAGAAGTGACATCGAAGGGATAAATATAACTTGTAGGGAGTCAAAAAAGTGAGCGATTTGAAAAGAGCCTCCGGCAAGAACTGCGCGCACCTCCCGTGATTCGCTCCGTATACCGAGAGGTGGGCAGGTGCATGGGTTGGTGGAGGGTTTGTTCGTATGTATGTCAGGAAGCTGTACGTCAAAATTTGCAAAAAATTGTTTGGCTATTTGTTGGTATCCGATTGAGCTGAAATTTAGTATACCTATATCACTTAGATGGCAATGGTACCATGGAGCTGGTCTGATGACGGAGTCAAAGGGTGGTCATAGTATTTAATGAACGCACTAATATAACCCCATCGTGTTTGGGCTCTTTGGAACGGTCTTGATGAGTAGGTACTATACCACGCAATAAAAGCTTGTTACGAAAGAATATTTTTCGTTTGAGAACTTATTTATTTTCCAGGGAGGCACACGGTTATACGTCCCATCTGATGGAAAGTGGCTACCGTCCAGGATATCTACAACCTAAGGAGAGCGAATGCGGTGCTGCAAAGTAATACTGCAAAGGAAAGTTTTCGGGTGGGAGCTAATTCCACATCTTGCAAGGGCGCAGTAAAACGGCTCGCGATGCCCTACGTTATTCTTGTGGCAGAATTCATGAATAATAACTATAATAATAATAATAAGCGGACTTGCTAGATAATGCCAAGATTGTCCGCCAATTCCTCTCGCTCCCTCGCCCTGGCAGACGACCGTTGGATCTCCCCTGCCGGGTAGGGAAGTTAAACAAATAATCCATTGACAAAAACAGTATTGTACCCGACATAACTTAGAAGAACCAAACTAGCAGTGAATTTATTGCGAGTGCGCTACGGACTTCATCTGTCAATCGCATAGTTCGGCGTCTTGGTCGTTTTGTATTGTATGTAATGTAGGAATATGGAGCTAACCAAACCAGTGTAAAGGAGCTCAAGTTGCAATCGGCATCTACAGACACGCTAGCTCACCGTAAACTGGGTTTGGGTAGATCTGCTGTTGACTGTAGTACACAATAATTGTATGTATTTTCCATGCTCGTAACATGGTCCTTGCTAACTCGTGCGTGTCACGTTCCAGCAGGCGAATACGTTACACATTTATATTGGTATCCAGGCTCGATATCGATTTATGTAGAGGATTAATACAAGCTTCAGATCGACGCATAGCATAAATTTGGCTGTATGCTTACTTTCGAGGTACTCCATTGTCACATAAACAGCCAATAACAGACCACTGCTAGGCTTGAGCCCAACCGTGGGGCAGCATAAGTAAAACTCTTTATGAATAATTTTTAGTAGGTACATACCTAGGTGCCTAGGTAGGTGAACCTGGAACGCCGGTGGCCACTGCGGCCATGTAACAATGACTCTTTTCTGAGTTATGTACATTAATTGAATACTAACCGATGCTCTTACGGTGAGGGAAAATATTGTAATTAAACTTTCACATTCAGGCGTCTGAATGTGTAACCATGATTCAATCTGATCAGGTTCCCCTGGTAGCTGGATTAAAGAGGTCAGATGGCAGTCGCTCCACTATAATTAGCTGATCTGCCTAATCCCGTATCGAATCCTGGTCAAGGGGGCCCCATGCTATTGTTCGAGTGAGCACAAAACCGTGATATTTACGCCAATATGATGTTAATAACGACCTAGGTAGCTACAATAAAAAATCTATAATTTTTATTGATAATGGTTTCAATGCAGAGAATAAACACTTATTTGTTAAAAGTACTTTGCGGTGTCACCAATTAATTACAATTCGACGTTGCTACGGCTGAAATTAGGCTATGAGACATAAAATACGCGACAATTATTTTATCGCGGCCATTTCTGTTGACACTAAAAGCCACAGTGAAACGAATGGTTAATTTAATTGTATCTATCTACTGAGGTCAAAACATTGCCATAATTTTTGAGTTGTACGAGAACCATGTTATAAATAGAGCAATATTATAAAGAGAAATTATTTGATTGTTTGTTCTTTTGTGTGCTTAAACTGAAAAACTATTTAACCGATTTTAAAAATTCTTTCACCTGTTGAAGAAAGCTGCGTCATCAGCAAGTTCTTTCTGAAATTCAATGTGGTCCCAAGGGAACGGATCCGGATGGCACTGGGGTTTACGCAACAAGTGACCAAACCAGCGAAGGCGAGCCCCTAATCTTATTCGCGATATCCCCACGCCAAGACTGCTACGGATATACTCGTTAATTAGTCGGTCAAATCCGCAAATTCCTCTTAAACCACGCAACGGATTTTTATGTGATTTCCACACATCAGTGAGAGAATTTCTACCGGAAGGTTTATATGTAGGTATAATACATGCATATCATGGTGAAGAAAATATGAGAAACCCGTGCGAAGCCAGGGCTGGTTGTTAGTATCTAATAAAGTAAACATGGTGGTGCCACCTTTCGACCGGATGACTGACTTCTGCGTCGAATAAAAATAAAAAGCCATCTACTCTAAATTTACTTAATAATGATAACTTAATAAATATTCATCACCTGACCAAATAATTGCAGACTGAGAGTCTGCGCGGATATTATTCGTAAGAATATTAATTTATAGCCGCCGCGTACTTTTAATAAAAGCCAATACTTGCGTTAAGAACTTGGATCGGTTCAAAGTTTTAATGGGGTACTCCATGCCAAGAATATTGGCCAATTCAATAAAAGCGTATTTCGGATCGATTCTACCAAATAATGAAAATAATTAGAAGATGGCTAAATAAGACTCAATGGATCCGCCTAATCACTGAGCAGAATAAACATTGTCAGTCTATAGAGAAGGCTTTGACGACTTACAATATACTTAAGTGGTGGTGTAAAGCAATTCACTAATATAATAAAATAACAAAACCTTCAACACAACATATTAAATTATATTACCAATAAATAAATGGAAATCGTATTTTACAAATGTGTCTTGACAATCAAATTGGTCATCACCGTGACGCACGCATTCTACCTATAAGGCCACTCTACTTGGCCATGAAAGTAGTTAATTAATGATGACGATCATCACCGCGATATCTAGTCCCTAAACTAAGCAAAGCGTTAATATTTCTCTAAAACATTATGGAATGAAGAAAGTTTAAAATGTTTCAACGAGGTTTCACCACGATGAGCAAATGGTCACATAGAAAAATAGACCATTAGGGTTCTCTTTGAGAAAAACATGCAAAGAAGACAATCGTTGACTTATAATTGATTCGCTGTAGAGGCTCGAGCATCGGCGTAAGGTTGCGCGCCTATCGGTACTCTAGAAGTTGCATTTTGGGAAGTTTGCGAAGCAGCAGAACGACCTCATTCCGCCTGCCCCTTTCCTCCATCGGGAAACGCGATCTTTATATCATGGATCACCTAGCTATCCGCACAAACCGCTTTGGTTCGACGTTATGTACCGGTTGCGCCCCCGCGCAGTACGCGAGGGCCCAGGGTCCGCTTGGTTCGACCTTCATAATGCGTACGGCTAAAGGAATGGAACGCGAGTGTATTCCCTTATCGTTATAAACTGGACGCCTTCAAGGCTAGAGTGAAAAAGTTCCCGGACAGGCATCTCCATCTTCCATTCACCCCGTAATACGCCAGTCAAGTGCCTGGCTAGTTCTTAGTGTCAAACATTCAAATTTGATTCAAAACTACGAATGTTATAATACGACGAGTGTTCATGTGATGTGCAGATTTTGCGGTAATTGGGAGCAATGGATTTCGCGTGGGGCATGCACTCTGTCGATAAGTACGGTCCACAGCGTACACTGTGATATTGGCATTGTCATCACCGAGGTCCGCTTAAATCCTATTAAATCCCTCCTGACTCCAATTATTGTGTTATACACGTCCAATATGGACAATTCAAAGGTCAATTTTAAGCGTGAGCGCATGTTAATAATGAACGAATTTCAATCTCAGTTTCAATGGCTTCGCCTTAATCCTTTGAACTGCGTATCGAATGGACTCAAGCGCGATTACACGTGCATTGTATGAACTTGCAGCCAAAGATAACTCTTTACTTGAAACAGCCTGCGTATCATGATTTTTGAAGGTTTGTGGTTTGATCGGAAATTCTTCAGTGAGCTAGTAGGGTCCGCGTTGATCATAATCCCGGATATGACAGATCAGGTATATACAGTAGAGCCACTACCATCAGGCCTCCGTAACCTTACCAAGGGAAACTGACCTGTTTGGAACATGGTTACACACTCATTCCCTCACCGTAAGAACATCTGTTAGTGTTTAACTAAAAGTGTCATTGGTGGGTTTCAACCTGGTACCTCGGGATACGAGTCGGACCCCTTAATTATTAGTCATTAGTTGGTTTTGTATAAAGGTACAGACTATCAATAACCACCTCCACTAGACCAGCACAACAAGCGCTGGGAAAGCACACGCGGATGTAGGCAGTATAGTTAGTGGTGAGCGAAAGATCACCTAAGCTAACTAAAAGACTAAAACGGAGAGAACTTAGACAGTAGTTGGTACAATTACAGGGCGCACCTCCCCTTGAAGAAACAGCCTCTGTGCAGGGGATGTTTAGTAGCTGAGGAAACAACAACTCACGTGGTCCTGGAGTGTGAGGAGCTAAAGCACTACAGAGCTAAAGCTTCAATATCAACAGGGTTCCTTCGAGAAGTCTGTGAACGTCCCAAGAGACAAATAGACTTCTGGAAGGAGCTGGGCTGGCTATAGCCGGCTCTCAGTCACGTATAAAGGACCGAATTTGAGTCCAAGTACGGAAAATGGGAGCCCCAAACCATAAACCATCTTCACTATCGCTCAGCGTTCTTTTCAGTGACGAGAACCTTTCTCATATGGTGACATAATGACAGTAACAGTACTGTCATTATGTCACCACTTGACCTCCAATTTCATCCGAATGATCGAGTGTGACTTTGGGACGTTACTATTTAGCGGCGTGGGCGCACGTTTGTGAGATCATAGGTGAGAAGTCCACTGTAAGCGCCAATGATTGCCCTTACTAGGGATGTGCCAAAATTATCGTTTTATATCGACAATATGATTTATATATACAATTGAATGTGATTGTGTTCTATTACGATTAAATTTCCGACCATTAGCCGTGTGGTGTCCGGCAGAGTAGAATAGCACCAACCCCTTACACTCATGGGTGTCGTACAAGGCGACTAATGTTTTCGAGGCAAAAGATCATGAGTCTCCGTAGTCTGGAAAATGGGCTGCAGCATTTTCCATTGTTATATTTAAACACTGCGATCTCCAACCCGTCTGCCGTCTGGCAATAACCTCCCCTTTCGTGGGAGAGGCCCTAAGTCCTGCAGTGGACTGTTACGGGCTGTGATGATGCATCATAATGACTTTATTCGCAAAATCGTATTACTCAGACAATCGGCTTTATAAATGTAATTAACACAAAATAGTCTAATTTGTCTCAACACGTAAATACTCGTAATATTGAAATATCTATATTATTATCGGTCGGATAATAAATAATCTTAGCATTAGATATTCATTGAATCATTCAATCATCATTGAATCGATCGACTATAAAATCATACGACGATGAATTGAGTCGATCTTCCATTAAATTAAATCGACGGCGCATCGCTAGCTGTTTGCCGTTACCGACCATTGTTGCTTTGATAACTAACCTCAAATGTAGGTTATGGTGATTTTTTCACCTTGTAGCTCGAATCGATAGGATTACGACACCGCCAACAGTCTTGTTTGGAACGTTTTTAGGACTAATTATCTGTGTAATGTGGAATGATACCAAGGCAGTTCACATATTGAGCCTTGTTTGCTGTTAGGGCCTAGAATAGTTTTTTTTTTTATATTGTATGCTGCGAATACAAAATTGTTAGTTGTAACTTGTAATGTAATGTACTCATCCGTTTTGGTAATAGGCAATGATTTAGGTCTTAAGTATATAATCTAATGATTTTACGAAGCATTGTTGTGGGACACTAAAGAATTCGAATTTTGAATGTGTATGTACATACTTACCATAAATATATATTTGACATTCTAATCTAAATCATATTCAATTGACATTAAATAATATTTTCTTATTAACAACAGCGACATTATTTTGACATATATTTAATTCTAATTCAATAATTATACATGGATTCCTTTATGAAAATGTATATTTTTTCATATTATTGGCATTTAGATATTATGCAAAAATAATCATTGATTATTATCATTATTTATAGTAATTAGAGAATTGACTTTCGCAAGAGGTTTGTGACTTGAATAAATATTTTTGACTTGACTTGACAAAACTAAACGTGGTTTTGTTTCTGTCTCTGTCTGCTTACTCTCTGTGATTTTTTTTGTAGCACTAAGGTGGCAAACAAGCTTACGGCCTGCCTGGTGGAAAGCCACCACAGCATCAGATTTATCCCCAAACGCTACCAATCGTAATCGATATTACGTAACATGAAGGGTTTTCCTATCCACGTCCATAGGCCTTCGTAGAACACAACCTTGTTAATCCGAAGGCTTTGACGAAGCCGGCTTATAGAAAGCGTATTATCGGGGTTTGCGCAATTAAAATGCCTACATTAAACGTGAGACATTATCTCCCTATTTTACGCGACACCCAGCTGTATAAGAGTAGTTAAAGGCTTTTTAATGTTAAATTTCCAATTACGGGAGCAATGAAAGCGAAAACATTTTAAAATGAAACGTATCTATGGTAGTCTACCACAATATCGTGCAGTACGAATTGTAATTTTTAAAGTCTATATCGACTTAATATACTCATGTAATAAACTTTAACTTGTCCTTTGCTAGCTACCCGCCCCGGGTTCGTACGAATATTCTCAGGCTTTCTCTATTATAATATCCATATATTATTCATAGGTTTAAATGTACCGAAAGAAATTGAATACACGAAAAATGACACTGGGATATAATTGTCTCTGTGTTTTATGTACTTTTTTTTTGTCTTAAATATAAATTATCATGTCGTGGCGTCCTTTGTAATAAATATTTTCCTTCTTTCTTTCTTTAAATTCTCTAAATTATAATGAAAACCGCATCGAAATCTGTTGCGTGGTTTAGGAGGAGTTAGCAGATATACAGACAGACAGATGCTGAAAGCAACTTTATGTTATACCAATATGTAAGGATTTGAGTACTGTTTATCTACAGATGATTATTGCGCGAGGTTATGTGTAAACCAAATGAAAATTCAGTGAAGGTTGTGCAAATATTTTTACAGCATTCATGAAAGATATGATTAATTAGTAACTTTTAAAAGCCCTGGGGCTTTAGGATACGCTTTAGGGCTCCTTTCCGCTAAATTAATTTCAATCAAAACGTTGCCTCTGATACCCAGTATATTCCTGTAGATGTATAGAAACTTTTCCGTAAAGTACCTATGTATCTAATGTACCTACTTAAGCTGTAGTATTATACAAGCCGAAGGGTTTATCTTCTATTCGCATCTAAATCCGTTGCGTAGTGTATTAGGTGTTAGCGAACATACAATATAATAAATGCAAAAACTATTTATTTGCACACTACCGGATATATACGAGATATAATATATTACAATAAGCAGTACACAGGGAGGTCTTATCGCAGAGCGGATCCTTCCAGACAACCTTGTCCTTATACACAGACAGACAGACGCGGAAAGTGACTTTAATTTATCCTATGTAAGGTTAAGGATCCTTACAATAATCACAGGTGTGGTAGGAATGGCAAGCTAACAAGAACAAACTGCCGACGTGCCCCGTGTCGAGCCAGTATTCCACACACCAGGTCCCTGCGTTTTATTAGGCAATAAAATCCGGACTTTAAAAGCGGTAGAAGTTAAGCACTTAATTGTGTATCCTATCCGCGTACTATAGGTACTATACCATAGCTATGTTGCTGCGAAAACAGTGAAACTTATTTCTGCTAAAATAATTAAATTTTTCTCTATCTACGAATAGAGACATTATTATGGTTCGTTTTTAATAGAAATGAAATTCTAAGCGTTTAGCTACCTATATGATTTTCATGAAAAAAGATGTGCTTATTATAATTAGGTAAAAACATCTGCGTGCTCATTTACCTTCTTCTATTATAAAAATATTATTTAATTGAGTTTAGATGTATTTTATCTTAATTGTCTCGAATTTTTCTTGGGTATTTCACGAGAAATTGTTGAAAACGTGGCACGATTTACCTGGAATGGGGCTGAAAATTTATTTTTACGAGCAGTCTCCAGTGATTATATCGTCGTAGCCCCAACATATTATACATATTGTGTCCTTCTTACAGGACAACAAACAAAACTTACAAATTACCCTATATTGGTACTATCAGTAAATTAAGATTATGGCAAACCTTATCTCTATGTAGAGGGCGCTCAAGCCTTAATGTAAACGCAGTTCTATCAATTTATCGGGTAGCCAATAGAAAAAATGGTAGTAAAAAGTTATACGGACAATGTACCTATATAACTTTTATTACATGTGTAAGATATTCCTATTTAGATAGTGGTCATGACATAGTAGTGGTTCAGAAGACCATTCAAACGACGTTTAAAAGTGAGAGTGCAACGAACGAACGAAAAACATGGAATATTACATTTGTGTGTACTTTTTGTTGAAGCTACCGCACTAAATCATCAAAATTGGTCATCAAAAACGTCAAGGTTAATTATGCATTATTATTAAAATTAACCTTCTTGTTTCATGAAGTGCAATCACCTGGTTAAATTCAAAAGAACTTCAACTGGGCGTACGACTTACATACTACATAGTAGCAACCCATTGAACATTAGAAAATTACCCAGATTCCATACATACCTCATACGTGTGACGTACCACAGGTAGGTACGTTGGTGCAGCGCGTGCGAGCGAGCATTAGTCAACATGAATGTGAGATCATTCATAACCTGCGCATACGCAGCAAGGCCGTTCGCGTCCCTAATTACAGTGCCACAAACATAACTAACTGCGTCGCTGTTATTGAAAAGACGTAACATCTCAAAATGGCGACACGTAGTTCCAGTTTTCGCCACCAGGTCCGTTAAGTTAGTGGCTTTGTACTGCCTTCACCTCCCGACGTCTCACGCTGGTCGATCGCGCGTGCCCAAGCAGATAGGTCGTAAATGCTTTAATACAATGGTTTGTTAGCACGTTGGTTTTCCTCTTAATAGCTAGCCATTTGACCCCATCTCACCTGTGGTTGTTTAGTTAAATGCGAGAAGTGAATACTTTTAGGAAAAAATTATTTCCTAAAACTACTCGAAACAGTGTACATAATGTGTAAGGCTAAGGAATGGAACACGTTGCTTGCGAGAGTGTTTCCTGATCACTATAATCTGGACTCCAAAGCTATAGTAAATAGGCTGTTCCTAGACAGGCATGCTCCATCTTCGGTCGTATTGTCAAGTATAATTTAAAAAAAAAATTACAAATGTGTTTAATATTGTGCATTCGTAACAATGTATTTTCCAAGGTAGCTCTTCTATGAGCAAATATTCTATGAATTTTTGCTTAAAGTTATAAAGGTACATTACAAACAGTTACATCACCTAGTGTCTGCTCTACAGTCCACCCCGTCTTCGAGAGAATATTAAATAAGGGTATCCTGGACAGGACGTTATTGCACGATGTTTGTTCTGGAGCGTTCGGCTGGCAGGCGCTGGTAATCAAACTATTGTTTGCATGCGCCTCATGCGTATTATGCAGACACAGTTGTTCCATATTCCAGCCGCTCGCATGGACTATGCAACAAACAATCTGACACTACGCTTACCACGTATGCAGCAGCTATCTATACATCTATACATAGTGTAAAACAATTCCGCTTCCCGCCGTCTGCCCCTATGTACATATACGGTCTGTCCAGGCTGACTTGTCTTATTTGGTGAACAAACAATACCCAAAACCACGACATACCGTATCAATCACGCTACGTACATTGTATCTGGATGTCTTGAATTTTATAAGAAAGACATAGAATGTGAATATGTATTATTATTGCTGCAAATTATCCATTTAAATACATGTAGGTATGTATGTATGTAATATCTTTATTGCATCAATTTATAACAATACAGGAAATAAAAATACAGTTTATAATGCAAAGGCGACCTTATCCCACAACGGAATTTCTACCAGCTAACCTTTGATAAGCCGAGAAGACCTTTGATGAGCGGTGAAGGCAATTAAGGGAATAAACAATTAACTATAAAGAATATAACCCCATATATACATATGAGGATGTAAATACAGGCAGATTATATACTAATCAAATACTAATATCAGTACAAAAATTAACAATTACTAATATAAGTACATAAATATTCATAATTTAATAAATGAACCTATATAATATGACAACAGATATATAAATAAATAAAGCTCATTCATCAAGTTTTAAGAAAAAAATTCTTCACAAGATCCTTAAAGGAGTCTTGAGGTGTGCGAGCGAGTTGAACATCTTCAGGCAGCGGGTTCCCCAAGCGAGCCGCATAAACCTTGAACGATCTCCTGTAACTAGCCGAATTATACGACGGAATATCCAGCTGAAGCTCCTGATACATAATTTCCATAACCAAATAAGACAAGTCATCAGGAAGGATTTTTCGTATCTATGTACGCTCAGATTTTTACGCAACGGATTTTAGAGGAAAGTTTATAATCAAGAAAAAAGGTGGTAGGTAGGGGTAAAGTAGGTGTACGCGAACGAAGTCGCGCCGTAATAAATGTTTTAATGGTCTGGATATATTTGATAGGTCCAAACAACCATTTAAAACTGATCTAAACAGCGTAATAATTTAAAAGTTTAGGTAATTGTATTAAAAACTGTTTGCTATTTGATTCTGCAAAGATGATAATAACCGTGAATATATATGCAATATACGTATGTACGTACCAATCTTATATACATACCTTATTTCAATGGTTATCTTAGTTTAGAATCACTATTGAGGGTGGAAGTAATTATATCTGCAATCTTCATTAGTGTTACTGATTCTACGCCAGAGTTGTCTTCTTTGGCGGGTAGGCAGGTACTGCCATTTGACAAATCTCTTCTTTCATGACGCGGATTGTACTACCCAATTTTTTTTTATAATAGTACGGCCTTTCAAGAATTTCACCTTGATTAAGCGGTTTTCACTTTGAAAAAGTTTTACGGCTTCATTGTTGTCCTAACATGCCGCCGATTGGAAAACTACTGTTGAAATGAAAATACACTGATGCCCTTTCACCATCCTTATTACAGCGTGTCCCTTAAGTTATGAAGTGATTTTGTAACATAATTCCTTCATGAAAAGTCACAGTGACACTATTGTGACGTTATTTATCACCCATCTCTAGCAGTTATTCGGAGTGAAATTCGATAGAGGACGTCCATTACCAAAAAAAATGGGTAGCATATACAATATAACCCAAGTAGGAGGGTTAGGTCAAGGACATGTAAAAGGGATGAGGTATGTAATTACTACAGGTGACAGGATATCCATTATTATTTTTTTCTCCGGGCAATATTTTCGGTTGTTTTTCGTTTACCCATGAATCTTCAGTAGAGACCACCGGGGAAATGTGTATAATAACAATATTTTAGCTCATGCTTTATGTGTGCACATTTTTGCAATTATTACATAATATCCCGTTGATATATGCATAGACATAGACAAATCTATACATACCGACATTTTGTATGTTGAGGGTAATTCCGCAACGTTTCTTTCATTGAATGTTTATAGCGGTCCGAAGTACGCGTGGGTGATAACCGCGGGAGACGGATAGTATAATCGTATAAAAAAGGTTTTTCTGAGTCTTACTGTAACATCAGATTATTTCGCATCCTACCTGCATGTATGTTCGTAAAAATCAGATATTACAGGTATTTCAAAGTCAAAGAGCCTGCACCGCATTCGCTCACCTTAGCTTTCAGATATACTGAACGACAGTAGCCGCATTCCATCAGATGGACCGTCGTCTAGGCAATTCTTCTTCTTCTGATCCAGTAGATGGACTAAACTCTGACTTACACTTTATTCGTCCAGTATTCGGCGACGCATACAATAAAAAAACTTGACCTGTGACCGTCGTACTCTGAATCCTGCATATTATAATCGTATCTTCTAGTTAAACATTATCAGATTTCACTGCGTCATTCCAACAAATTGGTACCCAATAGCTCGCATATAGTAAATCCAATAGTCCATTATCCGGCCAGTTGGTCTGACACATTGACGCCTATTCATAAGAATTATCCGGTAACAAGTTTTGACAAGGGCCTCTTTATGTCGACGATGGATTGGAACTTTCTTTGCTATGTTAAATAGTGTGGCGTATAGTGATATAAACCTTGTTAGCAGCAGTGATGGGGGCATTGTCTTTGAGCCCACGGGTGCCGGGTTTGAGCTGTGGGTACCTAGGATAGTTGATGATAGCAATTTATATTGCTTAGGGGAAATCATGGTAATTCGTTCTGGGGAAAGTAATGGACAAGATGTATTCGTGTTGCCACTGTAACGGAAACGCTTTATGCTACCATGAAGCGAGATTTCGGGTAACTTGTTGCTCGGGTAAAATGCCTGTGGTATGCCGCTAACTGAAATAACTTTATTTAGATCATCACCATCTTGGCATTAATGTCCCGGTTGTGCTCTCGCGCATGAGCGCCTCATCCTGGATAATTACAGTGGAGCGACGGCCATCTGACCTCCATGACCCTGCTACCACTGGAACCTGACTAGATTGGATCATGGTTACACATTCAATCGCCTTGTCTGTATTTAAAAATCCTGCAGAATATAATTAATCGATTGACCCTTTCTCTTGTCCACAGAATGACTCTGACGATGATCAATGCGCCCTCAGCAACAACTGGCAGTTCGAGCGCAAATCCCGGCGCTGGTCAAGAGTCGCGGTGCAGATCACGCCGCAGGCCGCCAGGAGGCTGCAAGTACGTACGAGTAGTTAGTCTATAGCTACTATTATACACACCCTAATTCAGGCACCTACATGAAGGAGGATCCACATGTTGGCATGTCCGTTACGGGCAGTGCCGCCAGTTGTCAATATTCGAAAGTAACAAAAAGCAGCTTAAAAGCAAACATTTTCACGAAAAATGTAACTTTAATGTTTTATAGTTACTGCTGTCGTGAAAATATTACTTTTGAATATCGGCCACTGGCAACACTGACCGTAACGGACATGCCAACATGTGGAGCCTCCTTTATGTAGGTGTCTGAATTAGGGTTTGTCGCAGCTTACCATGTATCTGATGTAGTCGGCTTAATAGTAGGCCTACCCTTGAGGTCACAGAAACAAAATAAGTTCGAATTCGAATCGTATTCGTTTGATCCGGCTTGGCCGTCCCCTTGATTCTGTGGATGTGTGCTCACTGTCACGTATTTGGTTCGAATTCATTTCGTATTCGATACGTGAATTCTCACTCCGAGTAATTTTTTTATAGTTCCAAACCGTGTCCAATTGGCCGCTATACAAATTATACGATAACATGCAAATTGGTACCCGAATGCACGCGGCAGCATGAAGATAAAAGACAGATATAGGATGTAATATGAAAGATGAAAGACGAGGGAGACGAAGGCCCAAGAATCAAGAACGAATCATGAAAAAAGCTTCATAGAAAGAAGAGAGTTACTACGAATTAAAATAATTTGTATGGTACAATTTCTTTAGTCCAAACAGGGTCTAAAGAAATTGAACTGCTGTATCTCTGTCACTGATATCTGAGGATTAGCTTGAGATTAGTATTATTAGCATCATACTCTTACAATAGGGGCGACCTTCGGCAGCTGTAATTCCGTGCCTACCCCTACGGGAAAATGCGTGATGTTACGTCTATATCTATGTAGGCAATATGTAAAATATTGAGGGAGTTATGCCTTTCTCGTAGTTCGACAACTTTTGGACACTCCGGGTCTTGCCGCAAATTTCTGACTTTCTCGTCTACCTCCCCATTTTTAAGTACTCAATTAAGCAATTACTAGGCACGAAGCTCAAGAATAACTACTTGGACATAGGCCTCTTTCAAGGCTCGCCACTTTGGTCTGTGCTCGGTGTTGCGTATAGAATCACATCCAACCGTTTTGCGATAATCCGCTAGATTATCGCGTAGGTTCTAGCCGCATGACTCTTCTAGGTTCTAGATACTAGTATTACATATTCGTTCAAGTCCTACACTTAGAGCAACACGGCTGACGAACCGGATCACCGTTTTTTATTTTGTAAGCCGGCCACTTGATGAAAACTTCACGAGTACATTGCACACCTCTAATATACCTTTTGAATCCCATGTCATAGACCACATTGGATAGGAGATTTACAAATTCACGTTTCCCCTCGGTCTCAACTCGAGTAGGTACACTCAAATCTACCCGACTACTCTCAATAATACCAACTACCTTTGACGAGTGCTCTTTTCCATAGATCATAGCAGCCAGGGCGATGTTCGAGAAACGCGTCAAGGAGGCGCGGGGCGAAGTGGAAGATGACGAGGACGACTCCCTCCCCATCATCAGAGTGGGGCTGGTGGATGCTGACGGCCACTACACTGACGTCGAGCCTGAAATGTAAGTTAAGCAAATTTACACTAAAGCGTGAACCCCCTCGGGAGTCCATTTACTATTGTAATACAATACAATGGTCGGGTCGGTTACGTACACGGGGTGAAGTACTAGCTTTTCTCGGCTTTATTTCCTATAGTATGCATGTATAATAAATTCTCAAGTAGTTAAAACCGCATCAAAATCTGTCTAGTGGTTTAGGAGCAGTTTGCGGAAATACATATATAGCCAGTCGCGGCAAGTTATAGGTGGTACCTACTACAGTACCTACTACTAAACGTACCTGCGGTCTTAATTTTTATTAGAAACGTAAGTGCTTGAATTGTAAATGTTATAGGATATGTACGTAGCGTGCGGCAGTTACCACTCTCCATCAGTTAGCACCCCGTTTGCTCGTTTATCCTTTGATTACAATTTACACAAAAGTAAACAAACGGCGCAGTGTAGATACTACATAGTTTAGAATCTAGGCACTTGTCTATCTAAACTTCAGATAGAAGAATCTAAAGTTTAGATAGGCAAGTACCTCTCAACGTTTCTTATGTAAAAAAAGCCACTTTTTACCTCGCTCCATCGTAATGGCATCTAGCCACTTTGACGATTGATTTGTTTATAACATTGCGTTCAACGTTGCCCGACTACCGATCCATTAACTTTGACAGTCGTTAATTACTCTAAAATAATACGATGGCTTCGGCCACTCACATGGGCCCCGGTGATGCACGCGGCGATGTCAAAAAACCATTAGCAGATATTTCGAAATAATAATAGATGAACTTATCAAGTGGCTTCAAATAAGGCCGATGCGTACTGTTGCATTTCGATTCGGTATGGTGTTGGGCAAGTGTCGATATCGACATATTCATTTGGTACAACCAAATGAATAAAGATTTAAAAAATAGAATAAAATCGACTTTGAAATAAGGTTTTTATCATACAATACGAGTAAGATAGGTATCATTTATTTTTGGAATGTTCGAATGCTTTTAGTTCATGTACACAATATTTTGGATTTTTTAAATTTTAAATTTAAATTTTCACTGCGGTATGATTGCAAAACATTTAGCAATATGTTAAGAATATGATTAAATAGGGCTTGCCAGATCCACATCCATTGATGTGGCCACTTCACTTATCGGAGTAAATCTTGGGGTACTCTTCTTTTTGTCGTCGCTTTGATGGGCTTTGCTTGTCACCCATTAAGTATTTCGGCAGTATATTTTATATGAATCGCTATAGATTCTATGATTTCATTGGATTAGTAACATTTTGGCTTTAAATTCAAAACGAAACTTGTAATGAGGTTCCTTTTTCAACAAAACGTAATTTGACGACGCCGAGTTTCTGTCAAAAGTCGATAGATCACCGGATCATCGAGTACTCTCGCCAACACTACGGTTTGACGATTCATCTCTCACTTGCGCAACTTATTGTAATATAGAAGAAAGGTCTTTTGTACTTACCGTATCAATAGGCCGTAGGGCCGTGGTATAACGGCCTAGTACTGTTAGCCCTCGATAAAGTGCCTTGTCAGCGAATACTGACATTGTCTGATAGGCCCTCTTAATTATCATTCTATTGGTGCTGGTCCGCTGGTACACCAGCATTGTTACGGGCCATCATTCAATTTCTCATAACAATATGTTTAGGAAATATAGTTACGACAGGAGTTATTCAAATTCGTATCCTAACGAAACGATAAGTTTTAGCCACCTGAAAGAGTTTAGCAACTAAGTGCTTTATTTGCCTGGAACTAAGCAAAAAGCACTCTTTTCTTTATTAATAGTACTTAGTACATTAGGTACTCACAAGTGTTTAAAAGGCTTAAACCGATATTTATTTTAATCACTTGTTACCTAAAGTATAAGAACTACTCGCTGTGGGTACAACCCTTCCATCTATGTAATAATAACATAGACAACAGAGTATGTATTCGTTTTTCTTATACAAAAAGAAAGTTATACACATACAGTCTATAATATGGAGTAACAGGATTTTTATGCTATACCCATTATTCCAAAATAAAAAGTCCAAGCGAAACCTACCGATGAAGCCAACAAATATTCGGCCATACCAATTATAATCTTAATGTGGTTATTTGGTGCAGTCAGTAAAGTCCATTCAGAACGAAAGAGTTTTATACAATTACAAATTATTTATTGGTAACTAAGTTACACGTCAGTATAATAATAGTTCTGAATACGTACTACACAGTCTAATAATATTACGTATCTACTTTGTTATCGTATTAATATAATAATATATAATATTAACACATAATTCATAAATCATAGGTATGAATGATGTGTTAGTACAAGGTAGATCATCAAATTATAGGTAGGTACATAGAATACTCATGACATAAAAAAAGAAATAAAATAAAATATTATCAATCGTAATAATTAAATTAACACTTAAACATTCACGATCATGTAATTGGGATTGATAATGTCAATGAATTATAAATTATACTTATTACCAAGCCCGGAGAGATATTATTACATCAGGGCACCGCCTGTACCATAGAATCGCACCCACTCTCAGCGAGAACGAGAATTGTATAGTGTTTATATAGGACGAGATGGCTCGACAGCCAACAATTTGTGTGCTTCAATTGGACTGAAGGGCCCACCCTTAACCGAATCGAGACTAATATTAGTTGAAGACATTTTAAGGTACGCAGTAGACTACTTCTCAAATTGACTTAGGTATAATATTTGAAATAACAACTAATTATCGGCCAGGGTTAGGATTTAATATGGGCTCGTACCTAAATATCGGTTATCTTCAAATCTATACGTATATAACCTAATTAGGGTAAACGCCGGATACTTGCCCCACTTTTCAAAAAAGCTCTAATATTAAAAAATATGAACTTACTAAGACGTGTGCTATATGTATATCAAAACACAGGTCTTTGATCTTCTATAATAGCCTATTTTTGTAAACCTAATTAAAGGTTCTGAGTAAATCCTGTTTTACTTGACCTCTCAAAAAGGGGATAGTTGCCTACTGTGGCGGATAGTTGCCCTATGGTAAAAATGCTTCGGGGGATAGTTGCCTCGTTCGGGGATAGACGCCTCAGGTTGCCCTTAGGGGCAACTATTTGCAGAAGTAAATGGGGCGACTATCCTTTTTGATACGGATACTTGCCCTTCTTATTTGTGAAATAAATAAAAACTTTCCAACAATAAAACATAATCAACAAAAAGTTGATTGATACCACAATCAGTAATAACGATATTCAATGGAAATTACTCACCAATATAATTTTGACGCCCGTCAAAGCTTTGTCGCGGAAGATTTTACTCATAAGGATAAAAAGCGTGCGCCTACGCTGATGAATTATATGGCACTAAGGCCTTTAAGAGGGCCTCTTTCAATTGTAGTAGAGAGCTAACGCCATCAACATCCCTAACATAGTGTATTCAAAACCGGGGCAACTATCCCACTGAAGCAAGTATCCAGCTTTTACCCTATAAAGAGAATATTACTGACTCATCAACGTACTGAAGACGACGAACGAAAGTGCTGAGCCTAGAAAGATGAAATTTGGACCGTATGTTCCTTTTATTAACTAAAATCGTCGGTACCTAAATGGTTAAGGAGTACGACTCGTACCCCGAGATTCCGGGTTCGAGCCCCAGTGCCGCCATGTACCATTGACTCTTTTCTAAGTTATGTACATTAGTTGAACACTAACCGATGCTCTTACGTTGAGGGAAAACATCGTCATGAAACCTGCACATTCAGGCGACTGAATGTGTAACTATGATTCAATCTGTTCAGGTTCCCCTGTTAACAGGGCTACGGAGGTTGGACCCCGAGCCCTCGAGCGCAAGAGCACATCCGGGACATTAACGCCAAAATGACCAATATTCCTTTTTTTACTAGACAACTAATAAGAAAGGATTTTTGGAAATTCCAGCCCTCAGGGGGTAAAATAGGGGTTGAATGTTTGCATGGAGTATGATTTTTTTTGAGCTGATTAACATGAAATTTTGTTAAAAATGCTCAAATCATCAAACACGTATTTAAGTTTTATTTATTTGATATTTGACAATTATATATGAGTATTTAAGTTAGGAAACAGTAAGACTACATACCGTCCAAATAAACCACTTCTCTCCGTAAACATTGCCCCAACATACCACAGTACCTACCTAACAAAATGGCCGCACAATGACTATAATTAAGTGCACATATCCATTTGTTCTACTTACAATTTGGATACTTAGCCCTTCACCTATCACGTTTCCATTTGGGATTGCCAAACCCACCGTAATGACGGCGGCGCGGCGCGCGCGCAGGCAGCCGGCGAGTGTGCGACTCTACGATAAGTGTACAGCCACTATTGTAGAATAAATAATTTTCGAACTACACAATTTTCGCATATATCGACTTTGTTACCACGGGGTAGTACTAGCTTTTATCCGCAATTTGGTGTGCGTAAAATTCGGTTATAAGGCTCAAGACTCGTTCCCGCGGGAACCACATTAAATTTCGGGATAAATGTGTTATTCTCGGCTAACAGCTATATCGTTTGAACCATTGACTATGAGGAATTTATTATGAGGACCCTATATCGTTGCCAAATTTCATCGAAATCCGTTTAGTAATTTATGCGTGAAGGAGTAACAAACATTCGTTTGAAGGTTGAATCCTTACAAACATACCTTTCGCCTTTATAATCATTGTATATTCGTCAACTAAAATCTTGAAACCGCTCGTCGAGCTCTATTTAAATCAGCAAGGCTTACAACATTACACACGTCAAACTTATGGAACCCGTCTATTTACGTCGTAAGTTAAAATAGCCTCTGCATAGAAACTCGTTACATTGAAAGAAATTAGACCGGAATAGACTCTAGGGTGGATGTTTTCCCGCTTCTAACAAAAAAGGCGATACATTCGCACAAATATTTTCAACCGCCGCCGATCCGCCGTCTCTTACCACAATGGTCGTACCTTGGTCTTGCGCCAGCCCACATAACCTACATAAAGGGTGTCAGAAGGAATTTTTTAGAGCGGAAACCCTTATTGCAAGATTAATTGCGCGAGTCAAGCAGAAAGTACGCAAGGCAGAGCATTAAGTTGCCATCTTTGGACAAAGTTTATGTACTGTTCGAGGTAGCAACGGTAGGTTAAGGTAGCTACAGTTAAGTTCTACAACATAAGCATTAGCTTTGGGTATCTAGTCATCAAGTTTAAATTATCGCGTGGCAAGATAATCGAACGTACCAACATATCTAGTACCTATTGGACCTTCCTTATGAAATTGACGTTTTTTTTTTCGCAATTACACATTTGTTTTAATTTTTTAATTGTAGGAACATAACATATCAAAATCAATACTTGATTTCGAAAATTGATTATGTTTAATTGACAGATTTTGATTCTCTAAAATTTAATAAAAAATATTTTCTGATGTTTTTATAAGAGTTTTTAAAATATCCCTTTTCATTTATCGACAATTTTCCACATCATCTCTGAACAGCCTCTTAAACACATTTAATTTAAAAAAGTGTAGTTATCATAATAATAAGCACCAGTTAGCATGTTGTCTGATTATACCTACAAGATTTCATCGTAATCGTATTGGCCGTCATTTTCGCCATTCAAAACGCTAATTTCATTGGTCGAGATTCTTACGAAGTATTCCATATATAGTATACTCCGCGATTGTTCCACAAACTTGATGGACTTACAGTATTTTTGTGTCTCAGCTCTGATGCGACACGTAAGCACTGTTAAACAAGAATTCGTAGCTTGATTTGCGGTCGTGTGTACACCTCATAGATAGACACAAAGAATCTGGCGCGTTTCACACACTTTCATCGGCGATGATAAAAGCCAATTTATGTTACTTTAATTTAAAGTCGACCGTCTCGATGAGATGCGGTCAAGTTAAATAGCATTTCTGATTTATAATTAAGCCTGTTAGATAAAAATCGTGTTGGGCTGGACTGCTCTTGAGTTGTGTGAGACTTGTGGGGTCAACATTTTTTCGTACAACTTTTAGCTTTTTATCTCATAATTGATTGCTTTGTAGAAGCCACAGTTGCGAGCAATGATACTCGTATTCTTAGTAGCTTGATTTTATTTGACTACACATTTTCGTCCGAGACTACTTTCGCCGACAAAATAATATTCTGTCAACTTCAAACGACATACGAGCCTTATGTGTAGGCTGACCCTACTTATATCATTTTAAATTGAGAGAGGTAGTTCCAGTAATATTATAAAAGTTACATCTTGTGAAAAATGTTTATGGAAGGTCCTTGTTTTAAGAAATATTATCAGACTTTGAGCAGTTATACATTAGAGAATATAAGTTATACCGACACTGATATATTTTCATTTACTTTAAGTATCACAAAAGGTACCGTAGACCGGTGTTATATCGAATTGCGGGGTAGCCAATTGGTCCCTCAGACACGAGGTATTTTTATCTACATTCCTATTTCCAATTACATATTCAAAAACAGTCGTTTAAGGTTTATTTACATTTTAATTACAATTATTTACATTTAAAAGAAAGTCTTACTCTAACATCAAAAACCTTAATTCTAACTAAACTAAAGATAAAACACTTAACCCAGGTTCTCCGAATTTGGAAAGGACCCCAGAAGGCTGGCCGCGTTGCCCCGCTGAATAGCGAGGCATAAACGCTGACCCAAGAAGAGGCCAGCCTTCTGGTGATTTGTAATTAGGACCAGGCGCTTAGATAACTCGTGAAATAAGGAATGAGCACCTGGTCCCCACGGCCCAAGAGTTTCAACGCCAAATGGCGCAAGTATGTAATCGCCACTGAGACTAGCATATTTGCGCCGCTTGGCGTTCTCAGCTGCGGCAGCACCCGTCGCAACCTGACAGCACGCGGTCACTAGAAGATGGGACGGCGCAAGGGTATCGATGCAAGTAGCATCCCATACCAGAGGCCGTCCCAGCTTCCACGGAGTGAGTGTCGTTCCGTCGGGCCTCTTACCGTCATCGCGGGCTAACCCAATCGGTTCCAGCACCGCGGGTGCACCAGTGGTGGTAAAGGCCCGGCGGATGACATCGTTTAATTTCGCGTTACGACGAATGCGACCAGCGCTCCTGCCGCAAGACAAGCCGTAATGGCCGAGCTGGTCTACAGGACAACCACAGCGGCATAGATGAGGAGCGCTACAGGGTGCGCCAAGACGAAGGGCCATGGCAATCCTAAACGTGGCACGGTCGAGTAAAGTGCCGATGTTTTTAGAGGGCATTGCCTGTAGCCAGAGACATGACTCCCACTCGCCAGCTGCTAGGAGGCGAGCACGCTCTGTAGAATTGGTTGATGCGCTCAAAAGGTTGTTTTGCGAGCGGCTCGCCGCAAAGCTGCTGCGAGCAAGGATTAGCCGAAGGGTCCGACTCCGGGCAAGCCAACTGCCAAGCATTTTTGGCCTCGGTGGAGAATGCCGACTCAAACGTCCCCAGTTTTAACAAAATCTTATTTACAAGGGACTGCGAGCTATTCACCGAGGACAAAAAGGCTGGCAGAGAAACATTTGACACTTTCTGAATGCCCAGACCACCATATCGAATAGGCAATGATGCCTGATCCCAGGAGGCATTGTCAAAATTTATATTTATAACGGAACAGAGGGTTTGTTTTACGGTGTTATCTAAAAGATCAGGATGTTTCCTCAGCTGACTACACCGCAAAACGTACATAAATTTAGGAACAAATATATCTAACTATGACATAAGCCATGTGGCTGATGATTTGGAGTAAGCGGTCCGAAACATAATTTAAAATTTTGTATTTTCTTGTCAACAAAATTTTAGAAGGAATCATCAAAAATTGGGGAGCCTAGGAGGTGAAGCGAGGACTTGTCGACGACTGTGATGTTAGGAGCTAAAGCGCTAAACGGACAAGATTCAGAGATAAACAGCTCACACTTCAAGAAATTCAACTACAAGCCTATGGCACTGAATTCTCAAATGAGGAGCTGTAGATCCCGTAATACTGTGCTTGCTTCACCCCCTAGAGTCCCATCGTCAAGGTACCACACGTTAAATAAAACACATGTTTTAATACCCCCTTTTATATGACAGTTGCATAAACTACTATTACGCTTCAAAAGTCATACAAGTGCAAATATTGATAAGTATGGGCAACACTAAAAATACCTCATACCTCTCGCAACCGATTAAAGATAGGTACCGAATGGGTTTTGAACCCGCACCCCTTCCGGGACTAGGCTGTACACATGTCCGATCATCGCATCTTGAGTTTTCTCCATATTAGTGGAGAGATTAGCCATAATCTCCACGCTTGGCAGGCGGGTTGCAGATCGCCGGGTTGAAAACGCACAATAGAAAACGCTGCTGCCCTCTTTCTGGTCCGACTCTAACAGACGGGACATAGACTCCGCGGCAGGGCCAATCTAGAAGGCAGCTACACAGTTGATACTAATCCTTACGTAGTATAAATAAAGTCGCTTTTCAGATGCGCGGACGAGCCGACCTTGGTCGGACGTCCGTCCGCGCCTCCGCATCCGAAAAGCGATTTTATTTCATATTACGTAAGGATTACTATCAACTGTCTAGCCGCCTCCTAGATTATCGGCCCGCCGCATTGCGTAGAATGCTTGCGTCGTGCTGTACGATACCTATGATCGAAACAGATTGGTGCTATATTTTACACCGTGGAAATATATTAGGTTTAAATTCGGTTAAGTTTGTGATGTGTGACAAAGTGATGGGGCCCCCCGTCAACCCGTCAACTCGGCCCAGTAACGAATTGCGTTCACAATTTTTCGACAGCCTATCTATCTTACTTTTGATTATATTGACAATATTATATCGACATACTTTGAGAGAGAGAGGTTTATATTGAAATTATAATGTTCGCGAAATACGGCCATCGACGCGTCCGTCACGGCAGCGACATTGCAGAAATTATATTCAAACAAAAATTCCACAAAATTATATTTCCAATAAAGCTAGTTTCACTGATACTAAATCCTTTTTTCTTTGTTTTTTTCAATTTAAAGTTCTCCGCCTCTTAAAAACACCTTACATCACAACTAAAACTTAAAAACACCCTTACATCAAGAGAAGTTTATATTGAAATTATAATGTTCGCGAAATACGGCCATCGACGCGTCCGTCACAACTAAAACTTAAAAACACCCTTACATCAATAGTTTTCACAATCTATAAACGCCACCATACCATTTGACCACCACAGCTTCTAATTAACTTCATTTAAGTAAGTACTTATTTCTAACAAATAGGGTGCAGAAACTCACGGTCCAATTCTATCCAATCTAGTGGAAATAAATTGAAGCAGCCACGGAAATCTCTACAAATCCCTGTGGTACGCCGCATCATTGGTTTTAATTAAATTGCCTACACGTAGCTTTAACATACTGAATTTACCCGGCAAGAGCAGTCTTGCCACTTACGGTTGTTAATATCCCCGAGCTCGTATTCTATTTTCTTGATTAAAGCGACTTGTTTTTTTTTTCATACGAGTTTTGGAGTCGCATACAGGAAAAATACGAAGTAATTTTTTTAATTATGCAAGGACGTTTGGAGTTGCATACCATAAATTTGGGAGGGACATTTTCGGGAACCCTGAGATGGACATAGGTTATGTGATGTGTGGCTATGCAAGCCATCTTCGTGCGCATCAGCGCAGATCTGATTAGGGACTGAAGAGGTCGCCATGGCCGAAACCGGTCGGAAGAGAGTAGTAGTATGTGATGTCATAATAAATTCAGCATGACGGCGACCGCAATATAAAATGTGATCTACGCGTGTCCGTCACAAGCTGAACAAGTACCTAAAAGTACACCGTCACGGCGTTTTACAGTAGTGTTAGTCAGAGATCATATTGTTCCACTTGTTACGATCCTGACAGACAAGTCTCTCTCGCTTCTTCCACATTTATCAATCTACATGCACGTCACTTTAGGGACTCTTGACCTGACCTTTCTTTAAAATATCTTTGATTTTATCGTGATAATGTACCACTCGTTCTTGCACTCGGCGATGTAGGTCAGATTCTCAGGATGACAGAGTTTCACACACCTAAATGTTCGTTAAACCCAAAAGTGTCAAGTATCATGACGCCCAAAAAAAATACGCATTAAAATACCCAAAAGTATTAAGTTGACAAAAAGTATGATCGATTATGGTCAAGTATGGTCAACTTATTTGTTTAAAATATTATGTTGTCTTATTTTCATACTTATTCACGAACTCAGACAAGAAATAATCAAATTGGCGTTAATGTCCCGGTTGTGCTCTCGCGCGTAAGGGCCCGTGGTCTGATCTGGTCCATGATCCATTATTTGGATCCGTTACCATATTAACACTGGAAACAGACATCAGACAAGAAATAACTCATCTTATACACACACACCATTAATACTCAGCATCCTAGAGATCAATCCCGGCTTCTGCCGGACTGCTGGAAGGACTGCTCCTTCAGGCATCACGTCTTCAGGTTCACAGAAAGCTTTTTCCTACTAGAAACTTCCATTAAAATGTGAGGTGTTTTGGATTCTTGCGGCCACTACTACCTGACCCACACAAATCGTTAGGGAAAAGCCAATTCGCTAGAGCGTCGTTCGTCTGTCAGTACGACCAAGAGCTGCTAAGGGATTGAGAGTAGCTTCGACCCTTTATTTATTTACTAATATTACTTTTATTACCCTCTATTATTATTATTACTTTTGGTAATTACAGAGAACCCACAGGGATCAATCGTCCGGTTTTTTATTTTTATTTAAAAGTCCTTTAAACTTACGTCTAGCCGTCTAATCAAGTAACCTTATCCTCAACATTTACATTATCATTAAGTTTTGATACTTTCCAAATTAATTAGTCGCGAACTAAACGACCTCTAACCACTTCAACCAAGGGTTAACCATAAGGTTGTAAGTGGCACCATCAAAGTTTCAACTAATTCTCAGCGAGGGAATATGTAAATTGTGAAACGTAACTATCTGAATAATGTAACTATGGCCCTAACATAACCTACTTGTTATATAGGTACGTGAATTTCGTTTTCGGTATTTTCGGCTCAAGAAAAATATGTTTTTCTTTATTATTTTAGGTAGATAGGGTGGCTTTTTATTATTGAGATGCGTAACGTAGAAAAGGTATTTTGTTACAAAAACATTTTTTGCGTACCGTTTTTTGTAAGTCTGAAAAAGCTACGACCACCAAAATTTTTACATGTTAATAGCTAGGATCGTAAGGAAAGACCTTCCTTCGCGCGTACGTAACCGGTGCTTCGTAACTAGTTACGATCGAAAGACGTGGCTAACATGTACTTAACTCATTTTACTTAATAATTGCAGAGGATGTCGCGGTGTAAGCTAGTCCTCTGATTTGGGCCATACTAAAGTTGAGGGATAAATCCAACTGGGTCACAGTAATGTGGACGCTTTACTAATGACCCACTATTCTCTTTATTAAACCATTAACGTGTAACCTGAGAAAATGCTGGTATAAAACACGTCGCCAGCCATCACAATATCTTAACTTCGTATATTTATTTTCCTAAGAGACGTGAATGGACAAGGCTCCTTTTATATGCCTCTAGGTATTGTTTGTCATCTTTTGTCGCTTGTCCCGGTTTTTGCTTGTGGGCGCGAAGAAAAGGTAATTTGGGTTATTATCTGCTTAATAAAAGGGAGGTGTGCTGATATTTTTGCAGATTAGGAGTTCCGGACGCGCCGACCATACAAGTATCGAGCGACAAGGAGGAGGAGGAGGACACCGGCCCCAGGTTCCGTCGGACGGGCTCCGAGCGACTGCGGGACGGCGCCAAGGCGCTGCTCCGCCGGGTGGAATCCCTGAAGACGCGACGAAGGAAGCGCCAGAACCGCTCTGGAGTCATCGTCGCCAACCCGCCCAACTTCTTGGACGTCCAACAAGATAACTATCCCGACTTAAATTACATTGACATGACGCCGACTTCGCCGACGGCGCTGCTCCTCGGAGACTTCAAGAAACTGAACACGCCCACCCATCCAGCCGGCATCAGAACGCAGCCGCCTTCCCCGATGACGGCTTTGCCTCCGTCGCCGATAGCACCTCTCGACCAGCATTTCGCTTTGGTCGGCCCCACCGGGGAGAACGATAACTCCAGCTACGCATCCGATGGAAGTGCGGGTTCTAGCAGCAAAAGCACCAAGTCAAGACTCGGTCGCGCCAAAAGGATGTTCCACCGAAGCATAAAGAATGAGGACACCTCGGCGCTGAGCGACTCAGAATGCCAGCAGCCAGCTAGCTGGAGGCAGAACCATTATAGGGAGAAATGGCAAGTGCTGAACAATGGCGAGGTGAAAATAGAAGGTGGTGGAGAAAGCAGGGAAGGTGCCGAGGCTGAAGAACTGATACCAAAAGATCTCCTACCAGATCCGGATGTACTGAAAGAGGTTCAAAAATCTCCAGGCCACTCCACGCAGCGGCGGCAGGCCATCAGGACTAGTTCCCTCAACCTGGGCAAGGACGGCACAAAGTAAGTTCCATTCATCACTGTTTAAAAATTTTAAATCTACAATGAATTGGCCAACAATAAAAATATGACATTAAATTCAGAATTGTACAAAATTAATATGACCAAAAATATACACAAAATGTAGGTACTTACATGTAAACCGTGTGAATTAGGCCTTTTAGTTCATTACTCTCTCCTGGTTCCTTAAAATTATAATTTTCGCTCTTGCAGCCTAAACAAGAATTTTAACCTAGCACCAAATTCTTAAACGCATTTAAACTGATATAATAGGACCACGATAAGTCCGTATTGACAGACAGTAAAACAAATAATAAAGTGTGGATATGGCAATAATCTGAGGATAATCTGTCCTTGTCATTCCTTGTCAGTCCTTCTTGTAAACATTCAGTTATTTGGTCACGATTAGCTTGAACTTTTGTCTAAATTATTAACCATGGTGAAAATTATCTTCCGCACTTCCTTATTAATAGTTTTGCCTAGTATTTAATAGTATTTTTCTTAAATTACGAAAATAAACAGTCCTACAGAAATGAAATTGTTTGTTATGACTTTTATGAATGACGTTCTATGACGGATAAAAAGCTTGACATAAGTTGCCATACAAATATTTTTTATAATATGCTATTCGAACTTAGCGTGGTCTTATTATAGTTAAACAAAAAATCTCCGATAACGTGTTTAGGAATTTTTGCAAGCCGGGCTTAATCTTCTCCGTACCAATAGAACCAAACTTCTACTAAAATGTCTGTAACGTCGTTACTCTGGGCACGAGGATAATCTTAAAATTCCCATCCATGAACTCTCTGAGGTGTCTCGCCTAGTTATTGAACTTCCACGTCATTAATAACTAACTTCATACTTCACTTGCGATGTCAACTCATGAGTTAATTTCGCGCTGGAAATATTATGGAATATCGTTCTGAATATATTAAATTGTTTCTCGTCTAACGACACACCACAATTTCGGCTTCAATATGGGTCATTGTGGGATAACGTAGCTAATACTCGCAGTTCGTATCTGTGTATATCCGTACAGAGCTAACCGAACCTCAAAACTAAATGAAGCTTCATAACTGAAGGCAGTATATTAATTCACAATTCTGCTAGCTCTACACTACTCGCAAAGTTGACCAAGGTTGGGCGAATACGAGGGTGTGCTGATGCTGATGCGTAATCGAGCGTCCATGATGAAAGGAGTGCCTGCTACCGACGCCGCTGCGCAATGTACTAACTCCACACTAAATTGAACGAGTATGTAGTGACCTACTTCGAACTTCGATCAACTTTCCCGAGCACTTCGTCGAGGAACTTTGCGAGTTGTGTAGAGGAGGCAAAGCTCGACACTCCACTCAAAAGCTACTAGTCTAAAGCAGCAGAACATCTAATAAAACTTATTTACACTCTACGCCCCTCTGATTTCCAGCATTTGTTAACATCATCACAGCCCATAACAGTCCACTGTAGGACTTAGGACCTCTCCCACGAAAGGCGAGGTTATGCCATAATCTCCACGCTGGGCAGGCGGGTTGGAGGCTGCTGCTCATTTTCCAACCTACGGAGAGTCTAGATCTATTACCTCGAAAACATTAGTCGCCTTGTACGACACCCACGAGTGTAAGGGGTTGGTGCTATTCTACTCTGCAGGACATGACACACGGCCAATTGTTATACATGCGTAAATCGTTCAGGTTCCGAGATCGCAGTCTGAAGCGGGACAAGTCTGCCTCCAGGAGTTCCGAGCTCGAAGGCAGTCCAAGCTCCACCGGCTCCAGGTCCCGGGACGGAGACCAGGACGACGACGACGAAGAGGGAAAGATCAAGAAGTAAGTGGACATGTCGTGTAGCGATAATGGATCAAAAACAATTTTTAAGCTACTAGGAGGTCAGCTAAATTCTATAGCCGACGCGGATATTGGCATACGTGAATAAGAAGAGAAGACTGGCTCAAACAAATGTACGGACAGCCTAATACTAAGCAGCACAGCTATTGCCGGAACGTGTGGAAAGCATTGGTGATATAACATCCCTGGTGTAGCTGATGTCCATAGACAGCGGTGACCGCTTTCCAGCAGGTGGCCCGCTTGCCTGTTTGTTATTGCTGCAAGGCACTTGACTGGTTGGATTATTTACACAATGATCGTGTCGTTATTTTGACAAACTCTAGTTCACTCTATCATTTTAATTTAATTCGATAAAGTTCCATCCCATTTTGACTGCGCGCGGATAGTGCCACAAACTTATCTGACCCGTGGCTAAAACTGGAACGAAGTGTCGCTAGCCATGTTGAAATGTCATATTAATTACAACAATAGCGAGGATATCACTGGGTCAGTTAATTTTGTTGCACTATATCTTATGTTCTTTGTTTAGCATTGCGATGCCTGTGCGAAATGTATATTTTGAAATTATGAACTTTATTATTTTAAGTAATAGTTTAGCGAATTATATTATTTTAAGTAATAGTTTCATTAGTTTTTACAGTGAGAGAAATGCTTTTTTTCTACGAAACATACGCACTTAAGTTCCAATGTTAACATTGGCATGGAAGTCATAGGCGTAGCGGGGGGGGGGTCACAGGGTTCAAACCCCCTCCCCCTCCCCGAACTCATTTTACACCGCCTACGCCGCGTGATCAATCCGGATTTTTACAGCCAATTTACCAAAAATTCTGAGCTCGCTGCGCCTGGCTAATTTATTAGTTTTCATTACGTTCATACGTTTGCTCCAGCACTTTTTAGCCAAAATTCGAAAAATTTCAAGCTCGCTGCGCTCGCTCATTTATTAAATATTTTCACTAATCGCGCCGCGTGCTTCATTCGGATGAAAAGAGCTTATATGTAGGTATACCAAAAAGTCTGAGCCGAGCTCGCTGCGCACATATTCAGGTATAATGTTCATTCCGAGTCAATTGAAACTAAATTAATAAAAATTCGAGCTCGCTGCGCTCGCTCATTTTTTCATATAGGTACACATTACCTGCGCCGTATAATCAATTCAGATTTTAAGATACCCATACATTTTCGAGCTCGCCGCGCTCGCTCTTTTTACAAATATGTATACCGTTCGCGCCATTACAGCATTTTAGGAACCAATTCACAAAAAATTCGGGGCGGAGCTCGCTACACTTACTCAGTCATTGGTTTATGTTATATTCATCATGTTCACCCCAGGTCTTTTTAAATCCTAAAAATTTCAGGCTCACTGCGCTCGCTCAGTTTTTTATTTAACTTGCTTTTATAACGAACATCCTTAGTTCCATTATGTGAATTTGGTTACTTTTATTACAATTACCCCATTATTTAATGGAGGAGAAGGGGGGGGGGGGGGGTACGAATCATCAAATAATGTGCTACGCCCGTGATGGAAGTAATATACATACGATTATCTGTAGTACCTATATCAATATGTATTGCAGGCAACAACATTTGTCACGTAACTTCCTTTTACATATTTTATGGAAGTGGATGCCAGAAAGGTTACCGTAACATTTTTATTCCAGAATTATCTTGTACCTATCGTTATTTTCCCTTGTTCTTTGTAGATAACCAAGTTTGATAACTGGTATTCTACTAGGATAAATAATTTCTTCTAGTTAACTCGGTTATCAAACGGGATTATATTATTCTTCGTAGAAAATTTAGTTTTCTACGACGAAGACACTTTTCTTCCTAGCTAACTCGGTTATCAAACGGGATTATTTTTTTCCTCGTAGCGAACCGTTATTTTATTTGGTTTTCTACGACGAATATACTTTTCTTCCTAGCTAACTCGGTTATCAAATGGGATAATTTTTTCCTCTTCGTCGTAGAAAACCAAATTTACTACGAGGAAAAAAATAATCCCGTTTGATAACCGGGTTAACTAGAAGGAATTATTTTTCCTAGTAGAATACCAGTTATCAAACTTGGTTATCTACAAGGAACAAGGGGTTATTTTGATGTTAATACATAAATTACCTGAACACTCTGACCTTTGAATGTACATAACGTGTGCATTTACAAGAAAAGTTGTCTGCAAAGTGGTGGAAAATAATGGCCAAATTCGATTATCTTACCAGCCACCCTGTATCGACCCTTATAAATAAAGAAAGATCATTACTTAAGGCATACTCTGAAATATTTCCAACAAAGACTACAGTAGGTTCATCGTCAACCTTTCTTTCAGGAGTAACATACAGAGATTCTATTCGTTCCGAAGCAACACCGCTCACGCCCAACAAAACGGCGTAGCTTCTGGCAGCAGTAACGAGAAGAACGCTTCTACAAACGTGGAGCTGAATTTCGAAGATTTTATAGGTAAATATACTAGCGACCCACACCGTGTTCTTGAGGTCTTCAATAGTAGTTATTAACGTTTCGGAAGATATTTTTAAATGATAGTGAAAACTGTATCAAAATCCGTTACGGTGTTTAGGAAGAGTGACAGACTGAGAGACGCGGAACGCGACTCTCTTTTATCCATATCTATACTAATGTTATAAAGAGAAATGATTTGATTGTTTGTCGGTTCGTTTATTTATTCGAATAGATGGACTCTAGAACTACTGAACCGATTAAAATTCTTTCACCAATAGAAAGCTACATTATCAGCGAGTAACGTAGGCTATGTTCAAGTAGTTTTTAGAGGAATAGATATTTTGTTTATTTTCACTAGCCCACGTGGACGAATGAATGAATGAATTATTTATTGCTGTAAAATGTGGTACATGGTAGATGTTACAATTTTTATACTCGATTCTCACACTTTACCAGCGCGAGCAACAGCTTCTTATTATTATCGAGTCGATGGACTTAACTCCCCCTTAAACTTTGTTCGCCCAGTATTCGGCAACACATACAGCATTTCGACTGGCCTCGAGCAACAGCTATGTAAAGATGACAAATAACAATGTTAAATTCCGCGCTATACCTAAGTGGGTTTCTATATGTGACCAACTGTATCCAACTGATGATGGCATACTAAATGAGGATGAATTGCATCGTTTTCAGAATGTTTCATTTTTAAATAAATTTTTAGCCATATTGCATTATAGCATATTTAAATACTACTAATAGACTTGAAATGGGTACTATTAATCTGTTATTTCCGCCGTTGATAACTCTTATCGAGTTCTAACTTACATTTAAACTCTAACTTACATTTCGCCCCGTATTCGATGACACACATATTGGTTGGACTGATCTCGAACAAGTCCTCCATTGTGTAAGTTGTAGGACACGCCGAGCATAAAAATAACTACAACCAGAGGTATCTTAAATAAAGAAGTACAACCAGAGGTGCCTCAAATCTCAAAGAAATTCCTCGATTCCAGATCCGAAGCCGATTTCGAGTCTCTCGTGTGGGCAACTGCACATGCTGAGGAAGATGGCGCTGCTGCGGCTGACTGCGTGCATGGAGCGGTACTGCCCATCGCACAAGTCCGGCTGGAACTGGGAGTTACCAAAGTTGATCAAGAAGATGAAGGCACCAGATTACAGAGGTGAGCCTAGACTTGAGTAGCTTCAAATTTAACTGTGGATTCAGTGTAAGGTACACCGGTATGTCTTATCGTAATCCTATTAAAAATCATTTTCAGCAAGAAAAGTCGCACTCTATAATCAGTTATCAAAGTTTAGATACAGTAACAGCTAATAAGCCAACGAAATATAGCTTCGACTAACTGTCGCTAAGGAAAGGAAAAGGATTACAATAAGACTGCTGGAAGGAGATTACGATTGGCTACGATAACCTAACCAAATAATTTTATTAAAAATCGATGTACTACGCACTGGATAGCAAAATATGCCCACATTATTATAATGCAAAAAAGTGCTATGTGAATTTTTCTTAGCAGAAGCGAACTTTATTTTTTTAAATTGCTTTGGCGACTGTGACTTCCTTATTTTTTTGTGTTCACATATCTCTACCTACCCAGCGATTTGTCTATGTCCTAACAAGAAGAATCAATTGTTTACAGAAAAACATGTGTTTGGACTGCCTCTATCGATGGTGGTTCAGAGGACCGGCCATTCTACGCCAAAGCCTATCCAGTACGCCATAAAATGGCTGACTAAGAATGCATTGGATCAGGTAATTAGCAGAAAATTGTTTCTTTTTCAATGCGCTTCTTGGAGGAATTCATATTTTTAATTATAGCCTTTTTAAAAAAAGAGTCACCACTGAATGTGTTATACGAGACTATACGCTTCCTAAAGATAAATTAGACACCTTCCGTTAATCAGACTCATAAATATTGATAACTATTGCATTTTTCCAAAAAGCGCTCACGCCATTTATAAATATCATTTCATATGGTCCACCTACGTAACTTACTCAGTTTCACATCACTCGTATGGCTAAACTCTTTTATACTTACAATGGGAAAACTTTATAGTATAATCTGTCCAGACTGACTAGTCTTATTTGGTTAAGGAAATTATGTATTTAAATGGATAATATGCAGCAGTATTCGTTGAAATTCACATTCTATGTGTTTATTGTAGAATTGTCGACATCTATACACAATATACGTAGCGTGATTGATACGGCAAGTCGTGATTTTGAGCATTGTTTATTCACCAAATAAGACAAGGCAGTATAAACAGATCATACTTATAACGGGTTCGGAATTTAGTTTGTACGCAGTCCGTTAGGCCGCGTCCCAAGTAGGCAAACTGTTCGCCGCCGACTGAGTGAGCCGCAAATTATTAGCCAACTAAAATTCGACTTAGCGACGTACTCAGATTGATTTGCCGGGCGTCGCAAGCAAACTGTTCTGAGCTGCCGCTGCCGACTGAATCTTCAGTTATCAGGAACAGTTTGCGGCAAACTGTAGTCACTACGCCGGCGAACTAAAACTATTTCGCCGCCGACTGGAACCGGTTTTTCTTTGAGTCAGCCGCCCACTGAGATAGTCGGCGCGCGTAACGCTGCAAATTGCGTAGATTGAGTGCAAAACTAGCAAACTGTGAACACTCCATTTAAAGTATATGGAAGGGCATACTAAACCGATACGCCGCTTACTCAGTCGGCGGCAAACAGTTTGTCTACTGGGGACGCAGCCTTAGTATTCATTTTTATATCTGAACTTTTTCTACTTATACTAAGTATTATAAAGGGGAAAAGTTTGTATGTTTAAAATAATCTACATAACTACTGAAATGATTTCCAAGTTTCTTTCACTAATATGAAGCTACATTATTCGCGACCGACATAGGCTACTTTTAATCTCGGAAAAATAATTGGATCCCGCAGTACAGTTTACAGATATCCAAACTGCGCGCGGCTGAAAACCGCGGGGGACTTCTAGTATACACGCATTATTTGACAGTATGTCATGTCCTCTTAAAATATCTCTTTCGTCGGTTATTGCTTGCGTTGCAAATCGGTTGTTCTATGGTGTAAATCTAAATGTAATTCTACGAGCAAAGGCACTAATCCTGGCCGTTTCCAGATGGGGCTGTTCCGCAAAGCCGGCGTCAAGTCCCGTATCGCAAAGCTCCGCACGCTGGTCGAGGCCGCCGGCTCGCCGCAGTCCCCCTTCGCGCTCGAGAACATGCACACCACGGACCCGCAGCTCTCGTTCCTGAACTTCGACGGTGCTCAGGCGCACGACGTCGCCGATATGGTGAAGCAGTACTTCAGGGAGCTCCCTGACTCTCTGCTCACCAACAAGCTCAGCGAGACCTTCATCGCGATTTTCCAGCGTAAGTGTCTTCGATACTCTTCATTGCAGCGGGAAAGCGGCCACTGCTGGACATAGGCCTCGTCCAAATATCTCAATTTTTACCAGCTCGTCAGTGTAACTCGGCGGGAGGCCTACCCACGCTGCGTCTTCCGGTATGGTCCGGTACAGTTACACCTTCCGGTCATCTATACAACTGGGTGACAAAGCTGGTCCACCTGATGGAAAGCGGCAACTGTCGTCCGTAACACCTGCTATGAATACGCTTAGGTTTCTTAGAAGTAAAAACAACAAGTGTTTTGTCACTGTAAGGACTCGGATGAAATACTTCCAACGGAAACACAACAATGCAAGCATTATTGTTGCTTGTCAGCAGAAATAGATAACCTTGGTTCCCATCCTAACGGATTCCTCAGATTTGGCATTGTCCTGAACAACAGATTCTCTGTCAGAAAGTGCCATTTTTTCTTCTACATGAAGGGGGTAAGGTATTGTATGAGAAATTCGACATAAGATTCCATTTTAATTATCAATTTATTGCACTACCAGAAATGCCAAATCCTAACTTTTTAATTTTATTTATACTCTCGCCTCTGTATAGTTAAGTATATCTCGTTATGTAGGTTCGTTAACTTATCTATAAATTGTCCATGCAGACGTCCCAGAACCGTTGCGGATAGACGCGGTGCAATGCGCCCTGCTGCTGCTGCCGGAGGAGCACATGGACACGCTGCACTCCTTCCTGCTGTTCTTGTCGAAGGTAAGAGGATCCTCTATTTTTGATAACTTTCAGACCAATCTACTAAATCGAAATGTTCGTTATCGGGTCACATCGTATCCCTGTAGGTATTACAATTAGAAGTAGGAGAAGCTTGCACCAAATTCCTAATCGCATTTAAGCTTAAGATAAACACTTAAACACACAAAACATTATACTAAAACGGGTTTAAGAATTTAGGTAAGACAGGCAAATTCTTAAACCCGTTTTATGGGTTCATTTTAGGCACCTACTAATATGTTGGCTTGTTGACAGGTGGCCAAGAACTCGGCTGTGAACCAAATGACCGCGTCGAACCTGGCGGTGTGTCTCGCGCCGACGCTGCTGCGGCTGCACCACGCCCCGGCCACCGGCAGCACCCGGGACGGCCACTCCAACAGGTAAATAATAGTAATACTGTCACAAGGTGCCAATCGAGTCCCGAGACTGATCAAGCAGTCTCGGGCTCTCCAGTGGAGGACCTGATTCAACAGGTAAACCTTATAAGAACCACCATCATTATCATCGTCAGCCTGGCTAATCCAGCGACGGCATCTGCCAGGGTCCGCTAACCTGCTTTCTCCTCCACTTTGCCTAATCTTCAACATTGTCATATCAGGAGCCTCAACCACAATAAGATCTCAATCCATCGCTTCTTGGGCCTCAGGTTTAGGCGCCTATTTTCCACGTATTCCTGGGTACCAAATGGACACCCATCCAGTATTTATTCAATATAGCGACCGGCCCCGGCTTCGCACGGACTTTCTCGGGGTTACTCTATAATAATGTTTTATAATACATATAAACCTCCCAGAAGAAATTCTATAATCGGTAGTGAAAACCGCATGAAAATTCGTTCAATACTTTTTTAGTATATTGCGAACAGACAGACACGCCGTGGAACTTTGTTTTATCATATGCAGTGATGGCCGCTCATGGATGTACTATACCTGCTGATGGTGTGCTTTAGAGCGCAGGAAAATCGTTCGACGTGTTTCTTTACACAGTAAAAATCGTACTTAAACGTCTCCTCCGCCCTACCCCAGGAACGTGGAGAACGTGGCCGACCAGCGGCAGATCAGCGAGAACCGCGCCGCGCACGCGTGCCTGCTGATGCTGATCACGCAGCACGAGAAGCTGTTTAAGGCCCCGCCGAGCATGCTGGCGCGCTGCAGCTTCAACTACTTCGAGGAGAGCGTGCCGGTGAGACCTGTTACGAGCTTTTCACTTGCACCGTTCGTTATGGAAGTTGGCCGTCAAAATTAGCAAAAAAACATCGACCATTGGTTGGTATCAGATTGAGCTGAAATTTGGTATACCTATGTAACTTGGATGACAATGCATCCAACGTTGCCGCTACGCCGCGGATACCAGGCATAAGCGACTTTACTTATGAGACTATGAACTTTTGCAATACCAGAGGTATCACTAAGCGCTTTGCCGACCCTGTAAAAATATAAAACAACTTCCGAAACCCAAAATACTGTGTGTCTGTGTGTGAGGTTACAAGTCAAGGCTTTTCTTGCACTTTGCACAAAGTGACACAAAATATTTTTCAGTAAATAGCATACGATGTGAGACGGTACAACTGAATCCACAAATGGGATCCAATCAAAGCTTACATGTTGATTTCACGCTAATGAAACCACTAGTAACAAAACAAAACTTGTTACTGCTTAGTAATTATAGCGCATAGACTAAACTAACAATACAGCTGGCAGAAACTACCATAGTTTACTTATAATTAAAGGAAACCAACAATACCCCGTTATATTATGTTGTGTATGGTACGTAATTAGCCCGTTTATACTCGACTTGTATCTACTTATAGCTTTTCGACTATAGACTACAGACCTATTCTTGTTCAACGGAGTTTTAGTACCTATATCTAACACTATAAAATAATAATTATCATCGTGGTGTTAATATCTCGGCTGTGCTCTCGCGCACGAGGGCCTGGGTTCCGCCTTTACCATCCAGGATTTGGCTGATCAGATAATTACTATGGAGCGACGCCATCTTACCTTCGTGACGCTGCTACCAGGGGAACCTGACCAGATTGAATCATGATTCATGGTTGGGTGGCATGCCACACCGAAAGAGCATCGGTTAGCATTTAACAACAAAAAAACATAACTCAGAAAAAAGTCATTGGTACAGTTCCGCAGTGAGATCGAACCCGGTACTCCTCGCGCTTACGACTACAATACCTTAACCACTCGGCCATTGACGCTCCGATATAACGATATATCTACGACTATGTTGTAAACTATATGATAGATAAGTAATCTAGCAATATCCTAATCCTAGGTGGCGCTTGAGGAGTTGGGATCTGACTTCAATCAGGACTGGCGAGGATTCCAACAAGCTTGCATCAAGGCATTGCTCAAAGAAGCTAAAGAAAAGTAAGATTTTAATTTGTATTTGAATTATCATACACAGTCAATAATCAGTCAATAATCATACATATTTATAATTTACTCAAGTATAAAATCTAAATTTCTATAGTTACTTTTAACATCTATTAACATCACATTCTAAAGTAGAAATATTTCTGATATTAAGTATCCAATTACTCAGTAATCCATTGCGATGCAAAATTTCTGTTTTTACTATCATACTTTATTTATAATAACGGTATTCTCTATTATTACTACCGTCACAATTTTTTCCAAAGTGGAAGAATGTAAGAACTACCATGTCATATTCTTGCCACTTTATTTAGTGCAGGGGGTCTAAAACGGCCACATTAGCGTTTCATAATATGATTCATATTTGTCACCAACTTATCTGCGGCGTCGCTGTTGTTAACATTGGCATGAAAATGGCGTTACTTTGTTCCAGTATTGGTTACCGGACCAGATAAGTTTATGGCACTCTAATATGAAACGCTAATGTGGCTCTTTTAGACCCTCCAATCAAAGTACCGCTTCATATGTTCTTTGATAGCGGATGGTATATTGGGCCCTACACCTACCTACATAAACCACAAAACCAGTAGTTCATGACTAAAGACTAGTATAGCTTGCTAACTCTTTTCGTGCTTTTTTAGAGTCTGTGGCCGTTCTGGAAAGAGGTGAGACATCAATGTTAGAGAGTCCGCAAACATGGTGTTCACATCGACAAGTTTATAATTCTGTAATCTCGGAATTCATAAAATAAATAAGGTGATTTTTTGAACGGATACGTAGGACAACACAGAGACTCAACTTCCTATTATCATCATCATCATCAACCGGCGTTCCGATTGCCAGGTTCCGCTTTCATACCCTTAGTCTTCCACTTCGTCATCAATTCCCTCACGTCGTAAGCCGTTGGCTCGCGCAACCGACTTAGCGATGTCAATCCATCGCTTCCTGGGCTTCCCACTGAACCTGTACTGCCGGTACCTAGGCAGGTTTAAGCATATTTTCCGCACATATAATATCCTATCAGCTTGGGGCTCCGAGATACTTCTCCTACCAAGGCTGCCACGAAATTTTTTCCAAAGTGCGTGCAATTTTATTAATTTGGATAAAATTATACTTTTTAATTAAATAATTTAAGTACCTTTGCACTACGCCTTTTCCATTCCGATCAATGAAACCGATCAACTAAGATGCACGGATTAAATTAATCTCCATCTTCGGGCGCATCAATTGCCTGGCTAGTCTTTATAAAACCCATATGTGAGATACAACCTCTGCAAACCGTTCAGGAAATCACCCACCTACGAGAACCTGCATTATTTTGGAGTCAATTTTTTTATATTGAGATAAAACAACAATTGAAACAATAACGGCTTCAAAGAACAGAATTGTAGACGCTATCACCATTTGTCACTTTATAGTCATGCACGCCACTCTCATTAGTAACCTACCTAGTAAATTAGGTGGCCACTTAGGTGTATTGTAATGCGTGTAATTCACAACTTTGTCTTTTACCGTCCCAGCGTTAGATGTTACCATTAACCGTTGTTTTTCATAGGCTTGATTCTAGATATAGAGTTTATTAGCAAAGCGCTCGATATTATAGCGTCTTATAGGACCTTAAAAGTTCAGAGCAAGGCGACGATATGGTCATATTGTTGTGTAGACTCAAACTGTGCCCTAATAATATTAGTGTATATGTTTTGCCTTCACCTTAGTGAATCAGTACCTAGCTTTTCTTTAGTGGAGAGTATTTTTTCATACAGGTAGGTATTTATAATACTCTCCATCTTGTAAATAACACTATTTAGGAGCTGTCCTACTAGAAAACGGTCGTGCGACCATAGTCGTACGACGCACGGTTTTGAGGTCTCCTATTGGTCGGGCGACGTCCATCGTATGACCATGGTCTCACGGCCGTTGCCAATTAAAATAGCGCTTTATTAGATGTCTAGTGGAAGCATGGACTTATCTAAGTGGCAATGGAGGGGAAACTCAGATTTGAATTTTGTTGAAACTTCAATCAGGCGCACGATGATGTTGGTATGTCATATCACCCTCGTCCGTGTCGCTTCCGTAGCTCAGGAAACTAAGTATAAGAAAATGCATTTCAAAAGAAAAACACAAGAGTCACGTGGCAGTCTACATCTGTACTCGTACTGCCTACACATTAGTGTAGCTCAACACTTGGTGGTGTTAGAAATCGCAGTATTGAAAATACGCAACGGAACTAGAGGCGTCATAGATGGATGAAATTATCTATAACGCATTTAGGCGGTCCGTAAATCACTCAATTACTCAATGACAATGAAAGATGACTCCTGTTACACGGAGCCGTGTCCGAGCCGAGTCTCGGCCCTTGCTTGGTTAACTAATATCCCACGCTCATGCTATACCGACTGGCAACTGAGTAGCCCGTCGATATAGCATAAGCTTGTCCATAGAAAATATATGGGGTAATATTTGACCGTGCTACGGCCGAGATCTGGCTCGGACCCGGCACGGTGTAGCGTAAGTCATCCTTAATGTCGCCAATTTTCTGGCTTACAGACCGCCTAGAGGCGTTATGGAGTACATTAGGCGTTAGTTACCTTTTAGAACACCCGTCAATGTAAGGGTTGGCGCTATGCATAGAAATCTAAATATTATTTATTAGCGTTCTGTGGCGTACTCCTACCTATTGTAATCCGGCTCACACCTATCAGAAATGTAGTGTGACAAGGATTAATAAAGAACCTGAGGAACGTCAGTTTCTTTTCTTTAGCTAGCTTTTCCCTGACGGCATCTTAGCTCCTTTTTATTTTGACTTTGTCGCACTCGGTTGGTTCTTCTATTGAAATGTGTTTAACTCTGTTGACTATCTATAATAACCAGTTTAGTTACAAGGAACAACGTAATTGATTACGTGTCAATGTTGCAGGACCCGCGGATGGGTGTCCATGTCGGGGACTCCTGCGCACGTGGAGGTGTGCTGCAAGAAAGTTGGTGACGGCCACCCGCTGAGGCTCTGGCGGACGACCACGGATGTCGAAGCGCCCCCGCAAGAGGTCATGCAGAGGTCAGTGCCGGTGAAGGGTCGCGGAATCGAAACGCATCGAAGCGAGTTATCTAAAAATATATAGTAATTACAATTAACAGGAGCGTCGGTGGCCGAGTGATGAACGTATTCGACTCGTAAGCGAGAGGTAGCGGGTTAGAATCCCACTGCGGCTATGTACCAATGACTCTTTTCTGAGTTAAGTACATTAGTTGAATGCGAACCGATACTCTTACGGAGAGGGAAAACATCGTGATGAAATCTGCACATTCAGGCAACTGAATATGTTCCCATCATCATGATGAGTAGCAGGTTCACGGAGGTCAGATGGCAGTCGCTCCACTGTATTTACCTGATCTGCCAAATCCTGGATCATGGTCAAGAAGGACCCCGGGCCGAGGGCATAACTGGTATATTAACACCAAAATGTTTTATTTATTATTATTATATGAACATTTAACATACATAGACTTTCTTTGACTTATCTACTACTTGATCGATCTACTTGCAGAATCTTGCGCGAGAGACACGTGTGGGATGACAACCTGATGCGCTACGGTGTCACCGAGAAGCTGGGCCCTAACGCGGAGGTGTACCGCTACGCCACCTCCACCGCCATCGGCCTCCCGCCTAGGGAGTACTGCGTACTACGGTAAGTCACGATGGAATTAAGGTAATCTGTTTCTACATTTAGTAATTTGAAGCGTGGCGCCATTGTCTCTACTGTTTGTCTCTATACTAGCAATATATAGCAATATATTGTTGTTCCGCTTATAACCACGGGACTTTTAAGATGAAACGCTGTCACAGATCATGTGGCTGGTGGATCATGAGGCTGAGTGCACTCTGATGATACTCAAACCAAACCTAGGATAGTGCAGGTCAAGTTAAGTGTTTGGAAGACATTGGGCATCAAATTTTGTGATTTTCGTAAATACTAACGTTAGTAAACCTACCTAATCCACGACTACATCTAACAAATTATTCTAAACTTACAGCACTTGGAAGGCTTTTAGAACAGGTAACCCCAAAAATGGATCGAGATCGCGCCTTTGCAAAAGATAATCCATTCACTCAGGCGTCACAACTTTCACTCATTGATCCAGGTCCTGGCAGCAAGCGCCGACTAACCCTACGCCGCCTGGCTCCACGGGCCACTCCAACGGCCACGAGAAGGGGGGAGGCTGGTGCGCCGTGGTCGAGACTTCCGTGGCCCACGGGGACCCGCCCTCGTCGGACGTGACCCGGTCCGTGGTACTCGCCTCGCGGTACCTCGCCCAGCCGGCGGGGAAGGGCCGCAGCCGGTTGATACATCTCTCCAGGATCGACGTGATGTGAGTATCTGTCTGCTGTTTTGACACGAAAAACGAGGTGTGTTTGAAGTTTAACGCGTATCTGTATATCGTATGCTCTCTATGTGTGGTTTGTGTATCTGTATATGTGTTGAGGTGGTGTCTGCTGTGGCATTGTAGCTACCGACCGGATGAACTTATTTCGATGGGATTTTGTTCATTTTAAAGGCAGCTTAATTGAGATGGTATTAAGTTTATTTCATTAAAATCGATTCAGTAGTTTACATATATGTATAGTATAGTCGAGTCGGTAAATTGGCGTTGGCTTTCCGACGTTGTTCTGTTGGTTAGGTTATTTTTTAACGGGGGTGTGCGGTGCGCGGCCTCCGTCGACGACATCTGCAACTGAAACTAAATGTTTATCAAGATGACATAAATCTCAAATGGCTGTGTTTCTCGTAATAAATATAATACGAACAGATGAGAGGACGATCAAACTGCTAAACAATCAGTTTCCTCTGCTAACATTTTCTTGCATCCTCATAATATGCATAGCATGACGTCCTACTTTTTATACTTTGTATAGAAGCCTAATTTTGCAAAAAAATTCCAGGGGACGGTCGCCCGAGTGGTACTACAAGAGCTACGGGCTGCTGAGCGCTATATACATGTCCAGGATCCGGGCCTCGTTCAAGCATAATACGGAAGGCCCGGAGTCGAACGTATGATGCAAGCATTCCACTTAAGCTACAAATGCAGCTTAAGTCTGGGCCGCTCGAACCTGAAGCCCGACCTCCGTGCACACGAGGACTTCGACGAAACGTCACCCAAGTTACCAAATATGGACTAAAATCTCTTGTTTCTAGAGTAAGGCGCACGTGACGCGTGCCAACGAACTGACAACAGCTTAGTGCCGCGTTTACATATGTGCACATTGCTGCTTAACCATAAATGTGGGTATATAATTAATTGTAATCTTACCGGATGTTAGCACTTGTATATAATAGTCAGTCGCGTTGAGACCTAACGAAACTCCAACGCCCAAATGACAGGCTTTAGACTAGTTTGTTAGGTTCTCGAGTGACTTCTTTATTTTAAATTTAGGCTTATTAATAGCTTTAATTTAGTTCGAATCAAAGACACGGGATTATGATGCGCGCACACAGCGTCTTTACCATTAATTTGCTGATAGATAATTAATATTAATAGGTAATAATAACAGTTTAAGTATCTTGATGTCTATTACACTATCCATTATAGTTGTTTAGCTAGCTATAAATCTCAATATTATATATTAAGTATATTCTGTTATTACATTCTCATATAGCTATCGATGTAGGTAGATAATATATAAAAATATATATTTTAAACTTAACGTTTACCCTTCATATTACGGTCGGTGACTATTACGGCAAACTATCGAATTTAAATGTGTGAGTTGGCAAAAAACGAGCTTTTGGAAATCTCTAACGAACAAAATATAATACATTATTTGTAGTATATTATGTATCTACAAAAACATCAATTATCCAATGTAAATTGTTTTTTACTTGTTATGTATACAATTCAAATTTAAAAGCCACTCTCCTTAAGGGCCACGAGAATATTCAAATAGCCTGCGTCCAAAACAAGCCAAATAAGACCTTATTACACAGATATAAGAGCAGGCCACGAAAGGAGACATTAGCGCAGTTCCAACACGCGCTACTTTGCACTATGAGAATCGACAGAAAACCCTATAGTATAGGCAGGCGTACTGCGAGACCTTGTGATGGGACAACTCTTTTGAGAAACGAGCATGAACAGACTTCCATCTCAACGAGAGGTTTTTAAATTGTCAGTTAAAGAAAAAAACAAGTTTTATCTCTTTGTATATATGGCGCTGTACTGCACTCTTATGGCAAGTTTGTCTTAGAATCAGACAGAGTTCACTCAAGCCACGTCGTAAATTGAGTTTAGCTAGCCTAAGTTGCTAAATGACCATCACCCCGTTAAAATTTGTCCGATTTCAAAAACATCAGACTTTGGTCGTTGTGTGTATGTTTTACATATTTGCGCTGAATTGCGCCATCTATTGACGATAAGAAAAAATTTAATGTCCTCTTGAAAACCTCTCCTTTGGCAGGATGCATTGACGAAATAAACTCCTTTTGACTTCCTATTATCTGCTGGCGCTATGGTTCAATTTCTATGGCGATGATCAGCCATGAGCGTGCCCGTTTGCCGTAGTGTGTTAGTACACATTAGGGCAAACCGGCAAGGGAATGATGCTATTGAATTCTAGTTATTTTGAGGCATATCCGTCGCCAATTTTCTGTTACAGTTACGTATATTTTGTTACTGTAGTGCACGTATTATTTATCAGTATGCCCTATAACTCTTAGAAGGAGCTTTTTTCGTCATTAAACCGGTAGTAGGTACAGTGCAACCAACTTCACCCGGTGACCGCGTCGCTGTTCTTGGCATTGACATGTCATTTCAACTACAGTTTACATTGTAGTGCCCCCATTTCTCAGATAACCACCGGGTCAGATATATTTGAGCACGGTAGTAGGATCAAAAAACTCTGAGAAGGACAGTGCAGGGTACGACTCTGTCATTTTAAAAACAGAACCTCACACTCCAGTAGCGCCACCTAATGATTTTTCGTTTCGCGTTATTCCCCATTGGGGTTGCGGTGTTATTTACAAATTATTCGAAATGAACAAAATTTTAAATGAAATTTTAAAAACCCTCATATATATATATATATATATATATACGTTACTGTATTGTAAAGCAAAATACTATTAAGTAGGTGTGATGTTATGGGTATTAGCGAAAGTTAATATATTCATTAATCGTATAAATGTGTAAGTGGCTGTCTATCTACGTGTGTATTAGATGTACGTTTCAGACTCATCTCATATGGAGTGAAATAGTATTAGCATTCGTTATTTTAATACCTACCTCTGCTTTGATTTATTTGTCTATAAATTTTATTCCTCACGGGATTCTACCAAAAAGCCAGATAATTATTTAAGCATTAGTTTGTATTATGCTTCTATGTAAATTTTATGTGGTGCATTGTAAATAATTACGGTTTTAGTTAGATTTACTTAGGATTTGTTGATTATTATTTATACGACATTTCGGCAATAGTACTTTGATACACTTTGCATTTTTTAAATCGATCGCCCTTATTTTTATTCTTCAATACCCATTGCAAAATATTGTTACATATCACTAGTCAAACCTATACATAAAAACCTTTTTTAAAATACAACAAAAACTGACAAAAAAACAAATTGCTGTTACCGTACCTGTCCTGTGTTCAAGAACGTAGTATTAAATTATAAAACAATATAGGAAATATCGATATTGATATTACATATTTAATCTGAATGTATTGTATTTACTTAATATAGTTGATTATACAGGCTGTTACATAATATATGTACGAAGCCGTGAACTGGATGGAGTGCTAAACTTATTAAAATGATAGGTACAATTATTTTTTCGTACTTAGAATAGTTGTACCTATCGTTTTAATACGTTTAGCAGTCCATCCAGTTCACGGCTTCATACATATATTATGTAACACCCTGTATATTATGTACTTGTAATATAATTGTATTTAAAATTTAATATATAGGAAATTACTAAGTGTATCTACATTTATCGTGACAAAATAAATAAGTAGTATGAATTGCGCGGACAATGAAGTGCATTCTTTTAAATGCGTGCACGTCGCTTCATAGAGCGGACTTCACCCGAGATGTCGAGCGACACGTTTGCGCAACTTTGTCATAGTTGAACGACATTGCTAGTGCCGCTCGATGTCGGGCGATGTCGGAGACGTCGCCTGTTTCGTCCGACATCTCTAGCGACTTATACGAGGCCAAAAGCCGGGCCGAGGGGCCTATTTTCGCTCTATAATATCTCAAATTCGACATTTTATCTGGCCACAAATCTGTATTAAAACATCACTAAAATCGAGACATTATACGATTGTCGAAGATAAGGAAGGCTTACGACGACGCGAGGATGCGGAAGACCGCGCGCAATGGAGGTAAATGAAAGTATGTGGCCACAAAAAATTTCACAGCGCGAAAATCGGCCCCTAGCAAGCCAATCCAATGAAAATGTCATCAAATGCAAGCCAATACATTGGCATTTCCGTTGTCCTCATTGGGCTGGCATACAGGCCTGTCCGAGCGAAGCAACATAAAAAGCTGACATAATGAAATGACACTGAATCGCATAATATTTAGCTGTAAAAAGTCTGACTGTAAATATTTCATAGAAATAATTAATATAAGACGATTACCATCACATTTAGTAGGTAGTATATATTCGATGCTGTATGAAGAATGATTGCACTTCAGACGATTACTATTTCAAATATGTGTGTGTTTTTAGCTTAGATTACTCTTCATACAGTGTGGCCCATGACGGGGATAATCATTAAACCAAATATATCACAAATGTGTAAATAATAAATAATTTACTCGAATAGATGATGTGGACTCTATATTGCCACTTTAATTAACGGTTTATAATATATATAGTTACCTAAATTTACACATTTTTGGTGCATTTTAGGGTTAAGAATTGAAATATTTAATTTACTTCTCAGATCACCGCGTTAGGGGAATAGATTCTGTCGACATCTGTACGTATATAACTTCTACTGAAAGACAAATAGTGAAACAATTTTACATAAAGCAAATATACCTTTACTCCAAGGAGTGGTTGCTAATTCATATATTCGATGTTCGTAAATAAGTAATACATTATACTAATCTGATAATATGGCGTCATAATTTCATAGCTTTAGGGTGTTGATTTAATATATTACATTGTGTATTTTATTCATCTATCGTCACGTTCCATTATTTAACGAACCGCCATCGTTGAAAAGTACAAGACCACAGATAAACAAAACTAATACTATCAGTAGCCTAGTACCGACTACTTGTTGTCGGTAAACGAATGACGTCTCGTATCTTTCTACTGATGAGAGTTCGTCGAATATGGCAACGGGCATATAAATGTGCCGCCCATTTTGCCTAATGTGTGACCCTCGTCCAGTGTACCAGCTCTCTCACGCCGATTCGTCCCGGACCCAGTGTAACCAGTGGTCCAACCTTCTATGATTCCAACCCATGTACTGATTCCAACTGCCTTTTTGACTCCATTTTGGGTCTTTTATAGCTAATTGTTGTAGAATACATCGATGTTAGCCGTAAAATATTGTATAGATAAAGCATAATAGATACGTACGTCTTATGCTACTTCGGATGTAAGTGGTTGGAATATTTAAGTGATTCAAATTTCTAATATAGGATGAGACAGTCAAGGGATTCGAATGTAGAACCACGTACCGTCTGCCTTCACGTGCAGATTTATGTTTGTATAAGAACATAAATCTATGGGCAAAACTGATTCCTGTTTATAATACAGCTAAATTACGTATGACTTCAGGTAGCTTAGAATCTTCCGGCTGTATAATTTAATTGTTTTTGATGTTTCTGATGATTGTTCTATTAGTCTAACGGTACCTACCTACTTGCGGCCAAGGGACGTTACTTAGAATTGTTTCAAAATAAAGTAAGCTTACTGGAATGGTTGTATGAAAATGTATCCGATTTGTAGAATTACAAGTATTTAAGTATATAATAATCACACCGTATTAGTATCCGATGGTTTGGGCGTATCCGGTCGAATTCAAAGATGCTATAGTGCTAGGGGTCAATTTATTCCGAGGTACATCGATTGCGGAACTTTCCCTCACAATTAAAGTGCTTTCGTCTCCCTGCCAAAACTTTTTTCTGAATCTATAAGGTGGCAAACAAGGTTACAGACCGCCTGATGGTGGTAAGCAGCTCTAAGAAACTGAGGTCTATCTTGTTGTCCATACCAAAATGCAAGAAAATGAACTAACTTCCATAATACTTTGGCCATGTTTGCCACGAAGTCAGTAAGTAAAATATCTTATCGTATATGCAGCAAGAGCGCTGGGGTTTTTACGGAGACGTCGATTTCACAGTGGCGGCGTATTAGTTTCTTTTTCCGCCACGTTCCTTATACGTACTGTAGTGGATATTTGAATTCGGCCGTCAAGATTTATGTAGGAGGCGCCACCATCGACACGCCAACTTATAACCATAATCCGTAGAAAAAAAAAGTTATATCGGTCAATAGAGTAGTCATCAATAGATAAGACATTCTACATTATCAACACCCTGAGAATTACCTACAGTGTTACAAATTTGTCGGACGTCGACGGCGCCGCTGTTGTTGAATTTAGTATTGCAGCCAAAAGGCATTTAACAATGACGACACTAAGTTCCACGTTTCGCCACCGAGTCGGATAAGTTTGTGGCACTGTGCCTACTCAATCATTCATAAAATCAAACATTTTAATCAATAGCAGTATAACGTCGACGTTGTTTCACGTATAATCAATAAATGTAATAGATGTTGTGTCTAGTTCTGGACGTGTTTCTGTGGTGTAAAGTAGGTTTCAATAGGAAAAAGACAAACATTGTGCGCGACAATCAACTAATAACAGTGAATTGTCTATGCTTTAGTATAGTATTCCTGTTGGCGGCATGTTAGTTTCTTTTTCCGCCACGTTCCTTATACGTACTGTAGTGGATATTTGAATTCGGCCGTCAAGATTTATGTAGGAGGCGCCACCATCGACACGCCAACTTATAACCATAATCCGTAGTAAAAAAAGGTTATATCGATAAATAGAGTAGTCAGCAATAGATAAGACATTCTACATTATCAACACCCTGAGAATTACCTACAGTGATACAAATTTGTCGGACGTCGACGGCGCCGCAGTTGTTGAATTTAGTATTGCTGCCAAAAGGCAGCAATAATTTAAAAATGACGACACTAAGTTCCACGTTTCGCCACCGAGTCGGATAAGTTTGTGGCACTGTGCCTACTCAATCATTCATAAAATCAAACATTTTAATCAATAGCAGTATAGCGTCGACGTTGTTTCACGTATAATCAATAAATGTAATAGATGTTGTGTCTAGTTCTGGACGTGTTTCTGTGGTGTAAAGTAGGTTTCAATAGGAAAAAGACAAACATTGAGCGCGACATCAACTAATAACAGTGATTTTCTATGCTTTAGTATAGTATTCCTGTTGGCGGCATGCTAGTTCTTTTCTACGCCACATGCACGCTCAAATGCTTTGTGTGTTTACTAGTGAAACGTACTGAGTAATAAATAGCTAATGGTAGGTACTAGGTACATTAAGATCTATGGTGCGTGCAAGCCAGCATTAGTTCCTAAACTATATCTTGATCTCTGTATTAACTCTCAAATGTTGAATTTTTAACATGTTTTGATGTATAGTCGGCTGCAGAGTGAAATGATAAAACTAATGGTAGGGGGTCCGTTAACTCTGCAGCTAGATGTACAAACCGCTAAACATTATTGAAGTGAATAAGTCATTTTCGTGCGAGTATGTATTTTATTTTAATGTAAAAAGAAAATATTGTATACTAAAATGTATGTATTTTAGTATACAATATTTTCTTTTGCTTAACATGCTGACAATGACAGCTTTTACAGAGCAAGCTATATTTTACGAACTATAGACACCTTGGCAAAAAAGGAAATATTCTAGATTCAGACTGGATCGCAATTCAACACATTGTACCACCGCATGTTTATCGATTCTAAGGAATTCGTAGATTCCATTCCAATTTCCAATACTTACATAAATGTTCAATGTTCACAAAAAATAAAAATAATGGTATCTAACACTGTAAATGTTTCTTTTTATCGATTGCCTACTATTTGATCAATTAAATATTGTAATATTATTTTCTAAAATTTACATTTTATTCCCCTAATTTTAATAAAGACTTAACATTCTGCTGGAAAAATGTTTTAAACATTGATACTTATTGTTGATATTTTAAATTACTATTTACTCAGTTAATACTCCAAAAACTGTTTTAGGTAAATTATATTAATTAATTATAATGTATTGTGATTTTATTCTTTATCAAATATATGGACCATTATGTCAAAAATAATATGGAAGTTTCTATTTTAATGATATCATCGCTAGAAGTTTTAGTGTTAACCCTGTAATCATCTTGGCGTAATGTCCCGCTTGTAATCTCGCGTGCCCGCCCGCCGTGACCATTATCCAGGGTTTGGCAGATCAGTACTAATAAGTAACGTTCATTGTAACCCTTCTTAACCATCGTCCCAAGACCAGGAGGTGGACCCTATATGTCTGTACTCTCATCATCATCAATTGTTGAAATCTTCGTGTTATATAGGCACTATGTAGGGAGCGAATTGCTCCACCCATAGCCTCCTTCATCTTAGGATATGCTAGGATATGCATTTATTCGACTTTCATATTTCTTCTGCCATACCCAACATTCACTTCTATACATAAAGGCTGGCACCAGCACGCCATTGTAAACAGCTTGCCTTTTGTGAGACCGCTTGGGTACGCACCACCGCGTGCAAAGCACTCCCTTTACTTGATTCCCTGCTCTCCTTTTCATAGCCCCGTCGCACTTCCCATACCTCCTTAACACCCTTTGTTACACAGAAAACCAAGTTAGATAAAACAAGGGGGAACGTATCTCATACTATACAGGTACAGGCTCAAGTCTCTCATCACCTATCATTTCTATCATTAGTTCATTATACTGCACTCGGGCCTCTCTTTTCGTCTTATATACAATATATTTCATACATTTCTCCTGAAGGGCCCCATTCAAATTGTAATGTATTCGAGATAATTATTTATGTGTCATTCTAGGCTCTAAGCAACGAAAGCAAAGAGAATCCGTTCAGTAGTTATTGCGTAAAGAGTAACAATCATCCATGTATCCAAACATTCATCCTTACTTTACAACTCCCGAACGTTGTCCCGAAGAAATTCTAAAACCATAACTAGGCGACTTGGGGCACTACCAGCAATGATGTTTTGTGCTAAGCGTACCGAAAGAAGAGACTTGTCAAATGGCAGGGGATTTCGCGCAGGTAATCGTATGCAGCGCAAGTCGGACCTCGTGACCCGCCAAGTCTCTTCTTATTTGACACTAGGTATACCATCATCAGTCAGGAAATAACACACAAGTGTAAATAGACTGCGAGGGAATCGTAGGTTATGGCTACGTCATCGAGTATAAGAACCATTCCACTTTGTGGTGTTAGTAGACGTTTAGGAGACCCACAAAAAGTTGGCCTGCCCGTGCACAACCTGGTACATCGCTTTTCAGCCACATTAAAGTTACTTTTCTTTTTGGTGCAAACAACCTCGATATTTTTGACTGTTTCCAGTTTTTTGCTGATAACTAAAAAATGGTCTTACACTAAGGTAATCTACATAAAATTCTTCAAATTCGCAGCTGTTTACGAGTAAAACTGTTTCGGTTGGGCGGTAAGTAAAATATTATTTTATTTATATTGTATGAAAACATATATGTTTTATTTAATGTTGTACAAATTATATTTCAGAGCTTCGGTGGCCGAGCGGTTAGAGTATCCGACTCGTAAGCCAGAGTTCCGAGTCCCGGGTTCGAATCACGCTCCGGCCATGTACTAATAACTGTTTTCTGAGTTATGTACATTAGTTGAACACTAACCGATGCTCTTACGGTGAGTGAAAACATCGTGATCAAAACCTGCACATTCAGGCGACTGGATGTGTAACCATGATCCAATCTGGTCAGGTTCCCCTCGTAGTAGGGTCATGGAGGTCAGATGGCAGTCGCTCCACAGTAATTACCTGACCTGCCAAATCCTGGATCATGGTCAAGGCGGACCCCGGGCCCTCGTTCGCGAGAACACAACCGAGACATTAACGCCAATTTGTTTTTTTTTTAATGTTTTCCGGCAGACAAACAGGCATGCGGGCCACCTGATGGAAAGTGGTCACCGCCGCCTATGGACATCAGCAACACCAGGGGAGTCACCAATGCGTTGCCCGCTTCTGAAGAGACCTCTAATATACCTCTTGAACGATCCCATGTCATAGTCCAAAGGAAACACTGTGGCTGGGAGTTCTTTCCACATCCGAATGGTACGAGCGAGAAACGTTCTTTCAAACCTTCGCGTGGTGACCAACAGACGGAGAGAGGGAACCTTCCCCCGAAGGGGAGATTTTTATATTATTACTAGCTGACCCGGCAAACGTTGTTTTGCCATATAAATAATTTCCTATGATCGTAGAAGGGTGAAAATTGAGGATTGTATGTATTTTTGTATGTTGTATCATAAAAAAATAGAAATTAAAAATTTTGTCAAAAAAATTAAAAAAAAATTTTGGGGTGGACTACCCCTAACATTTAGGGGGATGAAAAATAGATGTTGGCCGATTCTCATAGATACCGGATAAGCACAAAAAATTTCATCAAAATCGGTCAAGCCGTTTCGGAGGAGTATGGCAACGAAAACTGTGACACGAGAATTTTATATATTAGATTATGTACAAATTATATTTCGTTTTTGGTTTGGCGGCGCCAACTTAGAGAAATCGTAACTGACGCAATGTATCTTTGAGACGTAATTAAATCGCACAATATTTTAAAAATTCGCTCATGTCAATGTCATGATAAAGCCGGGAGAGGCACAATATAATTCGCTTAAGCAATTCGCAAAATCATTAAGTCGCTGTTGCACATAAAAATATAGCTTATCTTCGCATCGCAAGGAATTTGGAAAATAAATAAAAAACACTTAGATTTTTTATTGGTTACCATATTTATTATTGACACCCAATCTAATCTAAAACCAATTACCTCGCTCATATTTTCCAAAATTAAACCATAATAATATACATTATCTCAGAACAGACACTAAAATAAATCACAGTTGTATAATCTATGTACATATAAAGACTGTACAGTGCTACTAACTTATCTGACTCGGTGGCCAAAACTGGAACTATGTGTCGCCATTTTGAAATGTTGTGTCAATGCCATTATCAGTGACGCTGTTACCGGGTCAGATAAGTTTGTGGCACTGTAAGTTGCTGAACAAAATTAACATCATCCAAGTCACTGCCAAATAACATCAATTTACGAGACTTATTTTTTTTTAATCACAATGTGTAACAACAAAACTGACTGTCAAATAGAGTCCGCGCCACCAGTCAAGTGCGATAGGCCGTGGCGTTTGTCGTGTAACAAAATAAAACTCCTAAGATGGCGGAGCCGTCACATTTAGTTCCAGTTTTTGTCACCGCATTTGAGTGGTGGCGCGGTCTCTAATATTAATTTACGGGACTTATTTTTTGTCACAAATGTGTCACAACACAACACAACAAATAAGTGTATAATCTGTCAAATAGAGTTCGCGCCACTAGTCAAGTGCGATAGTCCGTGGCGATTCTGTCGTGTAACAAAATAAAACTCCTAAGATGGCGGAGCCGTCACATTTAGTTCCAGTTTTTGTCACTACATTTGAGTAGTGGCGCAGTCTCTAATATTAATTTACGGGACTTATTTTTTATCACAAATGTGTCGCTCCCATAACCGCGTATAATATTCTTAATCTACAGTTCGTAAATATAGTTTAATCTGTGACAGCTATCATTAAGAGCACGTGCAGGAATATATTTATACTAAAATTACCGCACTAATGTGTGTAAAAAATATTTCAACAGATAGTCCGGTAGACAAACAGATAAGCCCCCAGGGGTATCACCAATGCGTTGCCCACCTCCACACATTGCTCCGGCTCCATCAAATAAGAAAATGCTAGACCCCTCCACTGCCAAAGCCCCGGTTCTCCATGGAACACTGGAAACCTCACGACAGGAACACAATACTATTTAACACTTCCAATGCTAACCCAAATACCAGACTCTACAGCAGTGCACACACGCGTAGCGTTGATTAGGACCCAAACGTGTGGCCGACGCAGCGTAAGTGTTACAATAGTGCTTGGCTGCGGCATTCTGTAACTATACACATTGTAGTAGCGCGCCATTTCCTTCACGACAGCTGTCACAGAAATCAAGGTACACTTTACATACTGTAATACGCTAAATCCCACAGTTATAACAATAATGAACAATAAGATACCGGACAGGAAGACCTTTGAACTCTTATAGTCTTATTCATAAAAGTTATTTCAAGTTTATTAAAACCATTTTACCTAAAATATAGTTCGTCACTTTCTTACAAATTGAATCATTTAAGTGACAGATAAAGACAAAACATATTTTTGCTATAATAGGTTTATTAATCACATAATTAATAAGCACGGGCATCGCCCATGCGCTCTTATCATAATGTGTAGTAGAGTCGAATATCCCTTGAAAGTTCAATTGAAACTGACGGTCTTCCGTTTACTCTTGAGGTGTATGAACTTGACGTGCGAGAGCATCGCCTGTTTCTGCGTGAACTTGGCGTTGCAGTAAGAACACTCGAAGGGCCGCTCGCCTGAGTGCGTCCGCATGTGATTCTCCAGGATACGGTTGTCCTGAAACGGTAGGCATTCGTATAACCACTAATCATTACAAAGTCCTCCCTCTCCGTTCTATATGGAGTAAACCGCAGACAAACGAAAAAAAAACTAGAAAAAAGTGTATTGTTTCAAACATAACTTTTAGTTTCGTTTTTCTTGTCTGCGCGTGTCGTCGTCGTCCTTGCGCTTATCCCGGCCACTGCCAGGGTCCGCTTTCCTACTCAATCTTCTCCACATCGCCCGCTCTTCGGCCTCCTCCTTTCTTATCTGCGCGTGTATTTGGCCCAAATAATCGTTGGCAAATGCTACATAATGATGAGGACAAAAATGTGTAGCATTTGAGACTACTTTGATCGCGGTATCCGACTCACGAATTTTCGGGAGTTTTTCTTTTTTTTTTATTATTTACCTTCTGGAGCGTCTACTAAGTACTTTAGGTCAACTGGGAACTGGCAGACAAGGTGATTTTATTTAAGTCACGTTTTAGTATCAGATGCCGTGAAATCTGTGGAATTTTCGCGGACGGAAATAGCACATTTTTCCCATTTGCGGTCCATTTCAGTTTTTTGGGAGGCGCACTCGGTGGTCATGGACGATCACGTCGATATGTTATGATGCAAGTAAACCTGCGGTGTTCTATCGGCGCGGTAGTCGCCGGAGCAGCGCGTCATTGCGATGCTTGAAGCTAGGAAGCGACCGCCTATCTCAAATTGTACGTCGCCCTTTTCAAACGTTGTATAGCCATCTCAAAAGAGCGCGTGAGATTGCAAAAGCATTTACGATAGCGTTTACGTTCAATTTGAGCTAGGCGGTCATACCCTTGAGCCTTTAAAAACAGTGTTCCAAAAACACTCAAGACTTAACAGTCTGGTCAAACCATAAAACAGTACGGATTCTTTTGAACCCTGTCTACTTGAAACGGGAGAAGTCAGTAACCATATTTGCAACTTGGGTCCGGACCACTAATTACAGAAACACCTTACTTACAGAAAATCCTCTGCCACAGACAGTACAGAGCTTGTCTTTCTTTTTGAGTTGACCTTCATGACTGTACTTGCGATGCTCTAAGAACCTTGTGCGATTCAGATAAAACTGCAAGGGAACACATGGAATCTTTAATTACACAGTAATTTACACACACCATACCACAAACACTGTAAACGAAAATTAATTTTATATATTTTTTATACTACTCTGTGTCAAATGACAAGACAGCCCAGCTGATGGAAACGGTAACTGCCGCCCATAACATCTGCGATTCATGCACTAAGGTTCCATATAGTAAAATGCACAACCGCAGGTGTGTTGTCACTGTTAGGGCTAAGATAATAATACCTTGTCTGATTGTGGTGTTCGTCCAGACGAACTAATCAGGCTTGAGAGTTGCTACCGGTACCAGCTAGCGGGACGGCCGAAATTCTCGATGTATCGCGGTTATTATATTCTAATCTATTCTATGTTATTTATAAGTGTTTTCCTGGTTTCTAATGCGTGTTACTGCGTCTACTCATTGCCTTTATTTACGGCACGCGGCAAGAAACAAAAATTAATAATATTTAATGATATAATTAATTATTTGATCTGTCTATAAATTTTGAGAGGAAATATAAGTTTTGACTTAGCTATCAACTTCTAAAGTGATGTCGTTTGTGGTAACTACGAAGGCAAAAAATACTTAATGCAATTCTTGCCCAATATTATGTTAAGACGCTTACCTTGTCGCAATCGGCACAGTAGTATTTGGTCTGCTTCATGTGCACGTGACGATAGTGGTTCATCATGTAGTAATTTCGCGAATATACTTTGTCGCACTGCGGACATTGCACCTTGTTCCGTTTGCGCCTGAAATATAAGAAAGGGATACTGTAGTCGTCACTCATCATCCTTATCTCAGCAGACAATGCCGGCTTCTAATAGAATCCGCATTCCTACTCTTCCTTCTCTACATCGACTTCTTAAGAGAATCGATAGCAAAAACATCATATTTTGGACCCTCAAAACTTGGCCACTCGCACTGCGTTTTCAGTGGCTTCGTAGAGGTCTTTCATTGTGCTAGTGTCAGAGCTCATAGGGCCGCATAAAAGGTGGCACATGGTTACTGGTATAGTACCACACACGCATGTTTTGTCGTCCGTGTAGCCCCACTAGGACAAACCCCGCATCCGTGTCAGTAATGCCAATCTGTCTCTGTGCTCTTGCGCACGAGGCCCCGGGGTCCGCCTTGACCATGATCCAGGATTTGGCAGATCAGGTAATTACCGTGGAGCGACTACCATCTGACCTCCGTGACCCTGCTACCAGGGGAACCTGACCAGATTGCATCATGGTTACACATTCAGTCGCCTGAATATGCAGGTTTCATCACGATGTTTTCCCTCACCGTAAGATCATCGGTTAGTTTTAATGCACATAACTCCGAAAAGAGTCATTGGTACATGGCCTTAGCGACTAAACAAAGGGTACTTCCTGTCTCACATTTTGTCGACAGGATATACAAGCAGCCAGACCACGTCTGCATATCTGTATACTAACACAGTTTAACAATAAAGACAATTCTGATTCCGGTTTACCAGAAAACGGTAGCGGTCCCCCAACCGCGCCTAACGCCTAAAACCCACGATTCATGCATGCCTTCAATTTATAAAAAATGCTGAACCGAGGTCCACTATCACTGAGGGCCAAGAAGATAATATACCTCATGCCTGTAATTGTGTTGGCTACCTTAAGTAAGACGTACGACCAAGGTCGGCGTGCCGGATATTTTATCCTACGTAAGGATTTGTATCAACTGTCTAGCTGCCTCCAAAATGGCCCTGTCGCAGTGTCTTTACCCTAACACAACAACTGTTGCTCGACGGCACCCACAGTTAAGGCATTGTTGTCCATCTAGGCCAATTACGAAAGAAACTCCTTACTTTATAAGGAGGAAAGATTCAGTTTCATGGTGATGACAGGTAATGAGCGTGCCGATTCGCCATATTGTGTGCTATGATGCTAAAGAGTTTTAGTTCATATGCTAGTTTTTTTGCGCACTATCGTCGGCCATTTACTGTTTAGACATACACGCATTATTTGTCATCTTAAGAAGAGGTTATTCAAAGTTTCTTTCGTCATTGCCTGCCACTAGTACAAATACAATGTCACCCACTCTGTCCTGCGCTCATCCGCGTGCGCGACGCTGTTGTTCAAGTGACGTTTGAAAAGCTGCACGTTGGCGAACTGTATGTCGCAGCGCACGCAGAACGCCTCCTCGCCTCCATTCCTCGTGTGAATCAGCTTCTTGTGGTAGACCAGTGAACGGAGTTCTTTGAAGGTGACGTCGCACATTTCGCATTTGTGGACGCCGTGATGTCTGCAAATGGATGTAACGTTTCTCATACGTTTTGGGGCATTCGGTAACAGATGTTATGGGCGAAAAGCGCTCGCATTATGACGATAGGACGTTGTACTCACGTCTCTTTGGCGTACGAGTATCTTACATATATATCTCACAAGGGCAACATGTGCTCATTTGTAAAAATTTGTAGCATTGGCGGAAAAGCTCTAAAATCTATGCAAATTATAGTCCCAAGTCCCAAAAAGAGAGACACAAAGAAAATAGCATAAATTCGAGCTAAGGAAAATCATCATATTCATCAATATAAGGTTCCGAAAGCTCCCACTGGACTAAAGATCTTTCGGAGCCTCAAATTGAAAACTATTACATCTCCCACACAATGATGTATACGCGAAATTACGTTCCCAAATAAAAACCCACCCCACTTCACCTCACCTAGGCTTGTAGTAGCTACTAATTAGGACCATTCCAAAGAGCCCAAAAACGATGGTGTTATCTTATTTCGTTCATTAGTAGGTACCTATAACCACCTTCCGACTCCATCATCAGACTATATAAATATAAGTTTGTAACACAAAAATTCACCACCACTTTACTTATAGGGCAGGTACCATAAAGGTACTTATTAAAGATTTTATTTGAAACTTTTTCGGCGTACCTATTCAGTTGTGACTTCTGTGTGCGGTCATACCCAGAGCCCAGCTGCAGGGGGCTATACACTCACCAAATACTGAATCAGCCTTACTAGCGATTGTTACCAACAATATGGCTATCGTTTATTGTATAAAATACATATACTAAGACAGTAAAGACCTTATTTTAAATTCGCATAAGCCAGACACCACACTGCTACAGCGAGGCTATACTTACTTCATATGTCGCTCCAGTATCGATTTGCTTGTGCATTTCTTGTTACAATGATCACATATAAACATTGAGTGCATATGTTTATAATGATTATAGAAGCGCCGGACGTTACTGAAAAGGCAAAACATATATCTTTGTAGAGAGAGGTGTCTAAAAGGCAAATTATATTACCTGCAATATGCGGGTGCAATATTGTAACTACGTAACTGTAGTAGAACAGAAAAATACGCACTATGTCACAACAGTAAAAGTGTGGTTAGGAAAATATTATGGCAATGGTTGTTGACGGCAAAGCCAGCTGGTGTCTTGTAGTTGCAGCCACCCATTGCAATGGGGCAAATGTACCTTATTCCTTTTAATAAAAGGTTTCTGATGTTGCTTCAGCACAGTGTGAATATGTTCAAACGCACACACATTTTAAGTAAGTAACCAACCAAACCAACCATATAATAAAAGGTTTCTGATGTTGCTTCAGCACTGTGTGAATATCTTCAAACGCACACACATTTTAAGTAAGTAACCGACCAAACCAACCATACTCTGTGAAGTAAGTGGGTAAAGTAAGTAAAGTATTATAAGTAATACCTAAAAGAAGCGCCACATAGCAGGCATTTCACAGTTTTCTTATGAGCAGTGACATGATCCTTCATATGCCCATGTGTTAAGCACCTGTGGATACAACAAACACTTTATAAACCAGATACAACACCGCCACATAAGATAAGGTATGATAATTTTCTTGGACAAATTCGCACAGCGATAATTAGCTGGATGAATGGATTACAGACATTTCAGTCACATTGATACTTAGCTATGTAACATTGCCACATTACATTTACATTACACAATTTGCAAGCAGAGTAGTAAAGCGACCTTGGCAAAATGGATGGACTGTTAGGATGATGATGATGATAGCAAGGCGTTACCGAGTTGAGCTAAAACTATAACAGAGCCATTGTCATTAATCATCAGTACTTCAAACTTGAAATTGCAATGAATAGACAGGCAAAACCATATCTACAAATTCCCACCATTGTATATTTACCTGTAACTATATATTTACCTGTATCCACAGCTATCACATCTGTATATCATGTAATGGTTTGTATTATGTTGGATAAGAGCTCTATCCGTTGCAAAGTACACATCACAGATACTGCACCAGTATGGCCCAGCCGACTAAAAACCAACATAAAAATGTTTGAAATAAACACTTGGAAGAAAAATATGTAGTTGATAGTAATATAGAGGCTATGATTTGAATTTATTTATAATAAATGTGCAATTTTTGTTACATGTTTACCCACCACGGGCGGATCGGAACGGAAGAGGTATATTCATTTGGTGTTAAAAGTTTTACTCTTTATAATATTACTATAGATACCAGGATAAACAAATAGAATGTATTACAAACTTACCTTGTCATGTTGTAAAGCATTGTGCTCCTCAAGAGATGTGTCTAAATAACAAATACATTTCTCACATTTCTCTTTTAAATTCTTAAAGTAACTGCTGTCTTTTTCATTAGATTTCCATGTGTTAAGATCATCAGGTTTAATTCTCACTTGTGACACTAATTCGATCATGAATTTGGATGAATCCACTATCATTTTATATGGCCTTGGATTTTTATGAACTGATTTAAAATTCTTCTTTTCATGCTTTATTTTCCCTTCAATTTTGTTTAAGACTTTTAGATCCAGTAAACTTTTGTAATCATCATCAAAATAGTCTATGTAATCGTCTACTGAGTACTCATTAATGTCAGCGTCTGGCATATCTAATTCAATTTTAACTTCAACTGGTTTTTCTTCATTAGCAGTAATTATCGCATCTGGAGTTACATTTTTCGGTTCAAATACCATGGCAATCTCTCCATTGCTTTTGCTGTGATCTGCTACTAGCGTTGAGAGAGGGTTAACTTTAATCTGTAATTTCAAAAGAAACAAAGTAAGTGTGAGTGGTAATTGAGATTTATTTATAATAGTATAAACTCACAACAATTTGGCTACCAGACATACCTAGCCAGCCAAGAGCTGTCAATTCTAATAATTTTTTTAAAATTATGAATGAGTTTAGAGATCGGGATTATAAGTACCTATATGGATACGCGATCGCGAATAAGTGCAATAAGATGTTACGAATGTTATACTGCACAAATGGCTTGCATAAAGACACTAATTTAAGTACGATATAAACACAGTGCTGGTACAGTACATTCGCTTTGCTTGCCCTTCTCAAGTGCAAATTATTTGGCATAAGAAGCTAAACTGTTTGGCGGGTTTAAGACTAATTTCTAAATACAACCCAAAATATATTTACCTCGGCATAGGATGGGCTACTTAAAATTTTTTGTGCATTTTTCACTTTCTCTCGAAATGTTAATGTTCTCCTCAAAAAAGCTATACATTCCCAACACAACTGAAATTCATTCACCTAAAAATATAATACATTAATTACAAAAATGATGTACAGTTTTCAAGGAATTTATGAACAATAATTGAATAAGTCAAAACAGCTCACAGGCACAAATATATCGCATATTTTTTTAAACACATCTGCATAATTTCCCAGGGGTTCTAGGGTTCTGTCGTAAGACAAACAGCCTTGGCATAAGCTGTATTTAACATCTTGCACATCTTCAATTTTACATCCCTTTTGTTGCTTTAGTGGTTCCATGATGAACAAGCGTTAATAATTAACATAGACAGCCATCGTAATCGCTCGAATACCAAAATTTACTTCAGATCAAGCTACATTATTAAACTCCAGCCAGTCTCCAAAACTCTACTACATGGAATTTAGGCAAATTTTAAACTTCAATTTGTGCCCCTTCAGAGACAAAAACTACTTCTAAACTCCTCACAGGTCCTGCTTGACCCAAGATTAACTGACTCTCCAGTCACCAGTGTTGACTCCAGCAGGTATGTTTGGCGTAGACTCCAAAATATCAAAGCTATCACACAAAAAAGAAACCGGAAAATTCATTCACAAAATGAAATAAGATCACACAATAACATAATGATGGGCTGTGATGATGGGCGAATATGAAAATGAATTATTCATTGGATGAATCGAATGGCAACGTATTCGAACTCGAACAGCCTTTTTTACAATCGAATATCTCGATTGAAAAAGAAGAGTGTTTCGAACGAAAACAAAGAATGATTTACTATCAATGGCATAATTAATTATTGTTTTTATGTAATTTACTTTGACCCTGCACTGAAAGTATAATGTAAATTATTGTAATGGGAGACGATTAGACGATTTTCTGACAGATAGTTTAAAAAGTAAAAAGTATAGTTCGGTGTGCTTCACTAGATGGCGTTGCTTAGACAGCTAATTAATCGGAAAGGTTTATATTCGGCTATTACTTTTACTTTTATTATTTTTATTACTTTTGTTATTTCGGCACTAAAAGTGCCTTTTTTAAGTTGTAGTTTACGTATCGCGTCCAATTAACGTTAATTTTAGTCGGGTGTCTGAAAAGCGACCATTTAAAGTACTTTTTACAATATCTAGATGAAAAAAAAGTTTTTTCAAACCAACGAAAGCAAAGCATTCGAATGATTGTTTTGTTTTTTCCACCTAATAACCACGGTACTTGAAACGCTGTCTATAATGTAAAGGTAAGGGGTCTAGGAAAGGGAAAATATAAACAAAGGGTTGATTGGTTATTAACATGGAAATAATATGTACCTACTACCACCTACTACCGGTCTTTGTGGAGATCTCTGGGGAAAGCCTATGCCCAGCAGTAGGCGTCTTCTGGCTGATATGATGATGATGATGATAACTACCACGGGCGTAGCCAGGTTTTGGTTTTAGGGAGGGTTCAAGATAAAGACATCGATTCGTACCTCCACCCCCCTCTTAAAATATGGGGTAATGGCAATAAAAGTAACCAAATTCATATAATGGGACTTAGGTTGTTCGAATCGAATTGAAAAATGGGCGAGCGTAGCGAGTTCGAAATTTTTTGGATTTCGTCTCTAAAGCCCCGGGGTGAATATGATAATTGTAACTGAGTTAGTGAGATGGGCTTGGAATTTTGGGTATATTGACCCTTAAATCCGAATCGATTGCACGGCGCGGGTGGTGTGAATACTTTGTAGTAATTTAAGCTCAAAAGACGCGGATTGAACATGACAAATGTAACATAATCCAATGGTGGTGTGAATATTTTAAATATGAGTGAGCGCAGCGAACTCCGCTCCGAATTTTTTGCATATTCGTTCCTAAAATGGTGAAATGGCGCGAACGATTTAAATATTTATAAAAAGATCGAGCGCACCGAGCTCGAAAATGTATGGCATATTGGCCCTTAAAATTCGAATAGATGAAACGGCGCGGGTAGTCTGTATATTTAAATAATGAGCGAGCGCAGTGACCTCAAATTTTTTCCAATTTGAGCTCAATTGACTCGGGGTGAACATGATGCCTAAATATAATATAAACCAATGACTGTGTGGGCGCAGCGAGCTCGGCTCGCACTTTTATTATACCTACGTATTGGCTCTTTTAATCCGAATTAAACACCCGACGCGACTGGTGTAAATATTTAATAAATGAGCGAGCGCAGTGAGCTCGCAATTTTTCGAATTTTAGCTAATAAGCGCTGGAGCGAACCTATTAAAGAAAAGTATTGAATTAGCGAGCGCAGCGAGCTCGGAATTTTAGGTATTGTGGCTGTTCAAACCCGGATTGATCACGCGGCGCAGGCGGTGTAACATGATTTCGGGGGGGGGGGGGGGGGTTAAACCCCCTGAACCCCCCCCGCTGCACCTACGAACAATTACTGCACTACGTACAATTGGAATAAGAAATAAATAAATAATATTAAATATATCCCACTCTATTAGTGTATGACCATAATTTAATTAACTAATGAGACATTTGTGGACATTAACAATTTAATTGATGTTGAGGATAATCCCCACTAATAAATACAGAACCGGTTTTGAAATCATAAAGTTAATGTTTTTCTGTAACGTAAAGTTAGAACACGAAACGAACTAAAATTAAAAAAATACTATTTGCAGTATAACAATCTATGTTGCCGTAGAACCTACATATTATTAAAACCAACCACGAGTGACCGTTTTGTATTTGTCATGTAAAAAAAAATATTTCATGGAAAAGACATATTTAAGTAAGTTAATTTAACGGAAAATACATAGAACAAAGGATCTATCTTGCAAAAGGGTACTCTTTATATTTTTCCTTTTTAATACGAAAGCTGCTAAACTGTACTAAACCATTATTCTGGCAATTGGTAAAAAGGGATACATTGACTTCATGCTTGACGTTTGTTTCGGACCGCAGCCCCTTTTCATTCAAATACAAGTACTTACGTGATTAGATCTTTTTTTGTTTGCAGTATTTCAGTAAGTACTTCCTATCTCCAATTGAACGTCGCCATTTTGATCCCATCCAGTGGAATACAATAGAAATTTTGAGATTTTTGAAAAAACTATGAAACAAGTTTTGGAAAGACTTTGTAGGTAGGTACAAGTAAAGAAAGGGTAATAGTTTGTGGAGACTTTATTGTTAATATATTAGAAAATACAACTTTTAGTAATAGAATTATAAGCTTATTCCGTAGTTTTAATCTTAATTATGTATTTTTAGAGCCGACACGATACACAGAATCATCAGCGACTTGCATCGACAATGTATTCTGCTGTTGCGAGGTCAACGAAAAGGCTATTATATATTTTACAAGGTCTGACCATAGTGGACAATTCGTTGTTTTTGATTTTACGGAACAATGTAATATCAACGAAATAATTACGAGACCAATTACTCAAAAGAGAATAGAACACTTCAAACAAGCCTTATCGGAGACCATTGCCGGCTTTTGTCTTGATTCTCATGACCCAAACATTCATTTTCTGATATGTTCAATTCTGTTAATAATGTTTATAAAAGTGTTTTTACGCAAAAAAGAATAAAAAGTAACTGTTAATCTAAATTTAGTGATTGGGCTACTTTAGGTATCCGCAAAAGCAGAGATAGAATGTTTTAACTATATGGTCAGCGAGCTTATTGCCATGATATAGATTTTGGAGAATATGTCAAAAAATATTTAAAAACGTTCAAGAAAGTTTGCCTAATGGCAAAATCACAGCACTATAAGAAAATTATAAGTTCGTCTTCAAACAAAGCTTGGATAACTTGGAAACACAAAGCCTCGTGAAACAAATTATGAAATCAAAACAGAAACTGGAACTAGTACTGCAAATAAAGAAGTGGCAGAGTTGTTCCAAACATTCCAATTAGTGCAGTGCACTGCTAAACTCATGTCCATTTAGTGCAGAAAACTTGTTAAATGATAATTAAGGTACCTATGAAAATGACTTTTGTTATTGCGTAGTAGATACTAAAATTATCATTTAAGTTTTTAAAAGCATTAAGTTGAAAAATACGTAACATATTTGGGGAATGTCAGTCAGAGTTATAAGTACTGGTGCTGATATTTTAGCACCGTATTTAGCTTACATTTATAATGCTTGCGTCAAAGAAGGAGTTTTCCCCGACCTCATCAAAATCAGTAAAATGGTACCATTATTCAAATCAGGTTGTAAAAATAGTTGGAATAATTTTAGACCGGTGTCCATCCTGCCCGTCTTCAGTCAAATTTTTGAAAAAATTATGTTTATTCAGATGATTGTACACTTTAATAGTAATAAATTATTTCATCAACAACAATATGGCTTCACAAAAGGCCGCAATACGACTGAGGCTGGTATTAGTGTCATTCAACAAATTTTTGGCGCATGGGAAGAACATCATAATGATGTAGGCGTTTTTTGCGATTTGTCTAAAGCATTTGATTGTGTAAGACATTCAATACTATTACTAAAATTTAAACATTACGGTTTTACGCATGATAGTCTTGAAATGATGAAATCATACTTAGAAGGTAGAGTTCAAAAAGTAAATGTTAATGGAGAGTTATCTGCAGGGGGAAATGAGCATTGGAGTGCTAGAAGGATTTATATTGGGATTGTTTCTCTTTCCATACATGGTGCAGAACACTGCTGGTACAGTTTTGTTTGCTGACGACAAACACGACGAAGTAAACGTGTTCTTGAGAATGTACTTCATTGGTTTACGATTAATAACTTAATCTTAAACTCTAAAAAAACAAAATGCGTTCACTTTTGCCTTCTTAAAGAACAGAGTAATCAATGTAATATTATATTAGATAAAATGCAACTTGAGTTGGTAGAAAAAACTACTTTCTTAGGCGTTAATATAGATTCAAATATTCAATGGGGCTCACTTATTAAATCATTGGTTAGTAGGTTAAGTTCGCCTGCATTTACCGTGTGGCGAATAAGGAGGCTAACGGATGTGAATACAGCTAGATTAGTTTATTATAGTTATTTTCATAGTATTATGTCGTACGGCATCATACTATGGGAACAAGTGTGCTGATAGTGACATCACATTCAAACTAAAATCGAATTGTAAGAGTAATATGTGGATTACGTCGACGTGATTCGCTCAAAGAATTGTTTAAACAGATTGATGTATTAACCTTCTCAAGACAATATAAATAAAAAAATAATCGTGGACAAATTCACACAGTGCCATCTAACCCCAAAAAAAGCAAATCGTGCGTTATGGGTGCTAGTTTTATTATACATAAAACACCCAGACCCGTAACAGAAATTTAAATTCATCATTTCAATTTCTGCTGAGCCGGGAATTGAACCCGGACCTCTTGCGTGAATTTAAGAAACAAGAATTAATTGGTTGAGTCTTGCTTGGTAATACTGAGTAAACGTGCGCCCGCTTCTCTGTCTCGGCCGCGCGCAACCCCTCAAGGGCACAAAAAATCTACAACCCACCCTTCGTCTCGAGCACTATTAGCGTTGCGTTTACTAAAGTTTTTCGCGTAGAATTAGGTAAAGTGAAATTTCAAGTTTAAACTAATCTTAACTTGGTGTCAGAAAATTTGTTTTAGTAGTACCTAGAGTTAGAAGTGATAGTGATAATGAATGAATCGGACTCTAATGGACACGAGCAATCGAACAATCGCGCATCTACAGTGCAATATCTGGTTCTGTCTCGTACCTACATAATCAGACCTGACCTGAAATTCGCAGACGAGATTCCCAGTGGTCCCAGTAGCTAGCTCCATGGTGGAACTATCTACTTACACTATCCATCACGTAATCTGGTGAGAGCGTTCCTATTATTTTTCTAGTGCCCCAACCTATTGATATCGGTCTCTAAGGTACACATAGCAACAATTTGATATTCCTATCTCTATCTTTGGACTCTATTCATAGAATAAAACAATTGTTATAAGTTGGTGTACAGAAGACAGCACCTCAACCTACCCTGTTTAGAGTTTGAACCATCTCCGATCTGCACACGCATCCATATGATGTTATCTCATTTTATACTGGGCGGGTAGGCTGATGTGCTGGTAGTTGTACCTAATTAAACATAGTTTTGCCAGCTTTTAGCAGCAGCGTGACATCTGCTCTGGCTGGACGTTACCTTGTGCAAATTTAATTTATGTTTAGTTAACAAATATAACTTTTAAGTCACAGAGTAAGATTTTATAAGACAAATATAATTGGCATTTAAAGGGATGCATATACCTCAAACAAAAATAACACAAATTAATCTGACTATGCAAATATCGATTCTTTTTAATTATATCCTTTTTTATATACTTTTTAATATATATACAATAATACGTACAGAAACATGTGTTCCACAATTCAGCAAAACTACTAGATACCTACTTTGCAACGCATAGTATAACTTTAAAAAACCGTACACTATAACTAAAGTATCAGTAATATAGGGTCTTCAGCGAAACGCAATAAACATAGTAAAGAAATCGACAAAAGATTGTTTAAGAGCTCTGACCGGGCTCTTGAAAACAATAAGTGCACATTTGTAGACTGGTTCCCAATGGAATGGAGATAAAAAACTATTGCCTGGCCATTTACATGAACAAAGCCACTGCAACATCTGGCGCACCGAACATTGCAATCGAAAAACAGACGACAATAAGACTTGAAGACCTTTACCTAATATTATACCACTAGGCAGTGCGTCCAGACTTAGCGACGCGAATAACAGGAAAAAACAGACTCCGCCCAGCTTTTCTATTAATATTAAAACAAAATGCGGACATAGAAAACCAATAGTTAATACTTCGACGATGATAGATTTCTTCGTACAGAAAACGAATAAGCTTTGAATTGCATTCACAACTACTACAATAAGTACCATAATTCTAACCTCACAAGGGCCTCTACATAGTACAAACTAAAAGACAACTTTATATTGAAGAAATTAGACGTAATAATCCAGTTAGGAAGTTATCTGACGACTTTCTTATAAGAGCGGGTACTGCATTTCAATTGGAGAGCGGGCACCAAAACATAGTTTGCAGTCCTCGATAGCTATGACTTCATTAAAGACCCAATAAGTGCACGAACGTGCATACATATTTATAACTCGCAATACGGACCAACACGGGAACATTTACTGAATGTTTCGGATAAGCTATCTGGGACCGGATATCGAGGGACAAGCAATGCTTTTAAGCACACCTGAACGCAAAAATATCAATGAATGTTATATTTACGAATAAAATTACAAAAGGATCAAAACTGTAACAGTACACAATAATTTGACGGATAATTTTGTAACCTTAAATAAATGTAACCAATGCTACAAAACACATTAATTTTACGGAAATTCAAATGATTTCCAAAAGATCACATTTCATTCAATATTTTCAAAATTGAGGTACATTTTACGTACCGATAATTTTTGCTATTCGGCCGTAAACATTTTCTAAATGGCACAACAACTTATCTGCTCTATACGCGGCCATACATTTATGAATAACTCTAAATATTACATTTCTCATGTCGCTTTTATTCGGTTTTTGCATTCAAAGCGAAAATAAATGTTCAACACAGTAAAAATCTATACTAATATTATAAAGAGGAAAGGTTTAATTTTTTGTTTGTTTGTTTGTTTGTATTGAATAGGCTTCGAAACTACTGGACCGATTTAAAAAATTCTTTCACCGTTGGGAAGTCACGCTATCCCCGGGTGACATAGGCTATATACCCGTGTACCCGTAGTGGTACCCGTGCGAAGACGAGGCGGCTGCTAGTCTAGAAATATACACATATCAGCTTAAACATAACAACAACAAAATAACGACAATGTCCAGATGACGTGACAGCTGAAGTCAGTTTGACCACAGATAGGTATAGAATATTTGATTTTGACAGTTATTAAGTTTGGCCAAATTAGGCGAGAGCAGTAGTTCCCAAAACATGCTTTTCACGACTTTTTTGCCAAACTATAATTGTTCCGAGCTCAGGGGGTGACGCGGGTAGGCCGGCTGGTGCGTGTGGGTGCTCGCGCCGGCGGGCTGGCTAGGGCCGGGCACGCGCAGCACATGATTTGCTTGGGCGGTTATGTGCGTGGTGTGTATCGTTGCCCGGTGTCTCGCCGGGGTGAGCGTTCGTACGCGCTGATCGGTCTGGATGAGCTCGCTTAACTATCCCTTTGCTTTCCGTTACATTTTTGACGTTTGCAAAGAGATTAATTAACGTAATCCTAATTCAATAAAACCTTTTTTCAATTTTAATGACGCCACAGAATTCGTACTGCCGAACTCAGTATCTGTCAGAATGAACGAAATGAATGTCCTTGTGGTCCTTAGGGAGTAAACAGTAACGATCGGTTTTACGTTTAAATTTTGAACATCGAAATTTGAATGAAATGCTAGAAAAATTTACTTTATAATAAAATATTTTTCTTTTTGTATTTTGTTATTTTGAGTTGTACTAAGTATTCTGCAATGTTCATCATCACAGCCCGTAACAGTCCACTGCAGGACTCACGAAAGTGGAGGTTATTGCCATAATCTCCACGCTTGGCAGGCGGGTTGGAGATCGCAGTGTTTTAATATACCAATGGAAAATGCTGCTGCCCATTTTCCAGACTACGGAGACTCTTGATCTTTTGCCTCGAAAACATTAGTCGCCTTGTACGACACCCATGAGTGTAAGGGGTTGGTGCTATTCTACTCTGCCGGACACCACACGGCCATGCCGGACACCACACGGACACCACTGCAATGTTAATAAACATAAATTTAAGTTAGAGTACATCCAATGTCATGTTATTAAAAATCGTACTTTTCAGTCTATTTCACAGGGTAGGCCCTATTCTAAGTTCTATTGGAGTAGAGATCTTCGTAAGATGAAGGAGGCTATGAGTAGAGCCGAATTACATTTTGTGACGTTTTTCGATGATTGTTAATAAATAGTGATGGGCAAATAAAAATGATTTATTCGAATGGTCACATATTCGATTGTAAACGAACTATAGATAAATCGAAAGCTTCGAAGGAAAAACGGAACGGAAAAAACCGTGCCGTCAACTACACGCGCTCCGGTTTCAATACGGAGAGAAAGGATGCGGTCTAGCGGTTCATAGAAGGTGTTCACTAAGATTCAGCCGGTACATAGTGAATGAAAATCAGTATAATGTAAAATTCGTAACCGTATCAGTAGGAAAAAGAAATCTAAGTCTAGCCAAGTTATCAAAATTATTTAAAAAAAATTAATATTATTAGCAAAACTGCAACACTCGATTGCCGGCGATTCGATCGGCGGTACGAATTCTGTGATGTCACTCCTGAGGGATGTATCATGCGATTGAAGATAGGCGGTATCGTTCCGGAGTTAATGTACTAAAGGCGAATGCTGGACGCTCGATATTTATCATGACACGTGTATTACGATAATATATCACAATATTTATCGAGTGTGTAGGACTCACGGATCGTGATACGAATAACAGGATTTCTAGAAAATCAGATATCCACGATCGTTGTCAACAATACTTATTGCGATTTAAATCGAGCGTGTAGAATTCACCTATATTACATCTGTCAGTTTGATTTCAACCTCATACGTTTTAGTGATTCTATACTCTTTGATTCATTTAATTTCTTTCATTCGGTCTTTCATGTTATTTCATTCAGTTTTTCTTCACACGTTGTAGAGGATGGTGATATTTCGTTTAGTTCTCCGTATACCTTTTCGTATTCTATATATTTCGCACGCGTAAGCCAATCATCCACAATGAGACACAAGTAGAATAAAAAGTGCCCAAAAACCAATAGCTAAATTCCGAAGACGCAGTGCGCTTTCCATACTTTCACTGCCCCTAATCCGAATTCAAAATCACACGGTGCCGCCGCTGCAAAATATAGTTAAATTTCGTGATAAATAGACGTCATTCCCAGGAGTTAGCTGCAAATAACTATGGAGAATAAAAGAGAATTTGTCGATAAAGAAAATCAAAGCGATCTGGAGTCGGCACCTATCGATTTAGAATATATGGATGTCGATCGTCGAATTCGGAACGATCCACTTTGGGTATTTGGGTATGGCTCGCTGTGCTGGAATCCAGGCTTCGACTATCAGCAGTCGGTGACGGGGTACGTGAAGGGTTTCTCCAGAAGATTTTGGCAAGGAAACACTACACACCGTGGCACCGAATCGCAGGTGAGTTCGTCCATCTGCATTTTTTAACCACAATTTCTTGCGAATAACTCGTTTAATAATAGTATTCCTTATTTCCGTATATAAATTCGACGACATAATGTAGGCAAATGTATATAGGATGACATGTATGTATTTTACTTTCCAGGACTCAGTTATTTTTAGGTACATAGCCTCCACTGCTTTATGCTGATGCAATAGCCAACTCTTTTACATGTCTTCGTCCGTTGGACGTTTTCCATGGAATTGCTTTGCGAATACTTAACAGTTAATATTATTATATTGAGATATATACATTTTTTATCTATGTTATTAAAATATTTATATTGCACTACGTATCTTAATGCTATGCTAGATTTATTGTTGACTATTGAGATATTATCCAGTTGAAATATAAATCTAATTAGCTTATCATTACAGTGACATGTTTTTAATTTCCTGACCCCATTTATGACATAGTTGATAAACCTGACCCTGGCTTATAAAGTTATTCCTTCCTTTTATGGATTTACCTATAAAAATTATTGTAGGTATTATGATAAAAAGTAAATTGAAACCAAACTTTCAAACTTATTTAGAATTTAATTAGGTTCCTAGTTCATAATACTAAATTTAAAGAAATCTACCAACATGCAATAGTATGTCTCCATACCAAGAGGACATTATAGCTACATAATATAAAAGTCAAGATAATTTGCTGCATTAGGTACTGCATTATTTGAATTCTTGTTTTTATTTTGGCCCACTATCTAATCTAGGATAATCTACATAAATGAGTCATCAATATGGCCCACTTCCTAAGGTTATGACCCTTAGGAATAACACCAAGGCTAAACAATAACATAAAAACAATACTGAAAACTACAAAAGGTATGTGGTGGTAAGTAATGGAATGTACACTTGATTAATTCTTAGCCTATATTATAAATGCCAAAATATTTAATACTCAGTGACAAATGAGCAGGCAGCCCATCTGCTGGTAATCGGTAACTGTCACCCAAAATGCATTTAGGTTGCAGGCAACAAAATTGCTGTCACTGTAAGAACTAAGATAAGATGCACCATGCTTGTAATTGTACTGGCTACCTTATCCTTTAAACTGAAACACAACAACGCAAGCATTGTAGCTTGGCGGCAGATATAGTTAACTTGGTGGTACTCAGCCAAGCGGGCTGCTCAGGCTTGACAGAGTCCTAGTACATGATGTCTGAAGTTTATCTGTCTGTTATTAAGGTTTGACTTTTGAAAGGTATTGAATGATAAGTACTGTAAACCTTAATTTGAATCACCAACCATTGAATATTGATTTATAACTAGCTTTTAAGCCTGCAACTTCATTCATGTAAAGTTAGGTTACTACAGGCTGGACTCGTTCCCGTGGGAATTGAATTTTTGGAAGAACTATAGCCAATGTTGCACCCTATTAATGAAAGAATTTTTTAAATCGTTCCAGTTTTAAGTTTATTCATTACAAATAAAAATACAAAACTACAAATCTATTCTCTTGATATTATTAAGTATAGATTTTGTAATAAATATTATGAATTTTTTTATAACATGTAGGTAGCTGTTATTTTTAAGTTAGGTGGTATCTTTGGTATATTAAAAATATATTTGATTTGCTTTCTAGCATGTCCATTATATGCAAGTTCACATGTAGCAATGTAGTTTACATAGAAATTGCATCAAAACAGCATGCCAGTTAGTTGATTGGCAAACTGTTGCTAATAATAATTGCCATTTTTGCACGAATGGTTGTTTGTCACGCAATTTCGCGACTTCTAACCTCCCGTGTTAAAAAAGAAACAAAATTAAATTTCGAAAAAACTCACGCCGAATTATATAATGGAAAAAGGATTAAATATATTTTTTTATCCCCCTACTATTGTTGCTCAAATATCTTTCGGGGGCTGCCAATGCCATTTATGTTCCCAATTTCAATCAATGCGTAGATATCAGTACAGAATATTACGACTCGTGTAGCTGCAGCAAATTAAATATCTACTATATGTACTATATTTATATACTTGGTTTTGATTTTGTAATTTTACAATGTTAATTAAATTTCTTAACTAGCGTTCGCCCGACCGTGCGGACCAGTATTTTTCGTATCCTGTTCATTTTCCATACAATTTAAAAGTTCCTTAGGTTACGATGTTTCCTACACTGCTAAGTTTCAGCTTCATAGATCTGATCGGTTCTTTACGACGATGTGTGTAGGACGATTACTTGATCAGCTGTATCGAAAAAGGTTCAACGACCACGCATCGACAATCGACGGGTCAAATGAAAAACGCAAATAGAAAACCATTCGATGTTTAGTCATTGGCGAGATTTCCACGGTTTCGTAAGAAATGTTGCGTAGCATTCACTTGAGGCTTCAGGAGTGTAAATAGTAGATAATTTTCTTTTCGGTGGCGTAAATGTCCACGTTATTGGTGTGTTGATGCAGTTACCATCCGTAAAAGGGAGTTCTTGCTTCAAATTACCTGCTAATTTCCAAGGCGAGCCACATCTATGGAGTTGTATCGTATTTTGCGAACTCAAGCGCAACGTGCGACAGCGATAATGATTTTGTTGATTTACTCAGCAATTTATTCGTGGAAGTACTGAGCATGGATCAGTATCAATTGCTGCTAGAGAGGACTCGTATTCCTCTAGAGGGAAACTTTGCCGATAGGGAAGCTGTTCGTATATATGCCACCCTATAACTCGTCGACGCGTACAAACTAACTTAACTAAACATAACCAAGTCTGTTCGTATATATGCCACCCTATAACTCGTCGACGCGTACATACTAACTTAACTAAACATAACCAAGTTGCGCGCGATAAACTCGAGATGAGACTAGGGAATCCAATAGCTATGGGCAGCCTCCACCTGCTGCTACTCCAGTGGACACAAATAATAAAGGAGGCCACTATCACAATATCACACATTACGTTGGATGTAGGTACACCTGTGATGCTGCGAATGTATATTAATTTTAGCGAAGGATTAGTTAATGGTGATTTTCAGTGGGAAGGTTTGCGAAGACATCAGTTGGAAGATGGAGAACTGCCCAAGTAGTTCTAATACAATTTTAAGACAGCCTTGTCGACAGAAGTTATCATGATGAAAATAGGTAGGGTATAGCTCCAATGAGTGTATCCTGCCAACGAAGGTGCTGGAAAAATCTAAAGAATAATGATACCACTCATAATAAGTTGGGCCGTTACAGTGCATAAAGTGGCACTACTGTCGAAAAGGCGGTATATCTAGGCCTCAAAACATTCGCTAAAGGTCAAGCTTATGTAGCTCTTAGTAGAATACGATCTTTAGACGGCGTGGTAATAACAAAATCAAAGAAAAATCACAATGAATCACAAATCCATGACAGAAAACCGTATCGAAATCGGTCAATCCGTTTCGGAGATAATGATTCGTTTGCGCGGGAAAGGGTGATTACAGCCCCCTAACGAGTTAAAACCATAACACCTATCTAACAACCATCGCTGATAAATCACAAATCCATTATCGAAAACCGTATCTAAATCATTCAAGCCGTTTTGGAAATAAACGATGACATTGGGCGCAAACTGTGCGGTCCCAAAGGCTTTTTTTCCCACGCACACTAAGGTTGTGGAATGAACTACCTGTAGAGGTTTCCCCTGGAGAGTACAACATGGAGTTCTTCAAGAAGAGGTGAAAAATTTTAACGGTCGGCAACGCTTGGGTGGTGCCCCTGGTATTGCAAACGCCAATGGGCTGCGGTGACTGCTTACCATCAGGCAGGCCTTTAGCTTGTTTGTCATTTTTGTAATATAAAAAAAAAACATATTGCACAAACACACAACCTCTCACCCTAAACGCATATACCATCTCCGTTCCATCGTCATTTTCCTATGTGCTGGGTAGTTTCCATTTAAGAGCTGTTCAGAAATCCCTTGTGTGTCAACCCACGTGATATCTGAGGTACTTGATACCTAGAATGTGAAAAGAAAATTTGTAGCTCACTAACTGGCACAGCCGGAAAATAGAAAATTTATTTATTTATCAATCTACTGCTGAACGTAGGCCTTACCCAAAGAGCGCCATTTATCCCGGTCTTGGGCTATCCGCATGTATCCACTGCCCGCCATCTTTTTAAGGCCATCGGTCCATCGTGCCGATAATAAAAATATAATAGAAATAATGAAAATACGTACACTTTCTTATACTGAGATACCAAATGACTTTGAAAAGAGAGGTAAACCTGAATTGCTGAAGAAGTTGCATTTTAGAAACCCAAAATGACCCTAATACTCACTTATATTCACCGTAATTATTAATTTATTATATCTACCAAGAGTAAGGTCAAAGCCGTTAACGACAACCGCTGCAAATCCATCTAAAAATATTCGAATCTGTTATCGCCCAAGACTTCGTTAGCAAAGTGGTTTATTAAAAAATACGTTCCTACTAGCGCAGATAAGTGATGTTAATCCATAGAGCTTTGAAGTCCATGTGTGTCGCCCTGGGTCTGGAGACGAATTCTTTCTTCATTCAAAACAGATGTCACCATTTGTTTCATCGTGTGTGTGCGATGGACATGGAACGTTTAGTGTGAGAGAGTCCGATCATTGTTCTGCATGTTAATCCATCGCATCTTGGGCCTATCGCGGGTCATCTTTCCTCACACCCGTAGGTTTAGGCATCTAATTACCACAATTGAGTATAGCTAACGCATCACATGACCAAACCCGCGCAAGCGAACCTCTCTATCTTATCCGCGATGTCTGTGCCACGGATGTACTCGTTGCGGACCCGTCCGAGTCGTCTAACGCCGCACAGCCACCACAAAACTTTCGTGCTTTGTCAGCGCCGGCCAAAACTCGCTGCCGTAGAGCATCAGCCTAATTATGCTCTTAATTATATCCGTCTATATATGTGTAATCCATATCAAGCTCAAGAGGCTTCTACATAGGTATATGTAACGGTAACAATGTGATAACCGATTAATAATCGAACGTAGTCGGAAAAGCTGTCAAAAAATTGTTAACTGTACATTGTATCGCAATTCGGCACTATAGTTCATGTCAAGTGGATTGGTAAAAGCGGACGTTGAACTCTCGGTCAGACGTGGAAGTATGTTCCAAAGTTTGGCACACAATTCTAATGATGCTATTTGTTGTTACACGACTTTCATATATCTGCAGTCTGCGTACGAAGACGAACACTAAGTACCTATATTAAATAATACACTAGGTGGACCGACGGTCTGGTAAAGATCGCAGATCACCTGGATGCGTAAGGCACAAGACCGGTCTTTGGGGGAGGCCTATGCCCAGCAGTGGTGCCCAGGGCGTCTTCCGGCTGATATGATGATGACGATTAAATAATACTTAGTATCAAAAGGAACTATCCGTTTGATAGTTTAAAATAACGCAACAGACTTACGGTCTTTGATCTAAACATCTAGACACCTTGTAGTTTGTCCATTGGCGATTTGGCTTGTATTCAAGGCGACATGCACTTTCACGCATGCGCCGTTGATTCATGCCGTTTCATTGAGAAGTCACGCGTCGGTTGGCGTCTCGGCATTGAAACTTGATAGTGAAATGCCTTCTAAACGACCGTTTATAAAAAGTACCATGCGTAAATTGTCTAGAAAGCTTTCCCTTTGCACTCAATCCCTGTAGGTAATCTAAACTTTGTGATTTGCTGTGCCCATTCCGGGTCCATGTTGATTCTTATCATTATTATAACATCTATATATAACATATGGAATGCGAAATAAAGAAATTGAAATTGATTTCATATTATAGCAGTGTTGCCAATTATATATAATACTATATTTTGTCGTATTTTCATATTAGGTAGGCATACGCCGCACACCAAGTTGTAATTGTTTAGAAATGTACGTAGATATCAGTTGGTGTATCTGTTAACGTCGTGTCAGTAATGGCAAAACAACAATCCAATTAAATTTTATTATTATACCTATTTGCCGCGTGTCAACTATATTATTGTTTTATTATCCGGAGTTTAATTTCAAAATAGTCGATTCTTGCTTAGAAATAATTTTGACGTAGAGGTTGGTGCGTAAAATTAAAAGTAAATTCTTTGTACTATGAAGGAAAGAATAAATTCATGGGATCGTTGAAGAGGTATATTAGAGGTCTCTTTAGAGTCGGGCAACGCATTGGTAGCACCCCTGGCGTTGCTGATGTTCATAGGCGGCGGTGACCGCTTTCCATAAGATGCCCGCATGCCTGTTTGTCTGCCGTAATATATAAAAAGAAAATGTCATTACACTTAGCGCCCTATTGTTAACGTTTGAGAACTGGCATTTCGATTGACTTTGACAGGGTATCATCTTATTTTGATCGTGCGCAGAATATATTTGGGCAGGTTGTCAGCGGTTCTTTATACACTATGTTTTTCCATATACGCTAATACATTTCTAGCGTCACAAATCAGTCTATAACTTTGTAAATACCTTATCGATTTTAATTAGGATTTTTAGCGGTTTGATAGGAAATAAGACAATGATTACTTCTGTATTCTATTAATTTCTTGAACACAATCGATTTACGCCAGACAATATTTTTTTCCATTATGAGGCGCTATTCATACTAAAACAGCTGCAAACCAGATCGCCTATCTATATAAAAATATGAGGTGCATGAGGTTGTTTGCTTGCGAGTATTATTTACTGCAAGTAGAGGGGTATAATATAACTCAGTTATTCCCCTTCACAGTTGCTTTTGTTGTTTTAGGTATGATAAGAGAAAAGATTATCATCCTCAGATTATAAAAGTTTCCAGCAAATAAAGCGTTCTTTATCTCGGATTACACGTCTGTCGCGTCTAGGTTGGAGTTTAAAGCCGCCGATGTGTATAACTGTCTTGACGTCCGCTATCGATCGATGGCATTCGTGGCTGTCTGGCGTGGTATCCCAACCCGTCGTCCACAGACTTGCATTTCAGTTTCAATTATTTTTTGCAATCAATAGGGGCAGCTCTTTTCATAAAATTGAAACATAGCATGATGTTCTATTCTCAACTTTTTAAGAGAAGCCGAGTATGTTAACGGATACGTTAATCCTAAAATATTGACAAAAGCTTTTTAGTTCACGTTCGTATCTACAATACAATATTTTACCTATATCGCTATTATGGTTTCGACTCGAAAATTTTTTTTGCGAAGTTGGATTAGTAAAAAATTTGGCAGAATAAAATGGCAATTCACCAATAGCTACATATTAAACAAAAAAAACATTTGTACCGCGTATTGTAAATTCGTAATTCGGCCATCAGGTCAATAAACCCGTTTCAGCCACTGCGTAAATATGTGGTCACCCAGTTTATACATTGGATTGTAGCACAATGTACCTATTTGTAATGAATCTAAAATCGTAATTCTCTTCTAATTTCATAACTTATTCCTTGGACAAATCCAAATTACGAGCGTATATGACCTACTTCGTATTTACGACCTAACAGGCGGCTTCAGGAGGGTCTTCGGAACTTCATTTCTGTTTAGTAGGTACCTTGTAAAGCACCCAATATAACTGTGGAACGTCATTATTAAAACTCTACGTTGTTTCGATGACCAATGAGAAAGACTCGGTAGGAGTATTTATAAAATTAAAAAGCTCGACGGTGTTAACGTTGATAAATCTCGCGTTTGGGTATCGCGCTCAGATTCTTGATACCTACACCTCCTTAGACTCTTCCACGAAAATCCTAGATCCTCATAAATTTACGACGGATACTATGATCTCTATACTCTTTTTGGAGAAGATCAATTATTTGATCGGTATACGTTCGCTGGGTCCTTGGTCGCAATCCTTCGACCGCACACTCACGATAAATAACTACGATAATATCGACACACTGTCAGGGAGGAAATAGACTTTACGTTCACGTTGCCTCGGATTAGATACAGTCCATTCGGTAGACATTGGGCGTAAAATGTATTTCAGCTCTGCTGGGACTCGGCACGTGTGAAATGCGTCGCGATTATGTAGGCACGAGGGCCACGACGCCGCCTCGTGTTTCGGTGATTCACGGAACGAACGGTGGGCGCTAAATTATTCCGCGCTGAATATATCCGCGATACGTTTACGTTGTTTACGTACGCGCGTGTTCTCCAAGGAGTTTTGTATGCGAACGACAATGTAAGGGCGTGCAGGGCAGGGGCTACGGTGTAATGGGAATATAACATTCAAATTACTAATTAATAAGTCTACCCTCGCTCTGGGTCATTCTTGCTGCAGAGGCTGTCCGTTGCTACACAGCGTGGCTACTGCTATTATGGGCACCTTTGCATCAGGAGTGGCCAGGAGTAGGATAATTGAAGTTTATACGAAGTGCTGTTTAACCGATAACCGAGAGTTAAAACTCAAGGTCGTCGGATTTGAGGAGCGTAGAAATCTTCTATAAAATAGAGAGCGGCAAACAAGGAAGCATTCGTCATACGCTAATCCAATTTGCAAAGAGGATTTTCCGTATTTGAGGCTCGCTCGATGCAGACTCCTAGCAGTCGCTCATGAATCGCGGCCAAACTATTTCGAAGGAATTCGCTCACGGTGCAATAAATCGACGACGCATTTCTCTGCTACCCAGTATGGATTGCATCGCAGTCGCAAATATATAGAAATATCACATAAAGCTATAAAGGGTTAAACTTGAGTCGATCATGATCACCGCCTCGTCGCCCACAAAAATTCTAATTTAGAACTTGATAACCCTCACAAGTTTCTCGCAGTGCATGCTTTCAATAATATGATATAAATATAGCTACGCAATATGTACTAAAAATTAAAACCTTGCCTTGGCGTTTGTCATTTCCGATTTTAAAGTGACATGTCCATCGCGAACATATTTGATTTAACGTCACTCGATTCGATTAATTTGCTATCATCCGTATGGTATTATCGACAATTACGATGCACCTATATTTATTGTAAAAACTAGCCATTGCCTGTCACTATGTGTTCTGTAAAAGTATGTTCTATTCTCCAGGGCATAGTTGAACTAATCTGTATGCGAAATGTTGTCGCACACACTCAAACAGCATAATATATGACAGACAACTGCTCGACTTGATCCTCCGCTACTATTATCTCCGCGCTTGGGAGGTGGTTGGATACCATAATAATAATAATGATGAAAACATCATTTTAGCAGCCGGACGTCCGTTGCTGAAAATAGGGCTAGTCCCACGCCCCTACGCCTCCACAACTTGACTTTGTGGCTCTTGCATCCATCGACTTCCTGCCCTTTTAAGGTCGTCCGTCCATATTATGGGGGTTTTGGCTGCCCATAGTGTTTTGGCTGGGGTCTGATAATGACATATTGATGAAATTAAACCTGTTTTGTTGCAGCCTGGACGCGTCGCGACTCTCGTCGAAGACAAAGAAGTGAGTAGTAATTATAATTAATTATTAGTTTAATAACAAATAACCTGTAAATCAGCACCTGACATTATCGTGAATCGAACAGTGAACCTATTATGCGTAGTTGAAAATAGCAGACGGATTGCCAACATTGTACGCAGACAGTACCTACAAGATAAAATTATGAAACTCACTGTGAACTGTCCACTTTTTACGAATATTTGCGTTGTAGGTACGGAGTAGTTTAGTTTGGTTCTTTGTTATTAAAGTTTTTGGGTGGTAATTCTTTTTTTAGGTGCGGCGGCCTCGTCCTCGCGTAACTGTCCCGTTCCAACTGCTTTTAGGGTAATATCAATACAACGGATTAAATACGACTAACTTTTGCCCGAGACTTGGTAAAATCCGGTTGTTACGTAAAACGTAGCCAATATCCTTTCCCAGGTCGCCGTCTATCTCTTGGCTATTCTAATTACGCCGCTGGCGTCGTAAACTCAAAATCTAAGTGGATATTGAGATCCCGGAGATCACGACCCGCTTGCGCAGTCTATCGCGAAACGATGGCTTGCGGTCGCGATAATCAGGCTGATCGATGTCATATTTTATCAAATCTGTTTAGCTGTAAACCGAAAGACAGTTACTTCTGTATCAATATTGCACGATAAAATGTTCTTAGGCAGAGGCAAATAAACAAACTGTTGAGCAACCGCGAAGCGTTTGTTATCGCAAGGGATCTGAAAATTGCTTTATACTATTCTAGATTGCAATATGAAGTGACTGAACCGATAATCGATTAATTCCGTCAAACGGTGCGGTCGCTTTGGCTGATTGTCCCTCGATTAGTTGACCAATTGAGTATTTCGTACTAATTTGTAGTGAATGGAGTTTTGTAACAGTATCTAAGGTAATGCCGAACAGGACGACTGTAATTTCGTCTCGGCGAATTCCTCGCTTAATCTATGCACACTGTACTGCGAACGTTGTTTTGTTAAATATTAAACTAGTGGACACGGCGCGACTATGTCCGCGTGGCATCCTATCCCTACCTATCCGTTTTTTCTTGCATATAAACCTTCCACTTTACCGCATTAAAATCCGTTGCGTAGTTTTAAAAGATCTAAGCGTAATAGGGCCCGACGGCGGACGACTTTGTTTTATACTATTATTATTATACCCATGGACTTACTTAAGGCCATGATTATACAAATGCCGGGTGTCAATCGGCTCCCGAGAGCTTTCAACCAGTGTCAGGGCACAGAATATTAATACTATACGTGTCAGGGCCTCGACGGCCCCAGCAGACGGACCTTGGTCTGTGTTTTATGACTTAATATAGTAGTAACAAATACATTCATTTTTCTTCGAAATATGAGTCATCAAGACACAAAATAAATAACATTAATGTCCGATTGCGCTACACTTAGGCGACGCTTATTTATTTATTTGTTCCTTAAGATATTCTTAGGCGTCACAAAATCGGTGTTTAGGAATATTGTAAATAATTTAGGCCTCAACTGAGCGTTACCTAAGTTTAGTGCAATTTTGCATTAGTTTGTTTACAAATTCGCGATACGCACTCCCAAGTCGACCGCAACTTTTTCTGCCGGTGAGTGTATGATAATGATGCGATTTCATTAAATGTGTAAGCACTTTCTTACTAGAAGATCGGACCCTGATAGGATGTGGAGGATTGGTGACCTTTTGTACTTTGAGGCTAATTGAACTACAACCCATCAACAAGTTCGCCACTCTTTAGGTGTGCCTCCTCATACCGTTGGCGAAGCGAGGTTGACCAAGGTCTTCCGCTGGAGACTTTAAGGCTGAGACTAGCGTCTCGTGACGATATACTCGTATGTCAGTATCAATACATAGTATAAAACAAACTCGCTTTCCGCCGTCTGCCCCTATGTATGCTTAGATATTTTACAACCACGCAACGGATTTTAATGCGGTTATCATTCAACAATAGATAGTGATTCTAGAAGAAGGTTTATACGCAAGAAAAAAAGCGTAGGCTAAATACGCGTATGAAGTCACGCCAGGTCCATCAGCTTACTTATAAAGAAAAATATTACCTACGCCGGGGATTGGGCTCAAATAACTTTAATTTCCGTGTAACGTAAGAAATCAAAACTCTTACAAATCTTAATTGTTTATAGACCAACATTCACATGCGCTGTTATTGGATGCGTGCGAATGGAACATGTTCGGAAACGTTGAAACCCCGCTAACAACTCGGGCCGCGGCGAAGGTGCCACAAGACTATTCAAAACAGTGGCTCGGATTATCTCATCCGTTACAATAACAAATGTTCCATGAGGTGTATTGTTATCATTATAAACGTCTTTGTCTCCAATTCCTATGTGTATGACAGTTTATCTAAAGTAGGTACTTCCAGATAAAACTGTCTCGGGGCGGCTGGAGATGTCTCCTTTCACATTGTATAGGCGACACCTCAAGAGCATACCTTTTTTTGTTGTTAAAATCTATGCTACTATCTTTACTAATATTATGAAGACCAAATAGGTGCGTAAACTTGCGTCTACCAGGGAAGAGACCCGCGGGAGGCCCAATAAGCGATGGATTCACTTCGCCGAGTCGGACGCGAGAGCCAACGGCAATAGCATCATCAATCATCATCCTGGCGCCAATCCGCTGTTCTCTCTTTCAATAGCAACAGTACCATTAGCAGACGTCCTTAAATTATTTAGCACATAGATATACAGAAAAGCAACTACTTGACCAGCCACAGGAATAACTTCATGCTGAAAAACAAAATAGGAACTAAATAACAAACAAATCAGGCCAAAGAAAACCAAAGCAAACGATTTTCCAAATAAAGCCAAAGATAATGTGAAATGAAACGTGTAGGTATGTGTTTCCGTTGTCCCCATTGGCCCACTGTCCCCATCATGGGTAACTAATTATAGTATCTTTGTTGCTATGGTGACCAGAGCATATTTCGTCAAATTTACTATCGTCTCGCTAATTTATTCGACGTTGACATATGAGGTAAAATCACTCTATAATCTTGCGTATATTTTGATGTCAGGGACTGATAATGTCCATATCTTTGCGCCTTTGACGAGTAACGTTTGACTTGTCCATATCAAAGTAAACATAATGATCTGCAAAATCTTTGGCTGCCTGTCTGGTCTGTTATTATTAAATTTTATCTTTATTCTACTTTCATAATAACAGATATTTCCAATTTATCGGTGTAATAATATTATAGTTTTTCCTTGTGCAATAATAATTTCATGAATTGACGTTTGTGGCAACACGTTTGTCCGATTACGACGCGGTTTTTTTTATTTGAAAACTAGTTTAGTCGAGTTGGTTGTTAGTATTGTATCATTTAAATTAATTAAATTAAATTGGGTTTGAGAGTTTGATTGTGGGAGTTGTATATTTTGTCGCGAGCTTTCCGACATTGGCATTTTGTATGGCGAAAATGACGTAAACTGGAACTTTCTATAAGCAAATCTTGAATTTATTGCAGATAGCCAATCTGATTAAGATGAAACTTTGTAGGTATAATCAGACAATATTTAACTCAATTTTCGAAATCAAGTATTATTTTCAATATGTTATTTAATGTAAATTGAAAATGTAAGTAGCAGTGGGAACTTACAAGCCGTACAATAAATAAATAAATATGTTATGTAAAATTAAAAATGTTTGAGCACTTATTGCGAAAAAAAGCCAATTTCATAGGTAAGGGCCCAGTATCATACTAGCGACCTATTTGGCTTCGCACGGTTTTTACTATAAATGTATTATAGATAGAAACTATCCGATATAAATTCTTCATTTCAAACGACTTTCTAAAGCAGTAGTTTGGTCATCTGATCACAAAGGCAAAGTTACTAAAATTAACGGTGTCCTAGAAAGGTGATACAGGACAGGTAGATATTTGAGCCTGAATGAGCGATTTCCCAACAAAGGTAGCGCCAAGTGTCAGTGCGCAGATCACGTTTTGTTTCGACGCATATGCACCTACCACGCGCGAGTGAAACGTGATGAATGCACTTGCCTTATTGGATCGACACCACACGTGTGTTGTAACATTACATTGTTTGTTCGCAATAAACATAACCGACCTAATACTTATACAAATATATAGGTATTGGATATATTTAGAAAACTGATAACTGCGTAAAATGGCTAGCAGTGAGCGGATGTGCAAAACAGAACCGGTCTATGGGAGTGGGGGGTCTATATTCAGCAGTCGACTGATGACGAATCTAATTGAGACTCTGTATGCCCAAACCCTGACCATTTGTAGAGGGCCTGACCGCAAGGCGTCAGCAGCCTGAGGTCCCCAATCGAACGAGACCCTTAGCCCCATATTATCGGCCTTACACAGCAATGTGTCATAGCCATAACCGCTTATGTTTGGTAATTCTTTTTATCTCATTTGCGTAGAGATCCCAGGTCAAAGCTCTCTGCTACAAAGGTTTTTTCCGACGTCGTCTTGGTACTTTCTTAAAGATAGAGAGCTGCTTTTATGTAAAAACTAAGTACATCACATGATATTAACAGCCGATAAAAGTCCACTGCTGGACTTGAGCTTCCTCCATATTTCAAAGTAAATCAAAGTCATCATTGTCATCTGAGCAGTCAATCTTGGTTTCTGTCAGGGCCCGCTTTCCTGCTCTTGATTCCCCACATTTCTCGATCTTCGGCATCCTCATGTCGTCGTAAGCCGTTGGCTCACGCATTTGAGTGGCGAGAGCACAGATTTTTTATCCGACTTGGCAATATGAACCCATTGCTTCTTCGATAAAAATACATTTTTAAATTTGCATAACGAAACTAGGTTTAGGAGTGGCAGTCATCCATTCTAATTTTCAAAGCACCTATTTCACACGGGACATGATTACAGTCTTCGGACGAAGAGCCTGTGAGGGACTCCCGGCGCTCGTTGGTCTACCCACTAAACCCCGCGGCGCCCCAGTGCTGCCCGAATGGAGGTGTCATGAGACTGTAATCCACGACTCCTCCGGCGACTGCCCGGCATTGTCACTGACCTCCTATATCCTTCTTTGTATGTGTTCCCTGTATGATTTAAATTCACAATTGGTCCCGGTGAGTGAGGTGACACTGCAATCAGGCAGGTCAACGTCAGGGACATCGTGTATCATACAAAGTTATTCACTCAGACGAACTGTAATCCACGCCTTCCGGCACCGGTCTTATTATCAGAATCTCTGTCGTGTAACCCTTGTCAAGATTACTTAGCCGGTGACGTTTGGACCTGCGTTTTTGGTGACAGCTCGTCCCGACGACCCTCAATCACGAATCATGGCTGATTAGACGCGCGATCCCTGAGCGAAATTGTATCCGGCCATTTGCTACTTGGCCGGAGGCCGACCCGATTCGAGTGCCACGTGACAACACTTCGATTTATGTATTTTCAAAATATTGTCACGTGTTTAATAAGTACTTATCTGTAAAATTGTTTGATAAATCACGCGCTGTAATATATGGCGTACACAACGGATAATACACATTATTGATAGAAATAAAAGCAAAATCCTTTTTGTTTGACTTGCATGCCTGGGCGAACCCGGCTGGCATTAGTGAAGATTATGGCATTGCCCTCCCTAAATATGGGGGAAGCTCTAGGCCAGTTATCGACTGTTGAGGACTGTTGATGTGATGGGTGAGGTATATGGGCTCGAACCATCAAAGACGCGATAATGTCTAATTGAATCGGTTTCAAGGTCACAAGGTTCATCCAGGAAATAAAGACTAGCTTCTTGAATTAATACACTCATGAGCAAAAATAAATAGGCACCCCATATTTTTCCACATTTTAAAAACGGATTTGTAACATTGGCGTTACAAATCCGTTTTTAACTTCATAAATATTCCATCGATTTTAATTCGGTTTTTTCGCGACTTTGGTAGCAATAAGTCAATGATTACATCTGTATTTCGTTAATTTCTTCAGCGTAATCGCGTTACGCCAGACAATATTTTTCTAAAATATGGTACACTTACGAGACGGTTTTCATACTAAAACAGCTGCAAATCAGATATTAGATTGCATTAATAACATTGTATATTATGTATAATTGCGATTGCGATACAATCGAAAAAGTAAATTCGCAATATTCAGGCCCAGGCAAGCCAGCCACCTGTAGAAAAGTGGTGGCCGTTGCCTGTGGACACAATGGGGTCGCTTTGAAGTACAAAAGAAAGAAAGCAAAGCAAAGGATTATAATGGATTATGAATATTTTAATGGATTGAATTGGCTGTCGATAACAATAACAGGCGCACTCACACTAATTTGTCTCATTTTTAAACTTCCACTCATTTCAATGTTTCCGTTTATCTCTTATTTAACAATGCCCATAGGTATTAGTATTGTATTAATTGTTTAGCGCAATTTGTTTTTAAAAAACTTGTGTGTGACAAATTGAATGTTTACTGGAAACAAGCATGAGTCAAAATGAATGCACATGAATAGAAATGAATGCGCATGAATAGAAATGAATGCACGTGTACAGAAGATTATACAACAAAATATATTTAAGGAAGAAGAAACAGCTGTCCAGCTCATGCTTTAATGCAGCGGTATGGCTTCGTATTACACAAAATATTTAGATCACATTTTAAAGGTATGTTTCGGGTTTCCTTTCCGCGTACCTTTGTTTACGAGTTGGATCCTGGAACATACCTTTAAAATGTGTGATTATGACCGCGATAGTTTAAAACATTATATTTAGGACAGCCTCCCACAAATATTATTGTGGTGGAAGCCTCTTGAAGTTCCTTGAGGAATTAGGTTGGCGGGAACTTTAGTCTTAGAGCCCAATCAAATTACACATTCAACGATGCATAAAACCAGGTATATGTGTTTTATAATGTTAAATCAAAGTTTTCGATCTAGACAGACGACCGGGTCATTGTTAAAAATAAAAAAATAAAATCCTGAAATTTGTGGACATTCTTCAGATTTTCTCTTTAAACTCGAAAACGGCGGCCTATAGTTTAAAATACATGTATATTTTATACTATACTCGTATGCGGTACGTGGGCATAAGAGTAAAATACATGAGAAAGGTAGGGGCATTGCGGGATATTCCGTGGAAATACCTCCACCTTAAAATAATATTATTTTAAATAGGACATGTGTTCCTGTACGCTTTGGCAGTGGAGGGACCTAGCATTTTTCCATCAACTATTTTGCTGCCAGAACGAATCCGGGTTTTTATAAGTGAGCAATGCTGTGTGATACCCATGGCGTTGCTAATGCCTACAGACAGTGGTGACCACATTCTATCAGGTGATCCGCTCAGTGGTGATACCCCTGGCGTTGCGAATGTCACTTTCCATCAGATGATCCGCTTGTCTGTTTGCCTCCCGATAAACAAAAAAGGAAATATGCTGGTTTGACGATTTGTTAAGAATGCCCGGATATATCTAATCTAAAGTGCCAGCTGCAATGTCTGCTACATCTTTCTCTGGAATAACTGAATGATCACACCATTTCGAGGTCTCGATAATAATGGCGTATTATGTATGGACGCCATCGGAAGTTTAAACATAAACTTTATTATCTTTTTATCACATTATATAAGCCTGTTGTTGTTTTGAATACAGTGGGGGATTCGATCATGGTGGCATGAGTAACGTTAATTGTTATGTTATCACAGTTTAGTGTTATAGAACATTAATTCTTGTTTGTTTAATTGTTTATAGAGAACATAAGATATGCGTCTTCCGTCTGTCATATCGTAACCTTATGTAATGTTTTCATTTGTATTGGATTTGCATACTATCTTTTTTGCTTTTGTCCAGTGGGTAAATTACATATTCACACACTATACTAGTTGGTTGAGATAGTAAATATTCATTGGCATGTCTCCTTTGTTGTTCTACGGAACTCTTAAAAAGAAAAATTATTGCTTACAAGAATATTTGAGCAATGTACTGAAAATGTAATATGTATATCAATTGAAATTTTTCAAACGGTATAACTTTTATTGGGCTAACAATCGAATAACTTAATCAGCTCGACAATATACTTTGTCTCGGATCAATTTTCCATTTATGTAAACAAACCACTTTTACTTGTCCATCCGTTAAAATAAAAGAACAGATATGAATTCACACTCTGGGTTACCAATTTTGCTTTAGTTTTGTAAATAAATACTTTTTTTTTATATTATACGGTTCGCAAACTGGCAAGCGGGCCACCTGATGGAAAGTGGTCACCACTGCCTATAGACATTAGCAACACCAAGAGTATCGCTAATGCGTTGCCTACCTCTATAACACGTTGCTCTGGCAGCAAAAGGCAAATGCCACTCCACTGCCAAAGCCACGGTTCCCCAAATCCCCACCCCATGGAGCACTAGCAACCTTACTCACCGGCAGAAACACAATACTATTTAAAAGAGTATTATTCAGCTGCGATATTCTTAAGGTACTTCCCCAGTCGGGCGGCTCCAATTCGAACGAGATACCCCGCTATGCCCTATCTCTCTTAACTTCGCTTCATAGCTTAAAATTTGGTTACTACGTTCCGGACCCGTTCCTGTCCGAACTACATTGACATAGACAGGTTCCACATTAAGTATTCCATCATCTAAAGTGCAGCATCCTTAATCTAAAGTGAGTACAGAAAATTATATTGAAAACTGTTAAATTTCGGGATGTTGCTTGCTGATAAGCTTTTAATAAATGAAATAACTTTTAAAATCGGTTCAGGTGTTTTGAGTTTATCCATTATTATCCCTACCCTACCCTTATCCTACCCATTCCCTACCCTAACAGTACTTACTCTTTTATTCTTTTATACAAACCTGGTCATGACCGTTACAAACACTGCAGCTGCACATTTTGATACCTTAAATAATTATTGCAATTTTTCAAGGGATAAGAGATCCCTCTAATTTTTTTTGAAGATAAAATCTAACTAAAATTGGTATTAAATTCATGAATATTTCATGAAGATTTGTGACGTCAGAAACGTATTAGCGTATATGGAAAATTATTGGGTGGGCCAAATTCTGTGCCGGCAAGTGTAGCTATTAGCAGATAAATGCCACTTCATTCGAGTGGTTCTGTTATATATAGTCCATTTGTTTCCATGTCCCACACAGACGACGAGTACATAATATTATCAATAGTTACCTACCACACTAAGATAAGAAAGCCACTTATGGAGGCATCAGACGGTTTTAGACGCAAGCGTACCGGATGTTTCAAATATTGTATCGTTTCATTGTCATGATTGAATGGTGAATGTGTTAGAAGAAAAGTAACTGACGTGTGGGACGGTATAGAAGAAAAAGTGAATTTTCAAAAAGTCTCAGGCAAAAAATTCTTATTTCAGATATTTCCACGAATTAGGTGAATAATAACTCTAAAAACTCAAGCCCGAAGGCAACACTTTTAAATAACTTACACAATTTAGTGTCAAGTTTTGATGTATAAGATCAGTAGTCACCGACGCCACTCGTTAGGTGTGCTAGGTAACCTAATCATCGTTGTGTGAAGTGGGGTTGGCCAAGATCTTCCGCTGGGACGCCTGAGACTGGTTGAACAGTCTCGGGAGCCTATTGACACTTCGTGATACATAATGCGCAAGACTGTGGAATTCTCTCCCGCACGAAGTGCGCGATTGTCAATCTATAGCAATCTTTAAAAAGCGTGTAAAGGAACATTATGTTTCCTTATGCGCCTGAATGTTCTACAATACCTGTATATATTTTATATTTTATTATGTAAATATGTATGTGTATGTATGTGTATTTATATATATACTATTGTATGTATTTAGTATCTCATTTATAATTTATGTCATTTATTATATATATATATATATATATATATATATATATATATTTATTTTAAACTATTGCGTACGTCTCATCCCCTATAATCTGTAATCCTATCTCTCTTCTATTGGCCTGCTGGAAGGTCTGGAAGTATCTGTATACGATATATTGTCTGCAATAAAGTGTTAAATAAATAAAATAATTTAAAGAGAAACGGGTTGGATGCCGGAGGGTTGAAAACACACAACTGAAAAAACAGCTGACAACTGGTCTAAGAATGCCCTAGCTAGTCTGCCTCTTAAGTGAATGGAAGGGGTTCTATCGGACACCACAAACCAGTAATTCTGTTATAGCATGATCACAGGATTCAAACGTTTCGGCCCGGTCTGGTTTTGGCCCGGGGACCGAAATGCTTGATTCATTAAAATTATTATTTTTCCTCAGGGTCCCGAAATCAAAAATTAGTTAAAAAAATGATTTTTCCTCAACTGTATCTAACAATTTTTAACTGCGGGCCCAAGCGCCCTGTGGAAAAATAATTATTTTAATTATTCAGTCGTTTTGGTAGGTTGGGCCGAACGCTCGGAATTGGTTGGTGGTTATTCCGGTATAAGAGTACAATCAAGATTCGTTCAACATACGCAAACTTTAGCATTCATAATATCGGCGTGACTGATAATGATATTAAATCGAGAACCTTCTCATGAAAGGTCAGGTCAAGAATACCCCAAATAGGTATTGCGGGCTGTCTCTCGTAGGTGAAGGGTGGAAGCGCTTCGACGGTACAATCTATAAACCCCATCTTTTTGACTTCGCTTTCCCTTTAGTTACATTGAAGATTGAAAGTTGACAAAACAAAAAAACAAGTCTACACCGCGTCTTTCAATCTATCTGTCCCCCTGAACGTGAAAAAGTCGGAAAGTACTGCACAGTTTTCGAGAATTATATCACTAACAGGAATCTTTTTCAGTAACAGTATCCCTCGGAAAGGTCAAATGTAAACAAGGTTTTGGATTGAAAGAGAGTGAAAACCGCGGGGAACCGTTTCTGTATTAAGTATATACATGTAAAAGTTTGGGTTTTTGTTTTAAACTCAATTATAAAAAATGGTTGAATGGATTGCAATGAAAAATGGCATTGAATTCACGCTCAGGATAGGTAGGTAGGTGAGGATTCTGAAGACCGGGCGAAGTGAAGAAAGAAATGTCGGAAAGCGGACCCTGGTATAAACAGGGATAGACGCTAAGATGACGATGATTAACACTGTAGATACCTTCTTTAAATTTTAAGTAGGGTCCATAACATACTTTTATGCGAAATCACCGGGAAACGCTAGTACACAATAATATTTTGACTAGTTTGTTTCTTGGTTAAACAATGTTATAATTACCCTTTTGCTGTTGTCCCACACACTTGTTGTGAGAACAAACTTATGTCATGAACTCGTTGTGAGAAACGCAGTAATCGCCATCGTCGCGTGGTGGTGCCGTTTCCCGAAACATGGAAGTTAAGCCGTAAGAACATTTTCTGAAAAGTTATCAGCACGGCTTATTCTGAGAAGATTTACCAGTCTCTATAAACCTGTTATGTTTTCTCTCTATCGTAATTATTTCTTGACATTTCCTTTAAAATTTAATAACCGCACGCGCCCTGTTCAGATTTACGTGACAATGAGCCATGACCCCATTTTGACGACGACGTTCTGAAATGAACACACAATATAATTTTTATCCAACTTTACGTACAGTGAATCTTCAAATACCTACTTCTTTGTCTGGATTAATGGATTTAATGATGGAATTTTCGGAATATGGATCGGATAGTCAAGTATTTAAGTGCTTTCACCCTTGATGGTGTCCAGCCCACAGTAAAGCATACCTTGTAGGCGTTAGTCCTTTTATTAATCTCCCTACTGCCATACCTGTAACGTATGGCAGTAGGGAGATGGACTGAAACTATTAGCAAGAGATCTGGCCATAGTAATATCTTACCTCATATGTTATTCAGAAAAATCGTGCGTTACACGAAAGAAAATGGGTAACGACCGAGAACAATATTCACTGATCAGATCAGTAATGTTGTTAAGAAAGCTAGGGTCCGAAGTGGCAAGAATAAAAGTACATGCTTCATGTACGTATGTATATTGCCTACTCTCACCCTGGTTTAACTATGGGGTTCCTATGACCTGATCCATGTAGAAACGGATAGTTCATTTCGTCTGATCGACTACGGTGTATTCAGCGTTACTAGACGATAAAGCACATTCTGTACAACAAAAAGCTAAGTGAGTAAGCTTTGGGCGTATTGGTGATTGTTTCTGACTGAGAAATCGTGATATCGTGACATAATGCTGAGCCAAAATAAACTTTTCTTTTTTTAGTATCACGGTACTTTTCAGGCGGTCGTTGGCCGCTTCTGGCTTTGTTCATAGGATGCGACGGAATAAGATTTTCTTTTTTAAGAGTCACTGACTGGGTGTTTGTTTTCAGCGGATGCATGAGAGAAAGTCTTATTGCATTTCGCTACAATGAAAATTGTAGCCAAGATACTTACTTAGCTCAGTTCTTTGTTGTACAGAATGTGCGGTCGATAGTACTTGCTTCCGAGTATCTCTTTCAATTGGTAGGCCTCGGCCGTAGCTGATGATCAGACCAAGTTGCAGACGAAGTCTAGGGAAGTCGTACGTAGGGTCTGAATGGATAGTACGTCAGCGTCGACCGCACGAACGTTTCTGTTCCAACTGCCATGCCATACCATTTTCCTAATAGCACAGTATAAAGAACGCCCACCTAATTTGTCCGCGCTGCCGTGCGTCTTTGTACGTACGTAAATCGTATCGTTGATATTTAGAGAAATACTGGCCGTTCCTCGCGATTTACACTTGTGCGCAGGTCGGATAGCTGAAAACGATCAACTATCCCGCAGTATCGTATTACTTTTCTGGGATGAAAGTGCCCTATGGCACTCGGGAAAAATGACGCTTCTTATTAGTTCTTTTTAAAATCGGTTTTGTAGATTTAGTTTTGACAATTACCCCCAACATACAAACAAGCTTACAAACTCACAAACATTGAAACTTTTCCTCATTATAATATTAGTATAGATAGCGGTGACCGGTAATGTCAATGATATCTTAACTCTTCAAAATTTTGTAGTCCGTTTGTCTGTCAGTCTATACCTTTGTCTATCCAGATGGTAAGATACCAGTCTAACAACTAATAAACTTTCTTTTTTACACTTACTCTTAATTATTATTTACAATTAATTTAGCATGTTACGTACAACCTTAAAAAGATATTCCCAGCCAGTAATTAATTACCGATACACACCAACTGATTGACACGCATTGACGCGTTATTACGTAATATAGGTAAGCAGAAGTGTTGCAAGGTTGTACGGTATTGTGAAGTGCGTACGGGGAATTAAATTACAAGCGCGGGCCAGTCACTCACACTTTCCAATACTTTCCATACCAAAAAGAGCAGATGTAGGGGTAGCCAGTCTTCGGGGTAATGCGTGGAGTTCCTCCGTGCAGGTACCGTGGCTCCGTCGACAAGCAGCGCGAAGGATATATTCATATTCATTTATTCGTAGTAATAATCATACATAGTCGTTTAAAATAGTTTCATGAATATAATTACTGTCAATGTTAAAAAACAATCAATTAAAATAATAAAAAATCTAAAATAATAATCAATCATGGTTCGAAATTGACAAATGTGAAATTCAATAATTATAAGTAAATTAAATTACACAATTACAAATACTTTAAAAATGTCAAATACCTTGGGGTTTAACATTTTTGAAGTTTGAACTACCCGCTAGTTTGGCATGTTTTGCCCGGGTTTCCCGCAACCAAGCCAAGAAAAGGGGGTAGGGGTACGATACCGCGCGAATAAAGTCGCACCTGGCCGCTAATCAAATATAGATAATATAATAATAAATTAATTTGTGTATATTCATACAAATAAGGACTTTGATAAACCGCAGTGTAGTTGTGAATGCTCTCATCTGGGAACATCTCTTATTTCTCCCAGAGTATATAAACTTTAACAATGGTGTTGACACTTAGGTCATTGTTATTATGAACAATATTAACATACGTGTCTTCAACCATAACTTACAAAAGAAACTTATGTGCGATAAGACAATAACAATAACACACTGAAATGGGCGTCAATATTCTTCTTTATATTTATAAATCTTCTGTACGTGTGTTGTCACCTAACTCCTCCTAAACGGCATAACTGATTTGGATGGAATTTTAGTCCCTGGATGATTTGAAAATACAATTAGACCCGGTAGATGGCGTCATGATCGCGTTTTCATAAAAATGTGTTTGTTACGTAACTCCTAAACGGCTGAACCAATTTGCATGTATATTTGAGTGTAGCGTGTGGGACGTGTAGGGTATGAGTAGGGCACGTGTAGGGCACGTGTAAGGGAGTGTAGGGTACGTATAGGGTACGTGTAGCGCACATATAGGGGAAGGTTAGGGCATGTGTAGGGTACATGTAGTACAAATAATTTTCTTAGATACATTACTTATTCCCTCTCTGAGTCTGTATTTAATGAATAGTTACAATCACAATCCAATAAGCTGTATGAAAATTCTGATATTAAATCCTCTTAACCTGGTTTCTACTGTTCCGTAGATCTAACCGTGCCGTATCTGTTGTTCCAGGGCATTACGTGGGGCAAGGCCTTCTTGGTGTCGGCGGAGGACACCACCGCGCTGCCGTACTTGTCCACCAGGGAGTGCCAGCTGGGCGGCTACCGCACCTACACCGTCAACTTCCACCCGCGGCCCGTATTCCTGCCGTCGAGCAGCGGCCAGAGCGATCCTGACAACAAGGACGCCGTGCTGTACATCGCTGTGCCCGACAACCGGCACTGGCTCGGCGCCGCGCCTCTGCCCGACATCGCCAAGCAGATCCTGGAGTGCCGCGGCTCCTCCGGCTCCAACGTCGAGTACCTCCTCAGGCTAGCCGAGTTCATGCGCGAGGAAATCCCCGAAGCGCTCGACGATCATCTCTTCTCGCTCGAGAGACTGGTTAGGAAGTTCGCCGCGGAGATGAGGGTCTGCCTGAAGACGCTGATGAAGGACACCAGCACCCAGCCTGAGGAGGAGGACAAGCTTCCCGAGGCCAAGGCGGTGGTCCCCAGCAACCAGTTCGCGGCGCGCGTGCCCGAGAAGAAGCTGCGCTGCGTCAACATGTGACCGGCCCCTGCCCCACGCCGGCTCACCGCCTCACACAACCCTATACGAGCTTTAAACACACCTTTACTACTGATATTGTCAATAGCCATTAAATCAGCTGCAACCACTCCAAACGGGCATTTCTAATTTAATGTTAGAGTAAAAAAGATGTGATATTTTTGTTGAGAAGCTCTTTAGTTGAATGGTTTTTATTATGTTGGTCTATTTCATTCGGGTCTCGACTGTGGTCGCTTGTTATGAACGACGTCTGTTGACGCGGACGGATTTCAAAATAAGATTAGTGTTTTCGTTTTTAAGCGACGGCTCTGTTCCAAAACACGCGGCGGCCCGCGGCGCGGCGCACGGTCGATGTATTGACATGAAACTAATTATTATGTAATTCCAAAGGTTACAGGTTGTTCCTACAAAACAAAGTGTGTCATTTGTGTTTAACATAATTTAAAATATATTTAGATACACCGTATGATTGTGATATAAGTAGGTTTACATTGCTAGTTATTTTAAAACGTTAAGACGATATTCATTTATTTTTTTCTGTTTATTATGAATTATGACATGGCATAAGCTACTCGCATAAATGTGTAGTTTTTTATGTTGACCAAATATAACATGAAATTGACAAGTATTACTCTGTGAATGTAGTTTAGTATATAAGTACCAATTTAATTTTGTGGTTAGTGTAAGTATTTCAATGAGTAATGAAAGTATGTGGTATGGTTTGTAATGGACATTAATATAAAGCAAAACGTATTTGTCTACACTCATAGCTCAATGTTCCAATTACATAATCGAAAACAGTAGCTTAAGGATGAACTTTTTTCACGCTAACCTATAAAATTTGAAAAAATTATTTTATGATACTGCGTTTACCATACTATTTTTATTACAGCGGTATCATTAAACTTTTCATTCATTATACAATACTTTTATTTTTTAAGTTATGGTCGGGCGCGGTTAATTGGCTGAATACCGAATAATAACTGTGGATGGAGGGTGAGTGACTGGCTGTATGAAATTATTTTCCCGCTAAACAGAATATTTTTTCTCATTGTTGTGTTACTGTTTATGTTTGTGAATTTTTTTCTTGTTTGTATCAAATAAATAGATAAATGTGAAAGTAGTGAAGTGAATATCACGCCTATCAGTAGTGAAGTAAATTACTCCAAAGACTTCTATACTAGTGTAAATCAATGGTCGCAGCTAACTTTCAGGAAAGTTAAGAAAATTATAGGTACCCAATTTTAACATGAAAATATGAGTATAGGTAGAATAGTGTATGCAACTATATATAATTACGTAATTAAACATGAGTGTCTGTTTATCACACGAGGCGTAGCCGAGTACCCCTTTTTACATGCGACTTGCATAAACTATTATTGAAAATTATTGCTTGATTACCTACCCTATGTTAACTTTGCAGAAATATTTAACAGGAATTGACAGTTGAATTTTATTTATATTCATTTATAGTTATTTTAAGTTGTACATTTTGACATTGAATGTTATGTTTTGGAGTTTACAAGGACAATACATACCTAAGTCATTACTTTTACTAAAGTTTAGCTAAGAGCTGTTTCCGAGTCTACACCTTTTTCACCATGGCATTGCGAATGTCCATGGGTGGTGGTGATCATTTACCATCAGGTGACACGCTTGCTCGTGTGCCTATCTCTATAACGAAACAAAAATGGCGAATAATCAGTCGTCTATTTTTGTGAGTTTATTTATTTATTAGGCTTGATCAAATGAATTTTGTAAGCGTTTTGAATCGTAGATTTCATATGTAACGTTCGTTAGTGTAACTTTTGTATAACTATTTTTAATGTAAGGCTATGCCAAGCATCATGTTACGGACAGTGATATCAATAAACATTTTCATATAACTCTCATAGTTTTTTTTTAATTATTATTATTTGTTTTATAAATTGTAACTTTTTAGCGGAGCCTGTCACAATAAATCCCGAATGCTTTGTTAGCCTTCCACCCAACAATTGCAGGTACCTAAGCAAGGTACCTACTATCTACCTAAATGAAAATATCACATCTTTCCTTTTTCCTTCCTTTATAAGCTTATTTTTAACAAGCTGCCTAGCTTCGCACGGGTGCTCTCGACTTATCTCGACTAAAAATAAATATAAAACGTTTTTAGAGAATTTCGTAGAGATTCTCTAAAAATGGTATTAAAATTTGTTGAGAGATTGCTACCTACGAGGAGCGTTCAATATTGTACAGTGAGAATTAGGTACATATCCTTTGAAAACAAACAGTAATAATGGCTGGTAAAGCTGGATTGTTTATTAGATTTTAAAAAGGGAATATTTTGAATATCCCTGTTTTTTGAAATGATAGTCTTTTTTTGCAGCCTGTTATTGAGCTAAAAATCCATCCATAAAAAAAACATCTTGACGTTTAGGCGGGAATGGCGTCCATTTCATCGAAACGAATGATTTTTAAACGTCTAGATTGTTTTGCAGGCCATAATTAAAATCCTAAAAAAATACGGAGGATAGATTTTGGAAATATTGTTTTTGTATTGCATAAAAATATTTGTACGATTTGTTTTATTAAAGGGAAGGGATAGTTTTTTAATAATAAGCTATCAAAATTCGCGCTTTTTGCATCGCTGCGCTTTCCATGAGCAACGCGTTCAAAATACAAATGCTTTGAATGGTCCTGGCTGTGATCTCCTTGCGAAGTATGGCAACTATATCGAAAAATAAATAAACATAACTGGCAACGTAGGACTCATTCTCACTTATTATTGTACACCGCTTCTATTGCCGGTAATATGCCGTAGGTAGTAAACTCAAACTCCAAAATTTTAAATATCTCTTTCAATCGTCAAAAAGGAAAATAGGAAGGAAACACACAGTGACACGCTGGCCGCCCCATGGTCGCAGCAAACCCACCCCACGCCCATCACGACCGGACCGTGCCCGACAATGCCCGGCAAAGCCGGACCGCGAGTAAGGTAGTAAAACAGGTTTATTCCACTCAATCACACGGCACAACTATAAAAAATATTCATGAAAAAAACGAAATAAATCAACGGCAAAAATCTCTAATCTAATCTCGTAATCTCTAATCTCGTTACCTGTTTATTTATTTGGAAGATCATCAGCTTATCATACAAATCAGTATTTAATGGTAAAAAACTGTTAGCTAATAATAGACCTTCACTAATAGATCTAGAATAGTTTATAAGCTTAGCGTAGGTAGATAGGCGAAGCAAATTCCGTAGGCACACGAAATATCAAATGACATGATAAAAAAGGTAAGAAAAAAGCACTTAAATAACAAATTAGCAATCAAATGACGGAACAAAATACCCACCCAATACTTACTGTTCAAAGAATACGCTACTTAGCAATTTACGCACTGCGTGAATGCTTGTTTGCCATGTGTAGAGTGCAATGGGGCCACACTCAGCACATGCCACGACAGTCGCCGTGATGCTGGTTTTCAGGTCAGCCGTCAGTCGAAAACTTGTGCCTTGGGTACCTTTGTGCCGCATTGAGCAGTTTGCTACAGCTAGGCTAGGACTATCTTTATTTCTAATTGGTATTTTCTTCCGTGGTATTGTTAGAATGAAAGAACAAAGTGTACCTATACCTATGTGTAAGCGTGGGTTAGAGCTGTATGTATGTGCCTAAGAGGTGGCGTTCAAAATAGTTAAATGTATAATTTCAATGATATCTATTACAGGCAAGGACCGCATAGGAGACAAGGAGTGAAATGATCGCGGGCTGCAGTTTTTCACAATTTAGAGAATGTCTTTAATATTTAAAATAATCAATGTGGGACGTAGTAAGCGAAAATGTTTGCCTATTTGTTTATGTAGAAAGGTTGCTTGATTGAAGTAAAGTTACCTAAACTAAATGAAAGGATGTTGCCAGGGATGCAACGCCTACCTGAATCCTATGAGCAAGCTCACAGATACTCGTTTTTGGCCGGAACATTATCTATCTCACTTTTCGCGCTGCTATCAGTATCGTAATTTCTCTGTGTTTATAATTAATTTATGTATGTGCCCTTTTATTCTATTAAAAGCGCATATGAGCAATAATGTGAAGAGAGCGGCGTGGTAAATCCAGATTATAAATCAATAACATATTGTAATAAATGCCTGGCATTACCAAAGTGGCATACGGTAAAGACCATGTATAGACGAATAGGCAAGCGGTCCACCTGATGGCAAGTGATCACCACTACATTAGCTACGCCTCCCTCTAAAACCTCGACTGCGCAAACAACAATACAACAATACATACAATGCCAAAACACTGGAAATCAACGTACACAAAAAAGTAACCGTAACAGATATGTGTAGAGTAGGAGTAGGACACCACGCCAACGAAGGAATAATTTTTCCGCTACCAGTGTTGGTAATGTAATTCGGTTATATACGGGGAACAATTGGATTTTAGCTTCCTAGTGTTTAATTAGACATTACGTTTCTATTCCAACTGGAAGGTCGAACAAATATAAGGTTACACAGGGGCTGTAACGAAAGGCTATGTCTGTCTAGCATTACGTTTGTTCGTATGTAAAGTTATACATTTATTGCACAATGTCTTTTCGTCTTTATATGTCAGTTGCGTTTTTTACCTAGAAGATTTATGCCTCTTGCTACCCTAGAGAATTTGTAAGTTTAGTTTGATATTTAACGCGGAAAACCGTCGAAATCCTACTGGTCCACCCATTGAGTTCATCTTGATGGACGATGGACAATAGTTATGACCCATCGACCACCTGCAACTACAAGAAAATACTGTTTTGTGTTTTGGAAAGGCCTCCATTATGGAAAGTTAACGATCCTGGGGCCCGGTATTTGAACCGCTCGCATCCACACGAGCGCTCGCCTTCTAATGCCTGTCTCTTCTTTCTCTAGCAACTTACCACCAGTGTCAAGGAGATAGGTAGCGAACGTGAGCGCGCGCGTGGATGCGTGTGGTTCAAAAATCGGTTCCCAGGATCAATTCCTTTCCATAATGGAGGACCTGGCCATATAAATACTATATAGTATTAAAAAAGACGGAACCAAGAGACTTTGGGGTGAAATAAATCCATTTCTACTAAGTTCTCCTGGATGAAAATGATACAAAAAGGTTAGAAAAGAATAACCCTATTGACATGCTTTATATTCAAACGGTCAACTGTGTCAAAACGTCCACTGTTTTAAAACGTAGGTACACATTAAAATGTCGACTTTACCAAAATTGACACTACCGATTTCTGTTCAGTGGACATCCACTGAATAGAATTGTCCATCCTACAGATAAGTACACTATCAAAATGACCACCCTGCCGTATTGTCCACTGTACCGAACTGTCCGCTAAGCAAAATGTCTAGCCCATCAAAAGTACCTACGAAACCCACATAAAAAGGACCCTCATAAGACTTTGGGGGTTCGCGTGGGGGACCAGTTTCAGTGGCGGTTGCATGCTGTCGTCTACAGCGAACCCGCCGTCCGGACCAGCAGTACCAGTGTCAGTGGCTTGAAAATCACTTGGGAGGAGATTAAGGATCAGCGCCGACGCCGAAGGCCTAATTTTGTCACTACTGGCAGCCTGACGCGAACTTCGTTCGCCTGATGTTGTACTCTATAAAACTTCCTCTTGTCCTCCTCTTATCTGTTGTTGAAAATCGCATTGAAATCCGTTGCGTGGTTTAAAAGATAAGCGTACATACGTACAGAGGGACAAACGGCAAGAAACGAAGATTTGTATAGATTTTAGCATAGTTCATCATCAACAAAACGTCAACTTCAACAAACAAATTATTTTAATTACTTTTGTTTTTATATTTCTTGGTCTGTGAGACACATAATTATGATTGTATGAATCTCAGACCAAATAAGAAATAAAAACAAAATCCAACCAAAATAGGCCATAGCACTCATGTTTACGAATCCAGCCCCATGTCACTGTTGGCAGGGCGCTATCTTTATTTCTTACTAGTGGACTCGGCGCGACTTCGTACGCGTATACCTATCTACCCTTTTTTATTGCTTATGAACCTTCCTTTTGAAAACCGCATTAAAATTCGTTGCGTAGTTTAAAAGATCTAAGTGTACATAGACACGTAGGGACAGACGGCGGGAAGCGACTTTGTTTTACACTATGTTTAGATTTGATCTGATGTATGAACACTCATACAATCTTACATTACAACTATAAATTATCATAAAAGTACCTATTCAAGAAAATGTTCACTTTTCATACAAAAGAGTTCAACGCGAGCTATACCCCCGTTGATGTCTTTTATATGAATGTATATAAAAGCTAGCATGATTAGACCAGTTTCACTGTGACTGTGGGCTTTCACGTGTCTCGAGACTTTGAAACTGTCGAGACATCCCGATTTCTAATACAAGCTTAAAAACTAAAAACCGAGGTTGGGTTGGGAGCCTACTTACAAGTTTAAATTAAACTTGTAAGTAGAACTTTATACACCTATTTACTTACACCATTCGGCTTGTTTCTAACTTTTCAGTTTTTTAGAGCAGTCGGGGTTTTTAGTTTTTGTAGTACTTCTTTTTATTTTAAGCTTTTTATATTAATTATCGGTATCATAAAAGTGTAAGTGAAGTGAAAAAGGTAAGAATGGTTGCTAATTAACTTTCCCAGTTTTAAATAATTATAGATCCTAAACGGTCATTCTAAATGAAAAATGGTAAGAGAAACCTACAGAGAGAATTTTGAACAATATCTTCAATGACACTCGCAAGATTAAGACAAATCGATAGACGTAAAAACCATCGAAATCGGCCCACGCGTTTGGTCTCTAGAGTGCCACAAAGGAACAAACATACATACGTACAAACATACATAGGCTGTTAAACATATTTCTCTCCTTTGCTGTTCCCTTCCATACCCCGACTTTTTGATAATGCAGCGGGCATTCTGATATAGTGTATATTCTGACACAGTATACGTTCTGATACAGTGGGCGTTCTAATTCACTAAATATTCTGATACAGTGGATATTTTGATTAATAGTAAGGTTTAGAAAATACAGCAGGCGTGTTTAGCTTTTATTCCGGTCCCGCACGAGCATAGAAAAAAAGACATTAATCTTGCAATTTTATATTGTGCACATCATACTTACAATCTATTCTAATAGGTAAGTAATAGCTTGTATGCTAAATCATATTTACATTTCATAAATTCTACCAAATTTTATTTACAGGTTCATCAATAGGTTTTTGTACATTATTTATTATTAAAATCGGTATCTACAGTTAAGTACATAGGTCGATGAAATATATTTAAATAACTTGGTAAACAATAAAACTAGTATAAAAAAATGCAAACTTGCAAGTCAAAACAGCTCAGGTGCCACAAACTTATCTGAACCGGTAACAGCGTCGGCTGTTGAATTTGTTGTTGTTGACAACGAAATGATATTTCAAAATGTCGACACTTTGTTTCAGTTTTGGCCACATCGTCAGTTAAGTTTGTGGCACCAAACTTACATTCGGCGAGTTCAACTCAGTAATATATTCTAGTCCGGTTCGAAAATGCACCAGTTATCAAGGTCGATTCAGTACCTATAGCCATCGGGTGCATTTTCAGACCGAGAAATCCTCACATCGCATGATTACAGTCTGGCAAGAAAGTCGGGAAAAAGAGGGCGCCACTTGACAGCAGAAGTACTCGGTAAACAATGCGGTAAAATCAGTTTGACAGAAATCCATTGTTGCAAGAACAGTAGGTAGTTCCTTTCACGACTTCCTTCCCAGACTGTAGGTAGGTAGCGATGTACCTATAAGATTTAATAAAAGCTTACCTACTCTAAACTTTGGTTCCTAATCATACTCATATGTACAAAATAAATTTTATATAATTAATGAACTAATACTTATCTACGATTTCCTACGGTTTTGTATAAAAAATTGGAATTTACCATTTTCATTCACTGACTCCGAAGTCCAACGACACGTAACCGACACACATAAATTCATTGTAGTAGGTACTATATTACATATTGTAAAATAATCAAGATTAGAAAACATTACGTTACCTACAAGTTTACAATTGAAAGTAAATGTTCTACCTATACTGTTCAAAATGTTTCCAATGTTTTCATTTCGACAAATACAAAGTGTCGTTGCAAAGGTGCTCCCACGCCGCGCGCCGGTTGCAGCTGTTGCAAACACTACCCACTTGTTTTGTTTCAAACGATTTACAAAGCTCCAATCTGTTTCCAATTTTTTCATTCCGATAAATACCCCCGTATTTTTAGTTACTATGTAATTGTCGTCCTAAAGGTGCACCCACACCGGCACCTCATACGCGATGAAAAAATTTAATCTTTCTCTTCATATCAAGCTGTTTACAGCTGCTCACAGCTCTTTACAGCAAGCACTGTTCTCTATGGAATTTCATTAGTTAAGTTTGTTTCATTCCCTAATAAAATCAGTAACAGACTTAAATTTGACATGATTTTTAAAATTTTAAGCCCTACCCAAAACTATGCCAGCACCCCTTTTATCTTAACAAACAAAATCCCTTTACATACGTATTCTGGACGTATCTATAATAAGACCAAGCTAAGTCCGAATTGCTTATTAAAAAAAATCTCTGTATGGCAACTTATGCCAAGTTTTTTATCCGTCATTGAACGTCATTCATAAAAGTCATAACAAACAATTTCATTTCTGTAGGATTGTTTATTTTCGTGAGTTATGAAAAATATTATTAGATAATGGACAAAACAATAAAAAAGAAAGTGCAGGAGATAATTTTCAGCATGATTATTAATTTAGAGAAAAGTTCAAGCTAATCGTGACCAAATAACTAAATGTTTAAAAGAGGACTGACAAGGGCAAATTATCCCCAGATTATTGCCATATCCACATTTTATAATTTTTACTACTGTCAGTCAATACGGACTTATCGTGGTCCTATTATAGTCTTATAATAGTAGTAAGAGTTTTTCGAACTGCAGCGTACGATTTCACAATTTTTATTGCAATTTCACAGGGAATCGCAAGGGGTTAGGTTAGGTTTTGAGAACGCAACAATTAGTACCATATAAATGGCAGTGGCATTGGTAGTCTTTGGTGTATAATTTTCTTTGCTTAGGTAATAATATCCATCTTCCCCTCACGCCCACCATAATATGTCAAAATGGACATGTATTTCGCGATATTTCCGAAAACGTTACTTTTAAATGTAGTATTTTACTATAATTATTGATGTATGTTATACGTGATGTATGTTATCTTCTACATTCTTCGGGAGTCAACCCACATCTTGTATGGGTAAGTAAGCTATCTTTCAAATAAAGATACATAAAAGGTAAACAAACGGCTCATCAAATTATTGTCCTTTTATACCTAGCGTACACGGGTCAACGCTGTTTTTTGTTTACCTTTTTTGTAACTTTTATTGAAAGAGGGTATATAACGATTGGTAGAGTCTTTATCTACTAAAAGATGCAAACGCTACCGACACTGTCAATGACTGTACATTCTTTTAGAAGATTTATACGTATATATATACGTATAAATACGTAAGGACTATACGTAAGGACTCCATGTAACAGGACTGCCATCGGGCAATAGTTCTGATGCTCATCATCCTATTTGATGAAGGGGAACTCAGAGTCGCTTTCGTCTCCTGAGCCATCGTAGCTCGAAGGCGGAGTGTCCAGCTGCGGCAGCCCCAGGTCCAGATATTCCTGGTTCGCAGTGACTGTGAGGATCTTGTCTAGGTCTTCCACCAGCTCCGTGAAGGAAGGCCGGTCTCCAGGCGAGAAGGACCAGCATTCTCGCATCAGCATGTAACTGTGAAAACAGATTATTAAGTATAATTAATAAGTATAATAAGCGGATACAGTGGTATGTGCCGCCCAGTGCCCCATGTACCAATGACCTTTTTCTGAGTGAACTACATATAGTTGAACACTAACCGATGCTTTTACGGCGAGAGAAAACATGAGTAACCATGATCGTTACTTGTTGGTTTTCCCTGTTAACAAGGTCACGGTGGTCAGAAGGCAGTCATCATCATCATCACAGCCCATAACAATCCACTGCAGGACTTCGGGCCTCTCCCACGAAAGGGGAGGTCATTGCCATAATCTCCACGCTTGGCAGGCGTGGAGAGGCGCATCCCATCTTTCGGATTTGTCCCTTAGTCGCCCCTTACGACACCCACGGGAAGAGATGGGGAAGAGAAGGCAGTCGCTCTACTGAAATTACCTGATATGCCAAATCCTGGATCATGGTCATATCGGAGCCCAGGATTTTGCGCGCGAGAGCACAAACTGGGATATTGCCGCCGTATTATAGTAAGCAATAATGGACGGTTTTAGACATGATCCCTGAGTAATATTTATTGATTGAGACAAGCCTTCATGAGATCTGTAACCCCTTCATTTTAGTCAAAAAGTAAGGCTGAGCCGTTTGATATAACAATTGCATGACACATTAGACTAGATTCAGTGCTCGAGCGACGCGCGCAACGACAGTCAGGGCAGTTAGCATCAGTGCTGCACTATAGTTGATCATTGTCACTGATAGGGCTACATTTGAATCTGAAATGTTTTGGTGGGATTTCATATCTTTCTGTAATATGGGGCCCTATTTCTTTCTAGTCTGTCTACTAAATTTCGACTTTCTACCTTTAATTTTATATTCAGAACTGCACTCTTCTGTAATTATGGGGATAGAGGTAATTATTGATAATTAATTTAGTCAATGAGTCCGAGTCTAAATCCGAGTGTTAATAAATCTCAACTGAATTTAGGAATGTGTAATAAGCGCATTAGGCAAATAAATAAAAAGTAGACAAATGAAAGTTTGCGTGTTTTATGCCCGATTGCACTAAAGTTAGGCGACTCTTTAGTATTATCTAGCCCGAATATATGATTTTCTGAAAATTCGACTAAACCCTTCGAGAAAAGGTAGATGGTGCAAGTTAGTTTTTTTTCCTCTTGGCGGGAACTTCTGTTCGCCCGCCGGATGTCTAACACTTTTCAAGGAAGTGTTATCTACTTACATTTCAAGACTGCAGCACGGTGGTTTCTCCATCCGATGACCAGCGCTGAGATGCTGGTACATGTACTGGCCGGGCACTGTGGGGTACGGCGTGCCGCCAAGCGTCATTATCTCCCACAGCAATACTCCAAACGACCAGCTGTAAGTAAATTTACGAGAATTATCAATGAAGGTCTGACGTTAATAGACGCATAATGATCGAGACCGTGCAATACTGGTATGGTATTTATTGATTTTTCGCTGGTGCTGTCATGAAAAATAATTATACGAGTTTCAGGAACAATTAACCTTATTGGAAAACTACAAGGGAAATTTCAGTCATAAATCGCATTAGCTGAACTAACATCTCTTGTTGAAACTAACGATTGTTTTACTACGGAAGCATAAAATGTTTTTCCACTATACAATCGCAAAGCCAAAAGTACACAAGAAGAAGAACGAACATTTCAACAACAATACAACACAATACAGTTTGAAAGAAAACCAAGATATCGCAATGGCAGATATACATTTTGGATGAAATAAAAAAGAGGAGAGAACAGAGGGTGAACAAAATAATGTGCCGGTATACTCTTCTGTGACTGGAGTAGTTACGGTCTACAATATCCGGGCACTTACACATCCGTTTGCGTCGTGAATACTTTGTGGTAGAGTGACTCCGGTGCCATCCACCGCACGGGCAGTCTGCCCTCAGTCTTCTTTCTGTAGTAGTCGTTGCTGTGAACGTCCTTTGCGAGCCCAAAGTCCGCAATCTTGAGCACGCAGTCGTCGGAGACAAGGACATTGCGTGCAGCCAAGTCGCGATGGATACACTGGATATCATGACAATAACCATTATATATATATCTAGTTAGACTAATATTTATAACGTAATGCATATATCTTTGACATGACATGTAATTAAATCCTAAGCCGCTTACCCTTCTAGATGCTAAGTACTCCATCCCTCGGGCAACTTGATATGAAAAGGATACCAAATCCTTTTGTGTAAGTGTTTTTCCTTTCATATCTTCTGTCGAAGATTCGTATCTGAAATAAAAAATATATAAATCATGTTATATTTTTAGTTGCGATTCTTTTATAAGGGCGATTTGGGTCTCAACTCGTGGGCCGACTGCTGACAATCGGACGAGACTCTGGCGAGTCGGCGTTTTCGTCAAGGGCAATCATAATAAGTAACAAGTAAAAGAGAACAGAATGAGAAGGTCTGATAAAAATGTGCACAATGTTAAGGCATCGCCGAAAAACGTCGCGATCGCCCTATATCAGCGATAAGTGAGGCAGGCAGGGCGTGGGCAGGGCAGCGCCAACCAGAAAGATCTGCTTCGCTATCACAAACGTTTTTCTACCGGCCGCTTTAGATAGATGACCGACATCCTGTACAGGTGGCGCGTACAAGAGCATTCTTGCAGGAAATAAGATGGGGGGTTTCAGGTATAGGAATATCGGTAAGATCTGGCGAGGTAGAGAAAAAAAGAGCAGGAATGTGCACGCTGGGAGAAGCAGGGAAAACCGCTGATTCGACGCAGTTTATGTTACCGTAGAAATATTTACCTATTGCCTGGTCTGTGATTTCTCAAGAATTCTCTCAAATTTCCATTGGGGGCGTATTCCACAATTACATAAAGTGGTCCATCTTGTGTGCAACATCCAAGCAAATTTATTATATTCACGTGTTTCCCTATCATCTTCATCATCTCCATTTCGGACACCAATGCCATCATTTCTGCGTCGGTGTGACCCTCTGAAAAATACAGATAAATACAACATACTCAAAAATACTTTTAGAGACAATCTTCTCGGGAAATCCTCGGAAAATAAGATCTCAGTACAGCACTTTGTAAAACAGTAGATAGTCGACCTCGTGTTGATCTCAATCAATCACAAAAAAGTAATTTACGCCTATCGTACCTTTTAACATCTTTACTGCCACAATTGCAGATGCACCAGCTTTTAGAATTCCAACACATTCAGCTTTGACGACTTTCCCAAATTCGCCTTCGCCTAATATCTTTCCCATCAGCAGTGACTCTCTTGGAACCTCCCAGTCGACGTCTACAGGCAACTCGTACTCCGACATTAGTGCTGAATCGCTTGTGTTGCTTTGGACCTGCGACAACTTCTGCTTCTCTATTTTGACCACTGGCATAAGCTGAAAAGTTTTAATACTATGTTGTAATGAAAAATTACCAGGCCATTACCGAGGTATGTGTAGGACTCGTGCCATGAGCGTTCTGATCTACAAATATATAATATATAAGGACACAAAAACTGCTTAAACTAAAGTTTGCGGTTCTTTCTGAGCATTTTTCAACACTGAAATCCACTTTCGCTTGCTAAGCGTGGATACTGCGAAACATTTCCATGTTGGGATAGGTTCAGAGTTATTAGTTACGTTACATTTTGTTGATGATTACAAAATATCTGCAAATTTTTACTTACCAAGCCTTCAGTGTCATTATTACTAGTGCCATTCATTTGCGGCTTCTGCACTGTGACCTTCTTTGTCCAGTGCGTTACGATCACAGCCCTCGCTGTCTCTATAGCCAATTGCTTCTTAATCTTCTCCCGTTTCAGTTTCTTGAAGACCATCAACACTATGATTGCAGCTACAAAGAACATCACTCCAAGTACGGCTGTCAATACGTTTATCAGAACCGGATGCTTTGCGTTGTCCAGATGCGGCGGATTCGTCGGTAACGCTGAAATATATTATATAAACTACATGGTCTTAGATTCGGCTAGGACAGGTGAATAGGTAAGCATAGAAATGTATTATCAATCTAATTCATAATTTGTAGTGTGCCTCGTCGCTTACATTTCAAAACAGTGAGATATCCTTTGGCAGTGGTATTTCCTAAAGTGTTTACTGCGACACAGACGTACCAGCCCTCGTCTTCTTCAGTAACATTGTAAATAGTCAATTGTTCAGGCTTGTCGTTGCGATTATCGCTCTGAAATATTTTTACAATTGCAATGTATACAACTTTTTAAACTGGATCAAATGCGCACTTCATTTCACCACACAATGCTATTACTTAAAGACATCTTAGAGAGATATAAAAACAGTGATTACATAGACTAATGTGACTACATTTAAGGTACATGCAAGACCAATTTTCATCTGCAGGAGTTTGTTAAACATATAAAGACGATTCATTTTAATCGGGCATGCATGAGTGAACAACTTAAAATTCCAAGGAACATATAATTATTTGTCTAATTGAGCATACCTACATAAACCCAAACGCATGCATTAGTCACTAACCCTCACCGATTTAATTTTGCTTTTGCTTTCGTACACCACCAACTCATTCTCGTCCGGTTGAAAAGCGTCTTGGTATATGACCTCGCTTTTGTTGAAAAACATCCAGAACACAACGGGATGTAAATCGGAGAGGAAATCGCAACTGAACTTTGCGGTTTCACCGATCAATTTTGTCTGGTTGGTTGCCCCGTGGGTGAGCACTGGCTTCGCGTATAAACGCTCTATAAAGCACAAAATATGGAATGGCTAACATTGTAATAAACATGATTACAGTACAAGCCACTTGGCAAGGTGAAATCAATTAAGACTTGTTTTGCGGTGATCATGAGGTACCTTACATTTTTTAATTTAAAAAGCAATTGTATTCTAGAATGTCTGAAAGAAGGTGTATCTATAGTAGTGAGAAGAGTAGAAAATTAGTAGGCACGATGATACCCATCCACCATACAGTTATGTAACATTTAATCCGACACCATGAATTTAATTACTGTTTTCTATTTGCAATGTTTTCACCGAAACCTGTTTCAAGCTAGGGCGAGGAATTACATTTTAAAACTGGCAATGGATATTTAACAGTTCATTAAGCATGCTTCGATTCTTTACCACGCATGTTTAAGAATCATTTTATGATTCGATTAGCATATACAACGCTGAACCTTTTGTTGCGATAACTCCTTGCCGTTAAAATCCATTTTAATACCCTCCTCTGAAATGCTAGGACACCTCTGTTTTGAAATTCAAATTTTGTTCGTCGAAGCTCTCTTCACATTCCCTAGCTTGTTATTGATTTCTTACAATAGCTTTTTGCATATGTATCCTTAAGGCTAAACATTTTTTTATCCATACCATTAAACTATATATTTCTAAAAGAGGTTTTAGAATTACCCGTTGAACCTTAATCTATGCTACAAATCGACAAATGTTATTTACATAGTGACCGCCACCAAATTGGAATATTTGATTCGACCTCGATTACGTCTCCAACAGGGATCGGGGCGTCGCTAGGGCCTACTTCGACGTCTTTGAACGAGTAGTTCGCCGCCGGTCTGATCCAGTATACATGGGGTTCCAAGTCGGACACCGGGGGGCATGACAGTGAAGCTGTGCTGTTCAGTATAACGGTTACGTTTCCCGGATGCCCTTCCTTTATATACGGCTTCGATGGGTACCGTTCTAAAGGATCATCACATAATATTTTGAAATATATTTATCGGCTGAATTGCTTAAATTCATATAAAGTGATTATAAAACAAAAGTCTCACCTTGAACGTGCAGGTCCACAGTATGCTCTATACAACCGAGTTCGTTACATACAACGCAAGTGTAATTGCCATTATCAGCCTTCGTCAACTCTTGTAAAAAAATAGCCCATTTGCCATAAGTAGGAGGAAAGTAAAGCCTCGAGATGTTGCTAGTGCGGTCATTATTTTTGAACCACATTATGTTCGGTGTAGGATTCCCTGCAAAAGTTTACGACACTATAAAAATGCTTTTAGTTATTCTCGTTTGCTTACAGGCCTACGTCCACTTTTAGACGTTGCGTCTTCAAAATACATGTTCGGCGAGATAGAAACAAACGATACAACGTGTCTCAGTTAACTTCCCTATGAGCTTTGTGATAATATGGTTACGTTATTGCGAATGCTAAGAATAATTTTATTAAGGCACCTACCTCCTGCTGCACATCGAAGTCTGATGGAAGCGCCAGCTGGTTTCATGTCCATTTTGAACATTTTAGAAGGTTGTTTGAATTTAGGGGGATATTTAGCATCTGTCTGATTAACACCGTCACTAGGTTTCGATTCTATGTGTGATTCGTCATCTTTATCTTCATCGTCGTCCTTTACGCTTTCATATAGAGGTGCCGATTTAGGGTGCCTTGTCTGGTTTTTTGCATACAAGTTGTCGTCGGAAGCGTTTGTCGCGTTTCTAAGCGATGGGTTTACTCGATGTTGTGACATTGCTTCGGGCATTAGTCGTTTTGACTCGGCGTCCGACTGGTAACCTGTAACGTTTCACAAATTAGCCAGTACCCTTTAATTTGAATATCTCATCATATATATTTTACCTATATGATGGTGATGTGTATTTTACGTAAGTACTTACCAGTCATTTCGTATTCAGTCTTTGGTTTCAAGATAACAGTCATTTCTTTGTCGTCATGCTCATTTCTACACGCATACACTCCCGCATCTTTCGGTTGAAATCCTTTTGTTCTCCTGAAAATGGCCAAATTTACAATGCCTTATTCAATTTGCTGATTACATACATGCAAGACGCAAATCAATTGATTCCAAGGTTTATTAATTTAATTATATTATTGAGATTGTTCAAACTTACAGCTGTCTTATTATGGTTCGTCCTCTCTGTCCGTCCATCAGTTGGCCGTCTTTGAACCACTTGAGTTGTAGTCCTCTGCCCTGCAAGCCACACGTCAGGCTGACCTTTTCGTTTGCAGCCAACTCCACGACACTGTAGTTGTCTGTAAAAGTAAAATAATGATTGTGTTGTTACTTTAAAAGTGAAATACAATTCTATGCAACAAGTAATTTAGTACTGGGTCCATTGATGTATTGGCAATCGATGTATAAAAAATCATTGTTGTATCTAAACGCCTACGAACGCGTTTTTAATTTATTCTGTACCGTGTTGTTACTGTGGTACCTGATTTGAGCTGTATATAAGTACTGACTGAATATATCATAGTTTTTACCAAGATATGAAACAACAGTAATGGCAGGAAATTATAGGTATAACAAAGTTATAAAACAAAATCTGATAAAATTAGAACAAAATTAAAATCTTTTAAAGAAACAAGTTTTAAAGATAGATTACTTTGATTATCTTTCTCAAAAAACTCAAGCTTTTGAAACAACAAAATTGTTCAAGACCAAAATTAAGACCAGATCCCTAGAAAACATTAAATAGGTATTCATAAAAGAAACCCTGGACATTTTATCTCCCCGTTTATTGCATTCATAATGCGCCATGTGAAATACGGTTCTTCAATTATCTACATGGCTTGTAGATTACTTTATGCTGCGATCGGAGCACTCATACATACTCGTATGTATGCAAATATGTTGACTTTTTGTTTCATCCTCATAACTCTCAAGTTCTTATCTCGCAAATATGTTCAGAATCCTTAAGCGTAGGTGCCTTTATCAGTATAAGTGGTCGTGAATATTTCTTTCGCCATTTCATACATTTACAATTTCCATATTCATGTATTCTGCTTAACAGCGTCTATGTCTAGCTCTTATCGTTACTTTATTGAAGCGCAAGCATGATATGTTGCGACAGGGTCGACGATGGGGTCCCTACTCCTACCTATGGTTACAAGTAAATTATATTACGCATAATAGCATAATTCACGCACGACATAGCAATGTCGTGCGTGAATACTTTTTTTAACAGACTTCATACAAGGAGGAGCTTCTCAATTTATCGGAATCTTGTTTTTATGTATGTTCCCCGATTACTCAAGACACTTGGACCGATCTGGAAAACTCTTTTTGTTTGAAAGGGTCCAAGGTGGTCCCACGTTATGGTCATCAGTCGTTGCCAGCGCAGTAATGTTCGTCAGGGGAGGGGGTAAACCTTTGGGGGTGGGGGAGGGTTGCATTGGGGCACCGACTCCCAAAAACAATGATATAATAAAATAAAATAAATATTCGTGGACAAATTCACACAGCGCCATCTAGCCCCAAACTAAGCAAAGCTTGTACTATGGGTGCTAGATAACTGATATACTAATTAAATACTTGTTTTTTTTTATTTTTTTTAAATACATACTTATTATACATAGAACACCCAGACCCGTCACAGAAATTAAAATTCATCATTTCAATTTCTGCCCGGCCGGGAATCGAACCCGGGACCTCTTGCGTGGCAGACCGGCATGTTGACCATTGCACCACTCAGGTCGTCAAATATCAGGTCGGATATGTAACTTACTCTTCTTACTTATAATATTTTTTTATTATTTTTAAACTCATAAAAAAATTACAGTTTCTAAACAACGCAACGTTTCAATACGATAATGAATTTACCATGATGACATGATTGTACATATTTTTGTAAGAACACCTATATACCTCCTCGACCGACAGGGTTTTGCAGTAATTCGTGAAGTGTGAAGTCAATTATTTGAACTCATTTATTTATCAATTAAAAAATATACTGTGCACATTTTCCGTGTAAGCATGGACCACATCGCACCACTTTGTTTTAAATCACAAAATTTTGCGAAATTTGTGATCTCCAATCGCTTGCCATAGAAGGCTTGGCTAGTACTAGGTATTAGTCTAGTATTATCTTCGCTGCTACTCTCGCAATCCTCACCGAGAACTAGGTGACTGAAGTCCCCAAATAGCGAGCTTTCTGCGCAGTACGCCGCTTGAGTTAAAATTATTTTCATGTATATTGCATTCAGGTGTCCGTTAGCTTGCCCTGTCAGCTATTTTGGGAGCAAAACGTGATTTTAAGTTACGAATGCGTGTATGGGCTGCGTGTATGAGGGAGGGTGTATGTGCGATGGCTTGTTATTTTTGTGGGGCAAGTGTTGGGTAGTTTCTCGCGAAATCGTTACCTACCTATAACTTTTTTTTCACATTTGTAATTTTGATATTTATTCGTCGATATGTCTTCTCTTGGGTTTACACGTAGTTAAAAAGTTACACCAAAATCTGTTTTCTGCCGACAGTATAATAATGTGTGTACCTATTTGGGTTATTATTGATTGTTTGAGACGGTGCTATATATAGATTACCGGAATGATTATAGTCTCTACTGTTTTTGGGTATTCTCTGGAAGAATTGAACTGATTCTGAAAGCGTCTAAGCACAAAATAGAGACACCGCGTTCTGTACTAAGGTAGAAAAAGAAAAAAGGAACTCTGTAAATATTGTATAACTTGAATATATATCCAGAGTAAATAAAGTGAATCAAAGTAAGTGAATAAAAATAAGTGAACTGATACAAAGACAAGGACGCGAACTTCTAGCACTTCAGTTTCTACATAGCTAGATATCGATATTATTAAATGCTACTAACACTCTACACTGCACGGCGTGATTCGCAATATTGTGTAGGTTTGGAAAAACGCATGACGTAGGTACCTAATGACCAAGTCTTAAATTGTCCAAGTCGAAAAATGGTAAAAATTTTTAAAGTCGCACCTAGCCAGAATCGCATTCGAGACCACCCTTAACAGAATAGGCACGTAAGCGCCACGGTGCCGCAGAAATTTCTACGAAGAACGTTTTGCATTACCAGGCCAGCGCATCACCAGCGCGTTTAGATTTAACTAGAAAAATGAATTTAACATTAAACCTCATTCATTTGAATCTCCAACTGAATCCGTACAAAAGAAACATAAATACGTACCCAACATAATGTATAATGTGTACGTACAGGGAACCATGAAATCGTATTGTTATTTAGCGAAGAAACCGTGGACAAAGTTCCAGTGTTTCGTTTTGTGAGTGTACCGGGTTGAAATTTTAATGGCCATCGCATCGGGCTCGAGATTTGTGGACTGTGAAACGGCTATCCACAGAGAGGGAACAATGTTTTATCGATATCGATAATTTTTTATTTATTTAAAGCTTCATGCATATTATTGTACAATGGCAGACTTAAAGCTACATAGCTTTTTCTACCAGTCAACCAGAGAGCAATTACCAAAAAAAACAAGGCGGTGCAACAAAAATGAAGAGAAAAGAACATAAAATAGACTTAACGTAACATTAATTAAATTAGAATATCCAACATTCATAGACCGAAATTTATAGATAATATAACAGGAGAGAGAGATAATTCGGTTTTATTACCATTGCTGCACTTGTGTGAGGACGACTTAGGGCGTATCGTAGGAGATTACCATGTTTTCCTTTTCATTGTTTCTTTTATAACTCACTCCATTGATAACTCAGTTCAAGGAACAAAACACGAAATGTTTTTAAATCTTAACCTTGTCGATCATCATTTTAACTTTACACGTAACAGTGTTGGTTGTGGTTAAAATATTGCTATTGTAATGATAATAATATAGTACCTATCTATAACGTTTATATCAGGCATTACAATGCAACCAGCCTTTAGTTTGTAACCTAGGCTAATTATTTTTAGCTTCATTGATTATAATCTTGGCTCCTTATCGTATCGATATTTAGCCATCGACAATAGCACGTCCTTAGTTTGCAAAATCCTTAGAGGTCGCCTTAGCGCTGCATATGTCACGCAGATGCAACGCCGCGCCTTTTAGCCGTCCAAGTCTCAATTACTACCCAATGTTATTGGAACAAAAAGTTTTGTTCCCCACTGGGACTAATGAAAGAAACCTTTACTCAGGATTCGGGAATATAATCGGCGGATATATTTATATCGATATAAAATGCACCAACCTATTACATAAAATTAACCAAGTTTTACTCTCATAAAATATCCAATGCTATTTTCGGACAATTAGTTATATCAATAACAATAGCAAGCCAATTATAGGTTTCCACATATAGCATCACATAGGTATACAAATCTTACAGCTACGCACAAGATCACACGTGTACATTATTTAGGTATATCCCAGTGCTTAGATTATCTAAGTCCGCGCAGTAAACCAATTACTTACTAACTTACTACATGAAGTTGAACTCTTTCCGTCCAAGATGAGGAATCCTTTAGTTTATTTTTTTAGTCATTTATTTTAGTCATTTATTTATTACTTCACATGGTAATATAATAACATTAGATCTTAAAAGTAGGTAAGTATCTCATGTGACCCTGTGAGGGCACTGCAAACGGGCAGTTTTATTACGGGCAAGCCGACCACCTGATGGAAAGCGTTCACCGCCGCCTATGGACATCAGCAACATTAGGGGGAGACACCAATGCGTTGCCCGCCTCTGAAGAGACCTCTAATATACCGCATGAATGATCCCATGTAATAAAATAATGTAACGCATGTAATATCGTCATTGCTATATGAAGACAGAGCAAACACCGGGCATGCAAAAGGTTAGTTCCAGAAATCGCCAGTCCATCAGACATGCCGGCAGTTATTGACTGGCATACAGCATATGGTAGACGGTAAGATTAAAAAATACACCTACGCATTAAAAATCTCTTTGGAACCATTCCAAATAATCAAAAAGCTATATAGCGCAATGACTAGACTCTCACATTTCTTACGTTGGTTGTCTTTTGAGTTGGATAAATGGAACAGAAATAAACGAATAAGAATGAACGATTGCTGACGTACGCCTTTTACATGGGTGTGTTTTTGTTTAGATTTGTAGTTTAAGTACTACATCATTCATACTGTCGAAGGATAATAGCAATATTGAATTAAATAAGTTTCATGTCGTATTTCTCTCGTATATACGGCCAATTTCTCTAACGTTAATCTATTATTAATCATCAATTAAAATTTGCCATCTTATCTACAATGAGTTGTAGACAGAGACGGAAAGAGTTTTAATCATAGCCTCCTTCAAAGATGAAGAAGGCTATGGTTTTAATCGATGATTGACATTAACAAGCGTTTCAGAAACTGGACGTACTCGTAAGTGGAGTAACTCGTTGGCTAAAATGCTTCATGACCATTCTTTGCATGTTAAAGCTTCTGATTGTACTACGTAGCAGACAGCCGTGGAATCAAGAAAACAAAGCATGACTAGGACTGCATATTATATTATTCGCCATTTCGTTCTCAGCATCGAATATAACATTTCGTGCTTGGTCAAGAGCCGATTTTGAATTGGTGGTATGGACAGTGAAACACCCAGTCAAGGTATATCTCTAAAAGTGCTTTTCCAAAAGAGGTTTTTTAAAGTTTACGTGGTTCTACGGAGCCACGGACGCTATGAAGACCAAAATAATAGAAAAAGCTTTATCACCTTCTACTAATTGGTTGAACTCAAGTCAAAATGGTCGTGTGGTGTCCGGCAGAGTACAATAGAATAACACTAACCTCACACTCGCGGGTGTCGTACAAGGCGACTAAAGTTTTCTAGGTAAAAGATCTAGTCCCCGTAGGCTGGAAAATGAGCAGCAGCGTTTTCCATTGTTATATTTATAACACTGCGATCTCCAACCCTTCGGCCAAGCATGGAGATTATAGCAATAACCTCCCCTTATGTGGGAGATGCCCTTTCTCCGCTAAATAACTGCAGAACAGTGGACAGTTATGGGCTGTGATTATGACTCTTAATTTCAATTGAACTAAGATATATTTGTAAAATTAGCAACGTTTTAAAATCTTTGATGAATTTTCGAAAGTTTCGTACTAATCGTTTGGTCCGGTCGCGTCTGTAATTGTCACCGTCCCATGCAATCACAGTACATTAAGGCTAGCATTATAACGTTCCAATTTGAAACAATGGCTTTTAACACCACCTAATCTTTCACCTGGTGGTCCTAATTTGAAGCTCTATTGTTTTGGATACAGCTCGCCGGCACTGTCTTACATGCTGCAGTTTCGAATTACGGACTTAGAAATTAGCCCTCACCTCTTTATGGGAAAAACGTGTGTTGATAAACATAGCTGTAATAGACCTGGGATTGGTTGAACGGTCACGGGAATCGATTGGCATATTATTAATATTCGTAATTCAAAAATATTGAAATTAATTTGTAATCGGTTTAAAAACAAAAGCGTTCATTAAAAAAATACTGAATATATTAACTTATATATTATGAATATATTAATATACTCAAAACTAATTTAACTTCGCTATTAGCTAAGCAAAATTAAGTAATAAAAAAATTCGGTCACCGTGCGTAACCTATCCATTACAGGCTCTCGCCTTTGGCTTTGTTAGCTCACTGTTAAATATAGGTACTACATATATTATGTACCTGAAAGAATTTACGATAGAATGTGCGACTAAAAGTAAGTTCTGTTTACGAATGTGTTCCAACACAGCGCGCGTCGTGCAGCCAATACAGGAAACTGTACTAATTTCAGAAATGTCATTTGCACGCTTGCTATAAGCGTACCTACCGTCGTATGATCTACTGTCTTCCCATATAAAACCAGCTAATGAAAATATGGGATTAAAGCACAGTGGTATTTGTGAAAACGGTGCAAGGATGTTGTGGGGTCGGACCGTAACGGCTTTGAAGGTATGACAACGATACTTGACGCCACGAGGTATCTGCTTTCATTTTTTGTCATGAGTGCCATATTTTTTTATCCCTATTTGGACATGCTATGAATAGCTGGCATGTCTAGTATTAAAATAGAATATCCTTGTTATTGTTTTGATTTTAGAAGAATCACATTGCGGTAGAATGAATAAAAGATAACAAAAATTTAAAAAAATGTTTTAAGGCGTAACACGGTAACGTGATATTTCCATTCAATTTTTCATCTTTTACTTAGGATCATAACGTAAAATATGGCGGAACATCAAAAGACCCTTCCTAAACCTATGGGAGGGAAGCTATTACGATACTTAAGAGTTGTCGACGCAAAGATGAAAGAATTTTATTTTTAATCACAACAATTCTAGCCGCGGCGGGAATATAAAGTAGAATTATTAAAAAGGCGACACCGACACATCCGTTTCCTCTGGCATTCGAATTTTGAGGCGCGCTTTTTCCCAATTAAACATGGCAGCGGAAGGCGGGCGGTTGCCCCCGTTCGATCCGAAATTCAATCCCGGAAGCCCGGCCGAGTGATTTCCCAAATTGACACGGCCGTGCAGAAATCTATTTTCCGGGTTTCAAAGTGATGTCCTTTATACTCAGTACTCACTCACATTTTCATGGAAGAGCATTTAACACTTCCTTAACCGCGATTTGGTTCTTGGAAACCACAAATGCTCTGTGATTGAGAACGCTGATGATATCGCACTGGTAAGGAAGCTTAGGCAGGATATTGAGACCAGGGTGCCTGGGATACTTGGGACTAACACGTAGAAGGAATTGATGAACTCCCAGCCACAGTATTTATTCCCTTGGGACTATGACATGGGTTCGTTCAAGAGGTATATTAGAGGTCTCTTTAGAGGCGGGCAATGCATGCGGTGTTGCTGATGTTCATAGGCGGCGGTGACCACCTTCCATCAGGTGGCCCGCATGCCTGTTTGTCCGCTGTATCACATAAAAAAAGCCAAAGGGGCTGAAGAAACAGCTGGAAATAGCAGCCCTGGCAGCAGCCGGGATTAACCGCTAGGATGATGATGATGGCTAATCATTGGAGGGAGGGAATAAGTTAAATGTAGAGACTTATACAAACTCATGCTACTTAAAATTTCGGGCACACATTGGCATTTATTAGATGCATATCTGCTAATAGTTTCGAATACTTATAATGTGTTTCAACCTTTGTTTTTTGTAACAAACCAACCGTCAAATCTTTTTTGTCCACCGCACATGGCCGCGAGAAGGGTCGTCCGCCATTTTGGATTTATTTTTAGTGGTGCGCGTGCGCTAGTTTCTTTTAGTTGCTTTCAATTAGTTTGATTTGTGGGAAATCGATTTCATGGAAGCATAACAGTTTCACTGCGCACGTGTTATTTACTTAACCATTCTAGTTTAGGCAAGCACGGTCACACAACAGTAGGGAAACTGAGCAACATTTTTGTGATGATTCTGTTTAAATGTAGGGGATGGATGAGTAAATGGAGAGTGAAAAAATGTAGCCACTTTATTACAGCTACTATCCATACATATAGTATTAATTTCGAAACCTTGGTGAACATGCCATGCAAAAGCACGAAATACGCCGTTTATAAGGAAAAGCTCGGCATTACTGTGAATTATTATTGTTGTAATTTGTTACTTTACACCTAAAGAAGTCGTAACGGCGTAGTAGGCAGTAATTCTTCTTTATTGATACTTATACTTATTGTCAATAAAATAAGATTTCCCAAGACGCAAGTTGTTTTCGCCATTCAGTGTCGTTGTCGAAGGCGTAACGACGAACCGACTGTCATTTACATTACCCGCGCCACGGGTAATGTAGCAGGCAGGTAATTATGGCCACAGCTATTAGCGCTCGAAGGATCAAGTTTCTAACACAGCGCCTTTGCGAATCGGGCTCAGCGGTGACTGTTTATTTAGACAAATATTCTTATCTAACTAGCTAATTGTAGAATATGTTCACAGTGAAACAAAATTCGCTATTGTAGTGGAATTCCGGTTTCCTTTTGTCGATTAATTTTTTCCACGGGATCAATACATTCTTTTGCCACACGGTAACTGGACTGGACTCCACACTATACTACGACTTTTAGCTGCAGTAAATTAACAAAGCCTCTAATGATTGACGTGTGGCCAAAAAGCGAACTAATTGTTGCCATTGTGTATGGTAACAACAACAGGAGGCGCCGCTATTGAACGCTTTTTGCTAATATTAGTTGACTGCAGCTAAATAAAAGTCGCAATAATGTCTTACTGTATTATTCTTGTGGGCATTCTACCTTCGTCTCAGTACAGCGGGCTAGACGTTTGTGAGTAAGTAAATAAATATGTGTTTTCGGACCAAATGTGAGCTCCACAAGGGAAATGTTCCCGTGACGAATAGCTTCCTCCTCGTTATTTAGTCGGGCGAGACCGACGACAGCTAAATTAGATAGGCCGGAAGGTGTCACTGGCAATTATACAGATTTCGACGAAAAATGTCGCGACCCACGTAACGTCAGATACTGATCAATTTGCAAAAGTAATCAGAAGTTTTACAGGCATTTTTTAAATAGCAATATTTTATTCCTTTGTATCCCAGTCAGGGAACGGCGCGTGCGCTGCCGGCGAATGGCACCTATACGCTGATTTACTCGTAGGTAAACACATTACGTAATAAACAAGATTGCGGCTAAACCAGGGTGGTAGTATTTCGCCCTATGCGGTTTTCACACACTCTTGTACGTAGTTATGAATAAAATAAGATTATTGATTCTACTGACCCCTTAAACTTAAAACTGTCAGTTAGTAGGTACTGTGTAAGTGGTGATTCGATACTAAAATGTTCCTATCACATGAAGCGTCAATAATGCGCGCTCATTTAAAAGTCTGTCTGGTGGTGGCGTGGGGGCTGATTAGCCTTTTCCCTCTAAAATGGTTAAATTGGTCGATGGCTGGGCCCTGCTGTATACTCGTGAACGAGTGCTTTGTGGACTAGCTTACTCTTGCTGTAGCTTTTTTACGTCGTTTTAGTAATTATATCGAGCGCAATCCGGCTGTGCCTGGCATTGTCGAGCGATGCCCGGGTCTGTCTGGTATTATCGGACACTGTCCGGCCGTTGTCGGCGTGGAGTGGGTATGCTCTGGCCCTGGGGTGGCCAACATGTCACTGTATGTTTCTATCTTACTATCATGTCCCCTAATCTCCTTAATGACGATTGGAAGAGGTATTTAACGCCCTACTGAGATTTGAGTTTTAATTTAACAGAAGCGGAAAGGGGCCGACGAAATTAGGCCGTGCAATCCTTCTCTAACCTGTAAAATAGACGACTGACTCGCAACCCTATGCTGTACCGCTCGGCTTAAGAGATAATCGATTACCAATAAATTATTGTATGCTATACGTCTAGATTGAAACCTTCGGCCATGAGGCCTGCTCGCAGCGGTCGCGGGTGGCTTGCACCAAATCGGGTGCAAACAATCACGGTGTAACTGTACAATGCTATGCTAATGCCAATGATATGTGCTAATGATGCCAATGCTACTGGGTCATTTGTATTCTATTCCTTAACGGACACCAATACGTGTGACTATGGCCGGCAGGCGACCGCGAACAGTGTTCGACATGTACGTCTTTATACGTTCCGCACAACGTGGCCGTTGTTTGTGACAACATCTACATACATCTCCGTAAGATATCATAACGAGTTATTTCCCTCTCAGTGGCTGTTTTCTAAATTCTCATCAAACATCTCATACTAGTTTCTCAGATCTCACGGAACAGCTTTAAAAATAACATTTAGCATTAAGATAGTCTTAGGTACGGGATACCCTCAGGGCACTATCCTCAAACAGTGTGGCTATGCATACAACAATATATTGCCAATTTACCTAATGACTGGTTTACATTGGTCATTGACAAGTAAAGTGACCACCTACACCGGTGTAAACCAGTAGCAAGTTAACTTGGCTTGCAAGCTGCCGTCGCATAAATGTCACTGTCACTCGCCGCTGTCCTTGACGAATGTAAACCAGCCATAACAGTCATTAAAACGTCATAGGTGGCCAGCGTATCGCCATAGTTTTTATGGCTCAGTCATTCATTGGAGCCGCCCAATGAGAGGTCTACGACGAAGACAATGACGACTGCTACTTGTTAATCGAGCCACCCTTGATAACAGCAAAAGCACGGATGCCCTCTGAGTTTAGCTATCGTCCATTACCAAAATAACGATTTATTTAGGCTCTGAACTGGCGATTAGATAGCTCTTTTTTACATACATATACCTTGTCTAAAATAGGATGATAATTTTGACAATTCACAGTAGGGATGGGGTAATGTAAAATCGTTAATGAATCTATGCGATTATCGATAATCATACTCATAGAACTTGGAATCGATAGTTGCATGGGTATTCAGTACATGTTATACAAAATAAACTATTTATTTTCTTTTGAAATAATAATTTATTAATACGACATTATAACCCTTCCACAACGACGATTTGGACCCGTGTGTATCACTATTCGGTCAGTCATCCTATTACGTAGAATACGCGCGACTCGAATTCGTTGTTGTAAAGGGTCTCTTAGGGTGAAATCCAAACAAGGAATAAGAGTTTAGTTACAAAAAATAACAAGGTTACCTAAATATTAATTTTAAATACTCGATTATATTATATCAATACCGATTTTCGATTGTCTGTTGTTATTCGTTATTCGTGACACTTCACTAAAGGGGCGGGGCCTGTCTATGAAGTACGACATTTTCCGTAGTACATTTACCATAGCCTCCTTCATCTACGGAGGCTATGACATTTACCGAAAAAAAAACACAAAACTTCATAGGCGTGCGCCAAAGACCAACAATTTGTGAGCTGTCAAAATTATCATCCTATTTTAGACAAGGTATAGGTATCCTATAACGTCACGCAAAAAACAACTTTTTTGTTATCATGGAAATACTTCTTCCGCTTTTGCCTATTATTTCTAGCTATCTATACAATTCATGTTGTTCTCTTCGTCTCGGCTGGTTAAATTAACGAAAAGTTGGTACTTTATCAATTCTGTCTTTACATTAAATAATAATAATTAAACAGTAATTCAATTATTTGATTTCTTCCGTGGACTTAACGAACGTCTTTACATGTTTAAAGGACGTCCTCCTCTATTCGTATTACTTATATCGGAAGATCGTGACCCCCCATAATTTGTCACGGACAAAGGCACGCCATCTTCCCCTGTCCTCAGCACAGCACAGACCTCTAGGTCCTATTTTGGTACCCAGAAAACTAAGCTACTCGCAAGTTCATATTGAAGTGAACAAGTTCATCCGGGCACGATTCGCAAACCCAAAATATTTACGTAACGCGGCCCGTCGCGACATACCTATAAGATTTGTAGTTGTATAAATCATGTTTGAATCGCGTAACACGGGCGCGGTGCTAAACCAACAATCTGTTATTCATATTCACTTGCGTCATCGGGCTGCCGTGACGCTGTTAATAATGTGATTATTAGTGGGAATCAATTTTCCGGTGAAAACTCTGGAATCGACTGCACGCTTAAAATAGACTCGGAACTAATTCTAAGAAGTGCAGTTCTAGTATCGATCGATACGTACTACGAGGACAATATCGATGTACACGGGTTGGTGGATTACTTAATAAATTATGTAAATAACGATGTGGCGACCTGGCGGCCCTTGCATGGGGGGACGTATGGGGACCGCCTAGCCTGAAGGCAGTATCCAACTCACAGTGCACAAATCGATCCGATGGCAAAAATGCAGTCTTGATATCCCATCCGAATTGCACCCGACCGACTGGGAAAGTACACCTTACAGAACACCGCAGCCAAACAAATTTTAAATAGTAGATATTGTGTTAATGCCAGTAATTAAGTCACTGTTACATGGGACCGTGGCTTTGACAGTGGCAAGGCCTAGGATTTGTCTATTAGAGTGAATGAATAACACTTTATTGCACATTTACAAGAATGCAATGGGTACTTAGAATTAAGAACAGAGCTTAAAGCATTACTGCCAGAGCAGCGTAACTCCTGGGGCTGTAGTGGTAGTAAAACATTGGTGATACCCCTAGTCATGCTAATGTCCATAAGAAGCGGTGACCACTTTCCATCAGGTGACCACTTTCCGCTCAACCCGCTATTTGTCAACCAATTAACATAAAATATAGTACTAGAACCAGACAATGGGATTACCGACACATAGTGTGTAGCCACTGAAGAGGCACTTATCGGTGGTTATCCAACTTTTTCTGTCGCCTAGGTTTGGTTATGTTATATTTGTCAGGAGTACAAACGAAAGACCTACATATCTATACTGTGATTTGATGACGGGTTCGTAAGTTAGATAGAAGGAACCGTCACTAAATATTATGAATAGGGATTGATTGGGTCCCAGAGAGAGAAATCGTCTCGATACTTCTAATATGTTTACAAAATTATTGGGTTATTTTGTTAATATATTTGCAACTTGTGTATTTCATTTCTACAAGGCTGGGACTTTGTAGTCTTATTGTAATATAATTTACTCCACTAGCACTTACACATCAAAAAGCGGAACTTTGATAACTGCTTTCTGTGATCAGAGAGCGTTTCGCGGCAACCGGCGCGTCTGTTCTGCGCATTCCGTCACTTCATTATTTTAAGGGCTCCCTTACCCGGCTACTACTGCATCACACGTGTTCCTTGCCGTGCTAATGCGAAGATTAGGTATTTCCGCTTGTCTCACGCAGCCGCGATTCGCCTGTGAGTCATGTCCACGGATGGGCCAGCAGACACGTCTAGTCGGCTTTTATCTGACACCGTTTACTCGTTGCAAGACATCCGCATGTGTCAAGTGTCGTGCTTGTGGCTGTATGCTAGCAGTATGATTGGCGTTTTCTTGAAACGTTCTACGGCGAGCGCTAAGAGCGCGTGCGCAGTAACTTCTAATAATTACGAGTTCTAGTAATGTTTATAAATTGGAAATCTGTAGGCGTGAGAGTTGAGTGAGGAGTGTAAATTTCCTTTAGGTAAGAAAATAAACAATGCTACTTTAGCGATTTCTTATGTGTAAAAATTATTTATGAATTTGCTCAGTTTCCGTTTTGTTCAGTTTTGCAAATTAATAAACGAGTACCTCCAACCCGTTTTTAATTAAAATACACAGTAAATTACTTCTTTCGCCCTTTTAAGACAGATATTACTTATCCCAAGTTTAGCTGTAGGTACTCAACGTACGTATTTAAAAATAAAGGTAGTCGGCATTTTAAAATACTCATTGTGTTATGTTAATAAGCTTTTTAAAAGTCGTTCAAGTGTGCTCCGGGTCGTTCGGCTACCGTCTCTGCGCAAAGTAAACACATTACAAAAGACTCTTTCAAGTGCAAAGCAAATGTTAAATTATGATGACCCACCACTGTTTTATGGGCTTTGCTTGACCGTGGTTTAACCGTCCTCGGTGCTCGACACTTGGTTTAAAACTACTTAGGGCGTCTTGCACCAAGTTGTTAAATGCATTTAGCTTGTATTTAAAAAAAACTTCATGCAAAAAAACGTTGAACGTCATTCTTAAACGTGTGCGAATTTGGTGCAAGCTGGGCTTCTATACATAGTTTTAAATCGAAGTCGCTTCCCGCCGACGGTCTTTATGTATGTGCGGTGCTTAGATCTTTTAGACTACGCTACGGAATTTAATGCGGTTTTTAACAATAAGAGGGGTTGATTCATTTATGACGAAGGTTTATAAGCTAGTAAAAATGGTAGGTAGGGGTAAAGAAGGTGGACGCGAACGAAGTCGCGCCGATTATACTAGTAGAATATAAAATGCTTATACTAAATGCTTAAACTTACTCTATGATTATGTGGCTTTCAGTCCAAGCTCCAGAGTGAGTTTGCAAGTAGACAGATAAAGTTTTTATAGCAGAAAAATGTTATCATTTTCAATAACTATGTTATCCTTTTTCGTGTGTACACAAAATAAGAATCAGACATAAGTGAGTACGTTAGAGTAGGAATACATACAATCGTAAGGTAGGTGCGTTAGGTTAGTATTCGTTGGTTTTATCAGGGTAAGCTTGCTACTTCAATTGAGTTAAGACTCAATTGAAGTAGCAAGCTTCTTAACAATATATTTATACATAGTATAAAACATAGTCGCTTCGGACTATTTGTCTGTATCTATGTACGCTTAGATATTTATTGCAAAATTACCGTGACGTGGCGTCCTTTGTAATAAATGTTTTCTTTCTTTCTTTTAAACTACACAGCGGATTTTTATTCTCTTTTCAACAATAGACAAAATGATTCAAGAGGAACGTTTATAAGCAAGAAAAAGAAGGGTAGGTGGGTAGGGCGCGAACGAAGTCGCGCCGGGTCCACTAGATTTTTTATAATTTCAATCAGTATAGGTCTTTTTAAGAAAGTCAATGTTTACCTAAACATAGAATATTATACCTATAAGTAGTTTAATATCGGTGTAGGTACTATCCCACCATATCCGCCTTCTCGAACCTACCTCCCTAACATGCTGCATTGATTTATTTTTGTTAATAAAATGTTTATTTCCGGAGGCCAATACTTTGCCTCCCCGTTTCACACATTAGCTTCAGTTCAAGGGCGCGCGCTGAACGATTCAGAACAAATATTTACTTAGTGGCATACTCTCAGGAACGATTTTACACCAGACATCGGAGCTGCACGGCCGTGCGACGGCGTCGGCGACGTGTTACTATGTGCTCAGTACGGAGCCGCTTACTGACTGAGTTTACTATAAAGACCCTGCATACAGAATATTTTAAAGGTATTTAAAACCACCATGATAAAGCTACCTCGATAAACTGACTTTCAAATAGAGAAAACCACAACCAAATCGGTCCATCCGTTCGGGGGCTACGATGCCACGACAGATACACAAAGCCACAGATACAAACGTCAAAGGTGCGACACCCCTCTGTTTTCGTCGAGGGTTAAAAATTAAAAGAAACAAAACACCAGTTACATAGGACGTACACGTTTGACCAAACAAAGTATAATTTGACTTTTTTACGTAATTAACGTCAAAGTTCTATTAATTACAAACCACGTAATTAGGTATGAATGTCCTGTCCTTACTTTTAACATGGTTTATAACCAAAAGCCAAAACCATAAGCTATATGCCAAAGCATGGCATATACATACTTAATTGCTATTATCTTTGCATTGGCTCATATCATGATAACGGCGTTCTTAAGCCTGTAACTCCTTCAAACGTAAATAATGTAATCTCACTAGATTATACACCACTGTGTAAGGTCAGTACAGTGCAGACTTACGAGTAACAAGGATCAAATAAAAAAGTGGTGATAAGATCTACTTGTAACAAACTAAGAACTAATGCGCTTATTAAATTTGATGACATTTGTGTATCACTTATGTTACGCGTCGCTCCGCTTTTCATAAGCCGTGATACAAAATTTGACCTTATTTTATGAGCAATACATTCCACATTGTTTTGCTCTCACGTTTTTTGCTTCTGAATGTAGGCTACTGAATTTAGTCAAATGTAAAAAACTAAACATACTAACGTATTGGACGTTGGGTGGGTGTTTTGTATGATTATTGTGTCGTAATTAAAATGATTATTATGCAGATGAAAGAATTTATGAAAAGAAATATGTGAGTCCGTTGAGCGAGTAGCTTCTGATATATATGTATGAGACCCGTATGACTTTCTTCCAATTGTTTTGAAAGGGAGAGATACGGAATATTCTAAGATCATTTTTACATCGATTTTGATTTTCCCTACGGTCGATTGTCAGTTCGAAAATCAAATTCGTTTGGTATACATGCATACACCCGATTCGGCCCGAAGCGGAGTTAGCTATGAATCAAAAAGCAAACAAACATGTCTTGGTCGTAACAATGAGCTAGTTTCCGACAAATCTATCCAATAGACAGACATCGCTACAAACTCATGTTGTATTTGTAAGCCGAACCGCACAGTAACTCAATCCCGGTTTGTTTGCTATAAAAACAGTAGCTGGAGCGAAATACCCATCTGGATAGGCGGCGGTTCTCCAGAATTTTGGATTAGTTCCTTCAAAGTTAGAACATTGCCGTACTATCAATATTACATGCATCTGTATTGAATTATAGTTATAAATACGTGTGATACGTTTTAGCTGTTTTTGCCAAGTAGCGACCGCAATTCGACCGTTAAATGAAAATTTTTGTTTGTTTTGCATAAAAATAAACAATTAAAAAAGTATCTTATCATATTTTGATGTGTTAAATCGATGATAGAGGTAATTCAAATAACACAGTCAATAGTAAAATTTAATAATTCTTCATCCAAATTGTTCCATCCCCGGTGCGAGATCAGTTGATTGCTTTGGTTGGGACAATTCTCAAGCAATCAAATGAAATTTTCCTGTTAGCGGTTTGGCTTCCAGTGTGTTAAATTAAGCAGCATTGGACCCATTTGGCCCAGTTTCGGAGGGAAGTCGTGATCTTTAGATAAATGCATAATCTATTTCGGGCTCGAACTCTCCTGACATTTTTTGCGTTAACTTGACACGATACCTTTAAACTAAAACATAAATAAAGCGCAAAAAATTACGAGAAATAATAATGACAATGTATCGGCGACTTGGGAAATCGAGACTTAGGAAGTTATTGAGTCGATGTTGTACCTAATACTCTATTATTATTTAATTACTATTTTATTAACCTACTCAAGCACGTTTTGTCGGTGTATAAGTTCTTATTTAAAAACTGCATTCATAATTTATTTATATCTAGGTAATTAAGATTTTACACCTAATTCAATGAATTGAATGTAGTAATTCGTCATATTTTTTTTCATAATCCACTATGAACAAGTACCGTAGCGTAGCACAATAATACCGTAGATACAGTCTGCAGAGAAATCAGTCCCCTTTAGCAAACAATAATAGGAGCATTGAGAGCCCATAGAGAGATGTACCTAAATAGTATTTTCGAGAACCTGGGGCAAACCCTCTATAGTCCGTATACTCTACGGATCTACCGTCCGCAACACATGTGCTACCCGTGAGAAAAATTCCAATGTACACACTATACCTCTTTGAGCCGGGCCGCCCACCAACACCTTGCAAAAATATCAGCCCTAACTGCATTAGAAGAGAATAATAATGCTTTTAGATGATGCATTTTGCATTATAAGTTATAAGACGTAATGCGCAATTAAGATGCAGCGACCGTGGACAATGTAGATTCTAATGAGCGTTGACAGCCTAAATTAGAATATATAATTCAATCACGAGTTACATTGCCAATGCAAAACAAACTGATTATGTACTTAGGTTTTAAAACGATTACTAACACACTGACACAAAGAATCGAAGCTGTCTCGACGGCCGACAATTAGTCATTGCGCTACAATTAGGAGCAAGTTCAGTTCACAAATAGAACTAACCAAAATAAAGAAGACGCGCGCCTAATAAATTCAGACAGATGCGGGCAGTAACCGAATAAAACGACAAATTGCGACGAACATATCATATACACCGTTGGCGAAATTTTAGCAAAACGAGCTGCGAACCGACGGAGCAACAGCGAACGGCAACATCTGGACACCTGCACCCGAAATACATCGCGATATGCTGGAATATTATTCCTAGAATAGCGGCAGACTGTAAAATGAATAAGGAGACACCGTTCGCCTTCAAAATCTTACAGCTAAGTTATGTTTGCGATCTTGCAAATGATAAATAAACGGTGATGCGAACTTCTGCATTGGACATAAAGTGCACCAAAGCTGTTGGATACCCTCTTGTGAGTAGCATCACTTTGTGTCTATAAGGAAGAGAATAATTTGTCATTAACTTTGAACAGCGTCGACGTTTCGTTTTGGTTGCTTGCTAATGTTCCCTTTTTGGGAGGTAAAGTATCGTGCTTGAATTTTTGTTAAGGCTTGAAGCTCCTTCCTATTACCGGAATGAAAACATGCGTTTAGATCTTGAAACAAATTACTTTTCGTAAATGATGACGGAAATCAAACACATCGCATTGCGGTGGGTTTACACGATACAAACAAAGCTTGTCATCTTTTGCTAAACACGTTTCGTTTACACTAGACTCGGAGCAATGACAGTACACAAGCGACTGCTCCATCTCAGTTTCCATCAATCGAATGGGCTTTAGCTCACTTGATACAAATTCACCGTACATTTAGAATAATGTAGAGTGAAAGGATTCGGTCGCTTGGCGTAAACACGCTGAGCGCGCTGCCATGTCATCCGTAGTTGGATCAACAAAATAGCAACCATTGCGGTTCCTGGCAAAACTTGATGCGTAATGGTGCAGTTTCCGTAACTACGATCACAAATATAGATCGTTGGAGCTCAATGAACTGTAGTAAGTATCATAGCGTGGCGGCAAATATTTGCGCTGGGCAGCTGCACGCGCAGGTCTCAGCAGCTTGCCGCGAATACATCAATGACAAAATATGAAATGCGACGCACAATTTTAGCGGAATGCCAACAGCGAGCGTGAGTTTATTCCTCAATTACTTGGACGCCTGCCTCACTGCGCCTTAACGAGGGGTATATATTGAAATGGTAATCTTATGTACCGATGCACCGCTTGACAAAATAACAGACGTACGTAAAATCAGAAAGTGTAAAATATTCAAATTCTGAAAGAGACGATGGAAATAATCGCGCAATGCTTGATAAATATCCTTTTCATGATTGTATGCACATAAGCAAGCGTGTTTACTCTTTCGCCTCGTATCTATCTGCAGAGAATCATCATTCATATATCACCTTCGTTATAAATTATTTATTAACAGCTGCCTGAGATATGTGCATTTTACAATCGACAGATGTGTTTTCAGTGCACATCCTTTCCATTATGTATTACTTTGTATCTGGCACATTGCAATACACAATAATCTCGGGGACAAATGGGAGACCTAAGTAGGAGTCGACCTGAATGCATTATTGTATTCGCTTACGAAATGTGGCTGCTCCGAGTTCTACAGATTTAATTGTAGCATTTGAAAAGCTATTTCCAATATTTTGAACTGTAAATGTTTACGACTTTTAAAGTAGTATCCCAACATCGGAACTGTATTTCGTGACTAGTGGGCCGCCGGTGGCCAGCCGTCGCGGGATGTTTGTCTCGGGCTTTTAAGGGCTTCATGTGGATTGTCAAATGCGTTACGACTTATTTAATTGCCGTCCCTTAAGCAGTTACGGTCTGCGGTAGGGTGTCACTCGTTAGGACCCAATCTAACAGAGTGACAAGTATATGGTTAAGGAGCTCTGAAATTGTCTCAGTGGTGGGTCGAAAGAAAAGTTTTATTGGCTTGTTCTCACTGGAATTCAGAAAGCAATAGGTACACATTCTCGTATATTACGTTATATCTACGATACTGGTCTTAAAATTCGTGAGAGCGTCGGTGGCGGAGCGGTTAGAGAATCCGACTCGTACGCCAGAGGTTTCGAATCCCGCTCCGGCCAATGACGGTTTTCTGAGTTAAGTACATTAGTAGAATACTAACCGATGCTCGTACGGTGAGGGTAAACATCGTGATGAAACATGCACATTCAGGCGACTGGATGTGTAGCCATGATCCAATCTGGTCAGGTTCCCCTGGTAGCAGGGTCATGGAGGTCAGATGGCAGTCGCTCTACTGTAATTACCTGACCTGCCAAATCCTGGATCATGGTCACCCCGGGCCCCCTTGCGCGAGAGCACAACCGGTACATTAACGCCAAAATGATGACTGGTCTTAAAATTCGTAAATTTTTGGCGTCAGTTTGATGTTGTAGGTACATGCATCCTCACTCGTCAATGCGTCAATCCCAGCTGGTAGCTACACCTGTACGTTAATTCAGTTTCATAGGCGAGTTCCCGCCACTAGAACTTTGCTAATCGCTCTGACAATAGTCTCGAAGAAGGAACTTATAGATTAAATGCTTCGACGGCAAGTTCGCTAACCGCCGGACGTCTCCAAGGCTGGGAGCGCTGCGTTCCCGCGGGCGCATTGCGCATGCGAGGGGCGTCATCCTCGCGCTGAGGATGCACGACCATGTCCGCTGCGCCCGCGCCGCCCGTAAGAGATGGCACCGACGTCGCAAAAGATACCGACATCCGCCGCGCTTATTTTGTATTCCGCGCAAAATCCACCTTACCTAATTCTGATATCTAACACAAAGAAAATGCGAAGGCTTTTTCTAGCTTATTGATGGCGTTATTTTTGTTTGTGCTAAGACGTATTGAAATTGAACGTTGCAGCCTTGATGCAAGCTTCCACATGCCGTCTCTTTTGTTCGCCTTTTAACGACTTACAGCAATACGTAGTCTTACATAAACTTCAATTACGATTCTATGGTTGGATTCCACGAAATTCCGCATAGGGTAATATTAACATAAGTGGCGTTTCTAGCATCAGAGCCGTGGCTCTTTAACAATCACAAGGCATACCATTAAACCAACAACATTATCAATATTCTGTAGTTGCGTCGTAAATCTTTTTATCGACGCCCATTGGATTCACAAGTGTTTATTTAGGATCTTATTTAGATAAACATCTTCACAGAATGTCATCTATGTACACAATTTTGTTCCTTGATAAGTTTTTGCAACCGCCGTTAGTGGAGATGAAGTGTCGTCTCTTTTTTATGGATTCCATTAAGTGGTTTTAAAAACATCTTCCACGACCGCCGCACGCCGCACGTATATTGCGCTGAAGTGTATAGGTTCCACAAAATAAAAAGACCCGCGGCCATTCTTTTAACCCTATAAATAAGCTTAGAGAGGATGGTTCGTAAAGGAACTGGAGGGTTCTAAATTGGCTGGCCATTAAAATAATTGTCTATGCATCCGGCCACCTAATGAGTACCAAATGAGTCCGCAAGGGTTGCGGCGCAATCGATTTGGCCCCGTGAAGTAATAACCCTTTCCGCCGCCTAATTTTATTGTGTGCGTGAAATTTAATAGGGATAAAGTAGACATTATTTCATTACAGACTAACCGTTCCCTGCGATTTTCATCTCGATTCAACTAACCCACAGGATTCATTTTTTTTTAGTTTGGAATCAATAATTTTCAAAATAGGTTTTAGTAGTTTCGGGGATTACCCCCAACATACAAACTACAAACATAGCAAATTTACCTCTTTATAATTTTCGTAGAGATTTTTAAGTATAGGTACTTACAGACTTACGACAAGTTCTACCTACGCCTCCAGATCGCTCAGGATCGGGATGTACCCAAATTTTCTGGCACTCGTATCGTACGTAATGCACTATTGTAAATTGTAGCTTATGTTATTCCAATGTAGAAGACTATCAATCATTTTGGACCGAAAGCCTGAAGAAACCACATGTGAAAAAAATTATAAAATATTTTTTCTGCCCACCACTTTTAGGTTTACGGCCATGAAAAAGATGAGATGTGAATGATGTCTTTGACAGGTTTGATAAAAAAAAAGTTTCAGATTCAATTTTGTGTCAATTGTTGTTCTTCGGCTGACACAATAATAATATAAGCCATAAATTTATTTATTTCTACCTATACTACTGTACAAGAAAACTGTAGAAAACGACTTATAACCAGCATTAGGAACAATAATTGTGAACATTATCTCTTTTTATAATGAAATTCAGTAAATAATTCCCCGCAAGGCGCCACTCCCTATCCGCAATGAATTCAAATGAGCCACAGAAATCATTTCCGATTGCCAAAAATAAATATTGTATATTGACATGTCGATCAGTATGCAGCGCGCGGGCCATTCAAGATTTTAGCTAATACATATAACCCGCGTTTCGTTCGCTGCGTGTACGCAGAATACTTGATTTAGGTTTTCCGTTTAAATGGTAATACAAATTCAAGGTTGGGTCCCCTAAGTATCATGTCGGATATTTAGAATGCACATGGATTGCTAAATATGATGCTTTACTCGATAAAAAATAAATGTGACTTAAACTTGAGTTTCTTATACAGGATGAGCAATCTAAATTGGTCAGCGATGAGAAATCCGAAACTCGAAGAGAGGGCGTAAATTGTTCTTAGAAACTACAAGACCGATATTAGAAAAAATACCAAGAACATATGAGGACTTATTGCGGAATTTTTAAGAACTCATTTCTTACCCTGGTAACAGCAAGTAACAGCAACAGTAGCTTTGGTTATCTCGTGGACAACTGAATTTGACATAAAATAATCTTACACTACTCTAATTTGGTAGACGCTATAGCCAGTGGCATACTTAGATGACATAGTGTAGAATTATCTAATGTGAAATTCAGTTGCCAACTGAGTTAGTCAATAGCCCCGCAGGTCAGGCTTTAACACTCAAATATGAATGGGCACTTTTGTAAGAATGCTGTACCTACCCTTGTAACAAATTACAGCCAGTTCAGGTAAGTAATTCTAGACTACATATCTAACAATCAGCAAAAGATTATTTTGTTACTACTCAGTGCCAGGGGTAAGTTATAACGTTTACAGCGATGCGTACAAAAGTGCCCATAACTTTTTTATAGTTCGCGTTCATTGAAAGCTTTTTTATATTTTGCAAATAATATAGATCACAAGTCAAAAAGAGTTTCAAGGGAGGAGACAAAACCTCCCAAAGCTATAGTTACAAAAGTGCCCATAACTTTTTCCCTGCAAGAGATACGAGTTAGCGCCCATACAAAAATTGAAAGATCTTTTTGTAACCTTCCAACCAATATGAGTCACAAAGTATTACAAGGGTAGGTACGAAACGCCCAATTTTAGTAACTATCATACACAACCGGGTACGACTTACCCGTAACGATCTCCCTGGCTGTGGCGGCGAGGAGCGTGGCCAGAAGCACGAGCCAGGACGCGGCGCTCCGGCACATCATGTCGGAGATCAGCTGCTACTCGGACCCATGAGGCACTGGAACAAGGACAGGTAAGTTAGGAGAGTTACAGTCGTATTCAGAGACGTTGATATGAGGCCTCACAGCGCGCGACAACCCACAGGGTTCCTGTTAACAATACTTGATTGGCCATCGGCACTATCTGTCCGTCAAGAACGCATAGCTAAGGTAGCGAGTAAAATCATAGGGTCTAATTGGTCAAACGCAGTCGTTCAAGCAAAGACCCGCTGACAAGTTCTGTGAAAATGCATATCTAGTAAAACTGCCGTGGAACATCGGTTCGATGTCTTGTCTAACTGTGCATTAATTTGCCAAAGCTTTCAGGATGTGAGGAATTCAAGAATGATAATCAATATCATATGTAGTTATTGTGGATAATACACAAAATGCGTCACGCTCATTGCAATTACTTCGGACGCGAGGACGTGTGTTCTAAATAAAACCGGTCAAGTAAGTGCGAGTCGGATTCGCACACGAAGGGTTCCGGACCATTCGAAAATAACAGTGATTCGATCGACTCACACTTGACCAGTTTTTATAAAGTTTGTATAAAACGATGGTCTACTATAATAAAACCCTAAAAACTGCCGAGGGAAAAGGAAGGTTTCTTGTACTCCCGCAATTTTTTTGTATTTATATGAATCTTTCCTATTATTAAACACCGGTCGCAATTAGGCGTCTAAAAAAGAAGAAGTCATTATTTTCCTCAATAACTTACATTCTTAATTAAATATAATGCATATAATGGCGATAAATAATTACGAGCCGGCCCGTAAATTGGCATATAAACTATTCCGCGTCTAAGAATACACACTAATGTTTTGGTCCGGGAATAATCTGGATCGTTACACTAATGCTAACTGGCCATACTTTTCCCGGGATGACGTCCGCAATCGTAAAACTGAAATATTACACCGTATTTGACAAATATAGAGGGGACACCGCGGGAAAAATATATTATAGCTAAGTAAATTGGGACGTTCGACCCACCTTCAGGTTAAAACGGGTTATAATCTATGTCCGATGGACTAAACTTTAGGCGACGCTCAAGCTGATTTAAGATATTCATAACAAGAAAAAGCATTGCACCAGCATCAACTATCCATGAAAACTAAACTAAGGTGTCCTATAGTTGAAAGTATCAACTATAGGACACCGTTTTGTGACTTCTAAATGCTTAGGAATATGAAATGAAATGAAATTATTTATCGGTAACCCGTTATAAGTACGTTTATTTTGTGAAATCGCGATGTTAGAATTGATAAAATGACATAATGACAAGTTGCATTTATTACTATTCAAGATAGTCAACTAACAATGTTTCAAAGGTAGAATAATATATAAAAATCTAACTTCTCATGTTTGTATATAAAAAAAAGTCAAGTAACATCATATCAAATAAAATTTCAATATTGTAAAATAAAATAATATAGCATTTGCATCATTGTCAACAATTTTATAAAATTGAGAAATGTCATGTCATGTCACGTCATGCATAGTATTGTATAGGGCCAACTTAGGAGTCGCCTAAGTTCAATCAGGCGCTATAAACAGAATAACCAGTACATTCGTAGCAGCCTTGGCGTGAGAGACGTCGCGCATAAAATAGCAGAGGCTCGCCTACGTTGCTTTAATGACAAGCTGCGTAGGCAAGCCCCAGGGACACGTAGGTAATAGGCGTGCCGCGAGAGGCCCAGAAAGCAATGGATTCATTGATTTCTCTGAGAACGCTGAATACCGAGCAAAGTGGAAGAGGAAGAAAGCGGGCCTTGGCAGAAGCCAGGTCTGCCCACTTCGACAGCCTACGAATTAGACATCCGATCACTCTGTTTTTTTGGAAATAGTTTAAGTTTATAGCACATCTAGTGAAATCAAGCATTTAGCCATTTATCTTACGCTGTCGAAAATCGAACCGTTCTCATTATCTTGTTCGGTATTGGTATCTTATTTACATGAGCTTATGGTTTAATTTCGAGCATCTGCTCCACCAATCGATCCCGAAATAATTATGTACAATCGGGGCCAGAAAATGTTAGTCACCTTATAAACATTGGAGAAGAAAGACGATATGATTGTACCCGCCGTTTTTTGTACAGTCTGTCAGAGAATCTGTTTTGCAAACTGGTACTTGATTAAGTACCAGTTTGCAAAACTAAATAGACTGACCGAACCTACGGCATACTGAAACTAGTGTGTCTTAGGTTCACAGTTTTTTAATCACGCATGCAGTTTGTTCTGCGGTGTCCCGTCAGAGAGAGCGGGGTGCGGTGCCTTTACCGCTTTCGCCCGAATAGAACATCTGCAACGTGCGCCTAAAATAGACATACTTACGTACATTGGCTATAAAATTGGATACGTAATGCAAGCTGTTGGTTGCAAAGCAGTAACCTCTAAAATACAGGGTGCGTGAATACTAATAAACGTCAAAACGCAATCCCTTTACTATCCGCCCGTCATAAATTTACGGTGCACTGATCCCTAATCGAATATTCCGTCAATACTTATATAGGCAGACGGATGGATATAATCGTAACGAGCTTCGCCCGCGGTTGTGAACTGCTATTCGTATAGTATCAAAACAACGGCCTGAATCCTGTACATTGTACCGAATATGTGAACTACTGAACCGGTTTATACCTTAATTAAAACGACTCTGACAAATTATGTATAACCGCCCTCATCAATTTTTTTTTGTTTCTAATTTGTTTATTTATTTAATTGACAAGTAAATAGGAAAACAAAGAGGGAAAAAAACAACATTAAATAATTTACATTGAGTTTTAATTAATTTATCGCAATATTTGCAACCATGAGCACTCTATCCGTTCAATCCATAAATGCACCAGGAGCCTCGTCGATGAATCCTAGTCAAATGAGAGTTCACTGAAATTCCCGGTAACAAAGATGGCGACTGATTCACACAACTTTCGACTAAAACTAAAAAGTCGATCGGTCGTCATGTCTCAGTTTGGCACAGGGGTTCGCGTAAATTACGCGATATTTATTACGGCCATCTCTAAACGAACCGGGACTTTATTAGCTCCGCGTGTCACGAGATGAGACCTGAATATTTCTTTCCAGCCGGTGTGATTTAGTATAATTTTATCTTGCGTTACTTCCAGTACACGGCCTCAGGTCGTTGCCACCGTATAAAATTAAACATTAAAATAAACAAGCATATAAAATACTCACCTAACTTTGATTCACAGGCGGGCGATCGCGTGTCAGAAAGGGTTGCTTTAAAATTAAGGTGTCGCGTTTCGATTATTTTGATACAAGAATTTTTATACACCCGTGCAATTTTAGAATGTTTTGTTCTAGTTTAGAAAAACATGTACTTATTGGCAGTAATGTTGCTATTTTAAATGTCACCGAGCAGCGTAGCGGTGTTATTAGTTTCAAAATAAAGCTACCTAAACGTCTAAAGATACTAAGGGTCTGTTTCACCACCTACTGATAAGGTCCCAATATCTTATCTGATAGATGTCTGTGACGCCGTAGCTTTAACTTCACAGATTTCTGTCAAATAAGATATTTGGAACTTATCAGAAGGTGATGAAACAGGCCCTTAAGGGCGAAAGTACTTCCAAAAATATTACGATAGGTATACTAAAGACATGGTCAAGATGCCGGAGCCGCCAAATGACGTCACTTGAAAGTCGACTATGAAAACAATATGGCGCTGTTTCCTAGAGAGAAGTGTCAATAAGCGTTGTTGTTTCCCTAGGATCATATTCTGCCTCTACAGTTGTTTCCATGTTACAGTGACGTGTTGTATACTCTTAGGTCAATTCAGCCCACCGTGCCTTTACAGATGGATAAACAGTACTTAATGATATACTTACCTATAATGTAATTAGATAGAATAATAATAATTAGAGGCGGTCTGGCGCAGGCTATAGTCAAAATGTACTCAAAGTCTCAGCATAATTATGAAATTTTCAATCTCTTTGCTTAACTTTGTATAATCACAACCACTGATTTAAATTCTGTTTTTAATTTGGCTTTAAATAAATTGTCATACTAATTAAAGAGCTTACACTAAAATGGTATCAATATTAGAGAATAATGAATTTATTCATATTTTCACAACGACGTATCGCAAACATTTTATATTTCTATATTTAGATGCAAGAGTTGCTGAGGTCGGCATTTTCATTGGAGTCAAATACCGTATTCAGCCTAGACAGAAACGAATGTACGTTCAAAAATAACCGAAATAAGTTATGGCAAACGTTAACAGCGCGCCTTTATGATCGGTCACAAAATTTAAAACACAAGCTCCGCGAACACGCGTGGTGTAAATTTTTTACGGTAGAAAGCCTAGTACAGTTTTATGTCGGTTTCAATGGATCGTAGGACACGTGCATTCGAGCCGTTTATCATCCACTGAAGGGTTAAAACTAGGGGTCGCAATACCGGTATATATTTTCAAAACCGAGGTTTTCTGTATTAATATTTGGTCAATACCGGAATTCCGGTATTTTCGACATTTGGAGAATTTGCAAATAATTGATTTTATACTTTTATTTATTACGTTCCTTATTGCATAAATTGGACTTACAAAGGCTTGTATATCTTACGAAGAAGAAGAAGTCTTTCCTTTTGCTATAAATAGTAGGTATTTGAGAAAATGTAGTCAGATTCCAGTTGGAGAATAAATCAGTTACAATCGTTTTGACTAGGATAATAATCTTAAAAACCATATTACTAACCATCTGTAAGTCTAATAATATATATATTTTTTTACTGAATACCGAAAATCCCGGTTTTTGTAAAAGGCATACCGGTATTTTAAAGGCGTATTTCTGGTCCGGGATCCCGGTTTGCGACCCCTAGTTAAAACCTGGCGGCCACGTTTAAAAATGGATACATCAAACTGTTTAGGGTGAATTGGTTTTTTATTAAATTGTGGCCCTAGCATCAGAATAGCTCTTTCAGCGTCTCTCTCCAGTCTCGACGGTTCGCCCTGAAATATGATGTGTCGACGTTATGGTACGTGAGGGTAACTAACGTTATTTATGTCTGTTCAAATGAGTCGTATTAATATCGCTTTACCTGCTGAGTCACTTATAGAATTGTATACTAGATCATTTATAGAATTTTTGTCCTATGATCTCAATAATTAGACAGTATTTTTATTGACACTTTAACGTGGTGGAAGTATTTCGAAGATATATTGTACTCGTACAGTAGATAATTAATAAAATAGGAGATGTAGTTACACTTTCTGTACACTATGTTATCTTGTACAATCACGTGCGAGGGCCGGAGTCCGCCTTGACCATGATCAGTAATTACAGTGGAGTGACCGCCATCTAATCGCCGTGGCTCAGCTCAGGGAACCTGACCAGATTGGATCATGGTGACACCGTCGCATGGTCGCATACATGGTCGCCTGAACATACAGGTTTCATCACGATGTTTTCTCTCACCGTAAGTGTCTTCAATTATTGTATATAACTCAGAAAAGCACATGGTACATTATGGTGATTGGTACATGGCGGCACTAGGGTTCGAACCCGGTACCTCGGGGCACGACGTTCATTAGGCCATCCACGCCCCTACACTTTTCTGTACCTACACTAACCTACTCTTACACTTTTTGTACACTACTCGGCGGTAAATACAAGTACTGGAATCGCCTAGTTTCGGCTTCGTATCTCACACGCTTGCGACGCTCTACTGTAGACCTGGGGCTCTGTTTTTGACCCGCTCGCTTTGAGTCTAACGGTTTTCAATTTTGACAACACCGAAAGCATATGGTTCAAAAACCATCACACAACACAATATTGAATTATTCATGCCGTAAATCAAAATTGAAAACATTTCGACTGCAGGCGAGCAGTTCAAAAATAGGGCCCCGGGTACGAACTCGCGATGTGCGTTTTTTGCCTTCGAAAATTGTAAGTATTTGGTGTTGTATTGAGTGTTTTCGTAACTTTAAAACAAAGCCCTTAGATTTTGTGCATACAATTTTGCTCTGAACATTTACGGTGTTACTCGAGTGTTAGGATATCTCTCTTATCGCTCAACATCCGATAACGGTGTTGCTTTTGCACCTAAGTAAAACAAATAAAGTTATATAATATAACAAGGCGTTGCTGTTAAGACGCCAGATGGCGTGTGTGGCGGTTTTTATACGAATATTAGTAAACATTGTTTTATGGCTGTCCACAGGGTGATGTTTTACCATTAGCTGCAAGGCGTTGGTACAATGTAATTTACAGTAAGGACAATATTAAGTGGTTAATATGGTACGCTGATTTAAAGTAAGTAAAAGAAGCAATACTGCATCTGCCTGATAATCATTATCTTTTACGATAATTGCAGCCGTGGAACGCCCACAAATTAATTTGTTAATGGCCTATTCCGGGACCGCATTTGAACTGCAAATAAACAAATATCGAGCAATTAGCTGTTAGTAATTTGTGTGATGTTTTAGCTAATGGCGGTCTAACACCGCAAACCGCGAAATCAGATGCGTAGGAGGACGGGATGCGCCAAAATTGTCGTTGAATCAACCGATTAATCTAATCGAATCGGATCGCGAAATACAGCCACTCCATTTGGGTATATTGAACTGATCGCATGTTGTTCGATGTTAAAAAATCGATTGAGTAAAATTTCTCTAAAAAGTAAAGCGACTTCGGAAATTACAAGATTGATTGAGATTAACAAGTAAGCAACCTGATTTTGAATAATAATGACATCCATATTTTAGCTACTATCTTTTTGTATACAGACAAACGTCTTCATTATTCAATCAGTTTAGCTTACTTGTGGATTTCAATCAATATTATGGTTTCCCAAGTCGCTTTACTTTTAGACAGAGCGTACCTACAAACTTCTTTAAATTTTGTAACACGATTTTCAGTGAATCTAAAATCGATTTATGAAACTGCCATCTGACTCGCACAACCCGAATGCCGATTCACCAGAGCATCGAAAGGGCTCCGTCCGTTCGGGAGCTACAATGCAACAGATAGATACAGACATATACACAGATACATCCCCCTTTTTCGTCTGAAGTTAAAAATGGCGTTGAATCGATTCGAAGATGACTCGAATACTTCCGATCCGATGTTCGGGATCGGCGCGTCCCTACAGCGAATCGCAAACCGCAAAATCGCATCCACGAGTCCGCATCTAACCGCATTAGCTGGCACAATAAACAATCGCACGCGCCCACCGCGCGGTCTCGAGTCGCATTCTGAGGCGACATTTATTTATAAATATTTAGCGGTTTATTGCTTCGGGTGATCGATGATGATTTGATGCAGGCTCTGGCCCTTTGAGGTTTTATTTTTGTCCTTCAACTACTTTGTTTTTTTACCAAGATATGGTCTTTATGGCCCGCCAGCAGTTAGGTTGGGTACCTAGAATTATAGGGATCTTACTTGCGTGTTGCTAGCCCCGTAGACACCTTTTCGCATTGTAGAACTTGAACTACAAGTATCAATATTTACAGCATTGAGTTCTCCAAGAAACGGTTGAAAAGGTTTTTACGGGGTCGGCAACTGCTGACCACCAGACGGGCCGTAAGCTTGCTTGCCACGTAAGAGGTAAACATTTTATTTTATATATATTATTGGGCAAATAGATCCTTCCATCGACATGGATACGGAGTATTAAATATTTCTCTCTTTTTGTTGAAGAAGCTTTGGTAACTATTAATCCTAAACATATTGATAAATACTTTCAATTCTCGTCAATATCGACAATACTTCACAACGATTTCGCTACATGGTTTCGCAAACTGTTATTGGATTAGTAACACTTTTATGCCTGAAAATAGAGAACTAGCGCAGCCGACCCTGTTAACTGCAACATATGCATGAGTAAACATCTCTAACATCTATCAATTCCTGCTAACCCCTGAACAAAAGCGCGGACCAGGCGCCCAGTGTGCCCACGCTACATCGAATCAATTAAATCGTTATCGTATAAAAACACTGGCCGGCCACAAATACTCGGCGATCGCCACTGGTTCGTTGGACCCATTGTGGGTGAATTCGCGTTCGGATTTTAAAACATCCTGTGCAAGGAAGCGCTCGCACGTGCTCGGTAAACTTCCTGCGCGCGCGCCGGGGCTAGGTAGCTGTGCCCCGTGCCGCGGCCGCGGGGGTGAGGCGTCGGGGCGGGCGGGAATAGTTCACCCGCCTGAAATGGCATAGGTACCTACGAAAAGCTAGATTTTCGAAGGATCAGGGTATTTTGCACGGAAAAATGATTATCAAATACTAGCTTCTCGTACCCTAGGTATTTTGAAAATAATTAAAAGAAACTAGCTTCTTGTACCCAATTTGGTTCACATCTTTGGGGAGCCGGAACCGAAGATATTTCATTAAAAAATTTGATAGTGCGAAGAAGTTGTTTTGTGATAAGGATAAATCACAATTGAAGCTGTATATAGTAACTAACGATTATTCAATTATTATGGACCAGCAGACGAACTTGTACCTAATTACTGATTTGGCTTTTAAGATGACTACCTCTTTAGGTACTCCACCAACAGATCTGGATGGACACTAAAGTGTCCTGAGTAGTTTTCTAAAGCATTTCTTTTACAAGTACCTACTTTACAATGTTAGTTAGATGATAAGGCTCTATAAGCTGTGGTGGTTGGTACAATATACCGAGCAAGGCGACCACACCTCGAGGGCCCTTGAAATTTCTATTTTTAACACTTCCATTAAACCCAGGTAATACCCTGCGTGCAGGGCTCAGAGAGATCTACTGCCGTACAATGTGGGGATATTAATACATCCAAAACAAACACGTGAGCTAAACAAAACGCGTGGTCAGAAAACCCTGGGGGTTAATAACTTCTTGACGAAGTCAACGATAAGTCAAGTCAAGAACTGAAAAACATATGTAGTAGCTACTTATATTTCCTCGCGATGACTTCACAAGTGCAGAGAAGTGTCAAAAACCAACACTTCCAAAACTAGAACGTTTATTCTTAGTCAGTGGGAATTTTTCATACGTTTTACTAGGTAAGGTAACCGACATTGCACCTGACGTATAATACGGCCCAGGATAGAACATGCCTGGCTAGAAACTGCCTACACGTATTCACACTGACCTGAAAAGAAGACAGGATTTTCAGGTCTTCCCCATAGAGCACGAATTCTGTGTCTGGTGGGGACTAATGAACTCTTTTTTTCCAAAAATCCCCACTCTGATGAATTTATTGCCTAGTGGGAAATTTTGGAAAAAAGTACTAACAATCTCCAATGCTGGGGGCTTGTCAGTGGGGATTTCTGGAATAATTTACATTGTAGGTAGATCTACTCAACAAAGTTCTATAACTTCTAAGCTTTATTCTTAAAAATATGACAGTATTCTGGCCTGCCCATTAGCCTCATCTATTATAGAAAAGTCCTATTTATAAGATTTTTATACCTGCTCCTATTACTGTGCGCCCTACATTCAGATCCCCATAATCATATTACAACAAGCCCACGCTTCTGTTTTTTATCCATCAGCGAACTCCGCGAATTTGTATCCCAAACACATTTAACATTTAACAGAGTTATGAACTGAAAATAGAATCTCTCTGAAGAGCGTAAGTAAGCCTTAATTTGTAAAGAGGTTAGTACCTGTATGTTGTATTTTGGGCATGTTTTAAGCCCACGGTGAACCTTAAAAGAATTTGTAAATATTCTTTTTTATTTCTAAAATAATTCGTCACGAATTATATTTAAAACTAGCGGCCCCACCCGGCTTAGCACGGGGTTTCTCGGGGTTAATCTTCCGGAATAAATTCCGAAATGATAGTGAATCCGCATTAAAATCCATTGCGTAGTTTAAAAGATCTAAGCGTATATATAGAGGGACAGACGGCGGGAAGCGACTTTGTTTTATAGGTACTACTATGTATAGATAAGTGACCTTATTTAGTACATTGCAGGGTGAAATCCAGGGTAAAAGTCCACCCATTGTATCTAACGCTTTGATCTAAGTGATATATGACTGTTGACTATTAAGATCTAAGACTTGAAGACTTTTCTTATTAGATAAAGAAACTAAAGAAAGCTTGTTGCCAGATAATTGATATAATATACTACTGAGATACTTTTAAAACTTATATTCTTAATATACATAGAACACCCAGACCCGTAACAGAAATTAAAATTCATCATTTCAATTTCTGACTGTGATTGTAGAACTATAATCTATACTGAACTTGAATAGTTTCCCCGGGGATATCGAATTCATACGCGAAGTCGCGAGGAAAAGGTAATAAAGCTAAAATTATAATACCTAAGTTTAATATTTAGATGACGTCAGTACACCATATACACTAGCGCCCCGCCTCGGCTTCGCACGGGTTAACAAATTATAACACCCAAACCTTTCTCATGAATCACGATGTCTATTGGTAAAAAATGCATGTCAAGCCTAGATGAAGCCTAAATGGGCTAGATAGCGCTAAGAGTGTTGCCCAAGAATATTACCATTAATAGAATGTTGGCGCCATATTCTCTTTTGCCTGAAAAAGCACGGGTCTTTTGCCTGAATAAATAAATAATATTATTATATTACATTCTCTATACGCGCTAAATATAGCAAGTACAAACTGCAATCCGCGTTTTGGTCCATCAACTTCGCAAACTATTACGAGTAGAGAGCGGGCTTTATCACAATATTAGTTGAAAGCTAGCCCGCACATGAATCTCGCAACATTATACACTAATCCATCGTTAGAGTGCGAGAAATCCACGAGTAATTCAACCTTACGACTAGGGTGGCTAACTGGCCTGTATTTTACAAGACATCCCGTTTTTCGACTAACATTTTGGCGTTGTCCTGTATTTTATTAAGCAAGCTTTAATCGCGCAGTGTCACCTTCCGATTCTATCATAAGAACAGCTCCATGGTACCATATTAATGCATTGTCATCCAAGTTACACAGGTATACTAATATTTTAGCTCAATTGAACACCGGTAAGTGGGTCAAATCAGGCTTGCAAAATTTGCCCCGGACAAACATTGCAAGGTATATAAAAGCTTGAAAAATAACAGGACCGTACCTACATGGTTCGGTGTGTTAGATTTTATCGGTATGGTTAATTTTTTTACACAATACAGCCTTTCCGAATTTTTACTTTCGTGACCCAGGGCAGGGTTGGCTGGAAGAGATCTCTTCTAAAGATATTTCCACCTTTGTACAACTATTTCTACTGTACTTTTACTGTAATTTCTATTGTGTACAATAAAGAATATATATTTTTTTGAATCCACCGCTCGCTCGTGTTCGCCACACGTACTTCTAGCTAGTAGAGCGCCGCCCGCCGCCGGATAATATAATCAATTTCCAGTTATTTAAATGTTTATTATAATTTTTTAGCAGAAAATAAGCAATTTCTCATATGTTTTCTTTAAATACTGTAATATTAGATCATATGTACATACTGTAGAGTCAGCACACAGGGTTGATCATGGTCACCCTCGAAACGAATGATACTACAAACGCGCGCAAATTCTTAAATATAGTCAGATTAAAGTCACAAGCAACAAATATTGCAACTTACGATGAGAAATCATAATTTATATTGAATTTCGTTGCCCGAATACCTACTTTCTTAGATAAATACTGGTGAGGATAAATTATGGCTATGATGAAGAATAAATAATCGCAATGTTGTATAGAATGTGGATAATTAAATATATTTAATTTTAAAAATTACTTGGTATCAATTACAGTAAGTAAAGGCTGACATGATTACTTCGCCCCAAATCTTTCTATGTTCGTAATATTCTTTTTAAATGTAGTTTATTTGGTAACATTATTTATTTATATCGTGGGGGGGATATATTTATATCGTCCATACCACTAGACGGACTTCAAAGTTATTTGTAGTAGTCATAAACGCAAACGACATAAATCTATATCTAAGCTTAGATCTTTTAAATTACGCAACGGATTTCAATGCAGTTTTCATGAATAAAGTAATTCAAGTGAAAGGTTTATAGCAAGATAAAAGGCTAGATAGGGGTAAAGTAGGTGTAGTAGGGTAGGTGAAGGGGAGGGTAGGGGGCAGACGCCGAGCTCGCTACTAAGTAATAATTTACCAAAAATAATATACTTAGTAATAATATACAAAATCACACGACACCTCACCTCCTCAGCTACAATTGTCGACATCAATATGTAATAATTTAGCGATCCGATCTGAGAGCACTTCCGGTTCATGTTAAATAACCATTTCGGGTATTTATTACATCGATTGCCCTTGTACTGCGCGTGGCCATAAAAGCGTCCCCTATCGGGCCGGTATTGTGCATTGTATTCCTTACGACTTGTAAATTGCGGTCGGTAACGAGATTTGTGGGATTGTAATGTGGCTAAAACGCAACCATCGATTGTTTGATGCGAATATAACCGTCGCCGTAATGTTATGACTAGGAGTAGGTATGAAGCTCTCTTTCTATACGCTTTAACATTTCAGAAGCGTATTGTCAAAATTTTGGGCGACACTGAAGTTGATTTAAGGCATTCGTAACAAGTAGAAGCGGTGTAGAAACACCAACGGCAAAAATATTGGTGTCAAAGTTAATAGTGACTTGGCGAGTTCAGTTTGCACTTTAGATTAGTATATATGCAATGCTTTTTCTTCTTAGAAATATTTGAAATTAACTTAGGTATCTAAACTATCGTGGTTATTATCACACTTTTAAAGGGCATGTTCCGGGTTTCCTTCGCGGCACGCGTAAGGTATGCGGTAGGAAATCCGGAACATACCCTTAAAACTTAGGTATCGCCTAAAGTTTAGTGCAACTAAGCATGTAACTCCTAAGTGCTTAGGAATATCGTAAGGCGCCAACTTAAGAGTAGCCTAAATTTAGTGCAATTCGGCATTAAAATCGGTGGCCAAGGCCGTTTTCGCTTTTTTTTTATATTTAACATTTAGTTTCTTTTTAGTTTTTAGTTTTTTTTTATATTTAACATTTAGTTTCTTACCACATCCATACCTAGTAATAAACTGGCAAAAATACATATCACTAATTCAAATTACCTCCCTTCCATTAGCCAATAAATGAACATGAGTGGGATCGAGCGTTATTTATGCTAGTGCCCGCTAAAGATCTCAACACAAGCTGTAAATCAAGGCTATTTCAGTCCTAATTCTCGATATTCACGAACGAGCTATATATAGCTAGTTAGGTATGTGTTTATCGGTCCTATTTTTAAGGGTTACATTTGAGTTAAATGAGGTAGGTCTTCTTCTCAGCAATTCGATGGCAAAAATACATTATATTTTAGACGCCTAGAATTTGGCCACGTGCACTGCATTTTCTGTGGCTTCGTAGAGGTCTTTCATTGAGCAGGCAACTCAATCTACCAATCTCTGTGCGGAGTCTTCCTATCTACCTATGTAGTGTCACACCGTTATTTAGTTTGAGTTTATTGTGATAAACTCAAACTAAATAACGGTGTGACAGACCGTTCAGACCACTGCAGGTCTTAGGGCCTCTCCGACGACAGGGGAAGGTTATTACCATAATCTCCACGCTTGGCAGGCGGGTTGAAGATCGCAGTGTTATAAATATAACAAAGGAAGAAGCTGCTCCCCTTTTTCCAGCCTACGGAGACTCTAAATCTTTTGCCTCGAAAACATTAGTCGCCTTGTACGACACCCACGAGTGTAAGGGGTTGGTGCTATTCTACCCTGCCGGGCACCACATTGCCGATTTTATGAAACAAAGCTACTGGCTTTCAAATAAAGAAAACCGCATCCATTCGGGAGCTACAATCCCTCATACCTACACAAATCAACACATCCACACGTCAAACTAATAACATCGGGGTTTAAAATATAGAGACACGCAGGTAAGCATTATAAATTGAAACAACTACCTCTCCCCCGGTAAGTGTGTGAGTTAGTCTGTCACTAGCACAGCAAATCCGTCTGCGCGCGCGCAGGCCGCGGCAAACTACGGGCCCTGTCAACGCAATTACGGATCCAACGTCCACTCCGCTGGATGCAATCTCCTGCGTCGTAAATACACGGCAATTTGTTTACTGCTGTAGTGTATCTATCTACGTGCCTACGTGTACGAGGCTACGAGGCAGACAGTTAGTACAGGTTTGTAAACCTAAATACACTGCGCATATAGTGACTAGGTCATCATAATACAGTTATAGTTATTAGACTACTTTGCTTTTCGGAAGTTGTTGGTACGTGTTTTCTTATTGCAGATATGGTGAAATCTTGTGATGTGAGTAAGTACTTTGTCACCCAATAATAACATTGTAATTATAGGTATGTTTATGTTTGTTGAAGCCGAGGTCGCTTATTGTACCTACGCATTTCTGAAAAATATCTCTAGATAAAATTTTAATGAACCAAGTCGAATAAGTGCAAAAAAGCGACACTGGTTTAGTGCCTGGGCTAGTGGTACTGGTCTTACGAGACCGATAATAAAGGTTAAGCAAAGTTCGCAATGTCCGGGAACTGGATAGGTGACCGTTTCGTACTTCGAGGCTACGTCTACTTCAGCACCGCAACGAGTTCTCCATTCTTTAGGTGTGCCTCCTAATAACGATGGCGAAGCGAGGTTGACCAAGGTCTTCCGCGACCTTCGGTTGAACATTCCCCGTGACCATGTTTTATTTTATGTCACTGACAACAATGAGTAATTTTTCTAATACTATAATATTATCGACGCTACCAAAACATTACGAACTAATACATCCGATCCGTGGGCAGCGGACCCGCATTAGCTTATAAGTATAAATCATAAACCGTACATTGTCGGACATTCTGGACATAATGCACCGTTTCAAAGCATTAAACGTTCGCTTCGATTGAAACGAACCAAACGATGCCAATTTATTTCTTTTGTACAAGCGGCGACAGAATACAATTCGGATTTTTTTGTGCCTTCTACTTTTACTTTAGGCCAATTTGAATAATAAATATCTATTTATTGCCACAGCAAGTAATTTAAATAAAATAATAGCACTACATCCGTTAATAATAAATAGTACTTACCTACTTACCTAATATTTTTAAACAAGGCAGTGATTTTTTTTTCTACTGAATATTACTAGTAAGTAAAATTACGTTTTTAATTAAAAGGTAGTAACATAAACTTTTATATTTGTCTTCCCGACGAAGACTCGAGGTCTTCTCGTGATCACGGCGCCGGCGGGTGTAACCCTATCGAAACGTCGGGAAAACAAATCGAAAAGGTAAAAGGTGTAAGTCCTGTCTAATATAATAATATGTGTAAAGAACGCAAGTTTAGATTGAAACAAATATAAACTCTCATTTTCTCCAAGAGTAAGTAGTTATTAGAAACGTTTTAAATGCTGCCATCAACTGTACAGTCTGTGCATAAAGCTGATATCAAAGAGTTACCAGTGATATATGTGTTTTTCAATGTTAATTCATTGCCAGTTGATGTTTTATCGGAGCCAAGGTCAGGATATCCGTAGTGAAGCTTGCACGTTCTATTTATAGGTATTTACTAGAATAATTTTTCATCGACTTCGGATTTTTGGCAAGAGGCAATGGCGTCTCAAATCCGCAGAGCATAATTCTTGCTTCATAATTTTAGACCTTCATATCTCATATTCCTTTCTTTTGATGTCAATAACGAAATGAGATCGAAATCTACGGAGAATCTATGGCCTTTTTCTCGTCTCAGGCGCTGTCCTAATTGCCAACGGTCGTACGACCATGGTTGTGCGACGGGCGGTTTTGAGCCGCCGGCTTTGTGACCATATGGTCACACGACCGTTGTCAATCAGGACAACGCCTCAGACTTCCATTCTGCACTGCTGGTCGCCATAACCACAATACGTTATATTTGACACTAGTCACAAAACTTCCACTTGCTGGGATATTTATTTATTTATTGGAGTACCAACAGCTATATAAAACATAATAAATACTATATTAGAGTCAATAAGCCAATTACAGGTCCTCGCTAGTAATAAAAATTTATAATAATAAATATGCTTGGATAAATTCAGACATCTAGCCCCAAAGTAAGCAGGCTTGCATTATGGGTGTTAGATATCTGATAAACTACTTATATACTTTTTTAATATATACTCCTTATACATACTACACCCAGACCCGCAACATAAATTAAAATACATCATTTCAATTTCTGCTCGGCCGGGAATCGAACGGGACCTTGGCGACCGGCATGATAACCAACTGAGCCACTCAGGTCGTCTATTACGTGTTTTATCTCATCGTATGAAGCTAGTTGCGCACACGCAGCTTCTCAGATGTCGGCTATAAACACTTACCTCGGTTTTGGGGTATCCGTTAGATGTTTATTCTATAAGTATTAACCCATACGAGTACTGATCCCCCTGTTTGTTTTTATATAGCACGGGAGCACGGGAAATGGACTGTCCATAATCGAAACTGACAAAGTTCGTTCGGTTTTTAATCAAACTTTTTTATTCTTGCCTTATTCTATTTATCTTAAACACGCAAAATAGATCTGTTTATCAGAACACTTTTGACCATATTGACAACGTGCCGCCCGTGTGTAAGCTGACGCAGACAGAGCCAAAAGGTTTACTTCAGAATTTCGGTCAGTCATTTTTGTTCTGGGGCTTAGGTATTATTTAAATTTGAAAATTGCGCGTGTACGACTGTCCCTCTAGCAGCACTTGAAGGTCCCCTAGTTAGTCAGTGGCGAAGTAATCTAGAATGAGGTCACCGCGGGATTAAGAGCCGCCCAAACAATAGGGGCTTGAGCCTGGTTAACTGTCGTTATTGAGTACTCGGAGTGCTCTCCGCATTACGGAAACCCAGATTGGCAAAGGTGAATTCTGGTACTCTGCTCTATGGCACTTGACCTACTTTCCTCGCGCGTGATTCGGTCCCTGCTGGACTAGACTAGTACTCCAGCTGGCGACATGAGGGGAGAAACAGGTTTTATACTGTATATCACACATAATAAGAAAGGGCGAAGTGGAGAAGAATGGGTAGGAAAGCGGACCCTGGCAGAGGCTATAAAGGCGGGATAAGCGCTAGGACGATGATGATCACCCTTCATATAATAATAATACTATGATATAGCGTCACGGGATGCCAATCGGCTGCCGAGACTATTCAACCAGTCTCAGGGTCCCCAGTTAGCGAAGCGAAGTTGACCGAGATTGACCATTTAATTAAAGAATCAAATAATTCATTGCAGTGCTGATTGGTGCAGATATATATTTTATTTATTTTTATTTTTAACACTTTATTGTACATTAAAGGAGATCGTAAAATACAGATTTAAACAATATAGGTACAAGGGCGGGCTTATCGCTGAGAGCGATCTCTTCCAGGCAACCATTTACACATAAACTAATCAAAGAATATTAACATTTTAGGCAATGTACAAAATACAATAATAACATAAACAATAGCAACTAATTAGTAGCTAACTAATAAGCAATTTTTTTTTCGGTGATCTCTAAATGCATACGCAAAAATTTGCCCCAGTTTCGGTCTTGTTATTGAACCTACACTTAGTCATGTAGGTAATTCATTTCCAAACAAAATCTCATTGTGATCAGAATGTTTGTATGGTCAGAGACAGAATCGGACAAAAAATATTTATTGCTGCGACCTCTATTCATCGACTCAATTTTCGGTCCAGAAGCCCACTTAAGATTCCCATCCAGAGCTGTCTCAGTAAGTCAATTGTTGTTTCCCGTGTTATGTGTTATACTTTCTACAGTATAAGCAGTAGGCCGGCTGGCTGGAGCCAGGCACGCTGTGCTAGGCGGTTATGTGCATGGAGTGTATCAGTGCCCGGTGTCTCGCCGGTGTAAGCACTGATCGGTTTGCATGCGGCGCCCTCTACCTAGAAAAGCTCGCTTAACTTTACCTTTGCGATCTATTAGATTTTTTACGCTTGTAAAGAGATTAATTAACGTAATCCTAATTCAACAGATACTATTTTCATTTCCATTTTCATTTTAAGCACAAAATATAAACCCGTTTTTTATTTTGTGGTGAGCACATTCTAATACAAACTATAAATAATATCAAAATCTAGTTACAGACCGGAATACCGTCGCCGACGGTACAAGCAACGCACAACTAGGTCTTGGCCGAGCCCAAAAATCCACGCACAAAGCCCGCATTGTGATTCCGACGTCGAACGCATAACACTTCGGGGGTATCGACACATTTTTTACAAACCGCCTACTTAAAGAGACAGTGTTCTTGGAAGATATCCTTATTCTGGATGCCGGTCGCGGCGCCGCATCCCCTGTTAAGGCGAAGACTCGCTTGCTAGTGACTGTCACGTCGTCAGATTGAAATCTCCGGATAGACAATGGCATGCGTAGTTCACACCACCGGCCCTCGAGGTGATTTAAAGAGCGCGCCTCGTCGTAAACAAGCGGCGATGCTTGTTCGTTTCCTTCGCAAACCAAATAACTTGTCAACTTGTGCCGTGATTGATTTCGACGAGGTTTCAATGTTGGTATTGTTTTGTGTTGTTTGTTGGGCGGATTAGGGAGTCGTAAAATTGTTTTTACTCATCGTAAAGAAAGGATCTCATTGCCAAAAGCTAACGATTTCTCGTTGAGTAATTTGAGAGTATTGATCTACTGAGAATATGACTAACCTAGAACATGACGTCCATCAAAATGGTATCAAAATAAAATGACCTGCCTCGCCAAGTTATACATATTAAATTTCTTTTTACCAAATAGATAGTATAAAATTACGTCGCGTGCCGCGTCTGTCTATCTATCTGTATTTTCGCTATTTTCTCCTAAACCACGCATAGGATTTAGATGTGGTTTTCACTATCATTTGGAGAATTTCTTTCAGATGGGTTATAATAAAGAAAACCTGTGCAAAGTCGGGGCGGGTCGCTAATTTATTTATAATCTTTTAGTTTCGATATGCGCCCCAGCATCTACAAAGATAACTCTAATGAATTCGATAGCACTCGGTATTGGAAGTCAAAAGTCATACCCTTAAGTTCTGCAGATGGCTCCCATGCTCCAATTCTTCATTTGTAAATGACAACTCGTCAATTGGTTACAAATGAGATGATTTCACAGTCTGTACGTAGCGAAGTAACAAAGTCATTAAGCATTCATGTAGTAGGGTATGGTCTTGTATTATCATGTTTACATGCTTGCCGACTCTGTTATTAATATGTAGTGATTATACTGAGAGGTAGCATTTGTATTTCTGCCGCCAAGCAACAAAGTCTTGCGTTGTTTGAGAAAACGACTTTGATAAAAGTTTGCCAGAGACTAGTCGTATTAGGTGAACATTTATTTATTTAGTCGTATCGTAAATTATAAATACTTCGCCCATTGGGTTGCGTTTAGAAGAGTTACGTAAGTTACAAGAGACAGTTACCGCTTCATATCAGTATAACTGCCTGTTTGTTTATCATAAAAAAAGCATGGGAATTATAGATAAGTATCATCAGTTCATCCCGCATAGGGGGTCAATGTCAAGAAATATCCTACACTTACGTGGGAGTCGCCACTACTTGTTGTTCGATGATATTTTGGCTCCCTGTGCATGTTCTACCAGCTGTACAATAGGGAATGTTCTGAGGAACTTTTTCATATAGATGTTCCCACTGCTCAAAACCACCATCACTACTCGGTACTCATCCTCGCTGTGTAGACCTGAGCTCGCAGACTGAGCTCCTAGCCATTGTGTTTCCTTTGGACATGGGATCCTTCACGAGATATAATAGAGGCGGCAAGGCATTGGTTAGCGCCCCTGGTGTTCATAGGCGGCGTTGATCATTTTCCATTAGACATACATGCCTGTTTCTCTGCCTTATAACAAAAAAGAAAGAAGAAGCGAGCCCTGTTACATAATGTTGTCTGGATAATCTTTTAATGTCATAAATAGGCAACGTCATCTCTAGGACAGAGGCGTGAGCTTTATGTTTGTATAAACAGCCAAGCGGAAGAAAGTGGTCACCGCTGCCTATATACATTAGCAGCAGCAGGGAGTCGTAAGGTGGCATACTGCTTTCGAGCCGGATCATGCTGTGTTATACTGCTGCTGTGTATAATGACTAATTAACAACGCGAACGCAACTATGATCAACGGTATTCGAACTGCGTACCGCCTTATACCGCGTACAGCGTATCGTACCGTATCGCTTATATGGGTACGAATTAATACTCCGAACACGTATCCAAAGTGTGGTTATTCGTGTATTTATCGCGTCTCTAGTGATCTAGGAGCAGTAACCATGCGATGGAGTTTGAAACTTTGACGCTACGTTTGAGAGAAATTGCGAAAAGTTGCTGTGAGTGGACCAGTGGTAAAATAACTTAACGTTTTCTAAGTTTCTTCAATCTATACAGAGTATAAAACAAAGTCACTTCCCGCCGTCTGCCCCAGTATATCTATGAACGCTTAGATATTTTAAACTACAACGGATTGTAATCTGGTTTACAACAATAGATAGAGTGATTCAAGAAGAAGGTTTATAAGCAAGAAGAGAGTGTAGGTAGGGGTAAAGAAGGTGTGCGCGAACGAAGTCGCGGCGGATCCACTAGTACATAGTATAAAACAAAGTCGGTTCCCGCTGGACGTCCTAATGTATCTATGTATGTATTGTATATATCTATGAACGCTTAGATCTTTTAAACTACAACAGATTGTAATCTGGTTTACAACAATAGATAGAGTAATTCAAGAGGAAGATTTATAAGCAAGAAAAAAAGGGTAAGTAGGGCTAAAATAGGTGTACGCGAACGAAATCACGCTAAGTCCACTAGTTTTTCACAAACACAATTTGCCAACCATTTCTTGGCTGGTGTCAAACCCATAACTCGGAGAATGAGATGTTACAGAATGTCAATTAATGTTTAACGACTTAATGTAGGATGCACCAGAGCTGTGCCAAAACTAGATCCACCGAGAATTCGCCCACTAAATCCCATAAGTGCTCTTTGTTGCTAACAAAGTTACGAACAGATAAAATTTTAATAGGTATATGTGTAATGTGCATGCACAGAGACCAATAAAGCTGGGGTCCTTGTCTTGCGAGACGTATGTGGGACTTAACAGTCTGGGTTTTTAGATTAGGGGATTCAGACTGACTTATATTGTCAGCGCATCTGTGGAGACGCCGATGTCTTAAAAGTTTATTTATTTTATTTTATTCGGAAGACCAACAGCCATACTAACATAATATTAGTATTCTTATGAAACAGAAAGCGAAATACAGGTATAGATTTTGGAATACAAAAAAGAAAATCTGTTATACACTTATACCGATAATACATTTTAAATATGTGATTTATGTGTTTTTCTACATATTATACCGTCATGGGGTGCCAGTCTCCGATGTCTTCATTTAATTTAAAGATTGTAATTTCATTGTACTTAAACTCTTTGTAAACAACGTATGTTGTGTATCACATTGCCTGAAGATGAGTAATTCGGAGCCAGGTGCAAGTTAATAAAATTTTTATAATAACGGGGAATTAGTGTACAAAAGGTGATTTAAGTCTTACTAGGACAAATGTAGTAGGGGCTAAATAACAAAATGTTTTTTGTCTTTTTCGTAACAGGTACCAATAATAAGTAAATTCTTATATTAAGTTCTTTTCCCTTTCTGTATGTCGAGGATAAAATATGCTGTAATTTTCACAAATTTCAAATTATTTTCATCATTTGAATGTAGTGAAAAGTTACCTATTGAATTCTGCGGTAATTTTCACTACGTATTTGACCAGTCTTGGATTTTAATGTTTTTTTCCGGTCCCTCACATGCCGCGCGGGAGCGCAACCGGGACATGACGCCGAGATGATGATGATGATGATGACCTACTCGTAGCGTAAACAATTTTTTTTGATGGCAAATCCAAAACATAATCTACATTCAAAATTAATTTTAATTTGTTATAGTGGTAATTTTAAAATCTATGAGTAAATGTACCTCAATGTGCGAAAAAACTATTAAAACAAACTCCAGCAATTCAGTATTAAGAATGTCTCCATCGATGCTGTTGGGCTGGAACGATTACAAGTACTCCAGAGTGAGATACCGTGGCAATAAAGTGGTCCATTGTATCCACTAGAGGCGATTGCGTACCCTCCCTGTCTGGGTACGCAAGTGCACAGATTCCTTGATCGTGTAAAGTGTTTCTTAGACTTCATATTATACAGTTGCTTTATGAACCTATAGTGTCAACTACAGTATGCTTTATGAACCTATAGTGTCAAATATTTTGTCATCTTGACGCTAATGTCCCGGTTGTATTCTCGCACGCGAGGGCCCGGGTTCCGCCTTGACCATGATCCAGGATTTGGCAGATAAGATAATTAGAGTGAAGCGACTGCCATCTGACCTTCGTGACACTGTTAACTGGGGAACCTGACCAGATCGGATCATGGTTACACATTGAGTCGCCTGAATGTGCAGGTTTCATCACGATGTTTTCCCGCACCGTAAGAGCAAACGTAGTATTCAACTAATAACATTACTCAAAAAGAGTAATTGGTACATGGCCGCAATGGGATTCGAACCCAGCACCTTACGCTTACGAGTCGGATATCCTAAGCGCTCGGCCACCGACGCTCCTGATGGTAAGCACTAACCGCACGTAAATAGGACCATGATTCCATTTCCGAACAAATTTATGGAAATATGGAACAGTTTTCCCGGAACACTAATGATTATCAGTGCATCCTCGATTACCGCTTTAAAAACAAATAGTAGAAAAGAAAACACAAGTGAACTATGTTATACACGCAACAGCTTTTAGCTGGTTGTGTATATATTATAAAAAATTATAAAAACTTTCCTAAAAATTTCTAACAGCCTACAGGATTGTGTAAATAAATTTATGCAAACATTTGATTTTAACCCATGTATTTTAGTGGACCCAATACAAAGCCCTGAGGCACACCATTTCTCCAAGTCAATGACTTAAGACAAGCGGAAGTTTCGATAATATTCAACTAGCCACCACGAATATAGATGATTGACTGCAGCGAGAAGTTAATAGCCGCGTCTCATTCACACAAACGTCGGAGGCTATAGGCTAGAGTGGGCCAGAGTAGGCCAAATGAGCATCAATAAATGCACTTCACGTACAAGGAAGCGGGAATGATTTCTGAAGTCTGTACAGAAATATTAATCGTGCTGGCTTTACTGGTGGCTCTATCTGCTTACAATGTGTTGAATGAAGGAATACCTTACACCTCCTATGTGTACGATAATACGTTGAGAGAATTACGATTATTTTTTATCTACACTGACAGTTGACACAATTTTTCATGATACAGATGCAGAGCCAAGATTGACGTGAATAATGAAATTATAGCTAAATTGTATTTTCTTACTTAATTTATAGGGTGTTTCAGGGAGTGGCTCCTGCCGAGGTCGATAGATACTCTAAAGTAAATAATCCTTTTCAGAAATTATATCGGCTTCAACGAGCTCGCCACTCGATAGGTGTGCCTCCTAACACTCTTGGCGAAGCAAGGTTGACGAAGGTCTTCCCCTAGAGACTCTCAGATCAGTTAAACTGTCTCGGTAGCCGATTGGCTCCCGGATTATTATTAACGGCGTCATATTTTTTTATAATATCGTAAACTCTACCATCTCCTCGATATGTTTAACCACGTCACGTGTTAAATAATTTAAATTTTGTTTTTTTCCGGTTTCGTATAAAACATCTCTATATGTAAGTACCTAGTTGCAGCTAGGTTTTCTACCCACCAGCTTCGGTTGGACACATCCATTGGTCAGCCTGCATAACACGTTATATGAGTATCACAATGATATAAAACGTATTGTCTCTCGAACAATTGTTTGAATTGATAATAATAAAGAAAGAATAGACTAGCCATTTGACTTGATAAAATAATGGAATGCCTAGAAAGTGAAATAGCGAAGTAAGCATGAGACATAAATGATTGAATGGTTAAGTGACAAGACGTTTTGCCATTTCCAACGTGACGGCGCAGTATATTACTCTCCGAACGTATAAATTTAGTGATCTAACATAAGTTCCCGTGAGAGTATTGTGTTCAGGCCGAAGCAATGGTTTATCATCGACTTGGCCAATAGGACAGGTAGCCAGTGGCTTCTTTTGTTAGCCTTGATGAATGTCTTCAAAAGCCGGGTGCGTCCCAGATCCCGCGAACTTGCCACGAATGCGCCATCGCCACAACCTCACGCATGCTGCTCGTAAACTGCTGAATCCCTATTTTTGGGCCGTTCGCCTCGAGTCGATCGGATTTCTATTTAAATTTTACGGCATCTTATATTCAATATTTTCTGATTCTTCCTATTTTTGAACCGCTCGGTTTTGGTGTTGCCATCATAATTTAAATAATATTTATTTTTTTCATACTGAAAACGAAAACATTTACATAAAGTAAAATATTATCTTATGTAAGTATACTAACATCACAAAGAGAAATGGTTTGATTTTTGTCGTTTTGTTTGTTGTAATGGATTTTAAAAATTATTTCACCTATATTGAGTTAGATTATTACTCTAGGATAATTGCAATAATATAACCATAGAAATTAAATGTTGCATGGTACCACTCTAACTAATTTTTGTTGTTGTTTGTAAGTGTTGTACTGTCAAGAAAGGGTTTGTATAAAAGAAAAAAGGGTAGGTTGGGGTAAAGTAGAGTAGAGTTAGAGGAGAGATATGACAGCCTAGTCGTGGGGTATATTAAATCGAAACCACACGAGCGAAGTCGCGCCGAGCAGCCAGTATACAATAACAAGACAAGAAAAATAGAACGTAACATCAGCAACCCGCGTAAAATGTGACATAAACATTGATAAGTTCGCACGCTGTCAAGCGTGAAAATAGCCGCGTCTATCGAAATCTCAGTACCAGGATAACAAGTAGACGTTGTCGACGTTATTAATTGAAATTTATTGCGTCTCATCCTCAAAACGGAACGACGAACGTCACTTACGGTCCGGCCGGCGTCACCCACGCGATTTTGAAACGTATCATCACAGCGACACAGTTGGGAACCGTACGTAATATTTTGACGTCTCCGTTCCGTTTCACATTATGTATGTTAATATTTATTGTCGTTGGACAATCGAAGATAATGCTCCACACTCATGTGATTTAAGACAATCGTCGCTCGCTTTTGTTTCATTGGATTAAGTGTTTAATATCGCTAGCCCCTTTCGGGTAGGGCTTCGCTGTGACAGTCGTACTACTACGAGTCAAAGCTGAGTCTCAAATGGCTGGAGCTGTTTGGATTTTTATCTATTACTAGGTGGCACGGACCAATTTCGTTCGCGTGGTGGTCTACTTCTACCCTCCCCTTCCCCTACTCTACTCTACTCCTACCCTATCCTACCTCAACACCTACTCTACACATACCCTACACCTACTCTACTCAACCCCTACTCTCCCCTACTATGCCCTCACATACCCTACATCTATCTCATACCTACCCAACACTTACTATTTCCTCGATATATTTTCCTTCAAAACTTGCGAATTAACTACCTATCTCTTTCACACTCGTGCAGTTGTTACGAGCTTGCTAATTCGCATAGGAATGCGTATAATTAAAAAATACGGCCCATGTATTTTTACGGTTTCGGATAGAAGGCTCTAAGATAACCTCGATTACGCATTACGTAATCGTGGTAATTAGAGCCCACAAAGACGTACACTAATTCTGCACAATTTGTTCCAAATGTTTATGCAATTTTGCTTTCTATTCTATACAGACAGAAAGCTTATTTTGTATTTGTAAATAAACGCGCAGTGCTCGCGTGGTACCCCCATAGTGTCGCCTGTACAGTCGCCTCATCGTGTGCGCGCCAATAGGATGGACTGCACGTTTTCTGTCCGGTTGCTAGGCGGTGACTATGCGGGCATGATGCATACGAGTTTCCTGTCCGGTTTGTAAGGTACTTAATGTCAAATTGAGATAATCAAATAAAAATGGTAGTATTTAGAAATCTTCAATTTTTATTGCAATCCTCTACAACAAACCTAAAATTTTAACATTACAACCTCTAATCCTCGATTGAGATAGATAAAGACGTAAACGTGAACATTCCTATGGACAAATATGTCCTGTTGCCTTTAATGGGCCATTACGGAAGTGAGCATGGTCATATTGCCCCAAACAACTCCTGATTGTCGTGACGTAGCAACGTAGATAAGAGCATTTGTGGAGTGACCATCTTCGCTGGTGACGTCACAAGTGCACCTCAATTGCCCGAGTTGACGTTATCTAGGAATTCGGGCAATCACGAACTCCCACTTACGAGTTAAACTGTTTCTGTGTCGTCTAAGAGACATTGTTGGTAGGTATAGTAGATCTAGAATTGTTTATATCTATCTACCTAGACTACTTTGCTATTTCCATTTTTACGCAATACAATATTTGACTTAGCTTTCCAGATTGCCTTTAGAGTTTTTAAAAGTCTTCTAACATCTGATTAACGTAGGTATGCGAAATTTTGATTTAGGGTGAGGTTTTGAACACCAATTTTAAGGACTCTACAAGTAATCGCTGTCGTGGTAGCTATAAGAAGCAACGCTTTGGGATATATTTTTTGCATAGGTAGAACCTACTATTACCTAACACGAAAAGACAAACAAATATCTATAATATTCCCAGCGTTATGATGCTAACGTCGTGCCAGGAAGCGATAATGTATTGGCGGAAATCGCAATATTGACAGCCAGCCGCTTGACCTAGCCTGGAACGGACGGACTATGACAGACTATTATTGGACGATCCATAACTTACGCCTGTGGGCTACATATACACATCGGTACATAACGCTCACGCGTCCGTCCCAGTGGTGGGGTAGGCAGAGACTATGGACCGCCACTTTGCTCTTTACCCTTCACTCACTCACTTCTACTGACTTTGCTCGTGGACTGATTTTCTAATTTACGTTACAAGCAGAGTTTTTAGGATAAATTTTTGTTTTTTTATTTATTATAATTTATGATCCTTTATAGAGTTTTATTAATATTAAGCGGGTCTCCTGTACGCAATTTTCAAAAGTGGTTATAAAATTTGTTAGTGAAGTTTGTTTGTTAGTAAAACGGTAGCGTTTTAGCGATAGCAAAGCTACCCAAAGCTACCTATAGGCTTATTAATTCAAACGCTTCATAATTTCAATTAAAATTATTTTTCAAACCGTCTTTGAAACCTTTTAAAACGTATAATATATTTCGTGAAAATTTAATTTTAAATTGGGAATGTATCTGCAAAAACTCACATAAGAATTTTCAGAATGGACTCTACCTACATCTGTATAGTTACCTCATATAGAGCCGATGTCTATTCCGCGTCTATTCCATCCCAATAGACGAGCCATAGCTACAGGCCACACTTCTCAAGCCATTTAATATGCAACCCGTATCCCGCTACCACCTATCTATAGAATAAAAACTATTGTGCAACATCTCCGCACATACAAATTAGTTACCAACAGGCCGTTAAATTAAAATTCAAGGAAAGACATTGAACCTGTGAAGCCTTAGCCTGTTTCTAACTTCCTAGTTCGTAATCGATGAGTTGTTCGATTTCGACAAGAAAGCCGTTTCTAATCTGAATATAGGTAATAATGAGTACGATGTCCTTTGCGTTCATGTATGAACCCAAAGTTACCGTAAACCGGGGCTAGCTTTCCATCGGGGGTAACTGTAACAGTTTTGGGGGCTACTTTACGCCTAAATCTGGACTAGATATCCTGTCTCATTTGCAGAAATTGAGTGTGTGGCATTTGTAACAATGGCTCCTTTAATCCTGCCTGTGAATGTGTGGTGTGCGAGGACGACACTGACTAAATTTCTTTTTTTTTTAACTTTTATTGCTGCTCGTTTTATTGTGCTAGGTAATTATAGTATTACCAAAGCTGATTGTCAAAATATGATCTCATTTTTTATAGTAATCACTAAAAATGAATTAAATCACTTTTTGTACACTAGTTCCACTTTATTATACAACTTTTATTAAATTGCAACCGGTTTCGAATTACGCATCTTCAGGTAATTTAGAAACCGATTGCAATTTAATAAAATTTGTATAATAAAGTGGAACTAGTGTACAAAAAATTATTTTATTCATAATTATGGAGTTCCATCACGAAGTGACAATTAAATACAAAGTGTTAAGCATACTGTTGCGTTACTTACTCAAAAGATGGCGCCGTATGTCTGTTAGAACGCGCTAATGGAACGTTTGTGCGATTTAGCCACTTGTCTGACAATTTATAGGTTGCGTAAGGTTGTGTGATTACACAACTACATTTAGGTATCAAATTAACAATTTTTGAAGAAGAGGGCCATTTTTGTCGGCCTTCTTTTCTGATTAAATAGATTTTAAGATTAGGTACTTTCATGGTAGAGGAGACAGTATGAAGGCCCCCTGACCACCAGCCGACATCACGTTGAGTGTCATAATCATTAAAGCTTAGAAAACGTAATGTCCTCGTGTAATTATTTAAATTCTTAAGTTATGTTTAAAATATTACTAATTGCGCTATGAAACGAACGCATTAGGCCACCGACGCTCCTCCTCAGTAATATTATGCAAACCTCTCAATAATATGCAAACCCAATGCAAGCCACATACATAATTTTTGAATATGTCTTATAAACTAATATGAACACAACTGTAGTACCTGGTGGGTATGTTCCTTCGGCAAGAGCAATCAAGCTAAAATTTGTATAGCATAGTAAAGCAAAAGGGATTACGATGAAAAAAAAGGCTGTTATAAGTTTGATATGTGTATCTGTGGGTTTCTATTTCATAGTAGCTCCCACACGGATGCACCGATTTCAATGTGTTATTTTTAAACCAGTTTAACTAATGAATTAAATCACTTTTTGTACGCTAGTTCCACTTTATTATACAAATTTTAATAAATTGCGACCGGTTTCGAATTACTCATCTTCAGGTAATTCGAAAGCGGTAGTGTAAAAAAGTGATTTAATTCATAATAATGGAATTCCATCACGAAGTGACAACACAAAGTGTTAAATAATTACTTAGAAGACTGATTACGTGCCTTTATAAGTACCCTCAGTGCAAATATTCTGTGAAGTAAAAAATATGTTCTTCAACGAAATATTTTTTTTTTGTCGACTCGATGTTAATGTAACCAAAACATGCTTTTAATATCCTTGTCACCAACCACATTTTAATACCCTGACAAAGAAGCCACCCATACCTGGGGCATTTTTTAAAATATATATTTATGGATGGGGTTAGTATTACCAAAATTTCTTAGAGATCTGATAGCCACGGGGCACATTATTCTATTGGCGTAAGAAAAACTTACAATTTATGATGTAAAAAAATTACATACACAAAACTTTCTCAACCTGTTCAATTACAAAAATATGTATAGAAGTGTATAGAATTACAAAAACATTTTTTCTCTCCGCCATACAAAGTTAACGTCATTTAAAAAAATAACTACGTTCAATTAAACCTAAATTCGGTTGATGTACGAAAAACAAATCAGTAAGTTAATTTGTATCAGAGCGTCAAAATATAAACATCGTCAGGATGTTCAGAAAATAATTTGTGACAAAAATAATACAGAGTTCAATACTCATTCACGGCACCCACTAGCATACTTATTGATGCAATCGAAAAAGCCTAATTACAACGTGCTAAGGTTTATTTTGGGAGTAAACGTAGCACATCGCTACGTATCGGCAGAGGGCGTACTGGACGCATAGAATTCCATTTCAAAAATAGAACGCCAGTGACAATGAAAAGAGAATTTAATAATAAGTAATATTCATTATCAATTTTGGAACACGTTTTCGACAAAGTCAACAAATAACTTGCAACAACGATGTCTACTTACCACGAAAATGATTCGCTAGAGCTGAAATTTGAATAAAAGTCGCATAGGCCAATCGCATAGCAGATATTTCGTGTACCTAAAAGATGGTATTTTCAAAGGAAATTCAGAGTTAAGACAGGCGCAATCGTAAAACACACCGTTTTCCTTTCCCACTGACGCCTAACCTAGTTTCAGAACTCGTTGTTTATTTTCGAAACCGATTCGCAATAAAATATGTAAACAGCTACAAAATCAAACAAGCACATGATTCATCTCCTGAATCAGATTTTTAAAAGCACCGGACATATACCTACTTGCTAAACACGATTTCAGGGAATGCATTACCGACTTCGAAATTTGACCGTTTTAAGGAACGCGGAGCTAATTATAGATATTAAGTTAGTGTGAAAAATGTACTTGAATATTTAGGTAATAATAAGGATATAAATAAGTCGTTATTAATCGTCGAGGACTAGCTACTTTACGTTAACACAAAAAATGCGGTAGCCTTTCCTTATTTGTTTGACATTTACACAATAGGTTCCACAGATTTCGATGCATTCTTTTAAAGTATCAGAAACTGCCTCATAGTGTGGCATGTGTTCGATGCAAGGTTTTTCTGAACACTGAAACTGCCCAACTCGCTCGAGGCGAGGTGACGCTGAATTCCGCTCCAGGTTACTTCAGGAAACCATTCATTCAGATATCAGCCATTAAGTGGAAGCTCTTTGTATTTAGTGATAGAAAATCGTTTTCACTTGTAGATGAAAACTTAATTAGTACTTATTTTAGAAGATTTTTGTTTATATTATTAAAGAATGAATAGAAATATTTTTATGGTACAGCTACAAACAATGAAATGTTATTCTACAACAGTAATGACTTCTTTGGAACAGGAATACAAACAGAAAATTTCTCCAAAGCTATAAATGATTCGGCCAAACCGCAAACTCCAAACGCAGTCTATATTGACGACTTAATTCAACAATCTATTTTTGACATTTATTATACAATAAAACTTGGGTGTAGAAAAAAAAATAGTGTTTGCATAACGTGTATGATAGCCAACTTCTTGGTAAATGCGTTTGGTATCGAAATAGATTTTCAGGGAACATGTGGGTTGTAGACTGTAGCTTCACAAGTCATGGTCTTCCGTCTAAGGGAAATGCCGTAAATCAAATATATTACTATTTGCATTGCATTATGAGCAGTATATAATAACCACCAGTTTTAAAGAGAACTCGAAAGTTTCCTACTGTATTAGATGTCCCTATATTTGAATCTCTATCCAGCCCACATCTAAGATTTCAAAAACATTTCCACTGATTAAAAATGTTTCAACACACAATCTGTAACGCCTAAGAAGTACATATATCTATAGGTACCTACCTAAATAGATAAAAGCTAGAAAAACACGCGAATACAGGAAGAATCAAACAATTTGAAAAGGCAGATAAAAGTGTTTTTAAAAACAGTTTATGCTTTTATTACGATTTCCCAGGAAATTAGCTAAGATCAAAAAGATACGAGTATACTACGAACACAAGCTTAATAATTGTTAGCAGACTCTCTCTAATGACACGATAAATCTAATTTCAAACGTTCTACCCACATTTGCTAACTAGATTAATCGAGGCATGTACTCGTTGAACTATCTATCTGAAAAAATAGGGTATAGAACAATGTCTATTTCCTCCAAGTTCCTTGTATATTTGGGGCCGGATTGGACATAAAGTACCTACTTAAGTGTAGTCCGAATGGTCACGGTCATGGTCGTAGCTTTCATGTTTGCCGATGCGTCTGAACTGTCACTACCATGACAGCTGGACATACCCGTTTTGGCATATTTTCAATGTAGTGCGGAGTGACGCTCTTGTTAAAATTAGTTTTACGGGTTCCTATTGCGTTCTAAATGTACCATCGGGATTTTATTACTGAGAAGCTGTTATTCGGGACTTGGTCAGCTTAGGTATAGTCCGGTAAAAACCCATATGTATTAAGATTTTGATACTAAATAAAAAAGAGAAAGTATTAAAATTTTGCTGGAATGAAAGAGTTTTCTTCTTTCATCAATGCCGGTAATAGACGATTCTGGAATATATTATCTTTAGTATAAATATTTTAACTACTCAGACACGGCCAGTGCGGAGGGGTGACCGCTTCAGAGATTTGCACTCAGCGATGGGTCAGATTTTCAGGACGACAGATTCTGAGGAGGTCAGTTTACTTCGAACGCGTTGGTTCCTTGGCAACCACCCACAATGGGTCAGCTTATTACTGTCGTACGGAAAAGCAATCGGCAGTTGGAGTCCCTCACGGCTGTAGGATATTTTGAGAAGGTAATATTGTCGTATAAATTGGTAATAAAATATTTTAGTAAAGTAAATAAAATCCTAATACCTAATTTTTGTTTATCTATCTGGATACGCGGTATATGTGTCGTAGCCAAATTGTTAAACTAGCCGGTTAAATTAACCGGCTGGATTTTTATGCTATTATCAATTTGAAAATTTGCCAAATTCATGACCTTTGAAAGTAACGTCTTACAAATGATATTGCCCCGACTTTACAGAGCTCCTCCATGGATTGTCGCAATGGTAACCTAAACCTAACCGAATTAATACCTAATACAAACTATTATTTATGTTTGAGGTTATTGTAGTAACGTTAGCATTGTGACAATGTATGGAGGAGTTATATAAACTCGGGGAAATATCGTTTGCTAGGCGTTAAGAAATTGTATATTATGAATTTGGCAAATTTTCAATTGAGTAATTGTTAAAAAAGCTAGCGGTTTATTTAACCATCCGGCTGTGACATATCTAAAACGACCTAGTTAAACTACAGTTACTGACTGGCTTCTGACTGTATTTAGGTAGTGTTGGCAAGCTGGAGTGTTAGTAACCTTCAAGAAGTTTATACACATACGTGGACTTTGCATTCTTGTCATTGTTTAAAAGACCATACGTTTATATTAGTATAAATATATACCTGGTTAGGTAGGTAGGTCAATTATCAATTACGTAAAAGCTTAGCTACGAATGGATTCTAAGTACTAACATTTGATTTTAATTTGCCGTGATATTCTTCGTCATAATGTAGAACTACGCAATGTAAATAAAATAAATTGTCGTCACTATTACATGTTCACCTACAAAAACATGAACACATTAAATCGTACATGTCAAAATGTACGCGCACATGTCAAAATCAGAATCTCCCTATACGAGCAGACCGGACGCGATCTCCAGTACCAAAACAATCTCCTTGGCGACCTCCGTTTTTTCTTCAGCCATCATCTCTCTCCTCGTAAATCATCGACATTATATTGTGTTGTTTGTAATGTTTTCAAAAGCGCGCGTTTCCTACGGAATATAATACATTTCGGCTGTTACCCACGGAAATTATCCAATGGTGGGTGGGAAGCGTGCGCACGCGATCCAACAAGAAAACAGATTTTTTAGTGAATTGAGATGTTTTGTTTTATTCGAATATGTGTGTTATGAAACTTACTTATATTTCTTGAGATCGGTATATATTTTTAATATTTTATTCTATTATGTATATGCTTCAATGCTTCTAAAATGTAAGAATAAAGTAATAAATAATGTAATAATCCAAACTTTAGGTAGGTACCCAAAGGTTGGATTTTTAACCTCCATGTAGTGAAATAGTCAATACAATACATATTAAGACTTATGTTAAAAAGATTAAAATTTTCAAATTGAACTATTGACATCTGATGTCAACTTATAACGACTACATATAACAATAATTGCATAAAATTTTATTTTATTGCATTCGGAAGAAAAAGAGTTATAGTTTACATATTGCAGTTGGAACCAATATCAAATTATTATTAATAAATTATCGCGAGAAAATTGAGAATCAAAAAGCATAATCTCAAAAACCCGGCTGTTTATTACTAGTCAAGCTTTAATTAATATTAACCCAAGTAATGACACCACACTACTAAAGAGTACAGGCGTCCGTCACCAACATCGAGTGAGTTCAGTGATTGATTACTTCACACTCAATGTTGTTATTACATTAGAGGACCGATTCTATTAAGATTAGATTATGATTTACAAGGGAGACAGAGACAGAAATGTATATAAATAAATACTTAAGTGAATTTACTTAGATTTCTGCGACCTCAGAAGATTACACAGTAAAATCTTATCAAGATCATTGTAATGAACGAGATTAGAGCAAAACTAATCTTGATATTATAAAAACTTAGTTACATAATAATAAGTAGGTATTTGTATTTTCAAGCCTCAACATTTTTAATGGGTAGTGTCAATGATATTATAAAAAAATACTTTACTTCAAACGAGCAGACAGGGCGCCTGGTGGACATCAGTAACTGTATGTTGTACTTGTAATTTAAACTTTGGTATTTACAATTCCAGATCTACTGTATCTATACCATGATCTGACCACTACGCTAGTCCCTCTTCGCTATATAGAATTCCTTGTCGTAGCAACAGTAACAATTTGACTCTAGATATCTATTAAACAAAACATGATTTGTAAATGCGACTAAAACAGTTTTGTAGTCATAAAAGTCATATTATTTTCAACCAATTGCCTTTCTTGTTTATAGTTTATATAGTTTATCGTGCACAATAACAGGTATACAATATTGACATAAAGAAAAACAACAACAGGTACAGCTTATTTCATAAGAAATATCTTAGAGCAGACTTTTACTTACTTAGTTACAAACTCTTAGTTACTTTACTTAAACTAGTTAATAGAATCAGCGCCCAGTGGTCCATTTAATTTGGTGCCAATGATTGAGAGCTAATAGTCGGGCTGTGGACGTCTCCATTCGTGGGCATGCACATTTTTTGCCACCTTCCGACCACGTGCAGGGCACACGTTGCCCCGCGCGGAGATGAGCAGCTCTGTTGAGTCGCTGTTGATGCTAGATTTTTATATTCTGAAGGGGTTTTAATATTTTTGGGCTTTTAATTTATAGGTATTGATTTATTGAAATTGAAACTAGAGAAGATTTTAATAAAGGTTGTATATTCGATAAAAATTGAATTAGGTTGCACTATAATTTCTCAGGTTTTTTTTTTAATAATTTTACTTATTATAACATCTAATTAACATGAAATAAATAGTAAGCGCTATCTTTTTTATTCATTCGACTCCTGTTCGGTGTCGAAAGTTCTACTTTTGCGCAAGTAAGTAAAGTATCTTCCGATTATAGCGGAGTTCAAAATAAAGTAAGGTTAGCTTAAACTTAAAAAGTTATGTAATTTTGACCGTTTTGGACGTTTTGATTATTTTATACATACGTTACTTTTTCCCAAAAATTTCTGAGAGTGATTTGTAACAAAAAATAATATACTTTACTAAGATTAGTAAATAACACTCTAATTGAAGTTAGTTATTTGGACTGGCCATAAAGTCCATGGTATGTCTCCTAATGACTACTCCACACGGTTCGCTATGCTCGAGACAATAAAAACACATTCTTTGCCACGTGTTCCGCGTTAGGACGTCTGTTGAATGCCGAAGATCTGCCGCGAACCATCCCTGGACCCCTCGCCTTTTGCTGAGACAAAACAGTTTTTTCTTTCTCTTTTAATTTGTTCCAGCAATTGTCTTCACATATGACTTTTGTGACAACAGATTTCTGTAGCTTTTGACTTTTTTAGTTTTACATACAGCGAAATCAAAGAGTCCTACGATCTAATGCAGAATAGAATACTGTCATTAATCAAAGCTATACGGTGTAAAATGCATTCGGTAAATTGTAGCATAACAAAACGTTTATTCGGTCAAACGTTGATCGGTCTGAAGTTCTTTCGAAAACATGTACGGGACTCCACAGTGGTTCCTAAATGACAAACGGCGTAGGTATTATTTCCATGTAATAAGTAATTCAATTTTATTGCATAAATTAAATTAAATTAAAAATTATTTATTTCAGGCTCATGGTAGTCCATAAAGTTAGCATAATCAAATACAGCAAGTTATTTATTGTCGTGGTCTGATCGCCGAGTTCTATTGGTTCAAAATACCTATACAAATACGAATAAACAACACTAAAGATTAAATCGATGTCCTGAAAATACTGATAACTATGTAACTATAGGATTTTTTTTTTATGTTATCCGGCAGACAAACAGGCATGCGGGCCACCTGATGGAAAGTGTTCACCGCCGCCTATGGACATCAGCAACACCAGGGGTGCTACCAATGCATTGCCCACCTCTAAGGAAACCTCTAATATACCTCTTGAACGATCCCATGTCATAGTTTAAAGGAAAATCTGTGGCTGGGAGCTCATTCCACATCCGAATCGTACGAGCGAGAAACGGTCTTTCGAATCTTCGCGTGGACGAGTACCCAGCCCACGGCGGGTGGTGCGATAGCGGAATTGTGCTGTGGGCACCACATCAAACAATTCCTCAGAACACTTTGACCTGACCTAAGGTGTTCAGTGGTCAACATGCCGGTCTGCCACGCAAGAGGTCCCGGGTTCGATTCCCGGCCGGGCAGAAATTGAAATGATGAATTTTGATTTCTCTTACGGGTCTAGTGTTCTATGTATAATAAGTATGTATTAAAAAAAAGTATTTAAGTAGTTTATCAGTTATCTAGCACCCATAACATAAGCTTTGCTTACTTTGGGGCTAGATGGCGCTGTGTGAATTTGTCCACGATTATTTATTATTTATTTATTTACTTTAATCCCCATTGTACAGCCGGATACACATACACACAGGGAGCCAAAGTCCCTTCGAACAGCCAGTGGTTCTAATTTGCTTATCCAATAGATATCGTCTTCAGCACAAGACAAGGCCGGTCTCTGTGGAGATCTCTGGTGGAGGTATTGTCCTAATCTCCACGCTTCCCCAACCCGGCTGCCAGACATTTGAGTGTCGGTAATACTCGACAGAAAATACTGCAGCTTACACAGCACGGAGGACGGTCTGCCTAGATGACATTGGTGGTCTTTTGCGACATCCGTCAAGCTAATTAACCGACTTCCAAAACCAGAAGGTTATTAATTCGTCGCGTATACTGTACAGATTTAGTATGATTATAAATAATTTAATGTTTTTGTTTCTTCTATTTTATATTTTGCATAGGCTACCTTTGCTCATCTATGTCATAAAACTTAATTAATTTCTGTTTTCTAATATTCAAACTAATCACCGAGCTACTTTCCAAGAGGATCGACAGCCTATCATTGCTGTTAATTCTTTGCGAATTCACGCTTTAGAATAGTTTTGAAACAACAGTCTATTCATCATTTTCACTTGCTTACCCGAAGTCTACGACTGAAGAAGTAGGCCTGCAACACCTACATGTAATAATTATTCACCGATTTCTCCGCCAATTTTGGGTCGATATTAATTTTTTTTTGGTATTTTTACAAGTGTAGTAGTGAGCACGCCCACCATTTGCAGCATAGTTCCCCATACACCGCAACGCTGGTGAAATCAGAACAATGCCTGCGTCCGGTGCGCAGACGCGGTATAAATTGCGCCTAATTGGATCCAAGTTGATTTGGGAGAAAGACAGCTTCGCTAATTGATCGACACACAAAGTAGCACTGTGTAATTTGTTGGGCAAGGCCAAGTTGTGAGATACTGCTCTGTCTTACCTTACACGATCTAACAGACGATATTACATTAAATTTATAAAAGCAATATTATATGTTACATGAACTAGTTTAAAGACAGGTTCATAAATCAAAGCGGTCATAATAAACTTGTTTAATAAAAAATAAGCTAATAAAATCAATACAAGGAGAAATAAAGACAATTACAGACATACATTATATTCATATTAAACTATCTAGTTGCAGGTTTTAGAAACAAAATTAAGTTAATTAAAAGTTTGCTTCCAATTTTAAATACAACGCAGCAGCAAGGGCTGGAATTTATTTCAGTGTCTGCAATTTATTTAGTATTATTTATTTCGGCGCCAATTCGGAATCGGCGACGGCGTCGCTTACACATAAAAAGCGTTAAGGTCTAAATTTGGCTGCCACCGGTTATCACGCCGAAAAACAATTCGTCGAATCGTGATTCATGTTCAATATGAAACTAATTACGTTTAACATGTATATCCCGCCGTTCTATATTTAATTATATCTTAAAATAACACAAATCGGCTTACCAACTTCTTGGAATGAATACAATCCGCGCAAGGGGAATCCGCGAAACCGGGGTTGTCGCAGAAAAGTGCCGTCGCTCGTTCTCAAATGTTCGAACCACCAACGTCACAGTCACTTCGGCACGGTTCAGTTCGGTAATCCGTCGGAATGACTACGTGCCTGAAAGTTTCAGGAGGTCAACTCACAGCTGTAGGGACGACCGCGCCGCCCGAGCTTTGCGTAAAGACTGGCCGCTACTGAAGACCGAGTCCGGAGCTTTCAGCGGTCCAGCGCGCGCGCAGCGAACCGCGCGACATCTACCCGTCCTTTTCATCCGCACGCGCATCGCACGCCCCGATCGCAAATTGTTTTATCCCCATCTCTTTCTCGTCGAATGTCGCCCCGTGAAAATTAAAGGAAAACGTAACGCGCACGTTTCGTTACGTAATTGACAGTGTTCACTATGATTTATTTGTCTTGTGATTAATTATTTTGGTGTTTTCGTTTTGTTTTATTGACTTTGGCTACCATTCAATGAAACGTGTCGAGTGTGTCTTTTTGCAGCTGCCCCTCTCTAAGATTTTAACAACACTATTAAGAAATAACGTAGGATCAGAGCTTTAATACTAACGCTAATTCGTCTTATATTTAATTTACTTTATTTAATATTGTAGCCTCCTCTAATTTTACAGAGTTGCGCCCTAACAAAATTTTCATTTGTTAATTACCAATTCGTTAAATTTTCTCTGCGTGATATTTAACGCGTTTTTTGTTATTGTTGCTGTAATTATATTCTCTTATATTCTGTTCCATTTGTTTAATTTTGTATGTATTCCGTAAAACGTTATTTTAACAAGTAACATTTTGTGACATTGTCGTGTCACGTATTGTACTATTGCGGTTATTAATTATTATTTATTATCACACATTTTGTGCCGCGACTGCTAAATGCAGCTACTTCGAAATATTGGGCGACTCGTTTTTTTATTATTATTATGAATTGGCTTGCATATGATCTCAAGTCAGCTAATGGAAAGCAATGTAGCATGCTTGCCTAGCAGATACCTATTCACTCTTGACTAAAGTATGCTGTGAAACCCCCTAGGAAAATTATGATAACATTTTCTTGACAACCCGGTTTAAGGCTAATAATTATCAATTAGTATCTACAACTAGCATTTTCTGCCTACGCCGTGTGGATTGTGGATTGTTAAGGTCTATTGATATGATGCGATGTGCGGGTAGATAGTAACCCATTTGATATAGGTAATGAAGTTACACCATTTGACGGGTTACATTTTTATTATTATTCTGCGCAGTGATAAACGAGCAGCGGTAACTGCCGCCCATAACATCTACAATTAATGCATTTAGATGGCTGGAATTGTTTTTTTTTGTTATACGGCTGTCATACAATAATGCGGCCAGCTGATGGAAAGTGCTCGTTTTTATGTTTTAGTGAAGTTGTTATGCTCATTTATCTTAGGTATACAAATCAATGAATATAATGAATAAGTTGGTACAATATCATAAGTACGTACAAAATGTATTACTTAACATTTGTTTATGCATAAAACTTAGTTTAAGCTTAGAATTGCAGTGCCCGTAAGGGTTCATAATGTTTATGAAACATATTAAGCAATAAATAAATAAATAAGTATACCTATAGCTACTGTTCCTCCAAGTTCCCCTTCGATCCCGCGCACCGGCGCCCGCGCATCCACAACCCGGACGCAGCGAGCGCGTTATTGCCCCAACCGACGATTGTAAGAAACCTAAGTACCTATTTTCGGAGTAGGAAATGAATTTCCTCAGTGAAACGTTCCGGGAAGATAATTTGTAGATTCCACGGATCGACTGCGTCCGTCTATCCGGCTTCCGCTATACTCGCTATACATTTGAGCGAGCAGAAAAAGAAATGCCGAACACTTAGCGTGATTAGCGTCTGCGCAGCTGCTTAATTTGAAGAATAGGAAAGGTTTATTACTATAGCAACGATTAATAATATGAAATCTTGACCCCTTTTAATTGACGAGTTAATTTATGAACCTAACAACACCTTTGAAATCAACCAAAGTTCTATTCAATTAGCAATGAAATTGGGATTTTGTAGGGCTAAAATGATAGCAAATATTAATAGAAAACCGTAAATCGATGTACAGGATAGCCGTTTGGTACATGGGTACTTTATGTTAAAACAATAATTTTGAGCGGTAGTTCCTTCTCTATAATTTTATTAAAAACGATTAAATAAGCTAATTTACAATTCTTTGGAAATGGCCAATCCGATTACAATGAAACTTTTTAGATATAATCAAACAATATTAAGATAACTGGTGCATTCAATTTTATTGTGATAACTACTCTGTTTATAATATTACGCCTGGTTAAAGAGACTAAATTTAAATTGACGACACCTGAAATTTATTTCATTTTAGAGATATATCGGCATCTAAATGTAGTCATAACAAATAAAATATTAATATTTTTTATTTTTTTATTTAACAGTTTATCATACATATAGACGACACAACAGGCACTACTTATTTCTAAAAGAAATTTCTTCCAGCAGGCCTACAGAAGAGATATGTGATAAGTAAAGCAGATCCACGTGCGCGATATAGAATACATACTAAAATACTTAAACATAATTATCTTCTCAAATAAATATAATAAATATAATATAAACTTAAAACAATGTGGATCCGGGGCGTACTCTTGCTCACTGAGCTTTTCAACAGGATTGTAGCTACGGGGCTTATACCTGACGCGTGGCGCGTAAATATTATCACACCAATCTATAAAGGAAAAGGCAGTGTGGAAGAGTGCGGCAGCTATCGGGGTATCAAACTTATGAGCCACACAATGAAGCTAGTCGAACGGATTATTGACCAGAGACTTCGCTAGGAATGCTCCTTGTCGGAATGCCAATACGGCTTCAGGCCGGGCTGCAGCACCATGGATCCAATCTTTGCTCTCAGGGTCCTCCAGGAGTCCCATTGCAGTAGGAGTCAACTGTTGCATTACGCATTTCTCGAACTGCAGAGGGCTTTCGACAGTGTCCCGGGAGATTATTTGGTGGGCTCTGAGAGCAAAGTCTGTACCCGAGGCGTACATTTGTATTATACAGGACATGTATGCCAATACTGGAGCTGTAGTCAAAACCATCGTAGGTCATACTAATCCCTTCCCGATTACTGTAGGTGTTCACCAGGGCTCTTAGTCCTTAGTCCTAGTTAGTAGGAGTCCTTACTTGTTTTGCATTGTGCTCGATGCCCTCTCAGCGGAAATTCAGGACATGCCTCCCTGGCTTATGAAGTACGCTGACGACATTGTACTGGTGAGCAAGCTCAGGCAGGACCTTGAGACCAGGGTAAACACGTGGAGGGACGTGCTAGAAAACGGTGGTTTTAAATTGAACGTCGCCAAAACAGAGTATATAGCCAGCTGCAGTAACACCATCCGTATAGGTAATGAAACTGTTAATAGAACAAATAAATCTAAACACCTCGGATCCGTGATATCGGCCCCGATGTCAAGTCCCGAATCTCTGCAGCTTGGGTCAAATGGCGCGAACTCATGGCAGTCATATGTGACCCTAAAATCCGTGTCAAGCTTAAAGGACTTATATACAAGAGTATAATTAGACCTGTGATGCTCTATGGCTGCGAGACATGGCCAGCGCTGACGAAACACGTTCGCGAACTTCACGCCCACGAAATGAAAATGCTGCGCTGGATGTGCGGAATTACACGGCTCGATCGAGTACGTAATGAAGACATCCGTGGCAGTCTTGGCGTGAGGGATATCGCAGACAATATCGAGGAGGCTCGCCTCGCTCGTCACGTGTTGCGTAAGCCTCAGGAATACGTGGGAAATAGGTGCCTGAACCTGCCGGTATCAGGAAAAAGGCCCCGTGGGCGACCCAAGAAGCGATGGATTGACATCGCTGAGTCGGATGCTGAGCTTACGACGCGAGGATGCCGAAGACCGGGCGAAGTGGAGAAAAACTTGTGGGAAAGCGGACCCTAGCAGAGGCCGGAATAAGCGCTAGGACGATGATGATGATGATGAAATATAATATAAACTTATAATTATAATACAATATTATGCATACATATATATGTACAACTAGATAGAGATAGATAATGGTCCGCGGGGGCGCGGGGCAGTTAGCACAAGGGACGTTTCTCACTGCGCCCGCGGACACCGCGGACTCTCGGAACAACGCACACGAGGTTAATTTACCGATGATAAATCCCGAGGTGGAAGCTTGAAAATGTTTGCTAAAAAAATTAATAGAAGCACATGGGTTTCCAAAGTGTAAGCCGTGAAGAGGAAGGAGGGGCGCTGTGAGGCGCTCCCATTTTCTCGTCTCGAAACTAAACTTAGATGTTCATTTGTACATATTAAATCATCATCATCATATCAGCCGTAAGATGCCCACTGCTGGGCATAGACATCCCCCAGAGATCTCCACAAAGAGTATTGCGCCTTCCGCATTCAGCTACACCTGTGATCTTTAGCAGATCGTCTGCACACCTATTGGGAGGCCTACTCACGCTGCGTCTTCCGGTACATGATCGCCACTCGAGAACTTGCCTGCCCATAGACCATCTGTTCTGCGAGCTATGTGTTCTGCTCACTTGGAAATCATTCGCAATAGTGCGCTTGCGGATCTCGTCATTCCTGATTCGATCGCGCAATGACACTCCAAGTAAAGCCTTTTCCATTGCCCTTTGGGCGACAGTGAGTTTTCTTATAAGGCCCTCAGTGAGCCATAAAATAAATATGAAGAAAAAATTCTATTTTGCACCGTATTAAAAATCCAGATTTAGTTTTAAAAGCCATTGGCATAGATTAGGTATCTCGTCTCGGGATATTATACTTAATCTTGGGACAAGTTCGGGCATAATAGCGTGTGAATTTTTTTTCCGAGGAACGTCATCAACTGACGTATCGCGAAAGAAAATGCTCACTGCCCGGCGCCCCGCACCCCTGCGTTCATTAACGAAAAATCACCCTACCTCACCTACCGCAGGCGATATACCAGTTATGTTGTCGACCTATAAATATGTTTATATTCTGTTTTTAAATAGGCCCCTTGGAAGTCCTTCGCCGATCTCGCCGCTAGGCGCAGCGATCGAACGAGTTGGTTTTAGCAAGCCCGCAGGAAGTTCCGAAATTAGCCCCGACTTCGAGCCTGCGTGTTTGTTTGTTATCGTTACATTGTTGAACAATCGACGCCCGTTGTTTACCTTTGCCGCGAATGAATACTCCTCGACGCGAGCCAATAGCTACGTTCACCGGTTACAGCTATAATTGCTTTGATTTTAACCCCCGACGGAAAAGAGGGTTGTTATAAGGTTGACGTGTGAATCTGTGGCGCTGTGGCTCTCTGTCTGTCTGTGGCATCGTAGCTCCCGGGTGGACGGATCTCGATTCAGTTTTCTTTGTTTGGAAGCTAGATTAATCAAGATGGTTTAAAGCTTTATTTCATTGAAATCAGTTCCGTAGGTTAAGAAATATTAAAGTTTATCTATACTTGGTTAAGGGTTATCAGAAATTGCTTTGCTTTTTAGAGAGAGGCAAACGACCAAAATCTGATTGATCTGGAAATTCTCAAAACGAATGGGAAAATAAGGATAAAGCCATATGCAAAAAGTAATTGTAATTATATCTAATTAAAAAAAAAGAAGATCTTATGACAAAGTATGCCAAGTTTTTTAAACGTCATAGAATATAATTCATAAAAGTCATAACAAACAATCTGATTACTGTTTCGTAAGATAAGAAAAATATTAAAAGGGTCGTATTGAACGAAAAAAAAATATATTGCAACAGCTAGATACTTTTTACGGGATAGTTTAGCTTGATCCAATAGGGAGGGATACAATACACCCAGTAGTTACTTTATAAGACGTCAAACGTCTTTTCAAAAATTATGATTGTTTGTGTCATGGAACACGCAATCTACCTCAATAAATATTAAGACTGATCAGGCCTAAAGTAAAGCCAATCACACCTAACTAGCGGCGGGATACCTTTCGCTAGCGCGTTTTAATTTACGCCCAGAGCCATCTCTGGTACACGTAAAATAGCGATGTCCGAGCAACACAGCTGTAAAAGCTCCCCTAACAATGACTCAATGAGTCCAACCCCGCTATTTCAAACATCACAAGTCTTTTAACTTAATCAATGTAGAGCTTACTTACATTATTTACAATTTATTTTAAAGTCTAGTCTACTAGTACAGTCTACTGCAGAGAGAACTGACCCTCCATTTAGTTTTTACTACATTTAGTGTATGCTATGGATATATTAACCAAAGCCAATGAAATTTTATAGATGCGATTTAGGAACCAATTCAGTGCCACAAACTCATCAACCCGGTGACGGCGTCGCTGTTATTGACAACAACATGACATTTCAAAATTGCGGCAAGTTTTAATTTCGTCCACCGGGTCAGATAAGTTTGTGGGGATTGATCGATGTACAACACAAACGCAATTCTACCTATTCGCGATTCTACACAATATGGATTCCGCACAACTGTCATTCAACACATTATTTATTCCACGCAGTCTTCAATTATACACAAACGCGTTTCTTCCTGTTCGCGATTCTACACAATATTAATTCCACACAACTGCAGCTATTCAACAGATTCGCTATTCCACATATTCGTTACATATTTTAAATCATCTCATCATATTGGCGTTAATGTGCCGGTTGTCTTGTCGCTCATAAGGGCCCGGGGTCTGCCTTGATCATGATCCGGGATTGGCAGATCAAGTAATTACAGTGGAGCGACTGCCATCTGAGCTGTTACCACAGGAACCTGAACAAATTGGATCATGGTTACCTACACATTCGGTCACCTCTCCCCCTAAGGGCATCGGTTAGTATTCAACTAATGGACACAACTCAAAAAAGAGTCATTGGTACATGGCCCCAGTGGGATTCAAACCCGGCCCCTTTTCGCTTACGAATCGGATACTATAACCACTAGGCCATCCATGTTTTTAAGGGCAGGTGGCCCATTAGTGTATTGTTAATTTACACTAACAGACCAAACTAGAAGTCTCATAATAACTCTGATCCAACTAAACTGGTCAACGCTGAGGACCCTGGACTGCCATTCACACATTCTTCAACGCTGGGCACCCTGAGAATGGTTGTATTAAAACCTAAGCGTAGAACTTGACCAGGGCCTATATAAGTTTAGTGGACCTAGTAAAGGTTGACCAAGGTCAAGTCTGGTCAACTAACCTGGTCAACCAACCTAGTCATCGCTGGGCACCCTAAGACTAGTTGTATACCCAAGCTTACAACTAGAAAATGAAAATGAAAATGAAAATAAAAATGAAAAAGTATTTATTGAATTAGGATTACGTTAATTGGAGATCATCAGCCGGCCTACCCGCGTCGCCCCCTGAGCTCGAAACAAATAAGTAAAAAGAATGTCAACTGCCTGTCAGTATGCCGCGTCAGTTAGGAAAATGACCACCTGTAGGAAAAAGAAACGGCAAGAAACCCACAGGTACATTTAGATATGATTACATTGCATTGATACATTTGTCAATTTAATTTGAGTGAGCCTGTCTTGATTGGAATATGATGTGAAACAAATCCCCCTACCTGGATGAGCTCGCTTAACTTCCCTTTGTTTTCCGTTAGATTTTTGACTTTTGATAAGAGATTAATTAACGTAATCCTAATTCAATAAATACTTTTTCATTTTCATTTCATTTTCATTTCATTTCATTTTTCAATCCGTCAAGATAAAAAAAAAAATGAAAAATAAAAAAAGACCAGGGCCTAAGTTTAGTCGAAAGGTTGACCAAGGTCAACCCCAGTCAACCAACAAACCATTGGACCAGGTTTGTTAAATAGGGTTGACTTGGTCAACCTTTACTGGTTCCACTAAACTTAGGTCCAGGTTTAAGTCAGCCAGTCCCGGGTTCCCAGCGTTAACAAAACATGTGGAATAGCGAATCTGTTGAATGGCTGCAGTTGTGTGGAATTAATATTGTGTAGAATCGCGAACAGGAAGAAACGCGTTTGTGTATAATTGAAGACTGTGTGGAATAAATAAAGTGTTGAATGTCAGTTGTGCGGAATCCATATTGTGTAGAATCGCGAATAGGTAGAATTGCGTTTGTGTTGTACATCGATCAATCCGTTTGTGGCACTGTACCTGTACCTATCTATGCCTGTGGGTTGTCAAATTTTATTTAGTATTTCAATAGTACTTAGATCATACAACCCGTACCGTGCAATTTTGAAACAATATATTTTAACAAAAATCTAACAAACCACTAACATATTGTTGATCGTCATCATCAATGGCCGTGTGGTGTCCGGCAGATTAGAATAGCATCATCCCTTACACTTTGGGGGTGTCGTAAAAGGCGACTAATGTTTTCGAGGCAGAAGGTGGAGTCTCCGTAGCCTGAAAAATGGGCAGCAGCATTTTCCATTGCTATATTTATAATAATGCGTTCTCCAACCCGCCTGCCAAGCGTGGAGATTATGGCAATAACCTCCCCTTTCGTGGACCATAGGGCTAAGGGCTGTGATGATGATATCCTTACATACTACCATTTTATGTTTCTTTTCATTTCTGCCTGGCAGAGTAAAATATTGTACATACTAAGAGACTAACCAGCTAGGACCTCTGTACTCGTAGACCAGGACAATAGCGTTTTAAATTGAATACATTCTACACTTTTTGCAATCTTGAACCCGTCTGCCAAGCGCGGAAATCGTGGCACTATCTTCAAATCCAGCGATTGATGTGATGTGATTAAACATAGTTATTCAGAAATAGAAATATTGATTGAGAAATGCCATTAATCATTTAATAATCAACATCATCATCAGGCGTTCCTATTCGCCGCTGGATCTCAATTCAGCCTTAGAGGCCCTTCATCTGCACGCCATTCTCTACTATTCTACAATCATAAAGAACTAAAATATCGCATTTTAGCCATTTTTACAAAACAAGTTTAATTTATTTGAAGAGTTAATTTATTAATATATTACTCAACTGATTTTCGACGCAATCAAAGCGCATATTTTCACCCTTAGATAAAACAAAAAAAGGTTTCGCCAGCTAAATGTGCGCGCATACGCGGTACTACTTTAAGAGCATAGACTGAGCCTAGATGTTTAATAATAGATTTCATTCATAGCAATAGTCCGCGTTATGAATGTGCGTAAGGCGACTGGGGCGTTACCTTCTAATCGATCTCTAGATATAAATTTACGCTTGTTTGAGACTTCACACACTGGTCCGTGCTTGCGAGACGATAAGAAGTGTCCGGGAACTGGATGGGTGACCGTTTCGTTCTTTGAAGCTAGTCAAATTTCAACACCGCAACGAGCTCCCCACTCCTCAATCCCTACAGGTGTGCCTTCTTAAACCGTTGGCGAAGCGAGGTTGACCAAAGGTATTCCGCTGACGGCCCTGAGACTGATAACAGACGATAACAGTCGGGAGCCGATTCTGTTTCTCTCTATGCATATTAGGCGATGCAAGACTAGCTAACATACTAGCTGGGACCTCAGTAGAGCAGAATATGGCTGCATTAAAGCAAAAAGATGGATGATAAATGTTGTACATCTGAATTTTGAAGACAACCTTGCTAGCGGCTGGAAATCGAACTAAATTGGACAGACGGCTTATAAGAACAACTCCCAACAAAAACAATGTCAGGAACGCCATTCTTCCTGAAAGGATGGAGCGCTTTTTATTTCATTTGAATTGAAATAATTAATCAGATTTTCGCTTAGCTTAAGAAAAATCTGTTTACTTACCAATAGGTAATATTACTTACGGAAGTGTAGGAACAATTAAGTTGAATTTATTTATCCGACACCTATCGGTAAGATTATTACTCCAGTGATGGTAATCAGAAATCACTCTACCCTCGTCTCACGTAAATCGTCCATCATACAATAACGTACACAAATCACCTACCTACTAAGCACTATAAAACTGCACTTGTTTATTAATAGAGTTCATTCATAGCAACCGCTCTCTCCCCGAAGCTGTGTGGAGGTTACCGTTTTAATCGATAACCATTAATTCACACCTACTGTATGAATGAGTGTTCGGTGAAAATGGGCTAGCCACTTGCCACCGTCTATTTCGAGAGCGTTTTGAGTGAGCACGGAAATGAGCCGTTGTTTGTGTGTTTTTGTCCGATCGACTCTAGTACCGGAGTGTGTTTTCATTGGGAGTGTAGTCCAAATAAATGGAAAGTACGAGAGTACTTTTTCTATTTCTTTAGAAAAGCTCCCGCCCGGGGTTTTAGTCCGCGGACAATTCGATTACGACGTGGGATTCCCGTGGGAAGTACATTTTGATTATTGGGATAAATTATAGCCTGAATCTTTATATTGGTAAACATAATGTCGTAAAGTCGTAAGCTTGGAAGGTGGAGGCTTCGGCTTCTTCCGCGGGAGCATGATCTAGCAGAAGGTAGCAGTCGAGCGAGAGTGGGAGGATGACCTCTCACACCACCGTTCTGCAAACGCATAAGAGGAGTTACAAGACGGTTGTACGACCGTTTTCGCTCTGGATGGTGGACAGTTTCGTGTGGGGCCCCTCTGCCTGCACAGGTCTCCACCTTCGTTGGATGGGAAAGGCTCAGTGCTTCCGGCTATTCTAATTCGCCTCTCGCAAAGCAAGCATGACGGGCCCACCGTGTAAGGCCGGTCGCTGGAGGTGTCGTGGATGACAAGGCTTCGGCCGCTCTCACGATAGCTCGATTCAACCGCGATGTAGGAGCGCCGCAGGGTTTAGTGGGTAGTTCCCGTCCCTACAGAGCACCGCCCTCATCAGCGCTCCAGGAGTTCACCGGCAAGCAGGTCACTTGATGGTAAGTGATCACCGTCATGGACATGAATGAGAGTAAAATGATCTTGGCGTTATGGTCCCGGGCGCGACAGCCCGGTGTCCGCATTGTCCATGCTCCGGATTTGGCAGATCAGGTAATTATAGTGGAGCAACTGCCATCTGACCTCCGTGAACTTGCTACCAGGCGAAACTGACCAGACTGGACCATGGTTACACATTCAGTCGCCTGAATGTGCAGGTTTCATCATGTTTCCCTCAATAATGAATAATGCGTCCATAAACTTGCGTAATTCTTATTCGAAATTCGTTAGTTTGGCCTAGGCCAATCCCATATTCCATCATCCCACTCGTCATCAAAACAGTACCGATCTATTACATCCGCTATAACATGCACATTGCCTGTTAAATGTATAGACAGTACGTTTTATGCAGATTTAACCATTCCTTGTGTACGTAAAAAAGATAACGGAAAACGAAAAACCTGTAGGAATAATACATGCGCATAACATTTAAACAGAGGTGGGCGGGCGAAAGGTCAGTTGCACCTTTGTCTCCAGATAAAGTGCTATTTATAATAAAACTAGCTATTTCACTTGCTTTTGTATTCACCTACTCGGTTTGAAAACACTAGTTCGTCCTATTTAATATTTAATTCTTTGCTCTGAAAATAATGAAAAATGCGGTCCGCCTATTTTGTGCTCTGTAGGTATATTATTGAAAACCGCATGAACATTCGTTTAGTTGTTTTTGAGGTTATCGCGGACAGACAGTAATACGCCGCGTGAGACTTTGTTTGATGTAGTGATTGATATACTTGACACCGATTTTACATATTCGCTATTGTTTCGTAGAATTCATTGGATTCGTAAAATTTTTGACGGCATGAAAAATTTTGGATAGAAAATGTATCTTAGATATCTATTATTTATTCCTTAAAAATACGTATTACTTTAATCACAGAAAAATACGTTTTACTTTAAGAACATAATTATCAACACGCATCCAACAACCCAATACTCCATTCTAAAACCGAGTCTCCCAGCAACAATATCTCCTATCTCCCACACCGCACTGAAAGACTAACCCTTGATACGCCGTGGAGCCGGAATCCCCAAACGAAATGATAAGTTAAAACGCAGCGGAAACAAGTCTCGGACCGCGGAAACGATTAATAGTCGGGAGCAGATACGTGCTCACGCGCATCCGTCCTTCAGAAACGCGTGCGGTACAGTTTTTTCAAAAGTCCACATTTAGACGCGACTTTTTTTAGGCTAACTAGGTATCCGCTGGTTGAAATAGCTAAGTGCGATGCTTAATGATGTCCTGCTTGGCTGCTGTGTATGGAAAAGGGATTTTTTGTGAACGGCTTTGTGAATCCATTTTCTCTTAACAAACGTCGCAAACACGCATGTAACTACGACAGGTATTATATTTTGCCAGGACCCTTAACATCAGTTGATTCTCAAGTTTACAACCCTATTAAATCTCGTGTGACTAAAATTGGCAAACATATTTCTGAACTGTTGGCTTATTTGAAAAATTCCAGTTTCAGCGGTCACTTGTTAATGATATGCAAAATTAAAGTTTAAAAAATATCTAAAATCGAGAATAATCAGTTTCCAAGACCATCGAGTTGAAAAACTTTTAAGTGAAATTTTAATAATAAATTGTACCATAGCAGGAGCAGATATTATTTACTCCAGGAACTGATATCTAACTTGTAGGTTTTATTAAAATTCTCTTATTCAACATCGTGAACAAAAATTTATGAAAGCAGTGTAATCACACCCTCAACGAGAATAATGAAAAAATTGAGGATTTTCGCACGAAACTAAAAGTACGTTTCGTTCTCAATTAAATTACTAAAAATAACAATAACTATTTTTACTTTTTTCATCAACCACGTCTTAATATAAACTAAGCTACTACTAAACTAAAAACCGCCGTTTTAGCAATACTGAAAATAATCGCTCTCAAGCGTTATCTATGAAAACTTTGCCATTTAAAAATAGTTCATTGCTATTTCCAGACAGATTTTTGATAATCTTTATTTTATTAGCGCAATCTTATTTTTTCCTAAAGCTGCAGCATTTTCACCCCTTTTAGGGCCAATGCAAAGTCCACCTCCACAGTAAGCGCGCCTTGTCACAGAGCGCCCCGTTGTGACAGACAGTAGCGGTGCATAGGAAGTCATTAGTTACGCGGCGCGCGCGCATCGCGACAATGATACTCACGAATGACGATTGAGAATTAGCCGCGGACGCATCAAGGGGTAACGGGACGCCCCTGATCCAGTTTAAACCGGAACCTAGAACCGGAAACGAGGAAGACTCGGCATAGATAGGCTGATTGATACATTTGCAGCGTAGTTTATTAAGACTGTTTATTTTTTTTAAATTGGACATACGAGTACCTATAATTGGCTTAATTGTGTCTACTCATTATAATTATTTGTTTTATAAGCTGTTGGTTCTCCAATAATTTTTTGAGTGTTGGGGCAATTGTTTTATCTTTATCTTTTACAAGTAAATCTCCATAGGTACGAATTTGACAGTTCTTTCGATGTAGTTAGTGTCCGAGAGAACCTATAGGTACCGATCTTCACTGAGCAGGAAAGAATGCTCGCAAATCTTCGCTTTACGAGCTATAAAGAATGGAATTGTTGGCTTTTAGATTGCCCACTTACGCTGAAACGTCGTGTTCAATCCCACACTTGCAACCTTTATAAAGTGAGAATAAAGTGCCATCCAAATCTCATTTAAAAATCCAAAATTCGCAAGTCATACTAAGTAGGTATAAGTAGTAAAGTATTCATTTATTGGACTGAAATGTGCAGTGTTCCTTTCACCACTCTATGTTTAAAATTGTTTATTGAAAAATGAAGCTGTCTAGCTAGCTAGAGATAAACCATGGCCGAGAGAAATAACTGATTGTTCTTTTTTGTTTTCAGGCGATGCGTAGTCGCTCATCTTTGCTGGGAGATAATTGTATGGATTGTAGGCGGACCCTGTGCCCCCGCATGCCACGCGGAGGCATAACCGGGACATAACGCCAAGATGATGAATCGTATAGAAGTTTAGGGCCCGCGAGTGACACTGGGTAAATTATAATTTAAATACTTTTTTTGGTGATTGTAATTGCATTTGTGATTTAAAGTGCCTCATTGTGACTTTCGAACATCGATTTGCTCTAAAACCAATGGAGTGGGGTATCAAAATAAAGGGCATCAACAGGCAATATCAAATATATATACAACATATACACTTATAATATAAGAACCAACAAACATTTTTTTTTACGATAAAATTTTCCCACAGACTATCGTATCAACGGTACTCCAACCACAACATGTCATGTGTAAAATGTCTCCCACAAGTGCAGAGGGCAACGTCTTCAACCTTTCAGAATTTCGACCTTATGTCTTTACAATAGCGTCGTTAGACGGTACAGTACAAGTATACATATTATAGATATTCTGTGACAGTACCATGTGAGTTTGCGTATTCCGCTCGGGCACTCTTAATCAATCAAGTAATCTGTTAAGGAGTGACCTTGATTATCGAAGTCGGTCGAGGCATTGTTCGATGTGAGCAAATTAATTAGCATTGTTTCCAATACTAATGTTACTTTCCTACATGTGGTAGTAGATGGAATCCAGCCTGAGGAGTCCTGGGATGTAGATGGTGTTTGCCTCTATCTTGTAGCCTTACAAAGAGGACCCACTGTGAATCAATGACGATTTATTTGAGTTCGCGAGGTTGGCGCCGCCAAACAAGAAATGAACACAGAAATTAAATTATATTTATCGAAATTACTTTATCTACTGAGCCGGATACAGGCAACTCAATAGTTGTTTGCAACTGCCTGCCTGATCTCATCATCTTGGCGTTATTGTCCCGGTTCGGTCCGCCTTAACCATGGTACAGGATTTGGCAGATCAGGTAACCATAGTGGAGCGACTACCATTTGACGTCCGTGACCCTGCCATGGGAACCTAACCAGATTGGATCATAGTTATACATTCAGTCGCCTGAATGTGCAGGTTTTCCCTCACCGTAAGAGCATCGATAAGTATTCAACTAATGTACCTAACTCAGAAAAGGGCCTCCGAAAGGGGTACCTCTAGCTTACGAGTCGGATACCTTAACCACTCAGCCCGGTGGTACCGACGCTCCTCGGGAGGAAACGGAAGGAAAGGAAAAGGAAGTGATCATTAAGTGATCACCGCAACTCAAAGTAAACCAAAGTAACTCGTAGTATAGTGCGTTTATGTATTTTTCGCCCTCCGCATTCATTGTAAATACCTATTCCTATTGTCTGTAATGATTGTCTGTTCGCAAATTTTTTGAACAAAGCTAGTCGTATTACCTTCATAAAAACTAAACCGTACTAAACGTTATCAACCTGTAAGAAATATAAATAAATAACGCAACGTATACTGCGCCAACCAGCGCATTCACGGGAACAGTAGACACATACTTTCATCTCGCACGAAAATAAAAATAAATAACAGGTCAAGATTGAGCGAAACTTCCATGCAGAGAGCTCCGTACAAATATAGGGTTTAGAGTTTTGTTTTGTACAATGGGAATCTAATGTAGATCTTATCTATTATTTTTCTCATACAATTTATTTTATTAGTTTGTCGGTAGTTTATAATTTACTATTATACCGAGAAAAAGAAGAAGTGTTATTTTATAACTATTTTATTATAGAGATTTCTATTTACATACAATAATAGTAATTCTAATTATGTGAAAAAAATAGTTACTATATCTAAATTACAAAAGAATATTTACAAATAAAAGCCCCCCCAACTCCCTCGTGAAAAAAATGGTAACACTTATTGTTGGATTAGAACGAAAAAAGAACTTTATTCATTAGATATAACTTAAAGGTAAAAAAAATAAATAATAACTGGCGTATTAACACGCAGAAATGGCGAGACCGAAACATAGAAAGAAAAATAATAGTAAAAATTAAGGGAGTTATTTCCGTTTGCGACCGACAAAAACCACTTTCAAATATGGAGAGTCAATGTCTCATCGTTTAAGAAATAAATAATGCCAAAAGAAGAACACCAGTTCGATCCAGGTTGGCGAAAAAGCCGAGTGAAGGAACCGAAAGTCGACAATTTCTATTTCGCAGTCGGCTAGTTTTCTTTATCTCTAGATTTATTGTAAAATAAACTAATCATGAAACCAGTGTTTTCATACATAGGAATTTATCCGTACAGATACGGATATTAAATAATAATATATTTGCAGGATTAATATTGAATTGAATCGGAATAATTAACTCGGTGTCATTTGTTTATATTTAGATTTGACATTTATCTATATTTGATAAAAAAAAATCTATTTTCAAACATAATGATAATATTTAGAACATACCTAAAATAGGTTTCACCATTATTGTAATGTACATAGCCTAAACTAAATAAAGTATTTTGACTTTTGACTATAACAGCCGATTCGAATTCACGAAAAGCTACCCATAACAGCCAGACTTCTAGCCACCGCAATATTATTTCATTTCTGTGTACTGAACTGAATCTTTTACAGAATAAAAGACTAAATTCCTCTACGATTCCGCTCTATCTTCCCGCCGTACAGCGGTACCCTGAAAATGATAACGTCAAACTGAAGTTTTCCAAAAATGCGTGCGTGAACATCCCAAATATTGGGCGGCCGCTTGCGCAGGCTCCCAATTTATTTCTGTTGACTATGAGGAAGGAAAAGCGGGTCACTCGTCCAGCGGTGTCTCGGAGCGTGACAGGAATGTTGCAGGAACAGTGTGCAACTGCACTTACATGTTATTACAGAAATAAACTAGAAACGTTTATCACTCTTTAAAACTAGTGTCATCGATGTTTTTAATTTTAGAAGTTAGCTTGAGAGTCTCATTGCGTTCTAGTCAGGCCTCCTTACTCTAGATGACTCTTCCTTGAAACATCGAGTAATTCTTATACGCGAATAATACCTGAAGTATACGCGGAATTCTTAGATTACAACATTATTGACAAAGGAATAATGACTGATACTGGATATGTAACATGTACTAACAAAATACTAAAACAGCTTTAAAAATATTAAAAAGAAAATGTAATTAAATTCGGTTAGAAAACATACGACTTAGGATCTTAGACATATTAGTTTTAAGATTGTCTTGTCGACCTCCGTGCTAATCGAAGTTTACCTTCGCTATTTTTTTGCAAATAGGACGGCCCAAGGAAATTCACCCGAATTAAGTTCTAGAGATGGGTGCTAAATAACGTCACGGTAACTTTTCACGAAGGAACTGTTACAAAATCACGTCATAACATAAGGACCGTCCGTGTCTCTTCATCTATAGTTTCCCAATCGGCGGCATGTGAAGACAATAATGAACGTGTCGTAAAAAAGTACTAACATGCCGCCAATACTAGTGATGTTATTTATTATCCATTTCTAGCACTTTATTCGCGTGAAGTGCCTAAGAGGCAATCCCATTAGCACAAAAATCAGGTAATACCGCCCTGTCTAATTCGGAATTTCAAACGTTCATATCTATTTTATTATTGAATATATTCAAAAACTAGTTTTCTATTCGTTCTATTCGTAAATGCTATCTATTAAAATAATTCAATCATGCCTGTTGACGTCTGTAGGGAGGTGATTGTAGATGCAGCGTTTTATATTTTTAATGTTTACCCATTTGTAAATAGAGCGATCGTTCTTTTAAACTGTGAATCGGTATTGTATGTATTGTATCCTGAATAATGGTATGTTTCTACTAATTTCCGAATACAGGAATTATTTTCATGAATTGCGCACGGACGCTTTCTATGCTTGCAATATCTAATTCTATCCATCTATTAATATAATAAAAGTATTCTAAGCGATGCAATTTTGTTGGAGGTATCGAGACCCTGGTCAGCAGTCCCAAGGTCAGTGCAATAGCACTTGATCAAGATGATGGCAAGCCAATTGATCGGACTTAATACGCATATTGACTCAGTACAAGAGTCATGTGGGCCAATTTTTATAAATTACTTCAAGAACAAACCTCTTATAAAATTAAAAAGAATGTAACATTTATCATGACATCATCATCATCATCATATCAGCCAGAAGACGCCCACTGCTGGGTATAGGCCTCTCCAGAGATCTCCACAAAAGGCCGGTCCTGTGCTTTTCGTATCCAGCTGGTACCTGCGATATTTACCATGTCGTCGGTCCACCTTGTGGGAGGCCTACCCACGCCATGATATCATAGTTAATATAAATGTGAACAACAACAGAACATCAAGCTTTTACCTAGCCTAATATTCAATCATTCGTTTGTTACAATTTTCCACCTTCAATCAACTTTTTAGCTGCTTCAATCTGCTCGAGGATCCACACTCTCTGATCGTGACATAATCTTCTATAATCGCGGATTAATTTCTTTCAAAACCTTTTGCTTACCTCTCGAATGCGAACTAAACGTGTCATGTTCAGTTCACCTACTGCTTACAGACGTAGAGTCATGTGGGGTAAACATACGTAACGTAGGTATAGCAGTCTCTGTAGAGTCATGTTTACCCCACATGACTCTACAAAGACTGCTATACCCACATCAATTCCAATTAGGAACATTCATTCGTTAATGCTAATTATTTCGGTAGTCGTACTATACACTGTGTATGTAAACCCTCACTGACTGCCAAACAAAATCATACAGACAGTTTACAATATACGTAATATATACTATTTTAGTATTAGTGTTTCATTGTTTTATAATTGTAAATATTTTTCTGTTACTTTTACAAAGGTATCTACACACTATTACAGGGCTTAGCTACTCCTAAATGACTTATACTATTTATTGTACTCATCATCACAGAAGGCATACTTAATTTTTTAAGTTATAATTAATAATCGTTATCCATTTCACATATACACGCTAACAGCTCGTGAAAGAGTAAGATTAATTACTGATATTTTGAGTCGAATTTTGATGTAGTTATTTATCATAGTTAAATTCCGACTAAATTCAGACCGTGTTTATCGTAACCTAACCTAACCTAACTTTGCTTTAGTTAGTTTATGTAATTTTGAGTCTTGCACATTTATATGGTATGCGCGCTAGTATTGCATCGTGTGTTGTATTTATAACACATATATATAGAGCACACTGAAAGTTCTGCGCTCCTGGCCGCTCATAAATATTTGAATTTCGTAGTTATTTATTCAAAAAAGGTTCTAAGGCGATGATATTCTTATTATTTTTAAAAATTGACTCTCTCCGCAAGACTGCACTGCTCGTCGTCAAAATGCTTTAGGGAGGGACGCATCCCATTTGAGCACCGTAAGGCGTTGGTACGCAGAATTTTTTCATGGCCGTATTTTTCTCCATGAAGAAATTCGTGAAGGTCGGCCCTTAATTGTGAACAGGAAAATGTCAGGCAATTAATTGAAGAAAATCAGCGTATCATCTATAAAGAGATTCGAGAATATTTGGGAATGGTGCGAGTCACATTCAAAAAATCTTACACCATTATTAAAAAGTTACAAAACATTGTTGCCGTTGGATTCCACATGAACTCGCCTCACAATAAAAAACGGTTGATTGGTGTAAAAAATGTTGTAACTTACGATCACGGACGTTCAAATGCTGTTGTGACAGGAGATTAAACATGGACATATTGTTACATAACACAATAATCCATCCCTATGTTGTCGTAATTATTTTGTTCGTATTTTAGTGCAGCTTTAAAAGTTTTAAATATCCCGAGCACGGACGCTCGCAGAAAAGCAATTCAATGTACTTTTCTCTGGCCTTTTTATGCAAATCTCTGACGTGATAATTCCATCCAACGACTTTCCTACCGTTATTATTTTTAAAAGCATTCTTATATGTTATATATAGTCGTACAATTTTGCAACGCCTTAACTATATTACAATAAAAATCCATATGCTAAACTAATATGCTCTATATTTTTACACTCATTGTTATATTGTACTCTAATCTACGTAAATAATAATCTTGTCCTCGAATAGTGTTAATCGCAGATCTATATAGCAGGAATATTATAAGTTTTCTTTGACTGCTAAAAGGCTTAAAAGCCGATCCAGTCCAGCCTGCGAAAGCGTCGAACCTACAACCAGAAAACCAGCTCAACAATCCGTTCTGAAACGCTTCCATCAGAAAACAAGCTTCCGTGGCCTACCTGGAAGACGCTTAATAGGCTGCGGAATGCCTAATGGACCCAGGTTCAAACTTCTTTCTATGACTGTGGCGTATCTCCGCAAACCATGGGCCACCTCGTCTCATGCTGGCTTGTTCTAAAACATATGTCGAACAAGGTGTAAGTAAGTGGGAGCATAGATATTCTGTTATTACGTTACGATAGGAAGGTATTCTACGGTGCGAGTTAAGTCCATCGACTCGATAAGAAGAAGATCAGCTAACAACTAGCGAGCTAGCTAGTCTATTCTCACTGTCACTGTCAAATCTGTATTTAAATTCTCAGTAGAAACGATCTTCAACATTAAATAATTTAGTAAGTTTAGATAAAGTCTTGTCATTTTTTATAGATTTGCGGCTACAAAAGCTTGATGTGTCGCAGCACGAGAATAGGCCCCCGTGTGTCCCGAAAAAGAAAATTCTTCCACTGTCTCGATTAGGTAGGTACACCATTCCCGAATCTAACAGATAGGTATGTATAGGGTACTTTTTTAAAGTACTTTTAACCAGGTATAAATATTTCCCACGGCCCAAGTATTCGTGCTACCCAGTCGATCGGTGGAGAAACATCGAAATCGCCTGGCACTGCGCAGTTGGCATAGCATAAGGCCGTTTCGAATGCCAGAGGCCAGAGGTACCTATTATTCGTGTTTTGCCGACCCCGTAAACCCCCTTTCACAGCTTCTATTCACATTCAAACATTCGTTCGTTTAAATCTATACACCACAATACAAGTTTAGAAACAAAAGAAAATGGTGGGGTTTGGTGGAGAACAGCCTTCGCTGGTGTGCCAGTACAGTTATTATTCCTTTAGACGTATCGGCATTTTACTGTTATGTATCGGTATAACAGTCACGGTGGTCAAATGGCAATCGCTCTACTGTAATTACCAGATCTGACAATTCCTGGATCATGGTCAACGCGGACCCCGGGGCTTGCGCCCGTGGATTTTATACCTTAACTTTATTTAATACTCATTTGCTCTGACAAATAAAACCGCAAGTTTACGGTTTCTAAACTCAATAAAGGAGACAGTAACGGCTTGGAAAATATATGACCGGTAGTATAAAGGCACAGATTCAGACCCTCCATTTATTCTTAGACACTTTAAAATTTGTAGCTTCGCTAGGCGATTATCATTTATAGGACGTTGTACCTAATGTTTCGTGTTAAATTCACTTATTCTAAGAAAAAATTAATAGAACAATATCTATAAACACCCAACTGTAAAAAAATTAAAAGTGAACATCGGGCAGGTTGTTGTAAGTAGATAGGTATATGTATAATGCAATATTCGTTTTTCGGGACCCATTCCGTGTACCTATTTCTATAAATTATAATGCTCCATTCTTGATCCAATCTTTGTTTGTAAATATTATTTTTGAATAAGTTCTCAAATGTATTTTTAACAAGCTTTTATACTTTAACTGGAGACCATTTACGATCAGAGGTTCTTGTCAAGACAAATCAAAAGAGCCCAAACTCGATGGGCCCCGTCATCGTCAGATCTTGAATATCATCCAAGATAGGTATAGTACTCATTAAGACCTTTCCAAAGAGCCCAAACACTATGAGTCTTTCTCCTGGTGTTCATTAGTTCCTATGACTACCTTCCAACTTCATCATAAGATCAGCACTATAGTACCATGTTAATGTATTATCATTCAAGTTATATTAAGTAGTTATAGCAAATTTCAGCTCAATTAAACGCCGGGAAATGGGTCAAATCAGGCTTGCAAGATTTGTCCCGAACCTACATACATAGTTACAAACATTGCAAGTTAAATAAAAGCTTGTGAAATCGGCCCCGCCTGCGTTTAAATTGTTTTAAATATCAAGCAATCTTTGTTTATAAATGTTACGTACAAAAATTGTTTTTCTAGCTGTTGGCGATACGGTGCTGCCACTGTCAGACTGTCAGACAAACACACATACACACACAGAGAGAGAGAGAGAGAGACGTCTATCTTAAAATACCCTCCGTTTTACGTTGGGGGTATTTTGATGATTTAATTTCAAAATTGAAATGAATCCCTTTGTTATTGATATTCGGGTATTTGCCAGCCATCAAACCCGATGAAGAAGATGCAGTCTACGATGGAGCTTCTGCCTATTAGGAAAGGTATCCGACGACGACGGACAACCGATAAATTGTTATTTAAAATATAATAATGTAAATGATACACATAAATCATTTTATAAAATCCTCTAACCTAATGATAATGATATAACTGTATTACTATAGAAAATTCAACAAAATATCGATGTTGTAAATACGGCGACAATAATTTAGGAAGGTACATTAGTAGTACCACGCAGTCCAGGCATCTACCAAACTTTTGTTCTAATGACTGAAAATATGACTTAGGTATTAAGCTTTAAGTATATAAAACTCGTAAAAGTTTGATAATTAGATAAGTACATTTTGTTTGGACAACTCACCAAACATAGAGGTGCCTGTGACTTTAATCCTTAATACGTCTCTGCACAAAATGAGTTCTCTCTGTTACATCACAAGTGTAATAAAAACTAATGTGATCATATTTTTACAAATAAAAATCACTATCAAATCGTTAAACTCTGACAAATGCACTCGGTTAATGGATCCTTGCAAATTATGGCAATAAGCTGTTTATTATCGCGTGTCATGTTCCAGAATGTTTGGACTGTAGGTACCTAAATGTTCAATAATCCCATAGGAGTTTTACATCATCATCACAGCCCATAATAGTCCACTTCAGGACTTAGGGCCTCTCGCACAAAAGGGGAGGTTATTGCCATAATCTCCACGCTTGGCCAGCGGGTCGGAGGAAAACGCTGCTGCCCATTTTGCAGTCTACGGAGACTTTAGATCTTATGCGACAAAAACATTAGTCGCCTTGAACGACATCCACGTGTGCAAGGGGTTGGTGCTATTCTTCTCTACCGGACACCACACACAGTTTGACATTCATACATATAATTCCTGGGATCTCAATTTGGACGTTTGTTACACCTTAAAAACCCAGTCGGTTCGGAAGATAATGCCCGAATTTATACCTACTAGAATTCATACACTGATGGACAGGAGGATGGAGGTGCTACCCTCGTGTTGTCCATGAGGTGGCCCACATGCCTGTTTGTCTGCCCAATTCCATTTAAAAAAATGGCCCATAAACCAAGTCACACGCCATAGCAAAACTGTCTAATACCCACGTGAACGAAGTCGCGGGCAAAAGCTAGTGTTAAAATACAATTGTTAATGTTAAATCAATTATAAAAACTTCTTAAAATTTCAAAACAACATTTCAACAAATTACTTTACTAATAGAGAAGTACAACATCCTACTTCCGTTACCCTGTATCGATAAAATACCCTCGAAAGTGCGAATAACATCCTAGGCCTGACAGCCAAAGATCCCCTGCGAGACAGATATATCTCAACAATCTGGCTGTAAATGGCCATTCGTCGCATGTCCATTATGGCTCGTTTAGATAAACGGTGGAATATGAAACCGATTGCCCAGTCGCGTCCGCGCTCCAGATATTGCCAAACAACTTGCCAGTGGCCAGTAAACGCTTTGCCGAATGGTATAGTTGCACTAGAGATGGGGCTAGCGCTGGTCGATATCGATATATTGCAATTATCAAGGTGACACAACACAAGGTTATTCTGTTTTGTACTAATGCCATTCTATTAGTGCTGCGGTGTGCGTACAAACACAGCTGAACACGGTACATAATTTTGTAAATTAGTATTCATTAAACAAGGCTAGGTTTATTGGCCGTGTGGTGTCCGGCAGAGTCGAATAGCACCAGCCCCTTACACTCGCGAGTGTCGTACAAGGCGACTAATGTTTTATAGGCAAAATATCTAGAGTCTCCGTATACTGGAGAATGGGCAGCAGCGTTTTCCATTGTTATATTTATAACACTGCGATCTCCAACCCGCCTGCCATTCGTGGAGATTATGGCCATAACCTCCCCTTTCCTGGGAGAAGGCCTAAGTACTGCAGTGGACTGTTACGTGTTGTGACGATGATGATGATTGTGACTATTTATTTTATTCGTCTCTGTTTATTTGTGTGATGAGGCAGAGCTTCTGATTTTATTTTTCTTTACGCCACACTCAAATCATTCCTATATGTTATTTGCGATAGATACCACGTTCCATTAGGTGGTTGAATTGGAATAGATTTAATAAATAAAACATATGTAAATAACGCTCCTACTACTACATCGCTGACAGTCTGCTACTGATATAAATACCTATATCGATATATCGACATTAGAAAAACGACACTGCACCTCACTATCCACCTCAGTCCCCTCAGAAGCGAGCATTAAATCGTTATTCAATTTAACATCTCTTATTGTAGACCAATGTCGGCTCTTTGTTTGTACCAGCGTCTAGCTAGCCTGTAAGATAAACGGATGATTAGGTACATCGATATTTATACCTATTTGAAGTAACTATGTAATTTTTTTATGTAAGTAACAACTAAAATATCTACATCTAGCTAAGTAAGTAAGTAAAAATTCTTTATTGCACACAAATTATAAGACAATATACAAAAATCAGCATAATATACATGCGCGCAAAGGCGGTCTTATCGCTTTTAGCGATCTCTCCCAGACAACCTTTGCGAAGAGGTAATGTTTCACAAGAACAAGTTCTTCTAAGTAGTGCAAGAGTAAATAGCGAAAAATAATTATTAACAAATAATCTTAGATGCTTCTAAATAAAAATAAAAATATATGTAATACTATACATAAATACAATATAATAATAAAGAACTCTATAATACTATACTATTAAAATCACAAACAGAAAATTTATTTACTGCATACAATTCGACTTTGAGAAGAAATACTCGTGTACCTTCTTTTTAAAAGTAGGTAATGAATACCGTGTCATATCTCTCTCGGCAGAGCGTCCCATAGGTGGGCAGATTGAACAGTAAAAGATTCCCTGTAGTATCCTGATCGAGGAAAGGGGGCTCTAAGAAGGTTATCAGACTTCGACCGGAGACCGGGATCATGATCCGCGCCCAAAAACCGGAACCTCTCCGACAAATACTCAGGTGCGAGTGGGTTATTTATAACATTATAGGTCAGCGAGAGCGCGTGTGCGCCTCTTCGCAATCTGACCGGAAGCCACCCCAACTGTGCCCGGAAACCGGAGACATGGTCGAACTTGCGCAGCCCGAAAATAAAACGTAAACAGAGATTTTGCAAACGCTGCAGTTTGTTTAGGAGATCCTCATTGAGGTCTAGGTAACAGATATCTGCATAGTCCAGGATCGGAAGAAGTAGTGCCTGCGCATGCTCGACTTTGGTTTTAACTGGTAGTAGATTCCTCCACCGTCTCAATGCTCCAGCCGCTGCAATGACTTTCGGCTCACCTCAGAAACCTGTGGCGCCCAGGTCAACGTCGTAGTACATGCCCAAATTCTTCACGGCTTTACTGAAGACCAGAGGAGTGCCGTCAAAGATGACTGGCGGTAAATTCTCCAGATTTAAACGTGCCATTTGCTTAGGTCCACCGATAACTATAACCTGGGACTTGCTTGGATTCACAGTAAGACCATGCTTATGGCTCCACTCAAGCACAGTCGCCAAAGCACAGTTTATCCTGTCGATGCCTGCCACAATGTCGTCAACACCAGCCTGTGTATAAACTTGGAGATCGTCTGCGTAGAGGTGATACTGGCACTTAAGGAAGGGGTTAAGGCAGTTAATGAATATGGAAAACAGGAGAGGTGATAGGACGCCGCCCTGGGGCACACCAGCAGTAATATCACATAATGATGACATTTTGCCATCAATACGGATACACTTCTACCGTCCATAGAGGTAGCTGCGAAACCACTCCACCGCAATCGACGACACCCCAATGACTCCAGCATCGCGAGAAGAACGTCAAAATCAACCGTATTAAACGCGTTACTAAAGTCTAATAGAGTGATTATGGTAACTAGTAGATTGGACATTCCCAAGCGTATATCATCAGACACTTTAACAAGAGCGGTCACTGTGTTATGCCCCGGACGGAAACCGGACTGATAAGGGCTAAGAAGGGAATTTTTGTTAAGGAAAGAACATAGCTGTTGTTGGACCTTAGAAAGGAAAGGGAGTATAGAAATCGGACGATAATGGGAAAAGAAAACAGGCAAATAATTATGTTTCATAAATTTTCAACTATTCAATGGATATTGCAGTCTTATCTACGTATCTAAAAGGAGCTTTGCTGGCCTATTAAGGGGTCCGACTTAACAGGCCAACGACGGTACCCCAAGGTACCGGTTTCGAACCCAGTGCCGCCATGTACCAATGACTTTTCTGAATTTTCTGAACTTTCTGACTATTTCAATTATATACATTAGTTGAAACCCGTTGCTCTTACGGTGAGGAAAAACATCGTGATGAAACCTGCACATTCAGGCGACTAAATGTGTAACCATTATCCAATCTGGTAAGCCTTTTCTGTTAACAGAATCACGGAGGCCAGATGCTAGTCGCTCCACTGTAACTACCTGATCTACCAAATCCTGGATAACGGTCTCCAGGCCTCACGCGCGAGAGCACAACCAGGCCACCACCGCCAAGATGACTATATACCTACGTAATTATGTAAATAAATCTTTTGAGAATATGCGCAAGCCGCTAGTCGCATTGTTCTCTTTATATTTAGTGTCGATTAACGAGTATTCACCAGACGCTAGGCAGCGACTTTGAGGTGTTAATGGCAGTAAAACTGAGGGAAAAACGTGAATAACTTTTTATGGGCGCGCAGAAACTCTGAGCACATGTCGAGTGGTCGATAAATCTACTGTATTCAAGCTTTAAGACTAGCTTTAGAGAATATCTTTAGGAATATAGCGGGTTTCTTTCTAGAGGGAAGAAAGTAGGTACCTACCTCTGTTTTAAGTATAACTCATATTTTTGTGCCACAATCGAATACTTAGGTTGTTATTCTTTAAATAACAAATAAACAAAGACAACGAATGCTTAGCGGTAACTGTCGCTTATAACATCTGCGATTCATACACTTAGGTTTCATACTTATAACAAAAATGAAAAACCTACGGATAAAGACGAATAGTCTCTTTATTGAGGGTCGATGGCCGGGCGGTTGAGTATCCAACTACGAGTAGTAACCGAGAGGTACCGGGTTCGAATCCCGCTGCGACCATGTACCATTAACTCTTTTCTGTGTGATGTACATTAGTTGAACACTGATGCTCTTACAGTGAGGGAACACATCGTGATGAAACATGCGCATTCAGGCAACTGAGTTTGTAACCATGATCCAATCTGGTCAGGTTTCTCTGGTAGCAGGGTCACGGAGGTAAGATGGTAGTCGCTCCACTGTAATTACCTAATCGCCAAATCCTGGATCATGGTCAAGGCGGACCCCGGGCCCTCGTTCTCGAGAGGCATTAACGCCAAGAAGATTATTTATTATTTTAGTATCTTTATTGTTCAAACTGGAACACGACAATGCAAACATTGCTGTTTGGCAGCAGAAATACGATCTCGCAAAACTGCAGTACTTGTGTATATTCACCTAATTACACAACGATAGTATGAAACTGTAGCGTAGAATGAGTGTCGGTGGCCTAGTATTGCGTCGATGGCCTAGTGGTTAAGGGGTCCGACTCGTAAGCGAGAGCTAGTACCGCGCAGGTTCGGACCCCAGTACCGCTATGTACCAATAACTCTTTTCTGAGTTATCTCTTTCATACATTAATGGAACATTAACCGATGCTCGTACGGTGAGAGAAAACATCGTTATGAAACCTGCACATTCAGACGGATTCCGGACCCGATCTAGTCGGGTTCCCTTGTTAACAGTGTCACGGGGATCAGATGGCAGTCGCCCCGCGGTAATTACCTGATATGCCAAATACTGGATCATGGCCAAGACGGATCCCGGGCCCTCGCGGACATTAACATTAAATATTGTATAAAAGAACCAAAGTGTAGTTTTTTATTTTGTATATTGTCACTATGAGGTTTGCACAGTGTACCTACTAATCTAGCTTTTAGCTCGCACTGGCTACTAGAACTGGACAACGAGAGCATTGTTGTTTGGCGACAGAAATAGAAATACACGGACACCGACTCCCGAAGTTAGCCCGAAGTCTACCATCACTAAAGGTGAGTGAATGTACTGTAACACGGGGGGGGTGGGACAATAATATAATAAAACATGATTTGTTCTTGAATACTATAATAAGAATAAATAAACCAGCGACCTCTTTTTTCTCGGCTTTCCTCGGCTTTCCTTTACTGTAATATGTAATAAACGTTCCGGAAGAATGTATCTAAATGGTAGTGAAAACCGCATACGTGGTTTATAAGAAGTTAGCAGATATACAGAGAGACAGATGCGGCAAGCAACTTTGTTTTATACTATGTAAGTATTAAAATATCTGCTTGTCTGTACGAATAAATAACAAACTCGTCGCGAAGAAAACCGCACGGTACACAGAGACAGCTGGCGCTAACTAAATCGTGTGACCATCAAACAAGCCGATTGGATACAATTTGGGGCGAAACTATGGCGATCAAACGCTACCGTAGTACGGTGACCACATCTGCTACTTGCCTAACCAAATAACTATTGGATTGATTGAATTACCGACCGCTACTGTTTGTCGGGCGGACTTCACTAGCTTCCTTTGGTTGTAACAGCGCCTTTGATCTGGTCACCGCATCGCATTCTTTACGCTCTCCTTTGTTTACGCATGACTAGAGGCCATACGATAATCCGGATGATCCGGAAATCGAATAACCTGTATGTCATATTTTTAGTAGGGTTCAATATCGAGATTTAGAAATCGAAATCATGTATATAGTTCATAGTCTGTGATCAAAATGATGGAAAATTGGAACAAAATATAAAAAATACAGCTTTTCGTATTTTAATAGTGTGTGGATCACGCTGTTCGCGCGTCCCGCGAAAATAGTTAATAAATTTTTTATTCAATTACATTTTCATTATTTAAATCCATTTACATAAATAGGATAAGAACCATTGCCTCAGTTCAACTAATATGGGTAGAGATTTTGATTTTGAGTCATTTTATTTAACTATTAGCTTCAGTCCGCAATTTCGTCCGCGTGGTAATAGTTTTTATCTACTCTCATAGCGTAATGTTCCAATTACATATTTGAAAACAGTCGTTTAAGGATACACTTTTTTCACGCCAGCCTATAAAACTTTTTAAAATTACTTTATCTACACTCATAGCGTAATTTTCCAATTTCATATTCGAAAACAGTTGTTTAAGAATATACTTTTTTCACGCCAGTCTTAAAATTTTAATAAATTACTTTATCTACACTCATAGCGTAATGTTCCAATTACATATTCGAAAACAGTCGTTTAAGGGTACACTTTTTTCACGCCAGACTATAAAATTTTAAAAAATTACTTTTCGATACAGCATTTCCCATACTATTTTCATGACAGCTGTATCGTAAAATAACTTTTTAATCATTATGCAACACTTTTATTTTTTAATTTTTTGTCGGGCGCTGGGACACGGCGTAATGTAGGCTGAATACTTAGATGTCTTTAACAAATTCAAATTCAAAATTTAAATTTTCATGTTTATAGTCTGTGTAATTATTTTCCCGCTAAACAGAATATTTTTTGTAATTGTTGTAATTTGTGTTTGTGAATGTTTTTCTTATTTTAAGCAAATAAATAGATAAATGTGAAAGTAGTAAAGTGAATTTCCCGCCGCTTGATATCCTCGACCCGTAGATACAAGAGAACTGACTCGCAGCTTACTTCCAGCTAAGTTGAGAAAATTATAGATACGATATTTTAACGTAAAAATATAAGTGTAGATAAAGTAGTGTATGCAACTGCATATAATTAGGTATTAAAACACTCGTGTCAAACTATTATCATACTCGGCTACGCCTCGTATGATAAACAGACACTCATGTTTTAATACCCCCTTTTATATGACAGTTGCATAATAGTAGTTTATGCAAAAATATTCTGTTTAGCGGGAAAATAATGACACACAAATCTAAACAGGAAAATTTAAATTTTGAATCTTAATTTGAATTTGTCAAAGACATTTAGGTATTCAGCCTACATTTCGCCGTATCCCGGCGCCCGACAAAAAATTAAAAAATATAAGTGTTGCATAATGATTAAAAAGTTATTTTACGATACAGCTGTAATGAAAATAGTATGGGAAATGCTGTATCGAAAAGTAATTTTTTAAAATTTTAAAGACTGGCGTGAAAAAAGTGTACCCTTAAACGACTGTTTTCGAATATGAAATTGGAACATTACGCTATGAGTGTAGATAAACTACTATTTCGATACAGCATTTCCCATACTAATTTAATTACAGCTGTATCGTAAAATAACTTTTTAATCATTATGCAACACTTTAATTTTTTTTAATTTTTGTCGGGCGCCAAGACACGTCGAAATGTAGGCTGAATACCTAAATGTCTTTGACAAAATTAAAATTAAGATTCAAAATTTAAATTTTCCTGTTTAGATTTGTGTGTCATTATTTTCCCGCTAAACAGAATATTTTTTCTAATTGTTGTAAGTTGTATTTGTGAATGTTTTTTCTTGTTTGAAGCAAATAAATAGATAAATGTGAAAATAGTGAAATGAATTTCCCGCCGCTTGATATCCTCGACGCGTAGATTCAACAGAACTGACTCGCAGCTTACTTCTAGCAAAGTTGAGTAAATTATAGGTACGAAATTTTAACATGAAAATATGAGTGTAGATAAAGTAGTGTATGAAACTGCATATAATTAGGTATTAAAACACTCGTGTCAAACTATTATCATAATATAAATAAACAGACACTCATGTTTTAATACCCCCTTTTATATGACAGTTGCATTAACTACTATTTTATGACAGTTTAGCTTTTTTAAATGACCTCCGTATTGTATGAATGCTAATACTACGGGGAGGTCAACCGTCCCGTTCTACCTACCCGAATTAGATGAAACATGGCTTTGATTGAACCATGGACTTCAAGCTACCAAACTATCAAAACCATATCAAAATCCGTTCCGTAATTTTTGCGTGATACGTGAACAGACAGACAGAGAGACAAAATAAAATTGAAATTCATAGTACGTCCCAGAATCCTACACCGACTATTTTTTCTGAAATATCTTCAATGTGCACTGTACACAGCTTTTTACAGTTTTATAAAGTTAAATGCAAATAAAGGATAACATTCGGTCTATTATCACAACACCTACATTTACACAAATATATGAAACACCGCTTTAACGAACTAATGTGTGTAGGTAGAGACTTATATTGTGTAGATACCTATTTATTTTTAACCAAAATATGATTGGGCATGTAGAGAGGATGCCTGACAGGAAATATACAAAAGGATAATTAATATGGCAGGATGTTCGGAAGGAGGAAATCGAGTATATTGTGCCGAGACGTACGTATCACGATCAAATAGATGATATTTTAGAGAAAGGACAGGTACAAGAGTACCCTAAACAGACGTTAATGTATGGAAAGGTTAACGAATATAGAAGAAGCGAGAGGAATCTGTCAGAACCGTAGCAAGTGAAACGATGTGGTCTCTACCTACAACTGCGGGGATAAAGCGTAATTTGTTTATTATAAAAAACGGATTTGACGGTTGAATTCGTTCTTAAAAATCCGTATTCGATTTGCACTCCCTACGCCCGACTCTAGAGTGAAGTACACCCATCATTGCATTCACTACAAAAGCCTCGATGATGCAGGAAGTTTGAAATGAAATGGCAACTATCTTGTGTTTTCAAAGTTCTGTTACTTTGAATCTAAATGGTTTGCGAAGGTCCGTGTGATGGACTCAGGAAGGTCTCAGTGTAATGTAAATCTTTATGGGGCGATAAAACTTTGAGTACATATTGTACATAACATTTAACACGACACAAAAGTATGGGTGTCTTGATGTAATCAATGGGCATTGATCGATTACGTTGGTTCAGACAACGAGCGCGCAGACTACAGAGCAAAAATTTATTTCTAAAGGGAGGTAACTTTTCAATCTTTTTGGCGCTGACTGATATGTTGTAGGTATATGTATGTATACGTATATGTTGTAGGTAGGTACCTAACTAAGAAATATCAATTATAGTTCGTGCCAAATGAATTGACAATAGCGAACATTGATCTCTCGGTCAGAACTAATTCGTAAGCGGTTAACATAATAATAAATAAATAAATAAAACATTTATTACAGACAAAGTAGTCCATATTTTAAATGTCATGTCAAGGTTAGAGCGATAGCTGTAAAGCTTTAAATAGTCATATTCGTTACAATTAAACGTAATAGAAAAGTTTGTAACAGTGTTCATGTATTTTCCATGAAATAATGGTAGTTGACCGAAAGATCAAGGCACGCTATTGCTTATCTATTTGGCACGAACTAGTAAGTGTATTAAAGTATAGTTTAGTATATTATGTATTTTAGTTAACACAAACCGATCCTCTTACGATGAGGGAAAACATCGTGATGAAACCTTTACATTCAGGCGACTGAATGTGTAACCATGATCCAATCTGGTCAGGTTCCCCTGGTAGCAGGGTCACGGAGGTCAGATGCTAGTCGCTCCACTGTAATTACCTGATCTGCCAAACCCTGGATTATGGTCCAGGCGGAACCCGGGCGTTCGTGCGCGAGAGCACAACTAGGGCATTAACGCCAAGATTATAATGATAATCTGACACACAGAATACTGATCGGGCCTCACCGCCTACGCGCTCGACCCAGGGCGACACACATAGACTTCAAAGCTCTGTGATCTGACACTATCTGACACGTGAGAGTTATTGCGCAGTATTGGCTGAGGTGGCGACTAGCGTTCTCGATAGTTGACGCGTCACATAGCATTTTTATTTACTTACTTATGTTATTGTGATTTCTGAAACGATTACATAACGATACCTTTTTACTGCGTTTACTTTAAACAGGAGCATCGGTGGCTAAGGTATCCGACTCGTAGGCGAGAGGTACGGGGTTTGAATCCCACTGCGGCCATGTACCAATGACTCTTTTCTTTGTTATATACATTAGTTGAATGCTAATCGATTCTCTTACGGCGAGGGAAACATCGTGATGAAATCTGCACATTCAGGCGACTGAATGTGTAACCATGATCCAGTCTGGTCAGGCTCCCCTGGTAGCAGTGTCACGGGGGTCAGTCGCTCCACTGTAATTATCTGATCTGCCAAGTCCTGGACCATGGTTAAGTTGGACCCCAGGCCCACATACGCGAGAGCACAACCAGGACATAAACGCCAAGATGATTATTTGTTACTTTACACAAATTTCCCAGGCGAAATACATAGGTAACAACGTAGATATGGTATGACAATTTGATGATGTGTGGAATAAAATGGGTCCGATCAAGCCTATTTTTGTCATGCCACATGTCACTCACTCATGAAGGTGAGTGAGCGCCATACTGCCATCACGGAATACTTAGTATAAACATTTATGAGACAATCTTAAAAACGTAACGGTGCCATGTCTATATAGACATGAACAACCTGACATTCCTGAGGCTGTACCTAGCCGACATGCATGCACACAAGCCGAATGCAAGCAAACCAACTAGCGGATATAGGAGCAAATACAGCCTACTACCTAAACTGATCTGAATAATACAATGCATACTTGTGAGTCCTAATAAAGCCTACAACTAACAATCAACCCTACACTGGCGGGACAAGAGCCTAGCTTAAAACCCCACCTACACGAAAGGTTTGCCAGAACACACTCTCTCAGCACACATATTTCTTCCACGTTCCGCTACCAAAGCAAACTCAACCACCAAGCTAGTTGATACTTTCGTTGGACATTTTTCTTATCCCACCGCATTTCTTAAGCTTTCCTTTCTTTGTCCCTAACGAAAACACAGACATTAATCTTGTACACGTCGCCTAAAATTAAAATAGGTATTACAAGCAAAACTATCAGCTCTTACAAATATCTGTACTCAAGTAGATAGTACAAAGATAGAGTACCTTCTAACAATTCGAATACAAGTACTTAATTTCATTCAAACGTGTAGGTAACTCAGGTTCTTGACGATTAAATGGGCGGGTATCACAAGGTAAGCATATTGATTTACTAGCGTTCCGCCCGCGTGGACTAATATACCTTTATCTGCTAAATCTTGCTAGTTATCTCCCTACCGAATTTCATGAAAATCGGGGCAGTGGTTTAGCCGTGAAAGCGTTGCAGGGTTAATTTCGCATTTATAATATTAATAGGGATTCTAGTCAGTCTAGTGGCCGTGTGGTGTCCGGCAGAGTAGAATAGCACCACTCGTGGATGACGTACAAAGCAACTAATGTTTTATAGGCAAAATATCTCCGTAGGCAGGAAAATGGGCAGCAGCATTTTCCATTACTATAATTATTTATATTAATGTGATCTCCATCCCGCCTGCCAAGCGTGGAGATTATGGCAATTACCTCCGGTTTTGTGAGAGAGGCCCTAAGTCCTGCAGTGGACAGTTATGGGCTGTGATGATTCTAGTCAGTACTAAACTCCCATACATACAAATGCTGCTAGATAAAATTTTGCATGGTCTTCCATCACTAGCTAGTCTGTGTTGGCTAATTACCAGTGCGCATAGCGGCGGAGGTGCGCGAAGATTGCGGATAACGCGCAGCCGCCGTCTGATTCCCTGCGTCGTGACTGCAGCGGTCACTGCGCAGCCTCAAGTGGAACCAAACAATGTGATAGATAGGGCTGTCGCATAGTGGAATTATACTTGGAGAGGTTTTCAATAAACTTTATTTTTGTAACACATTTAAGTAGGTGGACTTTGCGCTAGCTTTGTCGTAAGGGTTTTCACAAGACATGTCTTCGAGTAGCTCAAAGGCCGGTACCTATTTTTGAACCACTTGCCTCTAATTGAACAGCTTTCAATTTTGATTTTCTCTTATGAAAACTGCAATATTTTTCTAATTTTAATTATAAATGGCAACACAAAAACCGAACGGTTTAAAAATAGAGAAAATAGTCGTCAATCATTAAAATATTAAATTATTAATGCCGATAATCAAAGTTGAAAACCGTTCGACTCGTGGCGAGAGGTTCAAAAATAGAGACCCAATCGAATAGATCAATCTTAGATTGATACAGCCAGTTCATCCATATCTCAAGAATTGCTCATATATCTTCAGACCCTGACGACAGTGGCCGCTTTCCCTCGCGTGGACAATCTGAACGTGTGCCTCCCTAGGCAATATAAAAAGGTAGGGTGGCCGAGTGCTAAGAGAGTCCATCTTGCAAACGGGCGACTCAGGTCCGAACCCCACTCGAGACGCTGTAGGTACCAATCGGTTTTCTTTCTGTTAGTAAGTAGGACTTACAGATCACTATGCACTCCGTGCTTCGGAGGGCACGTTAATATTCTCTGCTCACACAACAAATGAATAAAGATTGTGCTAAGTCTTCAACATGGTCAGCCGTTACATGCCACTGAGGGACTTGCAGGAACAAGTGGGAATTCGGAACTGTATGCCGCCGACTCGGGAGACTATGATTGACAAACTGAGTGGTACAGTTGATTAATGTCCCGGGTTCGAGTCCCGGGCGGGCAGAAATTGAAATCATGAATTTTAATTACTGTTGCAGGCTTGGGTGTTATACATATGTATAATAAGTATGTATTTTAAAAATATATAGTTTGTCAGTTTTCTGACACCCATAACACAAACTTTGGTTACTATGCGGCTAGATGGCAAATTGTGAATTGTCCATGAATATTTAAAAAATGATTTAAATAATTACCTCTGCTCCTCTGATTCCTAGGAAACAACGTATTATTTCTATGGCTTTTATTGTAAGCAAATTAAAACGGGGAAACTAAAACTCCAGCCCAACAGAGACTTTAGTTCAAATTATCCTGATTTTAACTGCAATCTGTTTTAATCCGTATGGGCAAAAAGTGGCCCTTCTCTACGTAGGCAACCCTGAAAGATAAAGGCATTCCCTTAATTGCCATACACGATTGCACGATGTTACTTATTGCGAATACATTATGTTAATGTAAAGTTAGGATTGTGTAAAGCTAACTTCTATGTTGTTGTTTCGTTTTCATCAATTTATGGATACTACCAACTACATATTACGCTTTTTGTAGGTAACATGTGTTACCTAGGTTTATCGTTGGTAGGTACGACTTTGTCTGAGGGACTCCCAGCCAGGCTGACTAGCCTGGGTGGGTACCACCGTCTTATCTGCTTCCCACGACAAGCAATCTGACCGGGTTTGAAAGATTTTCAAAGAAATTTTGGTTATGTAAATATGTAAACCATACAAAACCGGTGCATCCAAGAAATACGCGTACAGCGCAAACCATAAATTGCATACCTAAATACTGCCCACGGAAAAGCACTTTGCTATGATTCTCATCTTCAAGCACATAGCGAAGGATTTAACGACAGTTCAAAGTTAGACATATGTTATGTAGGTAGTGTAGTAGGTAGGTACCTAACTTGCATTTCCGTTCTCCTGCAGTTTATGAACTAATAGGTACCTAATTAATTTATCATAAAAAAAGGAAAAAATATTAATAGATTTGTGCTTCATAAATGTTTGAAATTTGAAGCTGTGTTATAGGTATTGCCTAAACCTAAACCTAAACCTTTCCATGATGGAAAGCCATGATGAAAGATAATTTGTAGGTTACATTTCGGAGAATGTGTGTGCGAAACAGTTGCACGACCTCATTCCACCAGCCCCTTTCCGCCATCGGGAGACGCGATCCTGGTGAACGCTTCATCCTTATGTTGTGGATCTTCCAGCTATCCGCACGACTCTGCAAGAGCCACATTATATCAACTTTTATAATGCGTTGCCTGCGAGTGTGAAATGGCGAAATTAAGGCAAAATGCCTGGCTAGTCTATTTAAAAAAAAAGGGTAATAGACATGAAAAACTCATGTAGCCGTAACATGAGTAAAAAACTACCGGACCATGTCACGATTACCATGGGAAAAGGCGTTATGTTATGTATGTAAGTATATAGATAGGTATGTATTATTACCAATATATTGAATAGATTTTGACTTTATGTCCTTGTATTAAGGCTCGGCAGAATCGTGCGAGGCCAATTCTCGAGTGATTATCCCACCGGATGCTGAGCAATTGATTGGCCGCTGCGCTGGCCTGGTAGCCGCTTGTTATTCGTTTGTCTAATCAATACTAATAAGTAAAAATCAAACGCCGGACAGTTCGACGCCCTTGGGAACCATAGGGTTCCCAACCAAGTGAGCTAGTTTATGTCGGCCGGATTGCCGGATATCGAGTTAGCGCCTAACCCACTCCTTTTCTCATAAGGGAGGCACCACCACATTGTTCCATTTGCCAGGTCTTGACAATACTACATTCAGGCACCGATAAGGTTTTTAGTATGTATTTTGTGCCAATGCTCAAAAGGGACCCTAGTTTTTAATCGCTAGCAACCAAGCGAGCGCTCGTGTAGATGCATAGTGCTTTTCAAACCACTTGACCCTGTGCAAGTCTATTTTTATGTATCTATGACATCTCTGGCGAAAGCAGTGCAATTTTGAAACACTAATGAAATGCCTCAATAATTAATAACATTTAAAACTTAGTTCCCAAGAAACAAGCAAGGCAAATGTTGTAAAATTTTGACAAATCTCCGGTCAAGTTGTTTTAAAGGCACTGTACCTACTCCTTTAGCACTTTCGCTATCTCTAGAAAGACTGGCGTAAGTCCGACACTACTAGGTTTCTCCTTTCAAAAATGTCCATGACTTTCCTCTGATTAGAATAAGGTCTTATTTCCTCTCACCTTTTAACCAATCCTCTCCAGTTATCTACGACTAGTCTTAACTCGCTAATACCTACTTTATTCTACGAGGTAGCTGACCACCTGATCACATGTTTAATGAACTAAGTGGTCAGCAAATGTGTACCTACGTCCGTAATGGACAGCTCTTTTTCTTGTGTAGACGTGCAGACTGGAGATTAAGACAAAGCCTCCACTAATGTGTAAGAGGCTCAGGTACAAAAGTCGACGTGTTTGTTTTAAGTTACCTACTGTTACGGGCAGTTCATACATGTTATTGGTTTATTTCACCGTCCATTGTACCTACATGTAAGTAAGTATAGCACAAAACAACACATACCTAATCGTCGAGTTTTTATTTTTGTTTTTATGAACATTCGCGCTGTGCGTCGACACGTCGAAAATATTAAAGAGAAACAGACAGACGTCCCAATAATCGTACTCTTGGAAATGACCCACTACTATACTGTATAAATAGCGCCGCGATGCACCATTGACCTTCGAAACGTGTAAACAATACAATTTCGACGCTAACATTTAGCACCTGCTGTATGGAAATAGAACTGCTGGTGTTCAAGTATCCATTACCAACTCTAAAAGGGGGTTCGATCACATTTCGTGCCTGTTAGCCGGGTGCGGGTCGTGCCCGGGATACGGATCAAATGTAAAGACTGTACGGTAGACTTGGTGGTACTTATAAATAATACATTCTCAACCAACGTGTGCCATAGGTCATAATAATCATCATCATAATAATATCCCGGTTGTGCTCTCGGGCGCGATTGACCACGATCCACGATTAGGCAAATCAAGTAAATACAGTAGAGCGGCTGCCATCTGACCTCCTTGACTTTGTTAACAGATAGCAGTTAGACAAGAAGAGACAAAATACTAAACCTCTAAATATACCGCGAACTGAAAATGTTCTGATAAAAAACCGGGTTCACTATAGCAGTAAATAATCATCTTAGCGTTAATGTCCCGGTTGTGCTCTCGAGGACGAGGGCCCGGGGTCCGCCTTGACCATGATCCACGATTTGGCGATCAGGTAATTACAGTGGAGCTACTACTATCTGACCTCCGTGACCCTGCTACCAGGGGAACCTGACCAGATTGGAACATGGTTACAAATTCAGTTGCCTAAATTTGCAGGTTTCATCACGATGTTTTCCCTAACCGTAAGAGCATCGGTTAGAATTCAACTAATGTACATAACTCAGAAAAGAGTCATTGGTATATGGCCGCAGCTGGATTCGAACCCGGTACCTCTCGCTTACGAGTTGGATACTAAACCGCCCGGCCCCGGCGCTCTCAGGTTCACTATAGCAGTGTTTACCTAAAACTCGAAAAAGCTGTAGCCCATATTCAGATCTACAGAGGTCCTAGTTGGTTAGATTTTAGGCACCAACATTTTACATTTATGCCACCCGAAAAGGGACTGTAAATTTTGGTGCAATATTCTACCTACTCTTCCGGACACCGCGGTCCACCACTTTGTGACACAAACACCGACAAAAGCTTAGATAATTATTCTCATATAATATTCACCTTCCACACCCTTCCACACCCTTGATCCCGTACTCCGAACGAGAGCAACTGAGTAAATGCAGCGGCCGCTTCAACTGCGCTGAATTTTAAACCGGCAATACGCAAGCGCCGCGCAAAACATCCTGCGAACGAGGAAACCGCGCGCGTGCGCCACAAACTTCCTGCGAGGCGACGTGCTCGCCGCGTAACCGCCGCGGTACCCGGGACGCGGGAAATATGGAAGACTGTTTCGCCGCAAATGGCCGAAATAAATAGTGGACACCGAAATGTTTTTCGGTTTATTACATTAGGAGTAAAACAAAAGAGAAATAATGCGGGTTTGTTCGTAGAGTTATAAGTTAAGTTGTACAATGGTCGGACTCCTTCGGATCGTGACGCTCGTGTAGCGCCTTGAAGAACCTACTGTGCAATGCACAGATTCGACATAGCGACTGGCCAGCGGTGCAAAGCATAGGTACCGACTACTAGTCATTTATTTTCCATGCGAATCAGAATGGGATGGAACCTTCTCGAAGTACATCGAAATGAAGGTTGATTATATTGATTAACCCATTCTTTGAAAACACTGTTCAACGAGTGTCGAGCGTTATTGTGGAGTGAGGAATTCTATGCGCAAAATGATTGGCGTCTCGCGGTAATATTTTCATGGAGGATTTTGAGAAGCGAGCAGCCAATAGAAGAGATGATACATTCGCAATAACATCAAAATTTTTTAACTAAGCCTTGTTTTGAATGTTTGCTAAGCCCATGAAGTTAATCGTACTCTTGGAAATTCTCATCTCATCACCGTCCTAATCGAGTGCGCATTGTCATTAAAAATTGTTTCAGATAAAGTTATACAACGCGTAAACAAAAAAGTGCATTGACGTGTGGACTGTAGTATTAATGTGTGATGAATAGAGTTTATGTAGAGTCAGCAACTGGACCTCCGGCATATATGTATGCTAGAGAGGTTCATACACTCTGCAGCTAACTGTACAAAGGGTAATAATTTAGCAATGGTGAGCCGTTTTTGTTCGTTTGACTGAAAGAAAGATAGTTTTCAATGAAATTAAAAACGCAGCCGATATTTAATTTTTCCGAACGTAGTTTTCTTTACGTCAAATTGACGTAGAGCTAAGTGACAGTGACAGCTGCATGCAGCTGACTGACTTTTGACAGGACACGACAAAATCTCGGACAGAAAGTTGTTGAAAACGCGATTATCCGTCAATAATTTGTTTTGTGTTGTAAAACCTAAATACCTGAAAATATTTCCTGTTTCTTGTCCTGCTTACAAGGTAACAAGCATTTCATTGTTGTACGTACTCGTTAACTTACTCCCTATAGAAAACGTGTTGTTGTCATGCAATTTTTGCATTGATCCGCTCCGATAAATTATTTTGTGAATCATCATAACAATAAGACAAAGAATTCAAGGTATTTGCATAATAAATTAGCATGTCACAAACCAGAGTTTGCACTTAATATCTATTTTGTAAGTGTACTCTCAAGAACCTGGAAAAGAATCGCTGTTTTAGCTATGACGATTGTTTTTGCGTATTTATAATAACTTCAATGTTCACGTTTGCACATAATGTCGGTTACTTACAACTACTTTGCCTGAAACAAATACCAGTAATAGCTTCCTGTATTGCAAATTGTTGTTAGCCTACATCTTTTCATTCTTCATTTGTTACTAGATGACTTGTTATTATGTGCTGGTCTTATGTTATTGATTTCGTTCTGCTTTATTTTCATTATAAAACTTGAAGGTATTTGTGGTGTCTGGCATATTACAATATAGCACTGACCTCTACCGGGTACTGGTGTCATACAAGGTCATGACTAGTTTGTCAAGTTTTCAAGGAGAGCAAAAAAAAGTAAACTGAGTCCAACACTTTGAATCTTATTTTTACTTTTATTTTATACTGCCTTTTAAACAATACATCCTTTACCTGGCCTCCCATCCCAGACCTTATTCTGCAGAATTTGATAAAACTGCTAAACCTGTGGCATCAGTATTATGGCTATTGTTGCTATATATTGTTTGGCTGCAGTATTATTTGAGCATCCCATATACCATAACATTAAATAAAGCTAAATCAAATGTCAATTTTTAAAAAATTTGCTGTCTATGTCAAAATAGCTACCATTTCTTCTTGATCAGGCCATTAGTTGGAGTTTTACTTTGTTTAATATCAGTCAGTCACTCACCTCTTGCTTTTATAAATATGTAGATAATAATAATAAATAGCTACTGTATTGATGTAAACAAGGACCTCTCTTGGACTTTACTCATAAATCAAGGCACACACTTTATGTTGCACAATCTAATTTCCAATGAATAAATGAATTAACCATTTGATGTAGTCACCAGCACATTTAATCACCCAACCTTCTCTAGGGCAATACCTCTTGTTTCTCCAAAATACACATAGCATATTATTATTTGCACTGATACAATACATTACAAAAATGTTGCTAGGTATAAATAAAGAAATCTATAATTTCTTTTGTCAAATGTGTTCTCTCAGGATTAGATCAGGGCTGCTGATCAGCACATGCAGCATGTGCTGGCTAGTTTAGTCTTAGAATACCAACACCATCAGCTATGAAGGCCATTATTATTATTATTATTGATGGATACACTAGCAGCTAATGCTGATACGTGGATATCACTGCACTTTAAATTGTTACTGATTAAACTTGTCCAGTCTATTTTTAAAAGAGTTCACTGATGGAGCGCTTATAACGTCTTCGGGTAATTTATTCCACTCCAAACATATGCGATTGGACATGAAGTGTTTTCTGGGATTACTTGTACACACGGAGATATCGAGTTTCAGTGACATCAACATCGGCTCCAATTGACAAATTAGTCAGTGGTACTGTCGATGGCTCCCATGCATAGACTAACTCGCATTGACAGGACTAGAATTGTATCTCAAGTAGTCATTTGTAATGCAGGTGATGTGTACGACATAAGTGTAATTTTTTCTCCAATAAAAGTTGATGCCACATGATCTTGCAGGCTTACCTCCACATACCTTTGGACCTCATGCACCTCCTTCACTACCACCAGGCCCATACATGCTTTATAAGAAATCCTCGCCATACCATAATCAAGACACCTTGTTATCCAAAACTTTTGACAATGGTACAGGAAGCAAATCTCTTATCTCTCTTGCCACAGCGCCTATAAACTCGCTGGCAACCATAATGACCTTTCAAAGCAATCCTGGACTGATCACTGAATAAAAAGTACTTCCAGTACTCCATTATTTTATGAAAGTATTTTTGTGACTTGATACATTTGTCAAATAAAAGTATTTCATTAAATTCAACAACTTAAAAAGTAAAACAACATATTTCAATTATAATTTATATTTACCTTCACATCAGTTTCAGAATGTCGGAGCAGGATCCCATCCGAGGCCAAGGCCAAGGCTATGGCTCAACATCTACACAGCCTACTGTGGGATTCTCTGAGTTCAGCCCAACTGAGCTGTACAACTTGACCGAGGGCATTGCGAATAACATCGATTCAATTAACAGCGGTTTGCGATCACTGGAAAAGATGATGAAGCAAGTCGGTGGAGCCAACGATAATGTGCAGCTGAGAGAGAAAATGTAAGTGTTATTTAAGTTGAAATGTATTTAGGTGCGTGAATGTTCAAATGAAAGTTTCACGCTATGGCCGCATCTGCCTGATTTGCTCCTAACACCCGGTAGGTATATATGTAAGATTGTACGATGGGACACCATACTTTCAAAAGAAAATACTAATAAAAGTTTGTAGCTATTATTAATAATAGGAATTACAAATCCAAGCGACTATCTAAAAGGGACGGCGGGCAGCATAGTTATGCATCTACTATGATGCCCGCCGCCCCATTCAGATCATCGAAGAGCAGGACCCATCAGTGAGCAATCATAATCTAAGTCATACTAAGTGAGGTTAAGTGAGACTGCTGATTTAAAATTACCGAGACTTAACTGCAACTGTTTATCAGGTGGTTGGACTGACAAGCCTGATGAGTTTACCACAATAACAATGTTTACATTGTAAAGTTGGATTACAACAACCATGAGGCATTTCATCTTAGTCCTCAGTCAACGCTAGTCGTAAGGTAGCGCCCCCGTTGTTATTTGGCGGTGAAGGGATAAGGTAGCCGCCAATTTTAGCAAGCGAATTTGGAGAAGGTGGAAAAGGCTAATTAACCACCTGGCCGGGGGTTGTGACCAGGGGACCAAGAGTATGATAGTTGATCGTCGGACGTAGTATATATGCCGCGAAAGTTGGTATACTTCTCTATCGCGATGTAGGATGGTCAGCGCCATCTATGTGCAGATGCTTGCCAACCTAGTGTTCATTGTACTCGTAATGTGAGTATTGTTGAGTTTCCTTATTGGCGCGATAAATGTCGCTACATTTGCTGAAATCCTTTTACATCCGCTTGCATATTTGCTGCCGTATAACAAAAAAAACCGTGTCCGCAGTCACGACACGCAGCAAAGCGTGAACGGCACTCTATCGGCCACTACGCGGGACATCCAGCGTCTGGGCGTGGTGGCGCGCCGCGGCGACAAGCCCCAGAAGCTGCAAGTGGAGAGACTCACGCAGGCGTTCAGGGAGGCGCTGGCGAAGTACTCCACCGTGCAGAAGGTTGGTGTTTAAATACACACATAGGTCTTACATAGACTCACTCCTCTAACCGACGGGTATGTAATTAGGAAGAGACTTTTTTTTTTATACTTCTTTGGTGGCAAACAAGCTTGCGGCCTGCCTAATGGTAAGCAGTCACCGCAGCCTATGGACGTCTGCAATACCAGGGGCATCACCCACGCGTCGCCGACCCCGTAAAAACCTTTTAACTCCTTTCTTGAAGAACTCCATGTTGTACTCTCTCGGGTAAACATCTCCAGGTAGTTAATTCCTTTTGAGTGCCACAAGCAAGATACGAGCCAAGCACACCTCTCTTGCCGTGTCAACGTTCATATATTTACACCGATCGGTATTCTTATTTCCTTTCATACAACCTGGGAAACTGATGAACAGACAGACCACGTGATGAAAAAGCTGCGTCTACGAATATATTTAGGGTACCATGATGTTAAAACAAGGAACCCTGTTTAATTGATGTAACATGTCTGTCTGTCCACGTTTTAAGTTAGCCGGTGAGGATGCCAAAGACTAGGGTGAACTGGAGGAAAAGCAGACCCTGGCATCAGACGGATAGACCGCTCGGACGACGAAAACAAAATTCGTTCCCTGCAGTGTGCAACATCGAGTCATTACCTATATACCTACAAATAATGGAAGATCCTTTATGAGTTCCCTTTTCCACCGAAAATACGGAAACTTCATACATTGTCAATGCAAATCTGTATAACTTATTATTACGAGTATAATAGGCAGGACGCAAATACAATTGCGGAGCTGGCGTACAAAACGGCAGAATTACATGAAATTAAATTTTACATGAGCAGTAAAAAACAAATAGGTTCGATCGAAAACGATACCATTACTTACATAGTAGTTATGCCGTTATGACCAAAACCACGAACGGTTGATGCGATTTTATCACAGTTTTACGCTGTTTTGTTTGGAAATTAGTTTATTCAGCTCAGTCTAATACGTATTCAAAAAAAGTATTTTGACCAGAAACGTAATTACCTATACTGTTTTGTTCGCCAGCTCCTCAATTTTTATCTGATAAACAGTTCCAAATTAAAGTTCAATGATCTTCAAGGGCGCCAAATGACAAATTGAATATTGGCATTGGAATTGGATTAGTTTCAAGATTTTGTGTTTGGACTTTGTCTTTATTTTTCCTGCCAAGTGCAGCTCTATCATTACTTTTGCAACTAGTTACGGGCCGCGAATTCGTTCACAATCACAATGTGTAGGAAAATTACATGTCAAACCCATGTAAACAAATCTAAGTCGATTATATTTACAACCCTCTGATATAATATACCAAAGAAAATATGGATGGATTTTGTGACGAGGGATATCAGTAAGCGAGAGGTGAGCGTGGAGATGATGCGGATAGGGACGAATGGGAAAAGAAAACATACTTTGCCGACCCCAAAGGAATGGGATAAGATCAGGCAAATGATGATGATAATATACCAAACTTTGGGTACATCCATCTATAACAGCGCTTTGATATCCACTTTAGATTCAGATAATAGTTTATTGAAAAACCCGAAAGGGCAACACGTTCATCACTCCCAACGAATATAAAAATTCCTACAAATATTGCCAATATTTTATGACCTTGTCATATACCAGTTATGGTTAGCTATTTTAATTTTAATACGGGATAAAAGAGCGATCCATCTTTCTTTTGTCCGTGGATGCGGCAATACAATTTTTTTATACTATTAAGGTGGCAAATAAGCTTACGGCCTGCCTGATGGTAAGCAGTCACCGCAGTCTATAGACGTTTGCAATACCAGGGGCGTCACCCACTGGTTGCCGACCCCGTAAAAACCTTTTCACCCCTTTTTTACTTTCTTGCGCAACAGAATACGTAGAGTTATTTTTCTCTACTAAATTAAAAAAATAACTAACATTAAAATAACTTAATTCCTTTCCGTCCGCGTCCGCAGGAAGTGTCGGAGAAGATGGCGGCGAACATGCCGCGCAAGAGCCGCGTCAGGAATGACCCTCAGGCGCTCGAGCAACAGGCCATCGCAGACGACGAGGAGGCGGCGCTGCTGGCCAACCAACAGGCGCAGGTGAGCGTACACCGTCAGGGCACGATCTCGGGCCAAGATTACATACTACTGATATTCTAATTAGACTACATTACGATGGCCGATGGGGCAGTAAAGTTCTTGAGTGGCGACCACGTACCGGAAGTTGCAACGTGGACCTCCCACAAGGTGGACCGACGAACTGGTAAATATCGCTGGTACCAGCTGGATGCGGAAGGCACAGGACCGACCTTTATGGAGATTTTAGGGGGAGGCCTATGTCCAGCAAGGGCCTCTTTCGACTGATATTATTGAGACAATGTGGGTATTCTGCAAAAACTTCATACATAAATATTGTATCATTAGAGTTGTAATGGTATCGTAATTGACTCTATTGAATGGTTATAAAATATTGACAATCAGACTAGCAAATAGTCCAATAGCAATTTAATGGAATCTCATTGGAAAACCATTAGTCTTAACAACTCAAAATCAAAGAGTCAGGCTGCTTACAAACGCGGCCATAAGAGTCGTGTATACAGCTGTATGACCGTCAAAATATACCATGCGCGTATTCAACCAGCTGAGTCCGGTACGGGCAAGCGCGGGCCAACGCCCATTGAGTCCTATTAAGTTTGCATGCGCCGGCCAGATGTGTCGGCACACACTCACATAGCGCCTATTCACCGGCCAGACGAGTCGTGCGTACGCGCGTGACGCCGATAGAAAAAATAAAAAAGTAGCTTACTACTTTGTCCCTACATACCCTTTTTTTCTTTGAGTTTAAACGATCCCAATATTATAGCTAACAAAAATTTTAAAGGAATTATTCAAATTGGTCTAGCCGTTTTCGAGGTTTAGCAAAAATAACGCACTGCAATTGATTTTTATATATAGATATATGTAACAGAATGAAAATGTTATTACGAAGTATTAAAATATGTATTAAAGGGTATATTTTTTACATTTTTTTATGTAAGTATTATCATTTAATAAAGTGACAGTGATAAAATAAAAGTCAAAAAATATCAATGTAGGTACGATTCTCGTACAGTATAATTAGGTGTTAAAACACTCGTTTCAAACTACAGACACTCATGTTTTAATACCTCGTTTTATATGAGAGTTGCATAAACTACTTACTATTAATAATTCATATCGAAATATATAAATATATAGACAGCTTTTACGATGTTGTGCTGACATACAAACTGTAACATAACGTCCTCCATAAACCTGTGTTCTTTGAGCTTGCGCTGCGTTGAGCGGGACCTGTGCGCGAGCGTCCGCTCCGGGCGGTTTATTGCTGGTATTTCAGGCATTCCACCACGTGTGCTACATACAAAATCCCCAATGGATTAGAGTAACAACCCGAAGTGCCGCTTAACGAATCGCACGCCCCTTACTACGTCCACGGTAACTGCTCACCATCAGGTGGACCGTACGCTTGTTTGCCACCTTAGTGATATACTAGCGGACACGGCGCGACTGTGTTCGCGTGACGTCCAATCCCTACCTACCCTTTTTTTGCCTATACACCTTCCATTTGAATGACTTGTATCTATTTTTGGCCGTGTGGTGTCCGGCAGAGAGAATAGCACCAATCCCTTAAACTCATGGGTGTCGTACAAGGCGACTAATGCTTTCGAGGCAAAAGATCAAGAGTCTCCGTAGTCTGGAAAATGGGCAGCAGCATTTTCCATTGTATTATTTAAACACTGCGATCTCCAACCCACCTGCCAAGCGTGGAGATTATGGCAAGAACCTCCCCTTTAGTGGGAGAGACCCTAAGTCCTGCAGTGGACTGTTACGGGCTGTGATGATGATTATTGACAACCACACTAAAATCCGTTTGCGCAGTTTAAAAGATTTAACCGTAAATAGGAACAGACGACGGGAAGCGACTTTAGTTTTATGCTATATAAAGATAGTCGTGAAAAAAAGAAATGCAGACATATAACCGTTGGTTTGCAGGCGCGGCAGGTGCAGTTCGAAACGAGCATGATGCTGGAGCGCGAGGCATACATGCACGAGATCGAAGCTGACGTGCTCGACGTCAGCCAAATCATGCAGGACTTGGCTGAGCTGGTCAACGCACAGTCGGAGGTCGTCGGTAAGCGCTGCTTCCCACACCTACTTTACTTGATAAGTGCCATCGCCCAACGAAATTCAACTGTACTAAGAGTTTTAATCAGCTACAGTATATCACCGGATGGAGAGCACAACGGGACTGACGCCAAGATGACGATGATGATCATTATGACTTCAATACTCATAATAGAAAGTGTTATTTTTTTCAAGTTTTTGTATGTCTATAAAGGTCGTATAGAAATAAGAAGCCCGCTTCGACAAGTCTCGTCAGTTCCTTGTGTCCACGACATAAAGTTCATTTTCTTTGACATCTGTCAAATTGGGGTTCTTATTTCGCTACAACTTTAGCACAAAGCATTTAGCCACGACGATTGACGTGTGGCAAAAGAGCGTACTAATTTTTCCTTCGTAATTTTTCTGTAACTTTGAAAAAGGGTATAGGAAAGAATGGACATGAAACAAGAAGTACCGCGTGCCACCTGCCAAACATTGAGATTATTAGGCCAATGAGGACGTCTCATGAGGTATAAAGGCTTGAAGGAAATATCAAGCGCAATGAAGTATGATTATAAGGTTTACAGAGTGTCGAATGACGTCATAGTTCATGCCAAAATAACTAAGTTCTAGGGCATATATCTTCCTTGGTTTAAGATATATCCCGAAAATTTCTTCTTGGTTTTTAATTATAAGCTACTAAAAACGTTATAGAAATAGAAATAGAAAAAATTTATTTGGCACTCCATACGTACACATACAACTTATAAGTAACACAAAAGAAGAAATTTATTTCTGACGACGGACTACTAACTAACTAATTACTAACATAAGCCGCATGTGTATGCTGCAGTAACGCAAAAAGGTCATGGCTCAGCACAATGTTGCCTGGGAGAGCAACACACTGATATTCTGCCAAGACCCGCAAAGAAGGGTGCACGGTAAACTACGATACCATTAATGAGGTGCAACTACCCAATTATCAGCATAGAGTCTAGTAATTTGTGTAATGTGTGTGTGTGTGTGCTTATCAATTGTCAATTTCACTATAATATATTCACTGCAGTAAAATAAATTGAGTAAAGATGCTTATGCATATACATACATGTATAAAATAATACTTATTACGCCAACAAATCCTATCCAGCAGCGTCAAAGACATACCTCCACTATCGCAAAAAGTGTTCTGGTATACCCTCTTAGCAAAGTTCTTAGCAAAACTTGTGAGACGTCCTTATTATTACGAAAGGACGATCAATATTTAGAACAATCGAATATAGGGATATTATGTTACTATAAACATTAGGGCATAGAATAGGCTCCCTTAACCATTCCATTCTCAAGTACATCCGTTGCAGATACCGTGGAGAGCCACATCGAAAACGCCGACGCAGCCGTGGAGTCCGGTACTGACGAATTAGCGAAAGCGGCCGAGCACCAGCGAAGGTACAGGAAGAAAATGTTCATACTCATCCTGATCGCGATCATCGTGGCCATCATACTGGTTGTGTGGATAGTCAAGGCGTTCAGATAAACAGTATTATGCGGATACGCAACAACATTTCAACATACACAGGCCCGCCAATTTAGCGGAACAAAGGCGGCAGTTAGGCGAAACTCTTTGTAGAATTAGCCGAAGCAAGGTCAAGAGGAGAGATAGATAAAGATTATAAAACTATAATAGGACCACGATAAGTCCGTATTGACTGACAGTAGTAAAATTATAAAGTGTGGATATTGCAATAATCTGGGGACAATCTGTCCTTGTCAGTCCTTGTCAATCCTTCTTGTAAAATATTCAGTTATTTGGTCACGATTAGCTTGAACTTTTAGTTTGTCTGAATTATTAATCATGCTGAAAATTACCTCCCGCACTTCTTTTTTAATTGTTTTGCCCATTATTTAATAATATTTTTCATAACTCACGATAATAAACAATCAAACACAAATATACTGTTTAAAAACGTGCCATACAGAGATTTTTTGAAATATAAATAAGGGATTCGGACTTAGAATGGTCTTATTATACAACTTTTTAAAAGGGTCAGAGAGGGCACCTCGGGCATGGTGGTAACACTGCAAAATAAAGAAAACGTTAATCTTCTAGGATCGAGAATCAAATGGATATGACAAGCGCGTAAAGCCGAAAGGGACAGACTCAAAGTACCAGCGTAGCAACCTCTACTTCAACGTCTTTGTCCTTTTCATTCTTAGCAGATTTTGTATGTTGTGATCTCGTTCATGCATGTTATTATTATTAGCTTGTCATCTCTATGTTATACTCCCTCTACGATACTCTTAGATACACGCCAACATGACAGGGTCACTTTTCTCAACCATCTTCGACAGTCGCATGTTGTCAAATATCAATTTCAATCACGTTTTATAAAAAAACTCTATACAGTTTTTTGGATATATAAAATGTCGAATTTGTGATGTCACAGCGCGAGAATCACCCCCTGGTCGGTCGGTGGCTGCGCAACATAAGGTCCGTCCGTATGCCTCCCTAGGCAATAGAAAACAGACAGGAACGGTCGCGGACTTTTGTTTGCAATATTTATCTAGTCTCCTTGGCTTTGCTTCAGCTAGGTGCACGATTTGGATTTTAAAGTTATCAGAAATGCGATATTTACTTTGCATCACACTTAATAAAAACTAGCAGAGACACATCGATTACAACGAATATATGCCTGTTTGTTCCACTAAATACTGTTTGTAGTTATAAGCGACACTAGACGGCTTTAATTTTTAAGAACTGATGCAGATTGTTTTACTAATATTGTACACTTTTAGTTCTAATGGCGCTATTCCATTGTGGTTAAATACTACAAGATTATGTCACTTCTGTGAATTAAGAACTTCTCTGTGAGGGTTTATCTCTAGCAAAGATAATATTATACTATACTTGGGCTGCATAAGTTAGGCCGCATACAGTCATCGCAAGGTGTGAGCCACGAATGGTTCGTCAAGCATTCGGCTATGTAAGCACCCCCTTATTGCAGCTACATTTCACTGAGACAGTGCCAAACAGTGTCATTTTTTATTATTATAGAAGTTGCGTTTAATGCGATTTTTGTTTCTTTCTGTTTAAACTGTATATAAAAAATTAATTTTGTATTATATAACAGGTCAGGCAAGGCCTGCAAAAGATATTCACCCTTGTTAAAATATTTGTTTAGGCGATCATGTTATCTAATTTAAAGTATATTAATCAAAACAAGTCACATCATTCGATCAAGTTACTGTCATAAAATCTTTAAAAATATTCGAGTTAAATCACTTCGGATAAATTGATTCGTGACTTTGTGAATATAAGGCCCGATTTCACCAACACTCCTTTAGCTCTGGGAATCCTAAAGCACAAAGTATTTTTAATAAAATATCTGTCACTGTTGTTTTTAAGCCTTTGGGCGTGATGGTGAACACGGGCATGAGTATCGTTTTAGAAATGAAAGCCGATAAATGGCTGTTATAATCTTTACTTCCGCTTTAAGAGTCTGTTATTAATTTAAAAATTAATTAATGATATACGCTATCCGGACTAGACCAAAGTCCGGACTAGATAAAAGTTCTTAAGAAAGTATTCTAATTCAGTAATTTAGCTAGGCACCTTGCCATAATCCTTGGCAAGGTGCCTCGCTTCAAGAAGAGGTTTATGTCTCAACAGCGAGGTTAAGCTGATGAAAAAGAAAGCATGCTCCACCTTCAGCTGCATCTTCATATACCAACCAGATGAGATGGCGGCCAAATAGTTTAACGAAAATAGTTTAATGTTCTTCAATAGTATTGTATCGTAATCAAATACTTGTTATAACATCCTTTCGTCATACTTAACTTAGTCTCTATAGCTAGTGTAGGTACCTGTTTTCTGTGCTACTTGGCATCTCATTTAATTATTAAAGTATCTCCTATTATCTCTCATTTATTGAAGTACGATATTTGAAATGCTGGTTTCTCAAAATCTAATGGGTTCGAGTCAAATTAATAAATATGCTGGGACAAATTCACACAGCTCCTTCTAGCCCTAAAGTAAACAAAGCTTGTGTTATGGGTTGAGGTCACCAACAATACAATATTCTTTTTAACAATTAAGAATGGAGAAGGGTCAAACCAAACAACGGATGATTACCAGCAGTTGGTGAAGATGATGATGCTGGAATATTGGAGTTTCCATAAAGTACCTATATCGATTTATTGTTTATGAAAATATATAATATGAAATAGTATTAATAATAAGATAAATATGAGGTTGATTAATATAATATTTAGTAGCATTCGGTGTCTGATAAAACGAAACCGAAAGTGCGAACTAAATCGTATATTATACTTGTTTTATAAAAAATTAAGAATCCTATGTAGAATATAGATATTTAACAGTGAAGGTAGTATTTTATATCTTTATATAATTAAAAATGTATCTTGCAGTAAAATATCATCATTGTTTTATTTTAAATAATATAGTAATATTAAAAACAAATTTTGTTTTTTTTTCTCATGAACCTGCTGGGTATTAGAAATGCTTACAAGGAAAACTTGAAAACGTCGTCGGCAGAAATCGTATATGGCGAGCCACTTAGATATCCCGGTGAGTTCTTCAATCCAACATCTACTGGAACCACCGATCTGACCACGGCGAGACTGCGCGTTGTCCTTAACAAACTGCAACCAGTTCATGCGACACGTCATGGTGGCCATTGCACGTCCATCTTCAAAGACCTGCCAACATCAAGTCACGCCTTTCTGAGGACTGATGCGGTACGAGCTAGTTTGCAGCCTCCTTATACTGGACCTTTCGACATTCTTGAAAAGACCGAAAAGAGAACAAACTGCTGATTAAAGGATAGCCAGTAAAAGTGTCGGTTGAACGACGATCGAACGCCTGTCTGATGACAACCTTAACCCTGGGAACGCTGTTAAGATCGCAATGGTAACGCTGCAGCCCATGTTTCCATCTACGGAAGTCGTAGCTGGCTAGCCTCTAGGAGCAATTCGTCTTCGTACTATTAACACACTTTTACACATCCTTCCTCATGCTTACTTAGTTATCTACTTTATATTATAAAACAAAGCACTCGTCGTGTCTGTCTGTCTGTTCGCGATAAATTCAAAAAGTACTGCACTTTTCATGCAATTTTAGCCCATAGACAGAGTAATTCATGAGGAAGGTTTATATGTATATTAATGTAATGAAATGTCGGAGAACCCGTGCGTAGCCGGGGCGGATCGCTAGTTCTAATATAAAAGAGGAACTACGTCCGTGCGAAGCGGGAGCGAGTCGCTAGTGTTATTTTTTTATGTTCAACAACTATTTCTAAATATTGTAACCCGATAAAATAGATCAATTTATTTCATAAAAACAATTAAGTACCTATCTTAAAATATGTCATTGTATACGTGTTCCCTTACGAAAAGCCTTTTCGAAGTTTGCATAAAAATGATACGAGGAAAAATTGTTACCAAATGAGCATACAATGCATTTGTTTAGCCGATCTCGGTGGCTTTCACCGGCGCGCAGTTCGTTTCTCTGAAAATAATCAATTCGTCCGTGTCAATCTATTGTATTCCCAGGATAATGTAGCATACTATTAGTAAAATAAATTTTAAAAATCGGTCCACTAGTTTTTGACATTATTCATTAAATAAAAAAACTCATTTTTTCTCTTTACAATAATAGTGTAGAATATTCACAGTCCTGAATATTATTTCACCACGTTTTCTAACACCAATTTATTGATTGAGTAGGTTGAATAAACTTATAGGGTCGCATCTGTAATGTCGCATTTAGCTGCCTCCCCCCGCAGCTCCCGCACGTGACAGGTTGGTATAACCCGCGTCACGAAAGTAGAAACTTGTCAAATGGCAGTGGAGGGGATTTCGCGCAGGTAACCCGCCAGGTCTCTTCTTATTTGACACTAGCTATACTATATTTTTGTTGATGGCTGCTCCATTACGTTAGTAAATTATTTCTCTATGTTTGGAACACGGTCCACATATTGAATCATCATTGTTCAATTGCCTAGTCATAGAGTTCGGATCGGGCCCACGTAGATACCAGTATGCTTTACTAAACTCAACCAAACTCAATTTCCTTATTAAGTAGGACATTAAATATCTCTTTCAATCGTTAAAAAAAGGAGGTATGATGGTAGTAAGGAAACACATCCACTCTAAAACAACGGCCGGCCTATGTCCGATAATACGCGCAGCAGGGCAGCGCGCTGCCCTGCCTGGTATTGCTGCGCTCAACAATGCCAGGCAGAGATGGACCGCATGGGATATATTATATAGGTATATTAAACTGAAGAAAACTCACTAAAACTACAAATTCAGTCCACCTAGGCAGGACTCGTTCACGAGTATAGCGCTGGGCCCAGCCAACAACCAATACAACCATATTTGAAGGAAAAGAACGACTAGGCCTCCACGCCACCACCAGACGTTTAAGTGAGCGTGCATTACATATACTGCATGTGTTTTTTGAACAAAACTTTCTGTGGCTCGAATAAAGGGATATATTAGCAACCAGTACCTACAGTATGTGGGCCCGATCCGAACCAATCAGCTACACGAAGAAGTCCATAGGCCCAAGCCGTGAATGATATACAGGATGTCTGGTAATGAATGGATAGGATACCCTTGAAATGTATAACTTAAAGCCGTTCAGAAAAAAATATGAAACAAAATATATCATAAGTAGTACCTAAGTTATGATTTTTTTAAAAGAAAAGTATTTTTTTTTACCTTATTTTACTTTTATGAACACTACGATCAGAAATGAATGGATTCCATCGGTTTTTTGTTGTTTTATGATTATACGATATGATAATAGATAAACAGTAAATAGTACCTATGTCTAGCTATTGCACTTTTTTATGGGGGGAGGACCGAATCACCGTCTTGATCTTGAAACCCCCCAAATCCAAAACCTGGCTATGCCCGTGCTGTATGTGGTCCTTCGAATCACAGTAAAACGCTTTCAGAATGAGAAAATCGTAAAGGGCATGGCTAAAAGTCATAGACAAAAAACCCAGAATCGCCAGCAACGAAATGAATAAAAATGGGTTCACTATAGTAAACTAATTATGTTTTTAAAAAATCAGGGCCTTAAACGATGTAATAACATTTTTATTCTATTCCATATTAGTATATATAAATCTCTATGTAAAAATCAATTGCAATTTGTTTTGTTCGCTAAAATATCGGGATTGTTTAAACTCAAAGAAAAAAGGATATGTAGGGGCAAAGTAGTTGGCTACTTTACCCCTATCTACCCTTTTTTTTCTTTCGTACAAACCACCCCTGTATTATAACCTACACAACAAAAGCAGAATTATTTGATTCGGTTCAGCCGTTTTCGAGTTATAGCGAGATTAACGAAGATCAATTGATTCTTTGTATAGAAATTGTCTAATAAACAAACAAAATAATCTATAATTATACCACATTGATTTTGCAGTAAATTATTATATATGTTCGATGTAAGTACATATTATAAAATAATGGCATGTATGAAATTTCTGGCGACTCTGGGTTTTTTTAGCCATCACCTTTTCAGGAAAAATTTCATAGGGCATTTGATAAAATATAATATACCTAAAACCTCATTTTTGCAAAACATGTAAAGTTACTTTGCACCCTAAATATTATCATACTATTTGCAAATCAGTGCGATGTCTTACTAATATTATAAAGAGGAAAAGTTTGCATGTTGGGGGTAAGTAATCTCTTAAACTACTAAAATAATTAAAATTTTGAATATTATTTCACTGACTATAAGCTAAATTATTCCCGAGTGACATTGGCTACTTTTCGTCCTGAAAAAATAATAGGCTCCCACGGGATAGTTGAAAGTTTCCATAGATCCAAACTAGTTTAGCTTGATCGCTTTTGCCGCAGGGATACACCCAGTAGTTACTTTATAAGACGTCAAAGTTAAACGTCTCTTCAAAAATTATGATTGTTTGTGTCACGGAACACGCAATCTACCTCAATAAATATTAAGACTGATGAGGCCTAAAGTAAAGCCAATCACACCTAACTAGCGGCGAGATAGCATTCGCTAGCGCGTTTTAATTTACGCCCAGAGCCATCTCTGGTACACGTAAAATAGCGATGTCCGAGCAACACAGCTGTAAAAGCTCCCCTAACAATGACTCAATGACTCCAACCCCGCTATTTCAAACATCACAAGTACGAGTTTGGTTACATTTGATTAGCTACTTTTAGTCTTTTTGCTTAAGGTCGAGCTTCCTTACATTAATTACAATTTATTTTAAAGTTTAGTCTACTAGTGAAGAGGGAACCGACCCTCCACCCATACCACCCATACATTTAGTGTATGCTAGGGCTAATATTAGCCAATGAAATTTTGTAGACGAGATTTAGGAACCAATACAGTGCCACAAACTCCTCGACCCGGTGACGGCGTCGCTGTTATTGACAACAAAATGACATTACGAAATTGCGGCAAGTTTCAATTTCGGCCACCGGGTCAGATAAATTTGTGGCACTGTACCTCATCCTATCCATGCCTGTGGGTTGTCAAATTTTATTTAATATTCCAATAGTAGATCATAAAACCCGTACTAGATCCCGTGCAATTTTGAAACGACATATTTTAACAAAATCTGTCAAACCACTGACATATTATAGATCGTCATCCAAACGGTCAGTTCCGACTTCTGCCAGGGTCCGCTTTCGGACTTATTCTCCTTAATTTCGCCGGGTCTTGGGCATTCTCGCGTCATAAGCTATTGGTTTCGGAATCGCGTATACAAAATTTTATTGGCTTTGATTGGAGAAGTCTCTTTTCAAAAGGGCTTATTTAGAAAACTGATTACGTTCAAACTATATTGTACTTATTTATATAAAGGTTCCATAATTTGTACGTTAAAACAATATTTTTTAAGTGTTTGGTTTTTTGGACCTTCATCAATTCTGTTTAAATCTATATCTAACATCATAAAACAGTAGTGAACTCTTTTGACAGAAAGCTTTACTGAAATAATACGTCGTAATCGGGACCTTCATGAAATTCAGTATGAATTTCAATAAATTACATTCTTGTTTTTTGTCCTTTATCAAAGATATAGTACAGGCTCATATTCGGATTCGCACACTAAAGAGGCGAGGTACCTATGCCACATGCCAGCAATCTAGGCACTCGTTTGGACGCTACTTACTACTTGCAACTTAGTAGCAAAGCTGTCTGTTTACTAAACTCTCTACTGTACTTATGCGCGATTTGTACGTATTAAGTTGTCAAGTATTTAACTGAATATTAAGGCACTTACTTAATACACGTTAACAACGAATTTGGTTTAATTTAGTTAGTAGATCTCAGTTAACTACTTAACAACTTCTTACGTGTAAATCGTCCCTAGGAATTTTTTAAGGCGACTAGCCTATGGTCGTCTGTTCTTCAGCAGATATGGCAAGTCCACTGCCACTTCAACAGGTTACCTAATAGCACGCTAAGCGACCTTGAACTGGTGAACCAGCTGCACCTACCGTAAGAGTCCACGTCACGATTGTCTCATAAGCCATCACTGAACTGGGAATGCTGGGACCTTCTGATGACTTAGACGGGGTAAGATATAGCCATAGAATGAAGGAGGCTATGGTATAGTGTTACAACATTCCTTCCAGCCCACCAAATAGACTGCATATTCCAAGCCCTATAATTATTATTATCTGTGGTATTTCCGGGTGTGGTACTGCTGAACTTCCCGTTACTACTGATACTGATTAATATTTACATAAAATAGAGTATCTAATTTCTTTAGTCATGATAAATGCTTCTGGTATTTTTAGAGTTATACTACGAATATGATTAGTTATTAAAACTATTAAGTAACTAATTAGTATGTCAACTCCAGTGAGATGTCTGACAAAGTCTAGAGTGACAGATGGAGTTTTCCCTCGTAGAAAAGTTTTGTATTGTTATTGCAAACATTTTAAAAAACCAAATAAGTATTTAGATTGTGAAATACATAACATACCGAGATCACTCCGGTCGTTTATTTGAGTTTTCCGTCCCGTATTATAATAGCGCATCCACCAGATTAAGTTGCAGGCATAATCAAGAAACATGCGCGATGCACTGTACGTGAGGAACTTTCATTGAAAGTTTTTCGTAACTCATTACCTGTAAAGTAACATACCCATACATGTAGACCCTCTGTTGGTCACCACGCGAAGGTTCAAGAGAACGTTTCTCGCTAGTACGGTTCGAATGTTGAATGAGCTCCCAGTCAGTTTCCTTTGGACTATGACATGGGATCGTACAAGAGGTATATTAGAGGTCTCTTCAGAGGCAGGCAATTGGTGACTCTCCTGGTGTTGCTAATGTCCATAGGCGGCGGACCACTTTCCATCAGGTGACCCGCTACCTGTTTGTCTGCCGTTTAACATAAAAAAGCATATATACTGCTTTTTGAAAATTTCTCCATTACATTTATAACACCTTTTCATTCTACAAGTCATTCACAAAAATGATTTTCGTCTTGTTTGCGGTGTGCTCCGAAGCATTGTCATTGTGCAATAGAATGCGACTTCTCGGTAAGCTTTCGTAATTTTTAATTTTTACCTCGAAAGTAGAAGCCTCAAGCGTAATTTTTTTATAGAAAACTCTTAATGGACTGTACTAACATAGAAATAATTAAATATAACACAGGTATGTAAATTGGTATAAAGAAAACAGACACAAGTATTACAATGATCGAGTTTATTAGAAGAAATCGGAAGATCGGGAAAGTCACAATGCGTAATGAGTCAATCAATACTCAATCTTTAACACAGAATCATCTTTATGATGCGACACAAAACGCCCGAGTATTAATTAAAATTATTAACAAATATTGTGACATAAATAAAGACATGATTGGCTACCATACAATAAAAAAAAGAAAAGTAAAATGAAACAAACATCTTGAACCAAACTCCGCCGTTTCTCTATAAGGCCTTTGATGTACTTATTATAAATGGTAAGGTTAGCATGTAATTTTAAATCATTTGGTCTATCAAAATGCAATATTTCTCCTTTACAATTAAATGATCTTAACTAAATGATATTCAAATTTCAGAGTCGCTTATTATTTTTACACTGTACAAATACAATAATACAATGTATTAACATTTCCAAAGGTACAAACGCGACGCTTACTAGCCTAAACAACAAAATATTGTCAGAGCTAAAGGGAGCAATCGAGACATCTTAAGTAAAACCCAAGTTAATTTTTTTTTGGTAAGAACACAGTATTTCTTAATTGATTTATTGAGTAATTTACAGCACAGTGTGAGTTTACTCATTGAAGTATTGCGCTAATTGTTTTTGACAACATTGTGTAAGGACAAGGATGAAGGCACTCGACTATAATCGCATTAAACCTACATATTACGTTGATTCATCATATGATTGAAGGATCAACTTAAATCACTATTACTATTACCAACACAAATAAGATTGGGATAGACCCGTGCCCTAATCAGACTTCCTAGGCTTAGAACAAACGACACACCTCAAAGGTGACGAAACTGCTTATAAAAATTACTTGAATTGCGGTTACGTCAAAGTTGTGCCGTGTATTCTAGGCCCATTAAAACAAGGGACGATTTGAGTTTCGCCAGGGATTAGAAAGCAAATCCAAATATGTGTTAAATACAACTTCAAATTTTAATTTTATTACATTTGAGATCTTATTGTTCAATGCGCGCGCCTAATCCTGAGACTGCATATCGTCAGAGGACAAAATTCCAAACAAACACTTTCCCATGGCAAAATCTCCAAGCGTGCTGTTTAACCGAGATTTCCACTTCAATCTTTAAATTGCAAATTCAAAGAAAAAGTAAGTATCCCAGGCTTCAAACAAAAACGTTCTATATAACGATTTTGTCCAATGCTCTGCATTTTCTATAAGTCGTAAGTTAACCCTTCTAATTTGTGTCGCAATAACAAATTGACCGTATTGATTCGATGAATTATATAGGTAATATCTAGATGCGATAAAATCTTTGAACATATTGACATGGAAAACAGCTTAACAACTACATTACATATTTGCTTATTCATGAACACATACAAGCACACGCCTAGTCGCAGTTCGAATTTGACTCTTACTCTTACATGAAAGAAAGAAATGGAAATTAAAATTATGGAATTTTGGATGAATGGAAATTTTGTGCTATAGGAATTTTAGTGAAAACATGTTTTGTGATGATTACATTTCCACTTATTTATTCAAGAAGAGACTAATACAAAAAAATGCTGTTTTGTTTATTTTTATTATTGCTTGTATACATACATATTGCATTGTGTAAGCCTTCGTGGTGTGAGCAACTACAGCAGGACTGCTTTCATACACCAATTATTAACCTAAATTACCTTGTCAACTATAATTAATAGTAGAATGAATCCTTTACATATATAATTACAATTATATTCTTATCAAAATATAAATGAATTGCAATACATATTTTTAAATATAATATAATTTATATTTAATCTGTTTCAACAAAAATATTGAATCACATGTACTTGAACTCTAATTCAGGTACCTAATTATAATGGCTACTTTTCATACTATTTACGTATGCATACCTACTACTTTTTCGATAATTATTTATTGCTTCTAATTGCTAAGTCTAATTTTTATCAATAGTATATTCAATAAACTAATCTAACATTTCTCCTCTCGAACTCTATGTTATGGTGCATTTTATTTAACACAGAATGCTTCACTAATAGATGGGTCACATTCCGCGTAAGGCCCAAGAAGCGATGGGTTGACATCGCCGAGTCGGATGCGAGAGCCAATGGCTTACGTACGCAACAACCGGGCGAAATGGAGAATAGTTTTAACAATGGTGATGACTATGTATAGGCAGAATTATTGCCTTAGATACTTGTACCCGGAATATATACTTTATATACTTTGTAACCGGAAAATACTGAAAATTTATGTTGTAGATAACTACCACGAAGAATATGTAAAATAGTGTGACTATTAAGAATAGCGTGACGTACAATATACCAAAAAATAAAAACAAAACGCAAATTTATTTTATAACGACTTAACTATTTATTGACAATGTATCATTAATCAATTAGCGGCAATTCAATTGTATTCAATACAAAACATATCAAATACGTAAAATTTACCACTGATATGTAATTATACAGGGTGTTTCATAATACATGTATAAAGCCGAAAGGGTGTTAAAGTAGAGCTTTCAAAGAGTGCACTGGCGACTTCATTTTATCCGGACATTGAATTTTAATTTTAATAAAAAAAAAAATTTTTTAAAGATAAATAACCATATCGACTACGTTGAAGCGCAGCTCTATTTCAAGTTGATGATCATATAAAAAACAGGTTAATAACCTCGTGCGACCCCTATCGAAACAAAGCAACCTCCTCAAGCCTACTACCAGGAGCCTAATGCTGCGTACACACCGGGCGATGTGTGACGCGCACCAGTTTCGACTAACGATTGTCCGTTGGCGTGTGCCAGCCGGCAATCCGCAGTGCAGCGTGGCGGTAACATCAAACGGATAGAAGTAATCATCCAATCGCAGTTTGGGCGGATACCGAAGGCCAACAAACAAACGTGCAAATACGAGCCCGAATCGGTTCCCAAAACTCCCAAAGATCGTTTGCTTGACCACGAAATGCAAGTATTAGACCTTAGAAGTCCAAATAATTCGGCCGACAGCCCTTCGTTGGCGTACGTTGAGTGTGTACACACCATAAGGACGAGTAATAACCTCGTGCCATTCATATCAAAACAAACCAACCTCCTTCATCTTACTACCAGGCGTCGTACTAAATGTTACCTACTTATGAATAGGCTCTACCAAATTAACTAGGAACTTGCCTACACTAATTATTTTCGATAGGTAGGTATGCTTAAATAGTCGGAGCGTCGGTGGCCTAAGGTTGCGGTATCCGACTCGTACGCGTGAAGTACCGGGTTCGAATCCCACTGGCGCCATGTACCACTAACTCTTTTCTAAGTTATGCACAGTAGCTGAATACTAACCGATGCTTTTACGGTGAGGGAAATCATCGTGATGAAACTTACACATTCAGTTCAGACGACTGAATGTGTAAGTAACCATGATCCAATCTGGTCAGGTTCCCTTGGTAGCAGGGTTAGGAGCCAGGAATGTCAGATGGCAGTCGCTCCACTGTAATTAATTACCTAATCTGCCAAATCCTAGATCATGGACCATAGTCTAATAATTTTGTGGAGAGAAAAGAATTTGTTACAGTGGAGCGACTACCATCTGACCTCCATGACCCTGCTACCAGGGGAACCTGACTCGATTGGATCATGGTTACAATTTCAGTTGCCAGAATTTGCAGATTTCATCATGATGTTTCCCTCACCATAGGAGCATCGGTTAATTTCAACTAATTTACATAACTCAGACAGTGGCGTGCCTAGGGGTTCAGAGTAAGGCAAGCCGAGAGATGAAGTTTGTGTAGTTTTTACGGTTATTAAAAATAAATCCATCCCCTTGCCACATTACGGAAATAATTTGTTATTTTCTGAGAAATGATTATAAGCTTTACCTTTTCCATGCAAATCAAAACTTGTGCACATTTTAAACCATCACAAGGGACTCTACTTCGTCTATTGTTAATCAATCTAATTAAATCACTTTTACTACAAAACACAACACAAACACAACAAAAAACTAATTACTTATCCGCCCAAACGGCTCAAACAAAACAATAGTGAAGTTGGTACGTATTACAGCATTCAACAAACGTACCTACTGCGCATGCGCGAAGTTGCCAATTTCAAATATCCGTGTACAACTTCATACGCATGCAGGGCTTAAAGTCTCGTACAATTTACCATATAAACAAACGTATAGTTATATCATAGGACAGTTTTCATATGTAAGAAAGAGACATACCGGCCGGAATCAAAGCCCGCTTACAAGCCAGCGCGTGCGAGCGAGATGACTGACCGAGTCTCAATTTCCTCAACTTGCGTGTGCGTTCGGATCGTGTTTCGTAACCTGGGCGCACGATGGCGCTGCTTTGCGGCGCGGCAGTTTGAAATGCATTAGGAGCGCGAACTTTAAATACTTCGCGCTCGCATTATCTTTGATTTTTTATCGATAATTATTTTTATAAGGCAAGCCCGGCTTTTGGGCTTGTATGACAGTAACGCCACTGAACTCAGAAAAGAGTCATTGGTACATTGCCACAGCGGGATTCGAACCCGGCACCTCTCTCGCTTACGTCGGATACTCAACCGCCCAGCCACCAACGTTCTTGAAAAACATACTAAAGATAGCTACATAACTAAAACAGAATTCGTTCAATTGATAAATCGTTCTACACAAATAAGTAGGTACTATGTCCTACTAAAATGGTTCACTCATCTAGGGACCTACGTAGCGTAGGGAACCACTTATGAGACTAGTTTTGTTGAAACAGATTACAGACAGGTTTTACTAAATACCTACATGTTTTCATGAACAGATAAAAGCGTTGTCTTTTCTGCCTATTTCCCGTCGGAAAAGAACCTCCTAACGTTACGATTAGGTACTAGCTAGGTAGCATATCTTAAAGTCTAGCTAGAACCTAGACCTTTAAAGCATGTAGGTACGTACCTTTTTAAAGTTATTTTATGAAAACAAACAGCGTCAGGTGCCATACTTTCTTGCTTTCTTGTGGCTCGGATGACTGATAGGTATTAACTATCAAGTAAGCTTGCACTCGTATCGTAGCGTAGCTAGGTAGGTACACTCCATACACACAGATACACAACACTACGCAGGCTCTGGTTGCTATGCAATACGTAAATAGGTAGGTACCATGGTGTTTGGCCTACTGCTAGCATGCATTCATACACAGAATAATGATTATCACAATACTTAAACGTTGAACGCTGAACACAGACAAGACTACGTTAATACTGGTACCTGAAGCTATAAATCATTCGTTCACATCGTTAACACTCTTATCACAGTTATCTTCACAATAGGTACTTAGGTATCCTACAACTACAACGCAACAATCATTTCGGTCACGCGAAAAGCTAAAAACTGAATGAACGAATACGACGCGAAAGTAGGCAAATTTCGTCAATGGAAGTCGCGCCGTGGGTCAAACCACAAAATAAAGAACGGCCCGCCAAAGTATTCTATTTTTAGATTTTGTAGCTTTCAGTTTCTATTTTGATGTCAAAAGCGCCGCCACAGCTCCGGCGCCGGCCTTGACCTTGACGGCACGTGCAAAAGGATTCGTACTTAGGGATCCGTGTTTTAGGGGTCTAACATATTTCGCCTTTTATGTTCTCTCGTTTTATGTTCTCCTGGTAGTTGCACCATAATGTTGATTTTTTTTTTTATTTGTTAAAGTGAGTCTCAAGCGAATCCAACTGTGGGCTTAATAATAATCCTTATGGCGATGGCCTACATTTGCTTATCACGATTTTATCGGGTAGTTTGGTACAATGACAGTAACCTAGACAGTAATTTCTAAAATTGTGTTTGGGTCCGTGCTCCACCTAGGTGACCTAGGTTCTCCAATTGGGTGAAGCATGGGATATTTACAGGTAAAGCTCCATCAACTAAGAATCATTAAGTTAATTTTAGTTGATAAGAAATGTTCGTGAAAACGATAGGTACGATTACCTACGCGACACTGAAACATGACTGACAGACATGACATGAGAAAGCAAACTCGTAAAAAGACAAAGATGTTACATTAATTAGAGTTTGCTACATTAATATGCTACAGTAATTTGAATAAGACTACTTTGCTATTAGTTAGGTGGTGGTGCACTTTCGTAAAAACTATGAATGAACCTTTTGAATTAAAATCATAATTGATTACAATATTTTTTTGTACAGAACCCTCGAAACCAAAAAATACAAAACGGATTATTTAGACCTCCTTAATATTGCGCCTAGTACGTGGGGTGTCCATAAAATAAGCCAGTGCAAATACAGGCATGACGCATTTCATCTTAGTCCTCACAGTGACAACGCATCTGCTGTTCTGCATGTTTGTTGCCTGCAACCTAAATGCTTAAATCCTAGTACGTAAATAGTGTTGCTAGGTATTTTTTCAGCTATTCAAATTTAATATTCACCTTCTTGAATTCAAACATGAGTAGAATTTAATAATTACTATTAGATAGGTACTAAAATGACATCTTTCCTTATTTCGGAGCTGGCGGAAAAGTTCAACGAGAAATGCATAAACTTGTGCCAAGACTCACCACATGCATTCAACAGGATGTAAACTGAGTGAAAAAATAGACAAAAAAGTATAACAACAATATCGTGTAGTTTTGCTGCACTTTCCAAAAATATTAAAATCTAGTGAATGTACTTTATGGACACCCTGTGATATCAGTATCCCGTACATAGTCCACCTGCTTCAGTCATGACTGCCTAGTACAATAGAAGATATGGCGCAGACGCGAAATCAAGCTGTAACTTTTTTGCCTATTAATGTTTATTGTGTTACTAGGTGCAACATTGTGTTGAAGGCAACAAAAAACAAATAAATTAAAGTAGAAACAAACATCGAAATGTCTTGTTTTTGTGCCGGACTGCTCACGAGCTGCTTGTAATAATAATTTTATTAACCAGCCACTTGAGGTATTGATCGTAGTGATCTTTAGATTGAATTTTAAAACTCGTATGAAACGGTAGGTAGAAAAGACTTAAAGGCACAAAACCTATATCCTATCTGTCTGTAACTGGTAAAATTGTATTATTCAGTTGATTGACCTGATTATGAACTTGAGTGATCTATTACAACTGATTTCTAGAGATGCGGTCTTTCGTTTTCAAAATGTGATTATCGACATTGAAAAAGAAAAAGTTCGATAGTCATTTTCTCGGTAACTATTCCACGCACGAAAAAAAGAATTGTACCTATCGTTTTAATACGTTTAGCACTCCATCCAGTTCACGGCTTTATACATGTATTATGAAACACCCTGTATAAATGCAAATAATGAAAACATATTTGTTAATTATATTTTACGTCAATTCTCAAATAAAGAAGCCTACTAAATGTAGAAAAGTGTACTAAAAGCTTGGCGGTTCCGAAGAAACATTCTCCCACGCACACTAATGTTGTGGAATGAGCTCCCGGAAAGCACAATATGAAGTTCGTCAAGGGGTGAAAAGGTCGTTCACGGGGCCAACACCACGGATGTTGTTCGGTACATTGTTGTCGATACCTTAGTGGTATACAAATGCAATATAAAAATCTATGTCTTATACAGTCAACGGAATAAGTTTGTCCGCTTTGGGTAAACTATTATTAATAATTACGTTGTTCAGCTGTGAACCTCTGATAATAATGTTTACCATCTACAAACTATGAAATAACATGCTTAGCACGACTAATTTATTTATAACAATTACTTTTCAGTCACCCACTTATACAGCTAAGAAATTATATGATTAAATGGGAGACTCAAGTGACTAACAAAAGACTATTATGGTAATAAAAAAAATAGTAGCGAGTACTAGTAATTTTTTGGTAAAAACTAACGTAAATACTGACCGTACATCTATCCGTACATACAGCTTTGGGCCAAGGAACCAATAGACCTTTGGCACTTTATAATATCCTGGCTTTCGGTGAGTCTTGTACTTTTGAAATCCTAGATTCGCGCGGTGAACGGGGCTTGCTTTAGGGGGGCAAATATCCCCCCTAAAGCTGTTATTACATCAAATTTCCTCCCTACTCCTACAGCACGCGACACCTCCGATACCAGAGTTAGTAAAGAACTAGACCTTTGGATGAGTATCAGAATATAACATTTGGCGCACTATATTTACGGTAGCAAATACGAAGACAGGTGATAACATATTCTCCTGACACACTTATAAGGCCACGTGTATTTGCTTTAAGTTAAGAATATTGCCTATACAAAATCTGCATAAACACAAATGTTTAACTACCTTATTCGCAATAGAAATTACATTATACAAATTGGAGCTGGGTATAAAAATGGGAAATGAACGACACCCCCTCCTCCAATTATATACAGTTCAATTGCCGCCATCACAGCTCGTACCAGCCGAGATTTTGGTCGCGCGAGGCAAACACTCAACACTATTAAAAAAATAGATACATTCTGTGATACAATCAGCGCAATACTTGAACCCGAGGTACCCGCATACTGATATTCGAATTGTGTAGAAACCGTGTGGAACTTCGCGGTTGTGGAGGAACGTGTGGTTCGTTGGGTGTGGGATTCCACGTGGGCGCCGGTCGCTCGCTCGCCGGCGCCTGTGGGGCCCGCTACTACCGCAGTTTGGCGTGCCTCTGCTGCCACAGCGCGAACTTGCCCCTCGCCGAGTCTATCATCTCGTGCAGGTGACTGGTCAGGAGATAGGCCAGCGGCGTGAGCTCTCGCCGCATTCTGTCCTGTAACGGTAAGATGTAAAAATGAGTGACCCGTCGCGGTAGGTGTTGGAGAAATGAGGTGGACTGTGCTGTTGATAAAAATGTTTCGCTTGCGTAAATAAATACTTAGTTTTGTATGTGTATCATTCGCTCATTCAGCTTTCCGATTGCAATTAAACTTAGGTGACCTATTTGTGCTTACAGTGTTCGCAAGCGAAAAAAGAAAACAATTGCATTAATCGAGAAGTGGGAGGTCATGTGACGGTGCGAGGTTTCCAAGCGAATAACAACTATGAAACAACGTGATCCAATCTGGTCAGGTTCCCTTTGTAACAGGGTCATGGAGGTCAGGTGGCAGTCGCTCACCTGTAACTACCTGATCTGGATCATGGTCAAGGAGAACGCCAGGCCCTTGTGCGACAATAATGCAAGGTTGATTATCATCACTGATTAACTAAAACACAGGCTACTTTTTATCCCAGGAAAATAATAGGTTCCCGCGGGACTAAGTTGAATGCTTGGGAATGGAATGGAATGGCAATAAGTTGATTGACTGTTTCAAAGAGAAATAGGTTAAATGACTGCCTAAGTTTGAAGAAGAGAGAGAGACCAAGAGAAACCAACTAAGAAAAGGCCGATATAGAAAAATGACAATTGAAAAAAGTCAAGTTAAAAATGAGATAAAATTGATAACTACTTAGTTGTATAAAGGACATGTTTAAGAAAATTACGAAGTCCAACGGAGTGGATTCGAGATCTTCATTCGCATCGCATAAAGTATTTATAATACTAAAAGTAAATCGATAACCAAAATATTCAGTCAGTCTATGTAAATTAAATGATCATTATGACTTGCGGTAGCGCTTACTTCGTAAATTGAGAACACCCAAGCGAAATTGGCCATAAGCAATTTATAAAATTATTTGTTTTTTTAAATAATAACAATAATAACGTAAAATAGTAACACAACGCCAAACTTTCGCGAAATAGCTACAATAGTTGATTTTTTGAATACGTACATAAGGTTTGTCGGGCACTAGGGGTGTTTTGGACATGGTTTGTACGCATTGAGGTGGAAATTTTTATTTGGCGACATATTTACGTTTTAATATTTTAATGGTTATAAAGGGAATATTATTATACCTTATCATTGTTCATTCAAGACATTAGTCGCCTAACGCTCGCAAAGGACTATTTTTGGATAAGAAAAATAGAAAAAACAATGAGCATTGGTAGCTTAGCAGTCGATCAAAGATACGATAACATCAGCTTATTGCTTATTACAATGGCATTATAACATAATGACCGATTAGGCGAACGGGGAATTAGCTTAACTGGATTGAATTGTGGTTAATATTTGTGGGTCATTAGAGCATATTTCAGACACATTAGTAACTTGCGGTCAAACATTTAATTACGTATTCCTTTACCGTGCAATGACGTCATTAGTGAGCACTGTAAATAGCTAAACATAATCGATTTTAGATCTTTACTAATTGATGTCATTTATTCCTTAAAAATACTTCGGTCCTCTGAACTTGAGTGTCCTCAAATAACGATGGTACTAGAACGTTTTGAGTCTTATCTATTTCTGCCGCAATGTTTTTTATTTGGTAGAGAAACAGACAACTCAATTCCGTGATCCTAACTGGTCAGGTTCCCCTGTTAACAAGGTCACGGAGGTCCTATGACAATCACTCCACTGTAATTACTTGATCTGCCAAATCCTGGATAATGGTCGAGGCAGACCCCGGGACCCCGGGTCCTCGGGAACATAACCGGGACATTAACGTCAAGATGATGAGGCAACCCAATTCCGGTTTGAAAGACAGGGTGACAACGCGTCTGGCGTTTTCCTATTTTCGTTACATGAAGCCTAAGCGCTCGAATCGTAGATGCTATGTCGACAGTAGGCCTCGAAAAATCTCAACGCTTCTAGCGTTGGCGAAAATGGCGACGGTTCTAGCTAGTCTGCCTCCAAGATACGAATATTCAGTAAACGAAAAAAACGAAACGGTTATTCGCAGAAGCTAATAAGAGTTATCAAGATTTTTCGTTTGTAAGTACTTGACTAGCGGCCAGCCCCGGCTTCCCATATGTCAACCTACCTCGTGTATCTGCTCTATCTATTTACTTACAGCAAGAACGTCCGCACAATTATTTTTAGATTGTCGCTGTCAGGCACTGTATAGACGTACGCCATACCCACAGACTTCATTAAAAGATAGTCTGCGACATTCCCTTGGCTTGAAGCTACACTCATCGGCACAATTATTGACCCACCGCATATTTTTCCATATATGCTTATACATTTCTGGCGCTACCAATCTGTTTTTATCTTAATAAATTAACGATCGATTTTAATGAGGATTTCGAGGGTTGATAGATAATAAGACAATGATTACCTCTGTATTTTTGTATAGAACTAATCATTGTTTAATTATTTATCATCATTATCAAACCTAATTAAAATCGATTAATTATTTATGAAGTTATAGACTGATTTGTAACGCCAAAAATGTATGACTGAATATGGAAAAAATGGGGTGGGCCAATAATTGTGCCGGTAAGTGTATTTCTATACCAAAGACCATCATAATTACTAAAAGTAATTTTGTCGCTAAAGCGTAACAGATAGCAAAACATTTTTATAATATCGCATTAGCTTTATGTTTAGAAATGTATTATATATTATACTAGTGGCCCGGCGCGACTTCGTTCGCGTACTTTTCCCCTACGTACCTTTTTTTTCTTGCTTCAAACCTTGCTCTTAAATCACTCTATCTATTGTTGAAGACCGCATTAAAATCCGTTCCGTAGTTTAAAAGATCTAAGCGTACATAGATACATAGGGACAGACGACGGGAAGCGACTTTGTTTTGTACTATGTATAGATTCGACTACGTTTTGGTATGAACCACTAATCACATTTACAGCACAGCCTTCCATAATAAAGATAACCTACGTAAGGTCGTGTTGTGGCATAAATTATCTCCCAAAGTAAGGAATAATAACTCTAATATCGGTTCAGCAGTTCACGAAACCTCCAAATCTATACAAGGGATAATTTATTAAAGCTTTGGTTTTTAAATCGAAACTATTGGAGATGATAATAGGTACCAACATTTGCGTGCGCCAAATACCTACTTACAAAACACTATAAATCATCCAACTTAGCACCGCACCGTGTGGCATACTATAGATTTTTATATGCACGACACCGCAGTGGCACCGCTTAGGCGCCGCACTGCGCCGTGTGGAACGGCTCTTAGGTAACTGTCGCTTGCAATATTTAATTTATGCATAAGTCCACTTTGCTATAAAGATAAACTTATCATTGCTTTTTCACTAATTCCATTCATCAATTTTTAACACAAATACATTGAACATATTAAATTTTCAGCCGCCATTGCTGCATATTATGTTATGATAAAATTAAGATGTGCATTATTCGCTTGGCTTAGAGCAATCGCTTCATACATTAAATAGCTTACATACATACAGCCGGCGCGCCAGAAATTAAACTTTTTTTATAAATGCCAGTTTCCCGCAAGTTAAGAGACATTCAATGTTTTATGATTGCAACATATGCAATATTATTTTGAAAAATTCACTATGCCGTAAGTTGGTTTGCCAATCTTTTTTAGTAATACTCGTACATAGCAAAGCCTTTTAACCGACTACCTGAGCTATGCCCAACACATTGAATAACAGGTACTAATATTTTATATCAGTGACCTTTTTTATCTCCTCATTACCTACGACCTAAACTGATAACATTTATTTCTAAGAAATATTAGAGCTTCAATACGGGTTCCAGTCCCTTGCTTTGTTATATTTGTATTGTTTTTTTTACCATTTGACAAGAAAACATTCCGAATGATCTAGAGAGATAAATATATAACAATGAACACGAATTTTGAGGAACAATAGTGCTTTATCACGTGATGCGCTTTTCTATTGATATCCCATGGCGCTTAACAGAATAATGTCAGCAAATTCTTTTGTTATTATATGTTTTGTTTATAAATAGCACAAAAGCTTAAATGCAGCCGAAGATAAGCATGCTTGTTTAGAAATAGCCTATGCACTCTATACCTCGAAGTCCAACGCAGCTTAGACTTCTGCGTAAACTGCGGTACCAATGACATTCAGCTTGCATGGCAATCATTATCTCAGCGTCTATGCAGGTATTGCGCGGTTCGTGAGAGACTGGGGTCCGCCTTCCTACTTCTCCTTGTCCACTTCGCTCGGCCTTCGGCGTCACCACCAAACATGAGATCTTGGTGGTGACGCAATGGCAATTTATAATCAAAATGCAAAAACAAAAATAAACTCACATAGGCTTAAGAAAGAGTAACATGCGAATCTTATTATAACCCTGCGGAATACATACAAAAAAGTACGTAGTTCAAGTAAGCATAATTGTCGATGATTAGACAGCACAATGAAATAAACAAGTCGCGTTTGCGAAACTTATTTTCTATGTTGTGGAGTTTAGGAAGTGTTGGTGACTTACCATGAAGCTGACAGTAGAGTATCAACAGAGATTCACGTTTCAGATTCAAAAATAAACAAAGGCATACGTGCCTACAACAGAATCTCTCCCTCTCAATTGATTCATTTGATTCAGAACAGGAAGGTCAGTGTACTAACGCCGGCTGGCATATTAGATACGCAATTGACACGCAGACAAAACTCTGACACGGAGAGATCGCCATTCAGATTTTAATTCAATGGACGTAAATAATATTGTCATGTCGAAAATAATGGTGTTCGAAGTTAATTTCACATTTCTCAGACAATTTCTTGTACTTATTATTACATTAGACGGGACTTACACGCGACGTATCTTTTCGATTTGTTTGTTGTGTTATTTTTCTTGTACTTACTGTTGTTTGGGTTTACTTGAGGCGCTTTAAAATTATAACCTAGTCTCATAATTCGTTGCGTAATCTAGTCAATTTCCCGATTGTTCCCCCATACATACCTCGAACGGCCTCAGCTTGATGGTCTTGAACCGCATGAGGGCGTCGTGGAAGTGCTGGGCCCTCGCCGAGACCGCCTCCGCGTCGGCGGCCGCGCCGGGCTGCGGGAAGCTGCCCCACATCTCGCGGAGGATCTCGCCGGCCGATATGTACAGCCGGCGGAGCTCCGCCTTCACCTCCTTCGGGAGGAGATCTGTGGAGCGGGGGACGATTATAGGGACGATTGTTAAGGTTCCCTATGTAATGCGAAAGTGCTGCCTGCTTTGGCGAAAAAAATGTCAGTTCTCGTAAACCATGAAAAATGTTTGAATAGCAAAGTTTTCATAGACTACGTATCTGATGAGCTGACATTTTATTTTATGCAAAAACTGCCGGTTTTGTGCATAACTTTAAATTTTAGCTAGATTTAGATGCTGTTTGTAAAATTTTCGCTATTTAAATAAATTTAATTGAGTAGATTTTAATAATTATTCTTGTTAACAACAGATATTTTTTTTCCTAAGTTACATCATTTTCGCACCTCTTGACCATAACGGGCTCACTGGGAATGTTGAATCTTGTTTACAACTCTGTATGTACTAACAGCAGCAGCAGCGATTTCCTTTGTTGTATTAAAAACACCACGATCTCCTCCCAAAGCGTGGAGATTACGACAATAACCTCCCCTTCGTGGGAGAGAATTTCAGGGTGTGATGATCATGTAGTAACGCCCGCCCATAACAGACTACGATTCGCTAAAGTGCGCTAGCACCGTCTCGTCAAAAAGACTAGACATCAATAACTTTTATACTCACGCGCAACGCACATGGCGAGGTGCCGCCTCATCAGCCCGCCGCCTGGGCTCAGCTCGCCGAGCACGCTCACCGCGTTGTTCGAGAACACCCGCACAGGCCGCTGGCACTGCTGCCCGGTCGACCACGCCTAGGGAACGTACATTAGATTAGATATACCCAGGCATCACCCGCGTCTCGACGAACTTGTGCCTTTTTTATGTGGGTCACTTGTTTGGTAGAATGCTCGCCTGCCTAGTGACCGTATAAGCGAGATGTCACGCGTCACGTCCACAGCTTATCGAGGTCGAAAAATTATATTACACACCCCACACTATTCGGGAACAGTCCAAATTTTTTATTAAAATCGGAATTATGGCCAGGTATGGTATACCCTAGCTTTTACCTGCCGACCGAGCTTTAATGAATAACAAAGCCTCTCTGAATTACGACCGCTCAATACAAACATTATTTTCATGTAGGTTCGAAGAAACCAACACAGCTGTAAGCTGTTTAATTAATTCAACATCTCAAAAGAATGAGATTACATTAAAGTCCATAGGTAATATATCCAGTCCATACCTGACATATCGACGCTAGCGCAGTCAGCGGTGGCGGGCGGGTGGATGGTGCTGTGGCTTGTATTTGCGACGTGGGTCCCATTAAATACCTATCAACCTGAAAAAACAATTATATCAGAAAATTCATAACAGGTGTGACTGCGTATTTTCATGTTACAATCAGCTAGGAGGTATCCATAGCCGAGAAAGTTGGTACTATAGTTTTTTCTGAAGTATATTTACAATTCAAACTGTTTCATTAAGGGCCATTGTGGCAACACCTTCCATTTGGTGGAGTCGAAGTTAGTAGGCTAAAATTATAATGGGTATCTAATTTACCTTAGACAATTTCAACTCCGGAACTGCTTCCGTCTTACTGGGGCCTTCAAGGTCTTCATAATGTATTTTTTCTAGTAATCTCTGCTTTTTCGCTACAGGTTCTAAAGGTTCCGGAGGTGTGGCCTCTACTATATGATGCCTTTTCTTCGACACTCCATTTTGTCCTTCTTTGATGACTCCATTTTCAACACTTTTTTTATTATTCTCTTCGCTAGGTTTAGCCTTACACTTTACTTTCTGATTAGCTTTGAGCACCTGGAAATAATATTTTAGATTATTTATATAGTTTATAGTGTTCATACTACAATTGCAATATAAATGTGAGTAAAATCATCGTTTGTAACCAAGATAGTACCATAATAGAATGTTGGTTGAAGCGTTTAATCATATTGCGGTGTATAGAGCTACTGTCCCCCCGCTCCTTGTCAACCGCCGGCGGTTCTTCTTCTGTAGGGAGAAGCGGCACTGGCTCAGTGAAATGAGGTAGATCCACCTGGATAAGAAAATTACAAGACATTATTCACAGAAATATGAAGAATTTATTAACTCTTTGGTAAATGATATGACAAAATGAATAATACAACACAATACCGTAAGATCCAACGGTGTCTGTTTCATTGCAGACGCAATGGCATTGTCATCCATTTTTGCACATTCTCCAAAAAAATCTTTGCTTGATGAAGATGCTATGCGATCTCTGTATAAAGAACAAAAACTTGTATTAAATAATAGTACAGTAACTTTTTTTAGATTTTGGCCTAATGGAAGTCAAAATTGAGACCTCGAATGCTGACGAAAAATACGGTAACATTTTGACTATGCTTTACTTTTTGGCGATTTTAACTTAAAACTAGTTTTCCGACTATAATGATATTTTCGACTATAATTCGACTAAAATAACATTACACTAGTTAGCTTGATTCTGTCTGACTATACCTACAAAAATTATTTATAATCGGTTTAGCCGTTTCCAAGATATTTAAAATTTTGCTTACAGGAAAATTACTGTATCGGCACACATTGGCCTTATCATATTTAAAGACCTAAATATTATAAAATTCTTAATACATAAAACTAGTCGTTTAGGGTTAATATCGTCATTTAAATCGGAAAAAACAGAGTTTTATAACAAGGTTGTGTTTGGCGCTTGAGGTCTCAAACTTGATCAAATAATTAGAAATTATTTACCACAAGATTCTAGACGAAAAGGTTACTGGATTATAAGCCAGCAGAACCCATAAGAAGACTGCCAAACATGAACATTATGCAAATGTTTAAGTCAGTTGGTCAGAGTAATACAGTACCTGTGAAAATAATGCGACTGGAAGAATTTGGTCCAAAATTCAGATTCAGTCATCTTGTTGGGCACATAATCTATATGTTTCTTCCTGACTGCTGGATAAGTTTTGAACACTGAGTCTATAATATCTTGTGTCAAATTATATTTAAGCCCATTGCATCCATCTGTTTGTGGTTGTATATCAGCTAGGAAAGCTCCAGAGACACCTGTGGAACAAAGTAATGTATAAGTGATCCTCATAGACACTCAAAAAAGTGATCCTCATACAAGTACAAAACCTTTATTTTCTTTTTAGTTATCTGCATCCATAATCATTTATATGGGAAGCTCAGAAAGAACATAATGCTTTGATTGCAAATGGTTTACATCTATTTGCAAAGCACATTATTTTAACCCAGTGTGTATTTTATTATTATTTTATCAAAATTTCAAGCATATGCTCACTAAGATTCTACACGCAAAGGTTGACCTGTAATATTGTCTGTACCTGCATCTTGTTTGAAGGTGTTTGATTCTGTATAGTGTTTCAATGTTGGTGTTTTCCAATATTCTTCACTACTTATTACTTTAGATATTACTAAATCTTCATATAAATTCTTCAATACTGGATGGAGTGACAATAGTCTGAAATAAAGATAACAAAATGGATCCTCGTGAGAACTGATAATGGTAGGTAACTTTTCATTTGGTTTTTAACTGTATTTCCCATATTAAGGCTTTTATTTTATATCAGTGACTGAGATACAATTTCTTTATAAAGCTGGGCAATTTTTTATTTTGATCTGTGCAAATTGGGTTTTCATAGTTTGGACTAATTACTACTAAATAGCATAATGCTTTCTTTTACCATGAACATTTTACATTTTACTTAAGAATGACAAATAAATGAATGGCTACTACAATTTTACATTATCAAATAGTTTTTCTTCACTTACCTAGACTTCATTTCTAACTCCCCATCTATTTGCCTTTTAAATTTTGGTAATAGGTTTTGCAACATGCTCTTGACGTGATCTCTTTGACTCGCTCGTACCTCAACACCGGCGGGATTAACAAAATGAAATGTGGAAGACGTCCCATCGTGCAAGACAACTTGTAGTTGAACTTTCTTTCTGCCATCTGGAGACACTTTTTGTGCTGTAAATGATATTGAAAAAATACAGTTTACATGGGTTATACCTTAGCGTTATTTTGGTTCTGCCTATTATGAAACATTGTCAAAAATTATATAGCTCTTCTATGGCAGACTTTATTTACATCATTTATATTTTCATGTACATAGGGATAAGAACCTACAATAAATTTAAAAGTATCATCCATAATAAACATTGTTGTAAAACAAATATTTTAAGCACTTTGCAGTGTGGTGTCCGGCAGAGTAGAATAGAACCAACTTCTTACACTTGTGGGTGTTGTATAAGGCGACTAATGTTTTCGAGTCAACTATATAACCTGGATTGCTGCCAAACTGGCCTTTTATCCTCCTGGGATAGACTGTGAGGGTGACCTAGGTTATCCTACGTCATCAACTACAAGACAAAATCCACTTTGTAGTGATAGTAGACATTTAAGAGACCCATAAAACATTGGTCTGCCCGCTCACACACTGGCATATTAAAGTCACTTTTTTTGTGCCTATAATGTGGCTGAAAACCCAAACAGCCAAGAGGATTTGAGACAGACCAGTTCTTTTTACTTATAGAACCCACTCAAAGAGATGTGTAAATACTGTTGCTACAAAAAGTCAAAGATTGGGTAAATAACTAAATTAAAAATTGTTTTGTCACACAGGCAGGCCAACTAGCCAAGTCAATCTAGCTCCGATTTCCGGAAAGAACCTGTACAAATTACTGACAACCTACGGCTTCTAGGTGTTGAGCTATCAACCAATCTCAACTTAGGACAGTACATCGAAACTAAAGCAAAGACACCAGCCAAGAAATTCGGAATTCTCTCGAAGGTCAGGTGGTGCTTTATTTCAAAACAGTTGCTTCATTATATCAAGCACAAGTCCGATCCTGCAAGAAATACTGCTGCCATTACTGGGATGGATCAGCCAAATACAAAGTTGCTGCTTTAGTTTTGTTGGAAAAACGTGTAAAAAAGATAATTTGTGAACCGCAATTGATTGAAGGATCTTCTACCTATCTGCACAAGCCGCTTTGGTTCAACCTTTATAATATGTATGGCTATGGAATGGAGTGTGTTCCCTGTCTGGACTGGAATCTGGAAACCTACAAGGCTAGAGTGCATAGGCTATTCCTAGGCATGCTCCATCATCTGGCGGTCAAACGCCCAGCTTGTCTTAATTAAAAAACCACATTGTGTAACATTTATCCATTATCCCCACACTTCAAGATTGCATTGTCTAAACAGAAAACTATGTTGTCATTTCGTCTGCTGTCTGGAAACTAACTAAGTCTGCCTCTAGACAGTAAAATCAATTGCAATGTTTTTTCTTATGATTCTCAAAAATATTTCATTAATTCGTTCCTTTTTCGGCACCTGGCTGGCTTGTAAACAAAGTTAGTATAAAGAGCCACCACCGTGTGGTAATAATAATGGATACTTACATTTGATATCGGAATATTTATGGGACACAGCAACGGTATCTCGGTTCTCCAGCATAAAGGCTAGCCTCGTATTCATCACGTAAAGGGTGCCATCGCCTTTCTTGTACCTCACAAAGTTCACGCTCAGCAAAACATCTTCAGACGAAGTCGTCATCTTTGCAATTCAAAGTATGTCTTCATGGAATCGCGATGAAAAGCTTCCTTAGTTTCGGGAATGCCCTCGAACTTGTAGCAACAAGAACCCGAACGTTTCAAATAGTTCACTTCAAGAAAATTGATGAAGTAAATTATAGTACAACGCTAAACCTTAACTGTTTTTGTAGGTCACAATAATATCACTATATAAAATTTGCAAGATTTTAACAAAATCGTAAAAGTATAGTACATAAATTCACAAAAAAAAACACCACACTCATTTTACAATGACAGAAAACTAGGAAGCGACTGCAACCATTTGCGAAACACGACAGACAGACAGCCACAGATTACTACAGACAGCCTTGGCTGGACCAAAGAGTATATAAACTAGAGATGGGACTCTATACCATGGACTTACTACCCAAAGGGACTGCGCACTGCTTTGACTAAAACCGGGCAGAGCGAGAGCCACCATCGATAGTCCTTTGTCCCTTTCTAACAGTGTAAACACAATGTTATTGGCATAATCACCGTCATTCTAAATTGACAAGTGTCATGTTTGGTGTTGCCATTATTGGAGAAATATATTTACCGTGAATTTGGTATTATTATGAGGTAATCCGTACAATCCGAAAAGTAGTTGTCAAAATACCTTTTGATCTACTGAACGTTTCTCCGACAAACGTCGAGTCGACATAATTATTAACCTACGACTTTTTGTTCCACAAAACAGATATAAGAGTTCGGTAACGATTTATCCTACAACACTAGTTTCTAAAGAGAAGTGATAGTACTCGTCGTTATCTACATTTCGGGTGACAGCTGTCAAACTTAAATGTGTTATAACTCGGAACCCATTGGTTCTAGAACACTAGTTTCTAAAGAGATATGATAGTACTCGTCGAGATCTACATTTCGTATGACAGCTGTCAAAGTTAAATCTTTTATAACTCGGAACCCATTGGTCCTAAAACACTAGTTTCTGTAGAGAAATGATAGTACTTGTCGAAATCTACATTTCGTATGACAGCTGTCAAACTTAGAACTGTCACCTAAAATGTAGATCTAGATGAGTACTATCGTATTGCTCTAGGAACTAGTGTTCTAAGACCAATTGTTTTCGAGTTATAACAGTTCTAAGTTTGACAGCTGTCATGCGAAATGTAGATCTCGACGAATACTATCATTTTTCTTTATGAACGAGTGTTATAGCACCAATAGTTTAGGAGTTATTTCAGTTCAAAGTTTGACAGCTGTCATTGGAAATGTAGATCTCTACAAGTACTATCATTTCTCTCTAAAAACTAGTGTTTTAGGACTAATGGGTTAACTTTGACAGCTGTCATACGCAATGATGATCTAAAGGAGTGCTATCATTTCACTCGAGGAACTAGTGTTCTAGGTGCAACTGGGTGCAAACCCAGTCCGGCTCTGCCTGGCCTTGGTGTCCGCGCCAAATAATAAAAGTAATTCGCAATTTGCATCAACAATGGTGGCAACACTAGAAAGGGACACAGGACTATCGATGGTGACTCTCGCTCCGCCCGGTTTTAGTCAAAGCAGTGCGCAGTCCCTTTGGGTAGTAAGTCCATGCTCTATACTTTGTCAAATATATGCTTTGTCTAAAATAGGATGATAATTTTGACAGCTCACTAATTGTTGGTCTTTGGCGCACGCCTATGAAGTTTTGGGTTTTTTTTCGGTAAAATGTACTACGCCAAGGACCAATAATTAGTGAGTTGTCAAAATTATCATCCTATTTTAGACAAAGTATAATCACATTTGTTATGAATGGTTCGAATGATGACGGTCAAAACTCGATTCGATTGAGATTTTATGTTGATGCGAATCAATTTGTTTCATTCGAATTTTTTATTTCGCCGCAAACTTAAGTGGCTGATAGACGTGCGAGTAAGTACGCGTACTTGTGGCTCGAAGACCTTGCTCGCTCGTGTGTCTGCGTACTTTAAAACCGCCGAGTTAGTTCGCCGGCAATCTAACATGTTCGATTTTTGTTCGTAGTCGTGGCTCGCGGCTTCGGCTCGCTCGTCTGTCAGCGCCGCGAGCCGCGTGCCGCCATTTTATTTGTGATGTAGGTATCTCGTGCAGTTTTGTTTTATGCATAAAATTTGTTTAAGGTTAATTAACTTTTAGCTTTTCTGTTGCAAAAGTGACTGATTTTCGAAGCAATGAGGAGTTTTCCAGTAGGTATTGTCAATTTGTTTCAAAAAGCATCAATAGATGGCGCTCCTACAATTTAGTTTTTTTTTTTAAATCTGTATGATTTTGGCAGTGATATCATGCAGCCATCTAATACTAAACCTAAAAATAAAATGTTTATTGATATAAACATAACTTTTAAAGGTTGATGAAATGTACAAAGACATGTTTATGAATAGGTTGGCATGTTCCATTTTATTACAACCTCTAAAATGGTTGAAAACTATTTATAAATACAATATTATCCAATATAACGTACCCAGTGTTTATATCCCCTTAGCTAAGAACCTTTTTCAAGCGATTTATCAATTACCAAAATTGTCGAGCCGCCATCTAGTGAGTGGTTAAGAATGCTTTAAATACCTATTTACGAACTCGAATTATTTACGGAATTCATAAAAAGAACGTGCTGAAAAATTCGTGAACTTAAAAACCGCGTACTTATATCAGTACGTCAATCACCAACGTCAAGCTGAGTAAGCTCGCGAACTTAAAAACCGCGTACTTTAAGTACGTACTAGGCTAATCTGAGCCGAGAGTGACAGCGAGAACAGAGGTGGCGTGTCCCGCTCTTTTATCTTGCCAAACTAAAAAATGACGTTCATTGTGCCCTAATAACTCCATGAAATCTTGCACCTTTGCTTTGTAAAATTATACTTTTGTCATTAATGTACGTACTCTTTTATTATGCAATAAAGAATTAAAATAAAACTACGATAAGTCCGTATTGACTGACAGTTGTAAAACTTATAAAGTGTGAATATGGTAATAATCTAAGGATAATCTGTCCTTGTCAGTCCTTCTTGTAAACATTCAGTTATTTGGTCAAAATTAGCTTGAACTTTTGTCTAAATTATTAGTCATGCTGAAAACTATATCCCGCACTTTCTTTTTAATTGTTTTGCCCATTATTTAATAATATTTTTCACTAAATTAAACAACTAACTCAACGGAATGATGAACATGTGGAGTACGCTTAAGTTGGTGTCATGTGGATTGGCCTTAATATTCAGTTTCGCCAAATGTGCAGTAGTGGTGCAATACCCAAATCTTAATGGTAGAAAAGTAGTCAGAGCGAAGTACACGTCAGAGATTTGCATAAAACGGCTGATTGGCTATCCTGCGGGCGGCCGTGCTCGGGATATTATTACGATTAAATGTCGGCGACACGTAAAACTTTGAAAGCTGCTTTAAAATACGTACAAAATAAGGATGGATATATTGGCGCGACATAAAACACGAAAAATTTTGCTCAGGGTTGGAACAATATAAAAAAAAAACAAAATCCATTACGTCACCACCAAGATTTCATCTTTGGTGGTGACTAGGGCTTGCAAGTCGAATATTCGAATATTCGCCCCATTTCAATATTCGAATATAATAGGACCACGGTAATTCTGGGGATCTCTGTCCTTGTCAGTCTTCATTAGTCCTTCCTGTAAACATTCAGTTATTTGGTCACGATTAGCTTGAACTTTTGTCTAAACTATTAATCATGGTGAAAGTTATCTTCCGCACTTCCTTAATAATAGTTTTACCCATTATTTACTCATATTTTTCTTAACTTACGAAAATAAACAGTCCCACAGAAATCAAATTGTTTGTTATGACTGTTATGAATGACGTTCTATGACGGATGAAAAACTTGGCATAAGTTGCCATACAGGGATTATTATTATATATTTTTTTAAATGCGATTCGGACTAAGCGTAGTCTTATTATAGTAATTTAGGTAAAAAAAGGCATGTGGTCCAATACCTAGTACTTAAAACATAATACAAGTTAAAAAAAATGCCATTTAAAGGAGACTGGGTAAGTATGTAGGGGAAGTGGACTATGGCCAAATAACATAATCGGTATAGTATTTACATTTAGCACCCTCTAATACATCCTTGTAGAGAAGGGCATCAAAATCGGTCCGGCAATACTTAAAAAAAAAAATATATATTTACTTGGCACATTTTGTATGGGAAGTGCCCTTAACTATGAACCAATGGAGGTATCGTTACAACATCTTCAACTCTATTCTTATACAGCATGACATCAAAATCTGACCCGACAGTTTTGAGAAAAAGGCATTCTTTTGTCACACTTGTATGACATGTGTGATATTCTTTGAACCAGCAGCGACATGGTTACGGTGCATAGGTTGAGCACCTTTAGTTCTGTTCTTATACCGAACGACATCAAAATCGGACCTGGCAGTTTTGAGAAAAAGGGCCTTCTTTTGTCACACTTGTATGACAAGTGCGGTATCCTTTGAACCAGCAGCGAGATGGTTACGTAGTATAGGATGAGCACCTTTAGCTCTGTTCTTATGCAGCATGACAGAAAAATCAGGCTCGGCAGTTTCGAGAAAAAAGCATTCATAGTCATACAAACATGTGACAAATAAATGCTTTTTTCTCGAAACTGACGGGACCGATTTTCCTGACCTGAAGGTCCAGAACCTATACACCGAAAACCATGTCGCTGCTGGTTCAAAGAATACCGCACTTGTCATACATGGACCGATTTTGGTGTTGTGCGGCATAAGAACATAGCTTAAGGTCCTCAACCTATACTCAAAGTTCAAAGAATACGGCACTTGTCATACAAATGTGGCAAATAAATCCTTTTTTCTCGAAACTGCCGGGACCGATTTTGATGCCATCTTGTACAAATATGCAGCTGAGGCACCCTAACCCATAGGTCATCACCGTAATGCTGCTGGTTCATAGACCACTTTTGCCCAGTCTCCTTTACGTACAGCTCTGCGTAAAATGAAAGATGCATTTTGTCTGTCTGATATAATGTTTTAGTTTCCGTATAATTTGATTTTTATTTATTTAGAAGTTACATTACAACAAATTAAAAAAGTACAACCTAGCCTTACAACAACAAAAAAAAACCCATATAACTAACCTACAGATAATACGAAACTAAACTAAAGGTGATTTACAAATATCACTCTACAAATAGCCCGCCTCTGACAGTACCTGGGGCAAAGGTGCCCATCACGCTCGCGGCATTGCCACGTTGAATGGCTATGGCTAACTTTTGCACCAGGTACGAGCGGGAATCATCCGATTTCTCCCTCAATCTTCGCCCTAACTCGCTCACCATTGCCTTTGCCTCAGAGCCCCAACTGCCAATGGTCTCCACAGCGATGGGCACAAAATAATATTGTGCCTCCAACGCCGCATATTTTTGGTGCTTTTTATGCGCAGCGTCCTCCGCAGCAGCCGCTACAGAGAGGACGGTATGACTCAGATGACTCGGGGCAACAGTGCTGACGCAAGTAGCGTCCCATACGAGGCACTTACCTTTTTTCCATGGCACCAAAGTCATACCGTCCGGTCTTCTGCCATCGGATCTATTAAGGCCCGGCGGCTCAAGCAGGCAAGGGACATCAGCTGAAACTAGGGCTCTCCGAACTAAATCGTTGAGAGAATAATGCCGCGGAAACCTCCCCGTGCAACGGCGACAGCTCAAAGCGTGGTGGCCATCAGCCTCCACCATGGAGCCGCAGATGCATGTATGAGGTTCACACACCTTGCAGCCCAGCCGGAGAGCCACTGCCACACGCAGTGAGCTGTCGTCTAGCAAAGTGCCCAGATGAGGCGACGGCAGGGCGTGCAACCATGCTCCCGATTCTGGCTGAGACACAGCCCGGAGTCTAGCTAGATCAGCTCCCGAGGCAATCTCCAACAACTGCTCCCTGCTCCGCTTGGCCGAAATATCATCCCAAGCGCGCTGGACGTATGATAGTAATGGCTTCGTCGCACCAGCGTTGAGCGCCGACCAAGCTATTATGGCCACAGACACAAAGGGTATGCTCATCTCGTCACCGTCTGCCTTATGTATAGTAGCGACGAGTCCAGCCACCCCATGTGCCGATGCCAAAAAAGCCGGCAAACCTACGTCCCGTGCGCAACGCACACCAATATCCCCATGCCGTATTGGGAGAGCCGCTTGCTTCCACTGAAGCTCACTAAAATCAACATTTAGTATCGACCCCGTCGTCAATTTCAAAGACTCATCAAATGATGAGACTTCATCTTGACAAATCCAAGTAGGCGTAGTCCGCAACAAATAGGTTAATTTCGGAAGGGCGAAGCACATACGCAATAACACAAGTGCTACGTGGGCCGAAATATCTTTGAGGCGTTCTTGAGCAATCAAAAGAAGGCGTTTTTGAGATAAGATTGCTTCTGGCACTCCATCAAGAAACATCTGAGACCCTAAAAGGTTGAATGAAGAAGTCGTTATTTCTATGAGGCCAGGCATGACAAAACTAAAGCGGGAAAAGTATGTGCGGGCATGAGCGCCACAGGGGTAGAACTCGCATTTAGAAGGATTCACCTCAAGACCCAGTTCTTTGAAGCAAGGAACAAGAACCTCAAGATCCTGATAAACTTCTTCAGGCGAACCCCCCAATGTGCCGTCATCAAGATACCACAAGTTTAGTGGTGACTTGAGTTCTGATATGACTCTGTGTATCCCTAAGCAGAAAACAAGAGGCCCCAGCGGATCCCCCTGTTGCGCTCCTACCTGAGACGAAATTAAATTATTGTTGAAAAACAGGTTTGAAGGAGAAAAATATACTTGATACAGGAAAGGGTACAGAGATGGAATTTTGTCTTTGACTTCGCTCAAGAGAACGTCTCTTTCCAGAGTGTTAAATGCATTACGTATGTCTAGTTTCAACAACACGCAGTCCAAGCGATCAGGGTCCATGACAAACGCGCGTGTCGCATGGATAGCCACCTCGCACCCCCGACGCGTTCCAAAACCCAGCTGGTACGGCTTAAGATACTCCGACATGGCTTCTCTAGCGGACCAACATGCTATCTTGGCTGTCAACCTACGGAATAAGCTGCCGATGGCTATTGGCCGCACGCCTCCATCTTTTTTCGCAATTGCGCATAGTGACGCTCCGTACAAATATGGGCACACTATCAGGTTCAACTGACCACTTAACAAAAAGTTGGCAAGCTTCGTCAAACAACCGAGTAACCGCCGACCGTTTTCACCTGCAGAGCCTGATGTAAGCTCCTTTAAGTGACCCGGACGAATGCCATCTAAACCTGCTGCCGCCGCTGTAAAAGGAACTCACGGCCATGATGATGTCCTCCACTGACACTGTTGTTGCAACAATAGAAGAGTCAGGCGCCGATGGAAAACTGAGCGGACGCGAGGGATTAGGGTGTTTTTGACCGAGAGCGTCAAGTGTGCTGGGATCATGCTGCGCGAACGAGTCTTCAGAAATCAGTAGCCGGACAGCCCCACGAAGGTCACCCTCGTGCACTTTGGACTCAATGGCTTTACGAGCCTCATGAGACCTAGGCCGTGATCCGGCCACGCCATCCAACTCGTCTGCAAACTGATCAGATGACTCGATGTTCCGCTTTACCTTACCTTACCTTTACCTTACCTTTACCTTACCTTTATTTGATTTTAAATAGTACCACTTATCTCATGATATAAAATTCTTTCTGTTTTATTGTTAAGTAAAAAGTCGTTTAGCATCCTAATCTCGTAGAATACCTTATCTTAGGATCTGACTGACCTAATGCTACCTCCTCACTCTGATGGCCTTGCGAGGCGACTTCGCGTGTGATGACACGAGGCGAGGCGGGCCCTCTTCCCTAATCGCGAGGCAAGGCGACCGATTACAGTCTCACCTCGCGTGTGGTACTAAATTTATATTTCCATTATTTTTGTGTTTAGTAATTAAATTATGGTTAATACTCATAGTAAATGTATTCAAAGGTGCGGCAAAAAATTTCTATAGCTTAAAATAAAATAAAATAAAGCAGTTAAACTAAAAAACCCACAATTCGCCGGTAGATGGTGTTTTTTTGTGATTTTGTGATTTTTCTTTTTCATTTTTTTTATGTTATTATCATGTAGAAATCCATTTCATGCTCGTTAGAATACATTTACTAACGGGTAATTGTAAAAACTTACATTAAAAACATAGTTAAAACCCTAACTGCAGATTTCAAATAATATTCGAATATTTCCAGCAAAAATATTCGAAAACTTAAATTTTCAAATATTTGCATGCCCTAGTGGTGACGCCGAAGATAGTACGAAGTGGGCAAGGAGAAGTAGGAAAGCTGACCCCTGGCTCTCGCGCGATACCTAGATTGACGACGGGATAGTGATTATAGGTCGACAACTTAACTGATATATCGCCTGCGGTAGATGAAGTAGGTGGGAGGGTGATTTTTAGGGGATGAACGCGGGGGTGCGGGGCAGTGAGCATTTTCTTCCAAGAAACGTCAGTTCATGACGTTCCTCGGAAAAAAAATGCACACGAGATTATGCCCGTACTTGTCCCAAGATTAAGTATAATATCCCGAGACGAGAAACCAATCTTTACCAATGGCTTTTAAAACTAAATCTCGATTTTTAATTCGGTTATTTTTATTTTATGTGTCAGTGTGGGCATTGTAAGAAAACTCACTGTCGCCCAAAGAGCGATGGATAGGGCTATACTCGAAGTGTCGTTGCGCGACCAAATCAGGAATGAGGAGAACCGCAAGCGAACTAAGGTCACCGACATATCTCGAAAGATTACCAAGCGGGCAGGGCACATAGCTCGCAGAACAGATGGCCTATGGGGCAGGAAAGTTCTTGAGTGGCGATCATGTACCGGTGCATGAGAACGCCACTCAAGAACTTTCCTGCCCCTCCTCAGAGTGAGGAGGTAGCATTAGGTCAGTCAGATCCTAAGATAAGGTATTTTACGAGATTAGGATGCTAAACGACTTTTTACTTAACAATAAAACGGAAAGAATATTATATCGTGAGATAAGTGGTACTGTAACGACCCATATTTATATATAGTTCATCGCAACGCCACTAGATGGCGCTGCCGGTAAGTTACATCGCGCTAACGAACTGTCGCTGCTGTTCTAATAAGGTCTCCGACTGATTTTGTAAATGTATTAGATTAGATTCGATTCAGTATTAGTTTCTACTTCTGTCTATAACAACTAGCACTAAATAGGCACTCCTCGGGGTCCTATTTGGTCATATTGTTATATTTGCGAATATTCGGTTTACTGGTCGGCGCACACTGTTCATTACGGTTGTGTCGTTTCCGGTGGCCCTGTAGCGATTACTTTGTATTCTTATATCTCTCACAAATAAATCAAAGTTACGTAGTACGACACTTGTTTTGGTTTTCCCGCTCTGCATCCATTCGGCTACAGTGGCGACCAACGTTGGGCCGAAGTTTGTTACTAGATACTGACGGGAGACGACTACTACTGCATCCGTATCGGCAAAAAAAAAACCGGCAACAATGGACGCAGAGCAGTTTCGAGAAGTCATAAAGGAAATAGAAAACAGAAGAGGCAAAACTGTAGCTTCCTGCCCGGCATCTTATGATGGCCGCAAGGACTCGGAACACGTAGAAAGCTTTCTAGCTGCGGTTCGGACCTTCAAGAAAGTCGAACGTATTCCTGACAATGACGTGTTGGATGGAATGCCTCTACTACTGAAGGACGATGCTGCGATCTGGTGGCAAGGTATACAGACACAAATTTTGTCGTGGTCTGAGTTCGAAATCTCCCTGCGCAAAACATTTGCTCCAAAAAAGCCGGAATACCTTGTCTACCTAGATATAATCAGAGAAATTCAAGAAGAGCACATTCCCACCGACAGCTTTATAGCAAAAAAGCGAATGCTGTTTTCTCAACTACCGAAACTCGAGCGACCTACAGAGAAAGTCCAAATGGATATTATTTATGGTCTACTAAATCTAAATATTCGGGACAAGGTTCCCCGACATACGGTGACCAGCTACAGCGAGTTGCTTGATGAAGCGCGTGCAGTTGAACACATTTTGTTTGAAAGAAGACAAGCACTCCACCGATCATCAAGTAAAGTAATGGGTCCTGCGTCTAGGAAGAAATGCAGGTACTGTAAATCTTATGGTCATGTCATTGAACAGTGCAATAAAAAGATGAAGGCGGAAGAGTTAAGGGGTGGCAATCGAGAACCATCCACCAAGGGTTCTAATGGAGAATCTTCAGCGGCGGAACGGCCTACGGTCGAACCTAAGATTTCCCCAGGACCCAAGTTCTCTTGCTACGGATGTGGAGCTCCAGGAGTATATAGAAGCTCTTGTCCAACCTGCAGTGATCGCCCTTCAAGAGTACCTAACAAAAAGTTAGAGTTTTGTTCATTGAATATTCGACTGGATCGTCAATCTCGACCTGTGGTCTTCGTTGAAATTGGTGGTGTGGCAGGCAGCGCGTTCATTGATACCTGTGCACAAACTAGTGTGGCGTCACACTATTTATATACGAAGCTCAAAGAACGAGGTCATAAATTCCAGGAGGAAACAGCTACTGTTGTTTTGGCAGACGGAGTGACGAGACGTCAGAAGATTCTCTCTTTTCAAGCACCCGTAACGATCTGCAATCGAGTAGTCTCAACTAGTTTTGTCGTACTTCCTGAGTTTACAGACAATAGAACACACCTAGGTATAGGCTTTATTGAGTCCGCTGGAATGATTCTGAACCTACCACAATTTACTTGGAATTTCATCCAGACTCCGGACCAAGAGTACGAACTTTATAACGAGAACTTTGTGATGTTCAATGAGAGGGAAGATAAAAAGGCAGGATATCCTAGAATATTGAACATAGCGTCTGAAAGCTCTTCGTCACATACTTCGGCTACTGCTTCTAAATCCAAAGAGAAGACCAACCTACTTCTTGGTAGTGCTCTAATCCAGCGATCTGTACAACTAACGGGTCTTCCCTTAGACACGTTGCCTAAGACTGGGTGCTATGGAACATCTTGTCTCCCTGACAGAAAGGAACATCAACCTGAGTATGCAAACCGACACCTATCAAGTACATCCACCACATATCAATTACATTCATCTCAGCCCAAGAGAAGCAGGACTATATTCGATGGATATTCCCCTCGCTTAGAATATATGCTACGAGATGCCCAGCGGAATATCGAATCCACTGAGATTAATCTATCTCCACACTCCCAACAACTGTTTGACGAACCAACGGTTATTCATTTGAATGCACTGTCTTTGGGAGTTACCAATTTAGATATCACCGCTGAACCATCTATATGTTTTGTTAATATCTTACCGGACTATCAAGAGCTTTTTGAAACAAATGGACATCCAGCCATTGGAGTAGAGCACTCAGTTAAGATGAAAAATCATCCACCGATATCTGTCTACCCTTATCGACTGTCCCACAAAGGTCGTAATCAAAACATTCCGCTTCACATACAGCCGCCTAGAAGAAGCAGACTTAAGAAGACAGTGGAAGTTCAAGTCCCTCAAAGTCGCTTTGTTTCTCGCGGACGAGGACAACCCAGAAAAAGCAGTTCGTGGACTTCACCTCTTATGTTTTATCGTCGGGTCGACTTCAAAAACATAGGGGGAGCCTGTAACGACCCATATTTATATATAGTTCATCGCAACGCCACTAGATGGCGCTGCCGGTAAGTTACATCGCGCTAACGAACTGTCGCTGCTGTTCTAATAAGGTCTCCGACTGATTTTGTAAATGTATTAGATTAGATTCGATTCAGTATTAGTTTCTACTTCTGTCTATAACAACTAGCACTAAATAGGCACTCCTCGGGGTCCTATTTGGTCATATTGTTATATTTGCGAATATTCGGTTTACTGGTCGGCGCACACTGTTCATTACGGTTGTGTCGTTTCCGGTGGCCCTGTAGCGATTACTTTGTATTCTTATATCTCTCACAAATAAATCAAAGTTACGTAGTACGACACTTGTTTTGGTTTTCCCGCTCTGCATCCATTCGGCTACAGTACTAATTAAAATCAAATTATATGGAAACTAAAACATTCTATCAGACAGACAAAATGTAGCATTACGGTGATGACCTATGGGTTAGGGTGCCTCAGCTGCATATGCCTTTTTCTCAAAACTGCCGGGACCGATTTTGATGTCGTGCGGTATAAGAACAGAGCTAAAGGTGCTCAACCTATACTACGTAACCATATCGCTGCTGCATTTTCATTTTCAATGTCGATAATGACATTTTGAAAACGAAAGACCGCATATCTAGAAATCAGTTGTAATAGGTCACTCAAGTTCATAATTAGGTCAATCAACCGGATAATACAATTTACCAATTACAGATAGGATATAGGTTTTGTCCCTTTAAGTCTTTTCTGCCTACCGTTTCATGTGAGTTTTAAAATTCAATCTAAAGATCACTACGATCAATACCTCAAGTGCCTGGATAATAAAATTATTTTCACAAGCATCTCGTAACCAGTCCGGCGCAAAAACAAGACATTTCGATGTTTGTTTCTACTTTATTTTATTTCCTTTGTTTTTTTTACTTTCAACAATGTTCGCACCGCAATTAGTTTGTCGACTATGTACCTAGTCGACAAACTAATTGCGAAAACACAATAAACAATAGTAGGCAAAAAACTCATAGCTTGGTTTCGCGTCTGCGCCATATCTTCTATTGTACTAGGCAGTCATGACTGAAGCAGGAGGACTATGTACGGGATACTGACATCACAGGTGTCCATAAAGTTTAATATTTTTGGAAAGTGTGTTTGACAGCAAAAGTACAGGATATTGTTGTTACACTTTTTGGCCTATTTTTTCACACAGTCTACATCCCGTTGAATGCATGTGGTGAGCCTTGGCACAAGTTTATGCACTCCTCGAACAACTTAACCGCCAGCTTCGAAATAAGGAAAGACGTCATTCCAGTACCTATCTAATAGTAATTATTAAATTCTACTCATGTATGAATTCAAGAAGGTGAATATTCAATTTGAAAAGCTGAAAATATACCTAGCAACACTATTTACGTAGGTACTAGGTACGGTCAGGAGACCCGGTTTTAACATTTAGTCAATTTACTAGTAACAGCCGCTACGATTTGCCTTGAGCCGACCAACCATCAGTTGCAGTTGATACTAATCCTTCACTACACACCTACAGACTCAAAATGTCTGTTACTTGTTTTTAGTGTCAACAACGCTTAAGAAATAAACATGTACCTAGAGGCCTAGTGGCAGTACAATTACTTGTTTTATGCTACGCATTGATAGTACACCTGAAGGCAAGCGGAAAACGTCGCCCATAACATCTACGATTCAATCATTTAGGTTGCAGGCAACAAAAAAGGCAGAACAGCAGATGCGTTGTCACTGTGAGGACTAAGATGAAATGCGTCATGCCTGTATTTGCGCTGGCTTATTTTATGAACACCCCACGTACTAGGCGCAATATTAAGGAGATCTAAATTATCCGTTTTGTATTTTTTGGTTTAAGGATTCTGTACAAAAAATATTGTAATCAATTATGATTTTAATTGAAATGGTTCATTCAAAGTTTTTACGAAAGTGCACCACCACCTAACTAATAGCAAAGTAGTCTAATTCAAATTACTGTAGCATATTAACGTAGCAAACTCAAATTAATGTAACATCTTTGTCTTTACGAGTTTGCTTTCTCATGTCATGTCTGTCAGTCATGTTTTAGTGTCGCGTAGCTAATCCTACCAAGCCTTCTGTCATGAGATGTTTCTATACCTACACGTATGCGGGTGTTCTGTTCCTACTCTGCGGAGTCAGGTGCGGGCCTATGGGGCTAACCCCGTGCCCGGGAGTCTTCTCGGCCAGGCTGTGCCCTGGCCGGTCTATGATTGCGCCTTGCTGGCTTATTCGTGCGCTGAGATAGCACGATATAAGGTTTGTTAGTGCCGGTATGGCTTCTGGTGGGCTTATTGATTTTTAGTGCCTTTAAGGCTTCACTGTGTTGCAGATGGGGCTCAATCCATCTGCCACATGGGTGCTGGTGAAGGACCTACACAGTATTTCAGTATCAAGTAAAACAAATAAAATACCCTGGCGCCGTCATGAATGTAACTTAAATAAAACAAAGGCTGTTGTTATCGGCTATTAATGATTACTAAAATGCGTAAGATTTTACGAACATTTCTCATCAACTAAAATTAACTAATTGAGCTATACCTGTAGGTAAATATCCCATGCTTCACCCAATTGGAGAAGCTTGCAGATCTCATTTCTGATTCGATCGCGCAAGGAAACTCCGAGCATAGCTCTTTTCATTGCCTTTTAGGTAACAGTGAGCTTTCTTATAAGGCCCACAGTGAGCGACCACGTTTCAGTTCCGTAAGTCATTACTGGCAACACACATTGGTCACAACATGGACATTCAACATAATTTTCGTCTTGTGCATGTTCATTTTAAGACCTATTTATTGAGAGGCACTACAGAGGTCATCGAGCATTTTGCCCAAGTCTTCCAGGGTTTCAGCCATGACTACGATATCGTCAGCAAATCTGAGGTGAGTGAGGTACTCGCCGTTAATAATGCTGCCAAGTCCATCCCAGTCCAGAAGCCTAAAGATATCCTCCTGTGCAGCGGTGAACAACTTCGGTGATATGACATTACCTTGTCTAACACCTCGCTGCAGCTAAATAGGTACTGTGGTCATGTCCTGGAGACAAACTGTCATAGTGGCGTAAAACCCGATACAATAGTGGTAAGCAAATGTATTCCATTACCGTCATCATAAGGATTATTATTAGCCCACTGTTGGACTCGCTTGAGCCTCACTGTATCAAATAAATAAAATTAACATTATGGTGCATCTACCAGGAGAACATAAAAGACGAAATAAGTAAGACCCCTAAAACACGGATCCCAAATAGGAATCCTTTTGCGCGCCGTCGCCGCGTCATCAAACGCCGTGCCGCCAAGGTCAAGGCGCGCCGGCGCTGTGGCGGTGCGTTTGATACACGGTGCGGCTTCCATTGATGAAATGTACCTACTTTCGTGTCGTGTTCGTTCATTCGGTTTTTAGCTTTTCGCGTGATCGAAGTGATTGTTTGTTGCGTGTGAAGATAACTGTGATAAGAGTGTTAACGATATTAATGAATTAAATATCTATTATAACACTGCGATCTCCAACCCGCCTGCCAAGCGTGGAGATTATGGCAATAACCTCCCTTTTTGTGAAAGAGGCCCTTAGTCCTGCAGTGGACTGTTATGGGCTGTGATGCTAGCAATAGACCAAACACCATGCTACCTACCTCTTTACGTATTGCATAGCAACCAGAGCCTGCGTAGTGTTGTGTATCTGAGTGTATTGAGCCTACCTACCTACGCTACGATACGAGTGCAAGCTTATTTGATAGTTAATACCTATCAGTCATCCGAGCCACAAGAAAGCAAGAAAGTATGGTGTAACCGCGCTGGCACCTGACGCTGTTTGTTTTTATAAAATAACTATAAAAGGTACGTACCTACATGCTTTAAAGGTCTAGGTTCTAGCTTGACTTTAGGAGACGCTACCTACTTAACACCTAATCGTGACGTCTTACGACGGGAAATACGATTAGGTAGAAAAGACAACGCTTTTATCTGTTCATAAAAACATGTAGGTATTTAGAAATACCTGTCTGTAATCTGTTTCAACAAAACTAGGCTCATAAGTGGTTCCCTTCGCTACGTAGGTCCCTAGATGAGCGAACAATTTTTGTAGGACCTAGTACCTACTCATCTGTGTAGAACGATTTTATCAATTGAACGAATTCCGTTTCAGTTAATTAGCTATCTTATGTACGTTTTTCAAGAACATCGGTGGCGGGCGGTTGAATATCCGACTCGTAAGTGAGAGAGGTACCGGGTTCGAATCCCGCTGTGGCAATGTACCAATGACTCTTTTCTGAGTTATGTCCAATAGTTGAATTCTAACCATTGCTCTCACGGTGAGGGAAACATCGTGATGAAACCTGGAAATTACCTGCCTATTGAAAATAATTAGTGTAGGTAAGTTCCTAGGTAATTTGGTAGAGTTTTTTCGTGTAGATAAGTAGGTAACATTTAGTTCGACGCCTGGTAGTAAGATGTAGGAGGTTGCTTAGTTTTGATATGGATGGCATGAGGTTATTGAACTCCTCCTTATGGTGTGAAGGGCTGTCGGCCGAATTCTTATGACTTCTAAGGTGCAATACCTGCATTTTGTGGTCAAGCAAACGATCTTTTAGAGTTTTGGGAACCGATTCGGGCTCGTATTTGCACGTTTGTTCGTTGGCCTTCGGTATCCGCCAAACCTGCGTTTGGATGAATGTTTGATGTTACCGCCACGCTGCACTGCGGATCGCCGCGCGCCGGCCGGCACACGCCAATGGACAATCGTTTGCCGAGACCGGTGCGCGTCACACATCGCCCGATGTGTACGCAGTATTAGGCTCCTGGTAGGCAGCAGTAGGCTTATGGAGGTTGCTTTGTTTTGATATTGTTGGTCGAGGATCGAGGTTGTTAAACTGCTTCTTATAGGATCATCAACTTGAAATAGAGCTGCGCTTCAACGTAGTCGATATGGTTAATTATCTTTAAAAATGAATACTTTTTTATAAAAATTAAAATTAAATGTCCGGATAATATGAAGTCGCCAGTGTACTCTTTGCAAGCTATACTTTAACACCCATTCGGCTTTATACATGTATTAAGTAACATCCATCCTTATTTTATCCTGGTTATTTTGTACGTATTTTAAAGCAGCTTTCAAAGTTTTACGTGTCGCCGACATTTAATCGTAATAATATCCCGAGCACGGCCGCCCGCAGGATAGCCAATCAGCCGTTTTATGCAAATCTCTTACGTGTACTTCGATCTGACCACTTTTCTACCATTAAGATTTGGGCATTGCACCACTACTGCACATTTGGCAAAACTGAATATTAAGGCCAATCCACACGACACCAACTTAAGCGTACTCCACATGATCATCATTCCGTTGAGTTAGTTGTTTAGTTTAGTGAAAAATATTATTAAATAATGGTTTACTTTTACTTGATACGTAGTGTGAAATGAGCTGCAGCGAGTTGACTGAAGACGTCTAATGACCAAGGTGCTATTATGCTTTGTCTAAAATAGGATGATAATTTTGACAGCTCACTAATTGTTGGTCCTTGGCGCACGCCTATAAAGTTTCATGTTTTTTTTCGGTAAAATGTACTACGGAAAATGTTGTACTTCATAGACAGGCCCCGCCCCTTTAGTGAAATGCCACGAATAACGAATAACAACAGATAATCGAAAATCAGTATTGATATAATATAATCGAACATTTGAAATTAATATTTTGATAATTAAGTTGTTTTTTGCAACTACAACTCTAATTCCTTGTTTGGATTTCACCCAAAGAGACCTTCCACAACAACGACTTCGACTCGCGCGTATTCTACAGAATAGGCTGACTGATTAAATAAAAATACGCACGGGTCGAAATCGTCGTTGTGAAAGGGTTTTTAATGTCGTATTAATAAATTATTATTTCAAAAGAAAATAAATAGTTCATTTTGTATAACATGTACTGAATAACCATGCAACTATCGATTCCAAGTTCTATGAGAATGACAATCGATAATCGAATAGATTCATTTACGATTTTACATTACCCCATCCCTACAGTGAATTGTCAAAATTATCATCCTATTTTAGACAAGGTATAGGGAGTCCCCGAATGCTTTGTATCGACCAAGTTATCGACAGACTAATTTCATTGGTCGTTATCCCGATTGCGGGAAGTCTCCGCGATTTATCGACCAATGAAAATGCGCTTTTAAGTTGTCGACCTATACCATGCAAGCTGAATGACATTGGTCACGCGGTTTACGCAGAAGTCTAAGCGAGCGGCCACACAGAAAAGACGCAGACACGTCGCGGACGGGGCACAGACGGGACGCGAATGCGACTTAAAACATACAGAAAAGGCAGGGCACGGACGCGTCCCCGTCGCGGACCAGTACTCATCTTTTCTGTATGTTTTAAGTCTTGTCTGCGACGCGATCGCGCCCTGTCCGCAATGTCTTTCCTGTATGTTTTGCGTCGCGACGTTTCTATACATTTAGTATGAAAGTAAATTGAACGGGCGCCGTGTCCGCGACCTGTCTGCGTCTTACGTCTTTTCTGTGTGGCCGCTCGCTTGAGCCTCGATAGACTACAGATTCTATTTCACAGACTACAGACTATTCTGATTTCATCATCATCATCTTGGCGTTAATGTCCCGGTTGTACACTCGCGCACGAGGGCCCGGGGTCCGCCTTGACCATGATCCAGGATTTGGCAGGTCAGGTAATTACAGTGGAGCGACTGCCGTCTGACCTCCATGACCCTGCTAACAAGGGAAACTGACCAGATTAGATCATGGTTACACATCCAGTCGCCTGAATATGCAGGTTTCATCACGATGTTTTCCCTCACCGTAAGAGCATCGGTTAGTATTCAACTAATGTACATAACTCAGAAAACAGTCATTGGTACATGGCCGGAGCGGGATTCGAACCCGGGACCTCTGGCTTACGAGTCGTATACTCTAACCGTTCGGCCACCAACGCTCTCGACAGACTATTCTGATTTGTGTACGAAAATTGTAAAAAGCGGGTTAGCAGTTTACCAGATTAGTGTATTATGTATACCGTAAGAATCGTCTTACGACTCCCCGTGAGTGGAACGGGGCACTATACAACCCTGCACTAGTTACACTGACAATGCATGTTTGTTGATTATTTTCCAAGAAACACCTAGGAAAGCAGATGACAATATAAAATTAAAGGATGTTAAAAATGAGACGGGTTATAGAGTGAATAGGTTGTTCCTAGACAAGCATGCTTATCTTTGGCCGCATTTAAGCTTTTGTGCTATTTCTAAGCAAAACATATATTATACCTAACAAAAGAATTTACTGCCATCAATTTGTTGAGCTCCAAATTATATCAATAGAAAAGTGCAATGCGTGATAAAACACAATTGTTTCTTGAAAGTTATGTTCATTGTTATAGATTTACTTCTTTAGATAGTTTGGAATGTTTTCTTGTCAGTTCACTACAAACAAAACAAATATAAAAAGCAAGGATTGCGACCCGTTTTCAAGCTCTAATATTTCTTAGGAATAATTGTTATCAGTTTAGGTCCTAGGTAATGAGGAGATAAGAAAGGTCACTGATAGAAAATATTAGTACCTGTTATTCTTTGTGTTGGGCATGACACAGGTAGGCGGTTACAAAAGGCTTTGTTATAAAATGATAAAAAAAAGACAAACCAACTTACGGCATGGTGAATTTTTCAAAATAATAATGTACAAATATATGTACATACAATCAAAAAACATTCAATGTCTGTTGACTTGCGGGAAACTGGCATTTGAAAAATGTTTCAGTTCTGGCGCGCCGGCTGGGTAATCTGTATATACACACTTGAAGCTAGTGTACCCGGTACCCTTGGGTACGCTGACGACAGCACAGTAACGGATAGCTATCTGTCAGAGGCAAAAGCTAACAGGGACGACATTCAGACTTGTCGAGAGACCATGGTTAGGCGTTTGAACGAAGCTCTCAAGGCAGTGTCCAACTGGGGCGAAGCCAATCTAGCGGCGTTTAACGCTATTACGCTACCAAAATACGGGCGTGTTTGTTTTCCGCTAATCGGAGTCCATTCCATCTAGCTCCGGCTTTCCGGAATGTAGCTGTGGAAATTACCGACAACTTACAGCTCCTTGGTGTTGAGCTATCAACCAATCTTAATTTTGGACAGTACATCGAATCCAAAGCTAAGACTGCAGCCTAGAAACTTGGTATTCTCTCGAAGGTCAGGCGGTACTTCACTTCAAAGCAGTTGCTTCAGTTATATCAAGCACAAGTTCGATTAATTGAGGCTAAGCTGCAGGACCTCGGGCATCGGCGCAGGGTTGCGTGTCTGTCGGTCTTCTACAGGTCGCATTACGGAGAGTGTGTGATACAGTCGACCGACGACCTCATTCCGCCGGCCTCTTTCCGCCATCGGGGAACGCGATCCAGGCGAGCGCTTCATCCTTATGTCGTGGATCTTCCAGCTATCCGTACGATCCGCTTTGGTTCAACCTTTATAATGCGAACGGCTAATGAATGGAACGCGTTGCCTGCGAATGTGTTCCCTGATCACTGTAATCTGGACGCCTTCAAGGCTAGAGTGAATAGGCTGTTCTTAGACAGGCATGCTCCATCTTCGGCCGCATTTTCACTTACCACCAGGTGAGATTGCAAAAAAAAATAAGCCACTTTCAATCAATCGACCACCAAACGATTCCAATTGTAAAAATCCAGCTTTTCGACATTTTGGGAGGCCAACTTAACCTTTTGCGGCCTATTTAGGTCCTATAGTATATTGTAGTGTAGTGTATATCATCAGCATCATCACAGCCCATAACAATCCACTGCAGGACTTCGGGCCTCTCCCACGAAAGGAGAGGTCATTGCCATAATCTCCACGCTTGGCAGACGGGTTGGAGATCGCAGTGCAGTTGATGTAAATCTACCCAGAAAGATGCTGCTGCCCATCTTTCAGATTTGTACCTTAGTCGCCTCTTACGACACCCACGGGAAGAGATGGGTTGGTGCTATTCTTTGAGGTGGCGGCACCAAACACCACTAGTGTATATAGTGTCATCATCATCATCATCATCATATCAGCCAGAAGACGCCCACTGCTGGGCATAGGCCTCCCCCAGAGACCTCCACAAAGACCGGTCCTGTGCTTTCCGCATCCAGCTGGTACCTGCGATCCTTACCAGGTCGTCGGTCCACCTTGTAGGAGGCCTACCCACGCTGTGTCTACCGGTATATAGTGTAGTACTTTTTAAATGGCGGGTGTTTTGCTTTCATGACCACTTTAATTGCGGTCTTTTTGTAATAAGTGCATTATATAAATTTATAATATTGTGATCAGAACAGAATGGTAGGGTTGGCAGTGTCTTTTTGTCTTTATGATATGCACGTGTTAGATATAAGGTATTTTAGTATGTTTTAATTGGTATTAAATATCGTAATTAATAATAATTAATATTTCAAAATACTTTCGTAAACATTTCACCAACTTCAGAACGAAGTGTGGTGTTTCAGAACGATTGTTTGTCTTTGTTCAGTTAAGTACTGTTTATGAGAAACTTCCTTAATTAATTATGTAATAAATTTATAATAATGTTGAAAGTATTGTAATACATTAAATTAACATCTAATCAATCTATCAGTAAATTTAGGAGACCGGAAATGAGAATAGAAAATGACATTTCCGGCTAGAAGGTAGTATAAAGGTCCAGTCAAAAGATTGGGTGGTACTTTTGCTCCAGAGCCGGCACAGAGTTAAGTACAAACTTGCATTGTATTATTGTTGCTTTATATTTTGTATTGGTTAATTTATTTATATAATTGTTTATTTATTGAATCATACGTAATACTACTGTCCCATTTTAAAGGATAAATATTGAATTATGTGATCGATAATTGTGTCTTAACATTTGGTGAGAATTTTGTATAAATGTGGTTTGCCTATGGTTCTTTGTTTGTATTATAAAATCTTGTTTAATTCAGCTAATGCTGTTTAAATAAATACCTCATTTTATAATGGATTATATTGCTTATTACAATATACCTAATATCTTTAAAACATTTGTTTGATTAAATGATGTCCACTAGAATCATACGTTATCCTAGATAATATATTTTCTAGTAAACTCCTACACAAATATCAGCCTTGGATACTTCATCATCATCGTTGTCCATATATTTCACTGGGATTTTGGATACATACTCACATTCTGTTATTATCCTGTAGCCTAATGACTAAAATAAAGGTTTTACTAATGAAAGACACTGTAGAGATAAGTAGGACTTATACTAAAGCTGACATCAGAAGTGGGATTCGTTAACTCTTGATATCGATATTAAAATCACTATTTTTCAGATTCTGCGTAATGGACGAGACCATTCCACGAGGCATCTTGCAAATCCACGACGACGGTGTTTGGAACGACCAATCGACGTCGGAGGGATCGAGAGACCGAAAAACCAAAGGAAATGTGCTGTGCCGTCTTCGCGGCCCATCGCTGTCAAGAGCTTCGCAGATCCTGGTTGAAATCGTCACCGGAACAGCATCACCAAAGCTGCCATGACAGGTAACACCCCGACCGGTTCTGTATCTGAACATCTCGGACGCCAGGACATCTACTGCTGGACATACTCCGCCAGGGGGCCTTCCGCAACGATCGGCTTGGTCCACCAGCTCAGTCTATCTCCTGGGGCTGTTTTACACTATAATTTCCGGTACGTGATCCCCATTCGAAGACCTTTGTGCCTCATCGGCCATCGGTCCTATGAAATTTTGTGGCCTGCCCACTGCCACTTTAGTTTTGAAACTCGTGGAAACTATGTCGGTGACTTCTGCATCTACTATGGCACAAATCCTGGACATTTGGAATCACGAATTGTTTCTTGCACGTCGAGCGTCACTACATCGAGATATAAAACGCCGCTTTTATTATAATATTTTTAGAAATGCAAAACATTTATGTGAGAATAGCATCCTCAATTAGCAAAGAAAGACCACATCATAATTGTTTAACCTTCTTTTCCATGCCAAAAACTACGTTAACGAAAGTAAAATGTTTCAAACAATTTTTCTTATTGGTAGTTAGACGAAAAAAAAAATTAAATTTTATGCGGTTGACCGATAAAAACTTGCTAAGTTTTAAAAATATTTAGTTAAAGAACATCGGAAACTTTATATTCCCGTAAACTTTGATAACGTAACATACCGGTTACCCACATTGGAAAATATTAAAATCATTGACTGGATGGAAATGTTGTAGATACCACCTTCCAACATTGAACTATGTTTAAGTTGATGTTTATGAGACAATTTTTCGAAGCTTCTGCTCCACAGTTTCCAATGAAAGTTGTTTTAACAATTGTCCTTAACATGTTGCAACATGTTGCATATCTTTAGAAATCACTAAAATTTAATATAGGTTTAAATTATTATTAATATTGGATTATCGATTACCTAAATGCTTATTGGTCAAAATCTTATTTCAGTAGGTACCTTTGGCCCCACAAAGGATACATCAGTTGAATATTACGAACCTTCTTATTTAGACACAATTCATTGTAAATTTTCTTTTTACGTTATATCCCGTAAATACTTAAATTTTTGTTTAAAATTCCCGAATTTACTCGTAAAATTTACTCGTAACTCACGAGTAGCTTGGTAGCTTTTTTACAAGGTGGCTCAATCCAGCCGAAAAATAAGTGATGGAAAATACTTATATAAATATTATTTAACCTCCTAAGACCCAGACTTTAAATAACAAGGTTGTACCGTTATAATACTTTATTACGTTTAGCAATTTTTGGTCCTAAATCAACTAGCTACTTAAATCATAATGTTCATGATAGGAAATTGAGAAAAATCATAAATAATCCATTAAATTTCTTGACGAAAAATTAGACGTTGCATAAAGGCGCTTCTCCGCCTAAAGGACATTTTGTTATCAACACGTGTTGACAACACAAGTTTTTGATCGGTGGATACCTGGCTTAACGCAAAATATTTATTTTGTTTACTTCATTTTATTTCAACAAACTTTTACCATACAATAAATATTCAATTCAAGCTCAAATTCAATTAAAGTACCTACATAGACACGATTCGTATTTAAAAATAATGTTTGCCTACCTTTGTTTCCATATACTATATTCGGATTATCTACCGCTAGTAGTCTCGAAATAAAACGTCAGAATTGGCCGAGCAAATTGAAAACGTATGTACCTACAATAACATGATTCACATTTTCTATTTTCTTGTCTGCTGACCGTATCGTTAATAATATGCTATTTCAGTAGCACAGTGGATTCGATTCCCGTCCAACTAGAAATTGAAGTAATTACTAATAAGGTACTATAAAAATCGTCTCTGTACCTGTGATGTATTCCATTTCATTAACCAATATTATTTGAATTGATATTTTGGTGATAGATAAATATTATAGGTATAAATTGCGATGTGGGTCTATAAGAACAACGCTATTGAAGATGCTATGCTAGTTTGAATTATTTCATCATTCGTAATTATTCGAAGAAATTTTGTGTATAATATTTTATAGAAAATCATGCTAATGATGTACAAGTTTTGAAATGCCACCAGTTATTCAGTCACATGTATTAAGTAAATAATTCGATAAATAGAAGTAAAAGTGAAATGATAACTTGAACTTTCTATAATTGAAAAATGCCAATTATGACATGATTATATAGATTGTTTGAATCCAGCTGTGGGAAACCGTGTTACAATATGGCTGCTAGGTAGTAAGCTTGGTGTGGCTTTGGCTTCACGGGCAGCGGTGATTGCAGCCAGCACCTGGATGCTTATACTGAACGTTGCTGCTAGGTAGTGAGCTTGGTTAAGTCCATTTCTCGGGCAGCAGTGATGGGACCATACCTGGAAGGCTACTACTGAATATTGCTGCTAGGTATTTAGCTTGGTGTGGCTTTGGCTTCACGGGCAGCGGTGATTGCAGCCAACACCTGGAGGCTTATACTGAACTTTGCTGTCTAGGTAGTTAGCTTGATGTTGGCAAGACGACCTTCACCGGGCAGCAGTGACGCTGCCAACATCTCTATGCGTCTACCGAAACTTAGCTGTGCTAGGTAGTAATCCTGATGTTTGGCCATTGTATCACGGGCGGCGGTGATGGGGCCATCATTACAGGTCACTACTCAAACCAAATAATAATATTGTAATGCGATTCTTCATGACTATATTTGAACTTGGCTATAATTCTGAAATCTCGAGAATAATTTTTAATAATTCAGCATTGAAGGTTACATTGATAAAAAAAGTTTTGCTAGTCCCATAGACGATGCTAATCTGGTTTTCCGGTGAGACCGGTGGTGCCGGTGCACTGGTGAGGAAATTGGCATGACGGGACAAATGACTTTGAAAGTACAGACCAGTATTTGGTTATTTACAAATGTGCACAATAAAAATAACTGCAATACATTTTAATGGTTATAAAAGCTGATTACTGATATGATTTTTATACTTTGCTGGTTTGTGATTGAATTATTTGTGGCATTGCAAGAAGTTATTATATTCTGAAATTCTGAATGAATTTGGTAGTCAACTTACCTATTTGTGGTATAATAATTTAAGTCGTTTTAAATAAGTAAATGACACAAAATGTTACATTATTATTTGATTCGCAAATGGAAATTTGTCCTAAGTTTGATATAAATAGGTACTTCAGGGACGAAGTACTTGTCAGTATGGCCGTGTTAGATATAAGGTATTTTAGTATGTTTTAATTGGTATTAAATATCGTAATTAATAATAATTAATATTTCAAAATACTTTCGTAAACATTTCACCAACTTCAGAACGAAGTGTGGTGTTTCAGAACGATTGTTTGTCTTTGTTCAGTTAAGTACTGTTTATGAGAAACTTCCTTAATTAATTATGTAATAAATTTATAATAATGTTGAAAGTATTGTAATACATTAAATTAACATCTAATCAATCTATCAGTAAATTTAGGAGACCGGAAATGAGAATAGAAAATGACATTTCCGGCTAGAAGGTAGTATAAAGGTCCAGTCAAAAGATTGGGTGGTACTTTTGCTCCAGAGCCGGCACAGAGTTAAGTACAAACTTGCATTGTATTATTGTTGCTTTATATTTTGTATTGGTTAATTTATTTATATAATTGTTTATTTATTGAATCATACGTAATACTACTGTCCCATTTTAAAGGATAAATATTGAATTATGTGATCGATAATTGTGTCTTAACATTTGGTGAGAATTTTGTATAAATGTGGTTTGCCTATGGTTCTTTGTTTGTATTATAAAATCTTGTTTAATTCAGCTAATGCTGTTTAAATAAATACCTCATTTTATAATGGATTATATTGCTTATTACAATATACCTAATATCTTTAAAACATTTGTTTGATTAAATGATGTCCACTAGAATCATACGTTATCCTAGATAATATATTTTCTAGTAAACTCCTACACAAATATCAGCCTTGGATACTTCATCATCATCGTTGTCCATATATTTCACTGGGATTTTGGATACATACTCACATTCTGTTATTATCCTGTAGCCTAATGACTAAAATAAAGGTTTTACTAATGAAAGACACTGTAGAGATAAGTAGGACTTATACTAAAGCTGACACACGCCACGGTCATCGTCATAAGTGATAAAATGAGGAGTAATGTTATAAAAGTTCGTAAGGATGACGTGATGACTAGGATTGAAAGAGGTATGCTGAGATGGTTTTGTCACGTGGAGAGGATGGAAGAAAAAGAGCTTACGAATGTGAATGGAAGGGTCGAAAAAGCGCCCAAGAAGACATTATACTGATCAAATAAATGACCAGCTCCAATAAGGGCAGGTCAGGAGTACCCTCAACCGGCGTAAATGCTTTAAAAGATGTATGAATGTAGAAGAGACAAAAGAGGTGTGTTAGGATCGTAGTTTGGGGCACTTCAAAGTCTCTGCCTACCCCTATGGGACACGGGCGTGAGTGTTGTATGTAATGTATGAATGTAATAATAGTACCTATAGGTACATATATATTTAGGTTTACTTAATTAAAATTGAAAAGATTTCGGGACCAATTTTATTATCAGAAGTATCTTATTTCACACTACATAATATTTAATCGATGAGGGTCTTACATTTGTATACCGGGTCACAGCTTTCTAGTTTTTAGCTTCAATAAAACAAAAACTGGACATCTCTAGGAGACACGTATGCAGTGAGTGTCATGCATGGACTTACTACCCAAAGGGACTGCGCACTGCTTTGACTAAAACCGGGCAGAGCGAGAGTCACCATCGATAGTCCTGTGTCCCTTTCTAGTGTTGCCACCATTGTTGATGCAAATTCCGAATTACTTTTATTATTTGGCGCGGACACCGACCTCAGGGCCAGGCAGAGCTGGACCGGGTGCAATCTGAAGGTCGTGTTTTCACCAGGGTTCAGCCCAAGCTTACCCTGCTACTCGGAAACTATTGGCCCTAGAACACTAGTTCCTAGAGTGAAATGATAGCACTCCTCGAGATCATCATTTCGTATGACAGCTATCAAAGTTAAATCTTTTATTACTCGGTACCCATTGGTCCTAAAACACTAGTTTCTAGAGAGAAATGATAGTACTTGTTGAGATCTACTATTCGAATGACAGCTATCAAACTTTGAACTGAAATAACTCCTAAACTATTGGTGCTATAATTCTCGTTCCTATAGAAAAATGATAGTGTTCGTCGAGATCTACATTTTGCATAACAGCTGTCAAACTTAGAACTGTTGTAACTCGGAAACGATTGGCTCTAGAACACTAGTTCCTGGAGTGAAATGATAGTACTCATCGAGATCTACATTTCGGATGACAGTTCTAAGTTTGACAGCTGTCATACGAAATGTAGATCTCGACGAGTACTATCATATCTCTTTAGAAACTAGTGTTTTAGAACCAATGGGTTCCGAGTTATAACACATTTAAGTTTGACAGCTGTCACCCGAAATGTAGATATCGACGAGTACTATCACTTCTCTTTAGAAACTTGTGTTGTAGGATAAATCGTTACCGAACTCTTTTATCTGTTTTGTGGAACAAAAAGCCGTAGGTTAATAATTATGTCGACTTGACGTTTGTCGGAGAAACGTTCAGTAGATCAAAAGGTATTTTGACAACTACTTTTCGGATTGTACGGATTACCTCATAATAATACCAAATTCACGGTAAATATATTTCTCCAATAATGGCAACACCAAACATGACACTTGTCAATTTAGAATGACGGTGATTATGCCAATAACATTGTGTTTACACTGTTAGAAAGGGACAAAGGACTATCGATGGTGACTCTCGCTCTGCCCGGTTTTAGTCAAAGCAGTGCGCAGTCCCTTTGGGTAGTAAGTCCATGGTGTCATGTCAGTGTTACGTTCATGGACTTACTACCCAAAAGCGGATACTACACACACGATATATATCGTGATTCACGCAGGATCACGATATTTATCGAGTGTGTAGCCTAGAGTATCACGAATCGTGATACGGATCACAGGATTTCCGAAAATCCAGAAATCTACGATCCGTATCAACTATCGTGCGATATATATCGAGCGTCTAGTATGTAGTCGATATTTATCACGACATTTCTGTCAAACTGACAGATAAATAACGTAATTTCAAATTTATTTTCATTGTTTGTGTTTATTTTCAAGCTGCTGTGGCCACTATTATAAAAGTATAAAAAGTCAACAAGATCCTCATCCTCATAATTTTTCTCATTTTTTTCTCTTCACGCGTCGTTTTAATCCTAATGCTAATACTATAGCAACGCTAGCTTTATCAGTCATTTTGGTAAAAATACGTAAAAATCGTAAATATACACCAGCGACGCGTCAAAAATGCTTTTTTTTAGGCTAGGCATTGGCAACTTAGTCTATTCAGCCATCAAAATGAATGAAAGAATGCATAGACTAATGAAAATATCGACGATTCTTATCGTGTGTGTAGGGTCGACTTGCGATCCAAAATATTACTCGATATGGATCACGATACGTATCACGATAAATATCGTGTGTGTAGTATACGCCAAAGGGACTGCGCACTGCTTTGACTAAAACCGGGCAGAGCGAGAGTCACCATCGATGACTGCCATTATTGGAGAAATATATTTACCGTTAATTTGGTATTATTATGAGGTAATCCGTACAATCCGAAAAGTAGTTGACAAAATACATTTTGATCTACTGAACGTTTCTCCGACAAACGTCGAGTCGACATAATTATTAACCTACGACTTTTTGTTCCACAAAACAGATAAAAGAGTTCGGTAACGATTTATCCTACAACACTAGTTTCTAAAGAGATGTGATAGTACTCGTCGATATCTACATTTCGGGTGACTGCTGTCAAACTTAAATGTGTTATAACTCGGAACCCATTGGTTCTAGAACACTAGTTTCTAAAGAGATATGATAGTACTCGTCGAGATCTACATTTCGTATGACAGCTGTCAAAGTTAAATTTTTTATAACTCGGTACCCATTGGTCCTAAAACACTAGTTTCTAGAAAGAAATGATAGTACTTGTTGAGATCTACGTTTGCAATTGATGGGGACTTACGTACAACATGGTGTGTGATCATAAGGCTCAAGCGCCAGTGTCATATTTTGCGGTCAACGTTAAATAGGTACAAGGGTCATCGGTTTCGCCGACGTAGTGCCGAACAATGATTGCAACTCCTTATTACCCCTAGCTATATGAAACAGTTTTTTGTTATGGCGGGCTAAACGCTTGTTCGCTAACTTAGTGCTAAACATATAGGTACTGGAAACATAGACCTGTATTTTTGTTTCCGTAGTCATAAAAACTTTACGTAACTTTAATGCGTTTGTAGTACAATAATAACTTAATTTCTCAGTGAATATATTACTTTATATGAAATGATAAAACTTGGGTATTTTAATTTAACTCGCATCGGTCCACGTTTGCAAAAGTTTCTGGTAACTATGGTAGTCGTCGGGGTTAGGGCTTATTTACAAGAGTATAATTAGACCGGTGATGCTCTATGGCTGCGAGACATGGCCAGCGCTGACGAAACACGTTCGCGAACTCCACACCAACGAAATAAAAAATGCTGCGGTGGATGTGCGGAGTTACACGACTCGATCGAATACATCGATATCGCAGCTAAGATCGAGGAGGCTCGTTTGCGCTGGTTTGGTCACGTGTTGCGTAAGCCTCGGGGATACGTGGGAAATAGATGCCTGAATCTGCCGGTATCAGGAAAGAGGCCCCGTGGGCGACCCAAGAAGCGATGGATTGACATGGCCGAGTCGTATGCGAGAGCCAACGGCTTACGACGGGAGGATGCCGAAGACCGGGCGAAGTGGAAAAGATTGAGTAGGAAAGCGGACCCTGGAAGAGGCCGGGATAAGCGCTAGGACGATGATAAGTGTATCTACGTACAATATGTATAGGTTATAAAAGTATGGCTAGTACAGTACTAGCCTCTATGTATTATAAAGGTACTACTAGAGTCTATAGGTACCTACAGGTAGGTACATATAGGTCACTGAGTAAAAACGTTAGCAACGTTTATTCATTTCGATTTGTCGTTCCAAGAGTTAAGAAATATTGTTTTCTGTTTAGAATGATAAGAAGAGTACTAGTATAGAGTCTCTTACCACCATAGCCTCAGGAGCGACCGAGCGAACATGGTACTGTGCTGTGGTATCTTTAGGTTACAGATAACACACGAAAGCGTGTGTGTCGCAGGATGGCCGTCGTAGACGGTCATGAGCCTAGACATCATTTTGACTAAAAAACGCAACGTCAATCAAAGCGCCACCTTGCGGATAGCTGGAAATACTTTGGAGACGTCATATTCGGCACGTGGTCGCAACTAACACTTTGCATTCGATCATCGACGAGTTAAGACGTGGAAGTAGCTGCTCATCCATTGAAGAGAGAAGAAGTCTTGCTTTATTGCCTCACGTCACATAGCCGTACTCCATAAAGGAGAGTGTGAGTACAGAAGGGACTACCAAAGAATAATTTGGACAGGGGCGCACGTGAAAAGATTATCTGACGCACCATGAGTTTCGGCCTAGCAGGAGGCCATGGGTGATAGCGGGACTCACGGGTTCGGTAGTCCCACATTATTATCTGCTGCTGATTTCAGTCAGGTTCATTTTTCAGTTTCAAAATAATTTTATCCTAAATTCATTCTATTCTTTCATTGTTTTGCTTTTTTTATTGTAATAATGTTTTACTATCTCAATACACTGTTAAACTGTTTGGCTGATCCTTATTTCAATAACACTATCCTGGAAATACCTTCTGATTGATATCGCCCCTGCTAGAGTCCTAATTTACGAGATTATTAACCGATAAAACAATACAACAACGGGTTTTTGGGTAAGATAATTTTGTGCACCTATGAGAGGTTGTTTCGATTTGAATAAATGTGTGTGTAAAATCAAATACCGTGAGGTGATCTCGAAAAGGAGTTTAATTTCTAGGTACCTAGGAGAGGGCTTTTTTATTTTGTGTTAATTACGTAACCGACTGACGTCGGACAAAGACTAAGGTACTCAAATAAAATGTTTTATATTAATTAGCCGTCTCGATTAAACTGGTTTTGGACTATAAAAAACCGCTTCGTAATCGTCCCATCTGTTCAGGAGCTATGTCAGTCATAGCTCTGCATATATCTGTCAGATAAGCTAGTGGCGCTATATCATCATCACAGCCCATAATAGTCCACTGCAGGACTTAAGGCCTCTCCCACGAAAGGGAAGGTTATTGCCATAATCTCTACGCCTGGCAGGCGGGTTGGAGATCGCAGTGTTGTAAATATAACAATGCAAAACGTTGCTTCTCATTTTCCAGCCTACGGAGACTCTAGATCTTTTGCCTCGGAAACATTAGTCGCCTTGAACGATGCCTACAAATGTAAGAGGTTGGTGCTATTCTACTCTGCCGGACACCACACGGCCACTCGATATAGTGATATATTTCATAGTATTTGTGCCCCAAAGGCGGAGAGGTACAAAGGGAATCGGATCGCACAAATCCGCACAATTGCTTCGCACACTCCCCAAAATAAAATCTGTAAAATACTAATAGACTGCCAAAACACAGGCATAAATATTTGCCACCAAACGGATTGAAACGGAGCCACGATTCCATCTAGCTCCGGCTGCCCAGGGAAGCATCAGCTTCGTCAACCGATTTTGTTTCAACAGTGTCTCCAGTGTAATCTCAACTTCGGCCAGTACATTTCAAAGTATAGGTGGTTTTCTTAGAAGCGGAAAACTTTAAATTGAAAAAAGAAACAAAGAAAAAAATATTTAGTATCAGTGAATGTTGTGTTCGATCGTCTCTGATTTACAGGTGTAGAAAAGTAACTTCACGTATCCCCAAAGAAAATAATATAATTGAGTTAGATCACACAATCTCGGTAGCCAAAGTGAAATTATTCGTTGATTTTAATTTTTTTCCCCATAACAAATTTTGTTCGGCGATGAGGCTCACTTTTGATCGCACGAAGCACACTTGAGATCTCTGGGGGAGGCCTATGCCTAGCAGTGAGCGTCCTTCGATTGATATGATGATGATGATGACACACTATATACCAAGTATATTTAGTGGACTGTTGTGGAGATCTCTGGGGGAGGCCTATATCTAGAAGTGGGCGTCCTGCGGCTGATATGATGATGATGATTACACACTTTATGATAAATATATTTGTTATTGTCTGAAATATAGGATTTTGAACGACATGAAGTTGGTTATACTCTAACCACAAACTATGAACTAATAAACAGACGACCGTCTCAGTACAAAATAATATGCACAATAAGGTTTGAGTGTGTGCGCACGCACACACTCAAACCTTGTGTACTCAAGGGATGTAGCTCTATCTCTTTCCCTCAGTCGTGCATGAGTGCAATAAATTTGACAGGAAGGTAAAAAGAGTTTTCTGCAAGTAGGTTTTATTCAGCTTAGCTACCAAGGAGTCTCGGTTTCCAAGGAGACTTGGTTTCCGAGTTTCTAGTTTTTCCTAACCAAACATTGTTTGTAAATTCAAATAAAACAAGCAATTTTTATTTCTAGAAATCATTTTATTGAAGAAATCCTACAAAATCAGATCAGTAATGTTCTTAAAAAAACTGAGGTTCGAAGTGGTGGTCCATAGTCTCTGCTTCACCTGGGACACAGGCGTGAGCTTTATGTATGTATGTAATCCTACAAAATTACAAATACAATGGATTAGAGAATATGAAGTCATTTTAGCACGATACATTTAGTAGGTGGGTATGATATAGTACGTGGATGGTATGGGTGCGCACGCGCTGGCATGTTTATATTCATTAACATGTACGTACTTAGCATTTAGACGAATTTTAGTGTTAAAACTCGATGACAGAAATAGAAAACACGCCTTGCAACCGAATTCTGTCAAGCAATTCTGTAAACGTGCCATTATACATGATAAAATAAAAACTTATACCTATATACCATTATATAGTTATCTTATAGCTATTGTCTACGACAATTTTTTTCATTCATCTGCCACCAATCTCACTTGACTGCAAATGTACTCAGTTTGTCAGAAATTCATTCCTTTTCACGACTTTCTTGCCAGACTGTTCTACCTACCTACACAAAGAGAACAAAAAGGAAATACTTCACACAAAAAATAATTAAAATATGTACATAAATACCTACATTTGCAATTTAGAAAAAAGAGTTAAGCCTGTGTGAGTATGAGGGAGAGGAATCATAGAGCCGGGATCAGGGAAGAAGCCCCGTGGGCGACCCAAGAAGCGATGGATTGACATCGCTGAGTCGAATGCGAGAGCCAACGGCTTACAACAAGGGGATGCCAAAGACTGGGCGAAGTGGAGAAGATTGAGTAGGAAAGCGGACCCTGGCTGAGGCCGGGATAAGCGCTAGGACGATGATGAGTATGAGGGAGAGTCCCCAGACAACGGATCGCTGTTCCTGTGGATCCTATATCCAAAAACTAAAACACAACACGAGCTTCTCTATTGAAAACGTCGTAAACACAGGGCATACCATGAACTCTTATAGCAGGACCTAAACAGAACGAGACAAGCTTATGTGACAAGTATAGCGTTTCTGTCTCGTTCTAAGCAGGGCAGTTCTCTTTAGGTCCTGCTATAAGAGCTCATGGTAAGCCCCCAGAACGCATACTTTAAAATACTCGAGGAACAGGTAACTACTTGTCTCTTTTGCCCCCGTGTAAATATATTTGTAGCACGCTCGCGCAAGTCCAGGACGTGACTCTGAAGCTAGACCATGAAAATCGTGTCAAATTAACACTATCTATTGTGGTTTTTGAACTACTTTTTTTTAAAGAGCTGTCTGACGATGATCATTTTATTGGAAAGGGACACATTGCCTGTGTGGTAAACCTCTCTATCGGACCGCGGCTCTTTTTCATTTAAATACAAGACTTATGCTTACACGGTAAGATCCGTTTTTGTTTGCAGTATTATTGTACGTGCGTGCCAGGTGTGGGTACGTAAATACATTTTATTTCGTTGAGTAAAATGTACATAATATTGTTCAGTGTTGCCAAGTAAAACGCGAAACTTTTGCCAAGACTTTAGTCGACCCTCTACATTCGCGCCTATTAGGAATGTGGTAGGTTTCAAAATGTGATATCGCTGAACTGGTAGGTTCTGCTGTAAACAGGGTCACAGAGGTAATGTCAGCCGCTCTACTGTAATTACCGGATGTGCTAAAATCCTGGATCATGATCAAGTATACCCCGAACCTGTTACGGAAAAGCTAGGAATAACAATATAAAATCAATACATCGGTCTTCATAAACTTAATAAAATATTTTCAGATCATTTTCGTATTTTGTTATTTTGAGTGTAGGTACCCTAATTATTCTGTTATTTTAAATTTATTTATAAAACGAGATCAAATGAAAACAAACTATAAAGATTGAAAATTATGTTAGTAGAACGGAACTTGAAATTCACTCCCATGAAGTCCGAGTATAACCAATTCCAATTCGTTCAAAATCATACATTTCAATCCATTTTACTGGGAAGAGCCTATTCGAATTGCTATGATGGCATTCCACATGGTGGGTTCAAGATAGCGACGTATTATCAGATGTTGGAGGTAGAGCTCGTCTAGTCTAAAATGACGCGCCCCACTACTTAGTTAGTTGATTTCGATGAGTGAGTGCAAATATTGATAACGACACTTCATCTGTGTGGGAGCCAATGAACGACGCGTGCTCCTACGTTTGAATCTTACCGGCAACTGAATGACCAATGAGGAGTTTTCCAGTAGGTATTGTCAATTGGTTTCAAAAAGCATCAATAGATGGCACTCCTACAATTTTGGTAATTTTTTACCAAAAGGTTCAACGAAATTTATTTTAAAACAAACCTTTTATATTTGTATTGCGTCCATTCTTAATCCTAGTGTCCATGAAACGAATTAACTCAGTCAAATTGATGTTTGTTTTGATTGTAATAATTTATTACAACCTCTAAAATGGTTGAAAACTATTGATAAATACAATATTATCCAATACAACGTACCCAGTGTTTATATCCTCTTTGCTAAGAACCTATTTCAAGCGATTATCAATTACCAAAATTGTCAGGGTGCCATCTAGGGAGAGGTTAGGAATGCTATAAATACCTATTGGAAAACTGCTCATTACAACGGCATTTGTACATGTATTGCGTCCATATTTTAAACTTGCTTGTGTGCGTTAATGCGATAGTGGGGCGCGTCATTTTAAATTAGACGAGCTCTACCACCCTTGACGGCGTACTTGGCTCACGTGTTTGTATACTTTTATTTATTGACCTGCTCGCGAGGGTTCGATCAGTAGCACGCTTTTAATAAGTTACTTGCAGCGTGTCTCGATAGATGGCGTTACTTGTACGCTTGTTATAATGCATATAATTATTGCAAATATCATTATTTTTGTTGTTTATCTTTGTGGGAAGAAAAGGTAGGCGAACACAGAAAGATAAAACAAATTGTTGTACATAAGAAAATTAGATATAGCAAGAAAATTAAGATAGAACTAGCGCACACAGGGAAGTAAGGAAGGTAAGGGATTTTTTCTACCAAAGGGTGGCCTACCGCAGGCGTCGAAGCGATGGACGGGGGACCGTAAAGATCGCCTTCGACGCCGTCACGAACATGCGATATATGCAAGAGGTATAAAGTCGGTAAGGAAGGGAAGGGAAAGGTGTCCAACAGTGGTCGCCCTGCCGACGTGATGGAGAAGGGTTTCACGCATTCTTGAAAAAACGTACAAAATTGAAAATAATTTATTTAATTAGAATCTTTTATATGTACTTAAAGTAACGTTTGAGGTAATGAAGGATCAGAAGGAAGGAAACACAAGGTTGTATTTTCGTTATTTCTGATGCCGAAACGCCACTATTCCCACGCCTACAACGGAAACACTTAGCATACTGGTAAAGGCCCACCCCGCACAACACTGTGCGCGAACGGCCGGCGGCACCGTTTATTACACCGTCCCGAAGCCAACGCAGAGCGGACGCTCCCAGTGTGGGAAGAAAAGGTAGGCGAACACCGCTTCAACAAAAGGATCTATCTATCCATAGGGAAAGAAGCGACGAGAAACCTACAGAGCCAAGTTATCTCTAAAAAAATAATTTCTTATATACCTACTTAATGTTTGTTACAACGTACAAGCATGACAGTAAAAAAGTTACAATAGAAGTTTAGTTCCATGAACTTTTGTCACATAAATTAAAGTATTATAGGTACAAGTACCTATACTTTAATAGTCTTTTATAGGTAAATAATGATTGACTAGTTATTTTTACAAATATATTCCTTACATTTTATACTATACCAGCGACCCGCATCGGCTTCACACTGGTTATCTCGGTTTTTTTACAATAATATAAACGAATTTTCATATAAATCTTCCGAAATAAATTCTTTATCCGATGGTGGAAACCGCATCAAAATCCGTTGCGTGATTTAGGAGTTAGCGGAAATACATACCTACAGAATGACAGACAGACGCAGAAAGCGATTTTAATTCATATTATTGCCTGTCTGAATGCATTTCCGGGTAAATACGCAACTGATTTTGATGTAGTTTTCACCATCGGTTAGAACATTTATTAACGATGATTTATACATATGTATAACATACATGCTTAATATAGTAAAGAAAAGTCAAGTAAACCTGTGCATAGCCGGGACGGGTATCTGGTAAATATTATAAATATCCTTGTCCTTAGTATTAGTGCCAATAATACTCTTTGCTTTACTATGCGGCATTCTCATCCTACTGGCGATTAGACATTTCAACAATAATAGCGTTAGCATTCTAACTGGTTCTATTATTAAACTTTATATTATTGATAATAAACAAATTTTACAGTTAACGTATGTTACAAATACTGTGCACCACGGACACTGAATAATGAATAACTTACTAAATGTGGGTGACATTTTGTTGTCAATATTTGCGATTTGATTCCCTATATTTAAATTCGATTGCGCGGTATCGTCATTATACGACGTGCCAGACATGACGCGCCAGTTTTGCATTATGACGTACCCGCTAGAAAGAGTGCCGTTGATGCAAGATTCGCCAGAGGGGCTACTAAATGCAGGTTGTGCATCAGGAGACTTGTAAATCATAAGACTTGGTATAATTATATCTAATAATGCTAATGATTTTCGACTTTTTCGACAACTGTACGTACCGTGAGATATCATTAAGTTCGTTAAGGCGGTAATTGTAGGTAAATTTTAAACGCCATTTTAGCCATTGCTTGTATTTTAATTAGGGCTGGTAAACTATCAATAATTGAATCTAATCTACAATTTAAAACGAAAACGAACCCAAATTGTATGTCAAGCAATGGGAGAATTGCCTTAGTGTCAAGTGTGGGTGGGACAGGTGAAAAGCTATTATAGCTTTATCTAATTTACAGTAGTCAGTAGTTGCAGAACTCCACCACCGCCGCTTCCGCAAGCCTGCACCTCTCGGACGCCACCACAGTCGACTTTCACTGTTAACATAAGATTTGTATTAGAATCGTCCCACAAAAACCCTGCATATATAGTAAAAAAAATGCCTATACCTGTGCGTTTTTTTACTCTAATCCGCAATATAATTGTTTAATACATTTATTAGGAGAGGCCAAGTTGGTTGGAACACATTGGTGATACTCATTCATTCATTGGAGAGGAAGCCTACGTTCGCAGGCGGATACATTATGGGCTATCAAATGATGACAATGATGAAAATTGCGTAAACTGTAATTTTCAGTTAAAATTAATTTATAATATTTTGCTATTCTCATAATTGCCTTCGCCGTAGTTTCATGTGGTTATAGAGGCTAAACTAACAACAAATACTGCCTGTTTGCCTACCGCACAGGACACCTAAAAAGGGAGATTTTCATTACAATTCATTGTTCATTTGATTTTAAAACTTAGAAACATCTAAATATCATCATATATTTACATAAAGTAATAATTATTGTGTACTCGCACACGAGAGCCCGGGGCCTTGACCATGATTAGGCAGATCAGGTAATTACAGTTGAGCGACTGCCATTTGACCTCCGTGACCTTCCTCCGTTAACAGGAGAATTTGACCCGTTTGGACCATGGTTACACAATCAGTCGCCTGAACGTGCAGGTTTCATCACGATGTTTTGTTTCATCACGATGTTTTGTCTCATCTTAATAGCATCGGTTAGCGTTCAACTAATGTATATAACTCAGAAAAGACCCATAGGTACATGGCGTCACTGGGATTCGAACCAACCTTAACCACTAGGCCACCGACGCTCTATATTTACATACTAGCTGTGCCCGCGACTTCTATCGTTTGGATTACAAATGTTTTGTATGTCTCGTATTAAGTAACACTGATCTGCGGTGAAGCAATCTTATCAAAAGAGGAGCTTTTTACTTTGCATTTGAAAACTCCCAGTCTAGTCTCTCCTGTCTTTGTAATTTCGACTGTAAAACAGTGTTCGCTGAGTGCCTGCCTGGTTCGGTGGTGGGACGAAGATGGTGTATTAGATTGTGCAGTTCCTTTGCAGTCTCCGAAACGTATCCGGTAAAAATATATAGGTTAGACAAAGACAGACTGATTGCGATGTTCCAGGTTTTAGGTAAATCGTTTTATCTTAGCAATGAAAGTTTTACCCCTTTGAACCTCTTGCCTCGTTGCCTCAATACATAGTCTCTAGCTGGTTTTATTGTGGTATAACTCAAAATACTCCAATAGTTGAATGCTTCTTTTCCTAGTGTCACTACATATTATAAAACAAAGTCCCGCGCTGCGTCTGTATGTCTGTATGTTTTGTGTACGTGAACTCAAAAACTACGGAACGGATATTCATGCGGTTTCCACCATTAGACAGTGATTCATGAGTTAGGTTTAGGTGTATTATTTGTTCAGGTTACTACCCGTGCTAAGCCGGGGCGGGTCGCTAGTATGCCATAAACAGAGTGTAACACTAGCACTGTAAAACAGTCTATAACAACGGTATAAAGACGGTCCAAAGGTCAAAGCGTTACGCTTGATCTGCGATTGACTTAAGTAACCATAAATAATATTGAATAACATTGCAACAAAATGTCAATAGAGAGCTATCTAACAGAAAAATCTGTTTTTCCATACACAAGTTAAAATTTCCGGTTCTGACATGACAAATGACATTTTGTTGTAATATGACTACCTTTAGCCGTGTACATACAAACGCTAGTTATTTGGACCTTCTAATGAGGCGTAATTTCTGAACTACAACATCAATGATCTTAAAATATTTACGGGGCCATCTATAAAATACCTGTTACAGTTTTATTACAAGTAAAGATATGTTACTTCATTGCGATCCTGTTCCCCACTTTATAGTGAAATTTTGAATAGGTGTAGGGGTTTAGGAATAGGCAGTATCTAGGCGTCTGATCTAAACCTAATCATAACGTCCGAAAATCGAATTATTGAGTTGTCGCTGCAGGGTGTAGAAACATTACGGATATGTCGACACATCGTGTTCGATAATCGATATAACGAAAATATTAGGGAAAAAAACCACCACTTTCGCACTCAAATATGTAGAGAAACCATTCCAGAATACCCTTCTAAACGCGTTAACAAACTGAAGGCAGAGCATACTTACAGGCTGCGTTTGTGGCTCCTCATCGTCTTCCTCGTCCGTGAAGACCGGCAGGGGGTCCTCGGGCCATGGTACTGCACAGTGCCTGTCTCCATGACGTTAGTCGTTGAGGCGCTTACATCGGTTTAGAAATGGGGGCGGTTTAGAAATTCATTTATTTCATCGTGTGAAACCTCTGGTGTCGGAGTATCGTGCTGCCCAAGAGGCCTCTGGTGTGGCTTCCGTCGGTTTCACCAACTAGCATCGCCATAAATCCACGCGGGCCAAGTCGCGGGCAGAAGCTAGTTCAATTATGAACAATATCTTACTTGCGTGAATATTATTTCTGTGTGCAATTTACAATTTCCTTCCTTATGCTACAAGGGATCTGTAGTCGGTGCTCGCCGATCGATCGTGCTACCATGCTGCGATGTAGCCAACTGAAAGCCACATCCATAATGACACCTTCAAATGCCTCTTTATCAATTATAAAATGAAGCATCCCTTCATCAGACGTCACACAGGAGGTCTGGAGACAGTCTTGTAGCGGTCTTCTTAATTAAATTATTTATGTCTGAAAAAAAAAGGCAAGATGATCCATTTATAAGACAAATGAAATACATAATAAATACTTAATTATGTATTTAGTTTAAATAGAATTAGATTACTGTTAAACTGTGAAATAAATAAATAAATACTAAATGACGAAACAATCCATGTCTTTATTTTAGTCCAGTTGAAGAAAGAACCATATACAAATTAGAATGAAACTTATAATTTTAACTAAGTAGGCACCTATTCAAATCGAATCAGCAACTACATCTAAACATGAATCCCTAGTTAAAGTTTCAGCATCTCGACAATTTTTTTTATTTAAATACATTGTATTAATTATTTAATGTAGATTGATTCATACATTAACTAGGTAGTTTAACAAAGCAATGTTTACAATAAAGGACCAAAAGTACCTACATTATAACATAATACCTAGGTTGATATAAAAAAAAGTCATCTTATCGTTAATGTCCCGGTTGTGCTCTCGAGAACGAGGGCCCGGGGTCCGCCTTGACCGTGATTCAGGATTTGGCGCTCAGGTAATTACAGTGGAGCGACTACCATCTGACCTCCGTGACCCTGCTACCTGGTTACCAATACACACACAAGATTGGGCCATGGTTACCCATTCAGTCAGTTTCATCACGATGTTTTCCCTCACCGTAAGAGCATCGGTTAGAATTCATATAATGTACATAACTCAGAAAAGAGTCATTGGTACATGGCCGCAGCGGGATTCGAACCCGGTACCTGTCGCTTACGAGTTGGGATACTCAACCGCCCGACCACCGACGCGCTTAATAACTAGGTTGAAATATCAACCTCCAATATGCATGTATTCTACATAAAAACTTTCTGGGAGATATTCTAATAAATGATAAGGAAAACAGCATCAAAATGGATTGCATGGCTTAGGAGAAGTTAGCGGAAATACGTACAGACAGATAGACGCGGAAAGCGACTTTATTTTATACCGTGTGAGGAATCCTCTTAATATTATATATGGATAAAACATATGCTCCTTTTTTCCACCTTACTCCTACTTGCGCCATATAATGTGTAGTTCGAGCGACCGGCGCCGCAGGCGGAAGGCTAGTAAGGATTATAAATGCGAAGGAACTCGGTCTGTTCTACTTTCACGGCTAAACGACTGCACCAATTTCAATTAAATTCTGTATGGAGATAGTTTGGCACCTGAGGATGGACATAGGCTACTTTTTATTCTCCTCCACTCATAGGATACAGGTGCAATAGTCCACGCCAGCGGAGCCGCGAGCGTAAGGCCAGTAATTATTATAAATGCGACAGTAACTCTGTCGGTCATACTTTCACGGCCAAACGACTGCACCAATTTCGATGAAATTCAGAATAGAGATAGTTTGGCACCTGAGAATGGATATAGGCTACTTTTTATTGTCCAAGATATAGGTACAACAGTCCACGCGGGCGGAAAGCTAGTCAATCATAAAATTAAAGTATTTGGATGTAGAATAAATATTTAAAAACTCGCGAAGAATCATTAGTTGAATGCGAATCTATTATGGTGAGGGAAAACATCGTGATGAAACTTGCACATTCAGGCGACTGAATGATCCAATCGGGTTAGGTTCCCCTGGTAGCAGGGGTCATGGAGGTCAGAGGGCAGTCGCTCCACTATAGTTAACTGATCAGCCAAATCCTGGATTATGATCAAGGAGGACCACGGGCCCTCGTGCGCAAGAGTACACCCGGGGCAATAACGCCCAGATGACTAATATAATTAAATATAACAAATATATAAATTAAAAAATGGTATGGTATAGTAAAAATGGTATCACTACATATTATAAAACAAATTCCCACGCTGCGTCTGTCTGTTTATTCGCGATCTTCATGCTGTTTTCACCAACAGACAGAGTGCTTCATGCGGAAGGCTTTGGTGTATAATTTAAATTGGTTAAGGTTACCTGTGCTTCCAGGCACGTCGCTAGTGCATAATATAAGTAAATGAAAATTGTTTTCAGTTGTCAAATGTACACAAAACAGTTTTTGCATCAGGCCATTAAAAAGTTGTAATGGAAATGGTCTGTGGTTATACAATGTGTTAATACTGTAGGTACAGAAGGCGCTTGACCTACCCTGTTAAGACCTTAGATTTTATACTGGTGGTGGATAGGCTGATGTGCCGTCTTCTGTACAACAATAAGGTAAACATATGTACAAATAACAAACAATTCATAAATACCTTTAACCTGTCATATAACTTTGGGTGCTGATGCTTGTCGGTAAAATGGATGGTGCAGGTTTTGCCACCACAACCATCTGCTTTATAGTGTCCCTAGAAAAGAACACTATGCGCTATTTCCATTAAGGAGCACATCTTTTTTCTGGAAATTATTTCAGAAACATTTTAATAATTGGGACACATATATATCATATAATTATCTTTTGGTTGTCTACAACATATTGCAGAATATTCCTGCAACCCCAACCTGACGACCTGAGTGGTTTAGTAGTCTACATGCCGATATGCCACGCAAGAGGTCCTGGGTTCGATTCCCGGCCAGGCAGAAATTGAAAATGATTAATTTTAATTTCTGTTACAGGTCTGGATGTTCTATGTATAATAAGTATGTATTTAAAAGTATACAAGTAGTTTATCAGTTATCGAACACCCATAACACAAGCTTTGCTTACTTTGGGGCTAGATGGCACTGTGTGAATTTTTCTATGATTATTTATTTATTTATATTGGCATCATTACTATAGTGTTATGCAATTGTAGTATCTAATATCAATGAGTTTATTGCCGCAACATTGGCAGATCCTTGGTCACTAATTGTGACTCTAATTGAAAATCCATTACTGAAAACAGCTGACATTAATATTCTTGAAATTAGAGGTTTTAACACCATCTTCAACAAAATAAAAAGCTATTAGTATTTTACAATTACTAAAGAGGCCATGAAAACTTACTTTGTCAGCAACATTTGAAGAAAGTTTTCTGGATTCAAGATCCTCAAAGGCTTCTATTAATCCGGTTTGAAAATTAAAAGATAAATTTTTACTAATAACCATTTCATCAAACAACAAAACACACAGCTTGGCTGATTCAGATTTAGTAGGTGAAATGTCTGTCAAATGCTGGAAAATAAAATCATTGCTAGTCTAAGATATATTAGGAATATTTAACAAAAGTTCCTTCATCAGGTTTCCTTTTCATTTTACATCTACTCCTACGAATAAGAGTAGCACACTCCCAAAGAGGTATGGAGCTAACAATGAAAGGCCACTCTTGTTGCTCAGAGCTCAATAGATCTGTAGATGTACAAGGCCTTGGTGAACAGTAGACTGACTGTTCTCTCAAACAGGCTCCCACATCAAAAGATGTGGACGGTGTTGAGAGGTGGTCAGCATAAAACTCATTAAAGTTCTCATAACGGGGGCACATTGGGTTGTGGAAGAGCTTAGCACATCAACAGATGGATGTAGCTCTTGCGGGGGGTGCTTGTGCAGGGCAAAATTGGATTTGGCAAAATCTACAACCTAAAACACCTATTTAGCATTAGAATTAAGTGAGGTCGGTTGGAGTGTAGCAAAGGGGGCGCTGAGGAAAAAAGACTTGTAAAATTGTGAGGTCAATTCTGGACAAAGCCTCTTGGAACTTGGAGGTTTAAGATAACGCAAATCCTTTTAGGTTTATATTTGCAGTAAAGGGTTAATAATGTTTACCTAACTTATGAAGCAATAAATATTGAAATCTAAACAATTAAGCAACTTTGGGGTGGAGTATTGATAGAAGAGGCCTATGCCCAGCAGTGGGCGTCCTTCGGCTGATATGATGATAGTATCGTTTTATAGCAATATCGTCAGGAGCGAAATGACGTACCTACACAAACACGTTTACGTGTTTTAATTTATTATTATACTGGCTACGATGATAGTCGAGCAAGAATGGACAATGGTTTATCCATACCTGAAAACGAGAACTATTTGTGTACGGGATTGCAAACAATCTAGAATTAGATTGAAGTTTTACCAACTGTTGTTAAACGGATGATAGATTGGAAAAATAAAAGGGAAATACTCGCAAAATCAAAATACATACAGAATTACAGAAGGTCCGTAAATACACTAATACGAACACGAACACAAAGTACAGATTTAAAACGCTAAACGCACTGAAATGAAAATTAAATTCATTACTTCCCACATAAACCTAATTTCACTGAACTCTTCAATAACAAATAGTAATTAAAAAATTGAAAATGCTTAGGAGTGAAAACAGCGTCGGTCGCGTCACAGGGCACACAAAATACACAAAATACAAAAATATTGGTTTGTTACTTTGGCGCCATCGCGGAAAAATTTTTATTCTCTGCGTTGTTTAGTCGGTCGTCAGTTGTTTTCTCTATAGCAACTACTACAGTTGATTCTAATCCTTAATTTGTAAAAAATAAAGTCGCTTTTCATTTATCGTCGTGCACGGGATGGGGGGAAAGGGACACATTTTTTTTAGTATGAGTAAATAGAGATGGAGACATCCTAGTTCTTTTTTCCAAAGCTCTATTGTACACATTAAGGAAATGAGAGTTGGACAGCCCTGACTCTAACTTCATGGGAGTGAATTTTATGTTCCGTTCTACTAGCATAATTTTCAAACTTTTAAGTTTTCATTTGTTCTCAATGTGTTAAACATTGTAATAAATAAGTACGAAAACATCTGAAAATAAAAACGGTATTACTTGATTTCAAATGCTTCTTTGGCGGAGGGGCCCCCGACCTTGAACTAAAATTGTCTGTTGAATATTTTTCTTCCCGGGAAGTAGGTACCTCCAAAGAGTTTAACTAAAACTGTGGATACGACTTTACTAGTTTTTGCTTACACACATTTGGCCCTGTGTAAGCAAAACACGGGGTTACACCCTATGGCCCCGTATCATTGATACGGCTGATACGGCGGTAGTTACGTCCCTGTGATAGCCGCACTGCTAAAATCCTGGATTATGGTCAAGTGTACTCCGAACCACCACTCCGAACGGCACGAGGCTACCAGAGGTACCTCTGGCCCTGGCCACATACAATGTCCAGATACTGCGGACCGACGAAAAGCTCGTGGAAATGGAGGAAGTGGTGAGCAGATTACATTGGGAGATTATAGGGTTATCTGAACTCCGAAGAATGGGGGAGGACTCGATAATTCTGAAGTCCGGAAATCTGCTTTACTTCCGGGAGGGCGACCAACTGTCCCTGTGTGGTGTCCAGTTCCTCGTCCACAAATCCCTCGTGAACAACATCGTCAACATCGAGAGTGTGTCGTCTAGGCAGGCGCGGATCCAGGATTTGGTTGAGGGGGGGAAAAAGTAAAAATTTTATAATATATAGGTACGAGTATCTTCTAATTATAGGCGTTATCTACTCAATGAGCAAGCGCCCTGAGTAAAAACAATTTGCCCTTTTTAGCGGGGTAAACCATAAATGAATGAGCGAGTCCGCTTGCTCAGCCCGCGAGCGCGGAAATTTTTGGGTTTAAATCCTGGGGGAGAACAACGAATGTGTGAGCGAGCTCGACGTTTGTTACGTTTGAGGTCTTAAAAGCTGAAGTGAATTGAATGAATGAGCGAGCGGAGTGAGCTTGTAATTTGTGATATTGTGGGTTATAAATGCTTGTGGTGATCATTAATTTAATGAGCGAGCGATTTTAGATATTTTTGGTTTTAACAGCAATGGGTGATTCTTACTATAGTAATAATAGGAAATAAATAAATGAGTAAGCGCAACGAGTTAGCCTGAAATCTATGTATGAGCGAGCGAAGCGACCTCGAAATTTTTGACATATTGGTTCGAAATTTTAGATATTTTGTGTTTTAACATCAATGGGTGATCAATATGGGTTACAAAAGTAGCCATAGGAAAATTAATGAATGAGCGACCGCAACAAGCTTGGTGTAAGGTAAGAAAAGTAACTAAAACCTATGAATGAACTTTGTAATGTTGATCATAATGAAATACACTAAAAGAAATTAAAATTATTGAATGAGCAATCGTAGCGCGCACGAAAGTTTTAACATGATGGTCCTTAAAAGCTGGGGTGATTGTTAAAATGAATATTTGAGTACGCGCAGCGAGCTCGAAATTTTAGGTTTTGAAATATTGGTGAATAGTTTGACAAAACTGAAGGCAATGGATGAGCAAGCGACGCGAACTCGAAATATTTGACATTTTTGTTCTAAAAAGTTGGAGTGATTGATTAAATCATTAAATTAATTGAGCGAGCTTCTAATTTTTGGCTTTTTGACATATAATTGTGAGTCAGAGTCAGGCCTGGGGGGGGGGGCTGCACCCATTGCCCAACCCCCCCTGGATTTGCGCCTGCGTCTAGGGTAGCGTACCTTATACTCAGAATTACCAAGCGGTATTCGTTGAAGGTCATACAGGTCTAAGCACCGACTTCGACATTACATGAAGTAGAGGCTACGTATAAGGATATTTCTACAGCCATACATACGTACCTCCAAGACACTACATTACACCGTTGTCATGGGGGATTTTAACACGAAACTAGGCAAACGAAGCGGAGACGAGTTGAGAGTGGGGCAATTTGGAGTTGGAAGTTGGAACGCCCGTGGCCAGATGCTGGCCGGCTTTATGGAGAAGAAGGGACTCTAATTGATGAACTCTTTTTTTTTATATTTAGACAATATTGGCATTTGGCTGCCATCTCACCTGTTGGTAAGTGACGATGCGGCCGACGATGAAGCATGTATTTTTTAGGAAGCGTGATGGACTAGTGTTAGTCCCGATGGTGTCACAAAAATGAGATTGACTTCATCCTATCTACTAGGGTTTACGAATACCCGACTTTTTTAGATACCCGGGTACCCGGGTATTTGCCGTTTTTGAAGAAAATGTAAGTAAAAGGTATCTTTAAACCTTTTTTCAAATTGAAATATAACGAAGAAAAATATATTTAATATCAGTGAAACTAGCCTTATTGGAAAGCGAATGAATTAGATTTCGGTCATGTGGCCGCTGCGTGTTTATTCTAACAAAAGTCAAAACCATTCAACCAAAACCGGGCTTCTGCGCTAAACAAAATTTTGTATGAGGGAAAAATTTAACATCAATGAATAATGTCACGTTGGACATCGAGATTGTGCAATTGATGGAGTTATCCATTTGATTATTTTCTTTGTGGATATGTCTACGCTGATAAACTAAGGACGATAGAACACTACCCTGTACAGATCAGAACACCCTGTTCCTGATGCACGTAAATGATCTGCTCGTGTCCGGTGCTTTTTGGTATGGAGATGGTACCACAGTGACGGACAGGTACACATCCAGTGCAAAGGCCAAGAGAGAAGATGTCGAGTCTTGTCGAGAGTCTCTCATTGATCGCCTGGAGCAAGCTCTCCAGAATATTTCTGATTGGGAAGATTTGTTCACAGCCAAGCGAAGTACATTCCGCCTTTCGACTCCAACATTCGAGGTGTGCCCCTACAAATACGTGATAGCCAGGCTGTCCAAGCTGGATTATGGTGAGTATATCGAGTCCATAGCTAAAACTGCTGCCATAAAACTCGGCATTCTCTCTAAGGCAAAGCGGTATTTCTCATCTGAGCAGAGGTTGCCACTATATGAAGTCTAAATTCGCCCTTGCATAGAATACTGTTGTCATCTATTGGACGGATCTACCAAGGTCTATCTGGCTGCTCTGGACTCGGTTGAGAGACGCGCCAAGAAACTGATAGACAATTCCCCGTTGATGCAGGAAAATCTACAGGATCTGGATCACCGCCGTAAAGTGGCATCTCTGGCGGTTTTCTACAGACTACACTTTGGGGAATATGGAATGGAACTCGCTGCCTGCACATGTTTTCTCTGAGCGGTACAACTTGGGTCTCTTTAAGACAAGAGTGAATAGGTATTTAATAGACAGGTATGCGCCATCGTAGTCTGCATCTGCACTCAACATCACATGTGATGGCAGTCAAATACCTATTTTTAATAAAAAAACAGCTTTCGGTAAGCTATTATTTGCTGCGAAATGTGTGAAAATTGGACGTCCACATTGAACCATCTTACGTGGACACATGGCCGAAATAATATTCAAACATAAATGGCATGTCATTATCTTCCCTATAAATTTAGTTTTACCGATATTATAACGTTTTTATTTTTATATTACACGGCAAACAAACGAGTAAGCAAGCCACCTAATGGAAAGTGGATGGACTATTTTACTTTGTTTAATTTCAATTTAAAACCCAAAGCTAACACTTATCAAAAAATTAACTACACATGAACTTATCGTGACCTATAATATGTTTTTTCTTAGTTACCTTATGACTTATCGGAGAAAGTGATGATGCGGATAATGTAGTAAAGGTAACTCCTTACTACACTACCGTTCATTACAATTCAACGAACTTTTTTGAAATACCCCGGTACCCGGGTATGGCACTCAGATTGTACCCGGGTAAAAAAAACCCTTAAAATACCCGGGTATACCCGAACCCGGGTTCCCGCGTAGATAACCCTACTATCTACAAACGGTATATATTCAAGGACGTCTCGGTGATCAACAGCGTAAAAATTGGTAGTGATCAGCGCTAGGTAAGAGGCACATTTAATTTAAATCCAAAGCTAGAAACATCGAGATTTATGAAGTCCACGCTTCGACCTACACCCCTCCAAATCCAAATCAAATCAAAGTACGTTAATTCAGTATAGGTTTTTTACAAATACTCATGAATGTCGGAAACACAAACATTAAAATAATTATTTATAAATAAAAACAAAATGCTCAGGCGCCGCGGCACCACCACCACAGACCGTAAAAAAGAGAAAAGAAACTCCGCGACGCTAGCGCCGCTGGTCCTTTATCTGTCATTATGACTGTCAGTGGATGATGCCGTTTGCTCGCAGATAGGTTAGGTACAGTCGATGTGAGCATTACCAACGCTTCAAATATAAATGTACATGGAAGGGTACTTTCATCAATCAAACATAGCAGATTCATCAATCAAACATAGTAGGTTGGGGAGAAAGTTTCTTCGAATTTTATATGAAAACTCAAAACATTTTTTAATATAGTTTATTTACATTTAATTAAAGTATGTAGGTACCATTTTGTTCGATAACTTTATGCCATCTTATAGGTAGGGACATAATCCCATTGCAATAGAAATTTTGCGGCTTCTGATCAAAAAACTGCGTCAAGTAGTTTTGGCAGTCCTCTCGTGATGTTAACCTGACTCTGCCTAAAAAATTCAGAAGAGACCGAAACAGGTGGAAATCTGAAGGTGCAAGGTCAGGACTATACGGCGGATGCATTTAACACCTCCCAGCCAAACTCTCTTAATTTTTGACAAGTGGTTGTAAATATGTATGAGGTCTAGCGTTATCATGATGAAAAACCACACCCCTTCTGTTGATTAATTCCGGCTACTTAATCTCAACTTCTTGCTTTAATCTTATCAGTAGTTCGCAGTAGAGTTCTGAATCGATGGTTCTGCCTGGTGGTAACAGCTCATAATGAATAATGCCCTTCCAATCCCACCACACACACAGCATCACCTTGTTGCGAGTTAACCCGGGTTACGCCACAGTCTGTGAAGCCTGACCGGCCTTTGACCATGACCTATTTCGCACGTTCTTGTCGTGCGTGATCCATTTTTCATCACCAGTTATCAATTTCTTCAAAACTGGTTCGGTTTCATAACGTCGTAATAAAGAATCACAAATGAGTACACGGTTCATTAGGTTTCTTTCAGAGAGCTCGTGAGGCCCAAATATCGAGCATTTTTGTGTACCCATTTATTTTCAAATGCGCCATAACTGTTTTGTGGTCAATTCCCAGTTCTTCAGTTACGTCGTAACTACTGATATGCCAATCTTGCTCCACTTTTTCAAAAATAGCATCCATTTTATCCGTAACAGGGCGACCAGAGCGACGTGCATCTTGGATCGTCTACGCCGCGCCAGAGCAGACGTCGTGCGCCACGCCGCCGTGAGGTCGAGCACCACCGCGCCTGTTCCCTCCGCCCGCCGAGCCGACGAAGCCGCACACGAGCCCACAATAATGTGCCGCGCACAACATGATGTTGTGTCGCGGCACGTGCGCCCCGCCGTCGTCTAACCCCGCCGAAGGGGCTGCCGCCGCCATCCAGCCAACGCCGGGATGGATTCGGGCTGTGCGGGCGCGTGCGTACCAACCGATCGCCGCCAACCGAACCTGACCCAGCGGACGCAGTCTTCGGCGCGAGACCGTCCGCACCCCGACCGTCACTCCGGGCTCTCCAATGAGAACCCGTTGAAGTGGCGGTGAACGCGCGAAACGCGTAGCCGCCGCGCGGCCCTAAACTGACGCCGCGTCGCCGTCGACTCATCGCTGTCAACGGCGACGCAACACCTGATACGACACCACTCCTGACGCGACATCGGGTGCAGGAGGACTCTCTTCGGTTTGAGACCCTGCACCCCACACCCACCGGACTCTACGGCCGCTGAGCATCGCTCGCGGCACCCCACCTGACTTGACGCCCGCCGCCGGCGCGCGCACTGCGCCCGGCGGCCAACCCCACCGGATCGACTGCCCGGCGCTGCATTTCCGTCCCTACGGGTCGACGGATCTAACTGCGCCGGGCCCCGAGCGTTAGCCGCAATTGGGCAGCAACGCGGGAGCCGTTGAGTGACTATGTCCCGCGGCCCCCACCTCCGGACAAGACCCCCGGCAGCCGCAGGAGGTCCCTTTTACGAGGTCGACACCTGCCAGGCTCCGGCGACGCCCCTGCCACACTAGTGGCAGCCCCAACCCTGATGGTTTGCGCCCGGAAGCCGCCCTACGCCGGTCCCGCGCCCAGTGCGCCCGACCGTGGGGAAGGTGACGAAGGCGCTCAACCCAACGACCGGCCCGTCTCTACGGGCCGCGCGCCCACTTCACCGCCCGTGGGTTCGTCCCAAATGCGGTCTCCCCGCACGTGCGCTTCGCGCAGTACGAGACGACGTAAGATTGACGTGCATCTTTGACATCAAAATTTACGGATTGAAGACGCTTACACCAAATTTGTGCTACTCTCACAGACACTGCAAATTAAACATCGCAAATTTTTTTCGCGGCTTGCGTTGCAGTTTTACCCGTATTTTAGTAAAATGTTAAAATGTATCTAATTTCTTCATTAGATTCACTTTTCTTGACGGTGAGGAAAACAAATTAAAATCACGAATTTTCATAATTGGATTTTGGAATTATCTTCTTTAAAATTTAAACTTTTAAATGATACCAAAACAAGCCAGGTACAAATAGTATAGCCAAAGAGGTTTTATTACAAGTTCATACATACTATATGCGAAAAGACTTTTTCCCCAACCTAATATGTACATCTGCTCAGATATGTAAGTACCCTTCCATGTACATTTATACTTGAAGCATTGGCAATGCGCACAGATTAATGAACTTGACTGTACATATTTTACAAGGTGGACCAACGACCTTGTAAAAATCGCAGCTACCAGCTGGATGCGGAAGGCACAGGACCGGCCTTTGTGGAGATCTCTGGGGGAGGCCTATGCCCAACAGTGGGCGTCTTCTGGCTGATATGACGATGATGATGTTTAATATACTTGTATTTATTTTGGGCAATAAGTGAATCTAATCTATTATGATAGGATAACGGTGATGAATGTTATTAACATAGCTATAAGGTCTGTTCACCATGTAAATACTACACCTCTGCTGCTACAAAATATTAATCGGCACTTGGATACGGGATACCTTATTTTATTTTGATTTCAGTATAAGGTATAGCATGGCGGTCTACCTGCTCTTAGCTAATATTTAGGCTCAAGGATTAAATAATGACTACAATGTACGAGTAGCAACATTTATATTTAATTAGACACTGGCAGAAATCAAACTTTACATCTGTCGCCCACCTCCACAAACGCATGTTAATAGAGTGGATGCACTCTCATGTATTTCATGATGATAAAAATATCTAATATTTACACTTACACATTGAGAACAAATTACAATAAATGAGAACTTATTAAAATGTGACCGGATATACGTTCAGCTATCTGCCTAATTAGAATTAATATATTTACTAAGTTACCTTAATACATTACCGATTTATAAAGAAAAAACGGATGTTAGTACAATATAATAAAACTTACATAAAATACCCCTAATTTTAAAATAACACAATATAAACTATCGTAACCTACTACAATCATGCTTAATCAACATTTAATGTAATGCTATGCCTACATCTAATTATACACAGTTAAAAGAACTTTAATCTCTTAACAAAACTCAGTTACAGTCTCTGAACTTTTCTGTTGTAGGCTTCCTGACCCTCGGTTTGTCCGAAGGGACTCCCGCAAGGACTATCGCTGTGCGCTTGGCGCAGGGTTTGCAGAACCAGTCCTCGGTATCTCCCGGCTCCTCAGTTATCCCTACACAGATAAAGTGATACCAGCTGTCGCAACTATCACAACCTATCATGGGCGAGCCGTTGTCTCGTCTCCCGCAGGCGGGACATAACCAAATTTTGATTCCATGCTCGTCCATGTAATAAGGTGTTGGCAGAGGTACCAAAGGATTTTCTACGGAATCTGATGGTGGTGCCGTTTCTTTATCGAAATGACCTTTATTCGACAGTGGCGTCCTCTTGGTCTTAGATTGATATGAAGGGGGGTGACTTTTCCACGAAGGGCTTTCATCTTCAGTCTTCTTCACAACGGGTTTTATATTCAGCTTGAAAACATCTGGGGAGCTTGGTGGCATTGGTGAATTCGAGTTGGATGAGTCCAGGTTCAATGTAAGTTTGGGCACTAAACCTTCGGCAAATTTTTGCTTCTTCTTTTCATTTTTCTCTTTTTTGATCTTTTGTTTCAGTTGTTGTCCATCTTCTTTTATTCGTTTCTTCTCTGATTTACTTTTGTTCTTATCTTTCTTATCCTTCTCTTTTTTTACTTTAAGACCATCTTTATCTTTTTTGTCTTTTTTAAGAGACTTATCCTTTTTGTTAACATTTATTTCAGTTTCTTGTGGAATATCAGCTGGAGGTTTAGTGAGCCCAGGAGGTGCCACAGGCTCAGTGTTTGGTAGAAGTGGTGACTTTGAGATACAATTATTTCTTGGTACAGGAATTTCTGACTCAGCTGGAACCATGGATTGATATGAAGGGGGGTGACTTTTCCACGAAGGGCTTTCATCTCCAGTCTTCTTCACAACGGGTTTTATATTCAGCTTGAAAACATCTGGGGAGCTTGGTGGCATTGGTGAATTCGAGTTGGATGAGTCCAGGTTCAATGTAAGTTTGGGCACTAAACTTTCGGCAAATTTTTGCTTCTTCTTTTCATTTTTCTCTTTTTTGATCTTTTGTTTCAGTTGTTGTCCATCTTCTTTTATTCGTTTCTTCTCTGATTTACTTTTGTTCTTATCTTTCTTATCCTCCTCTTTTTTTACTTTAAGACCATCTTTATCTTTTTTGTCTTTTTTAAGAGACTTATCCTTTTTGTTAACATTTATTTCAGTTTCTTGTGGAATATCAGCTGGAGGTTTAGTGAGCCCAGGAGGTGCCACAGGCTCAGTGTTTGGTAGAAGTGGTGACTTTGAGATACAACTATTTCTTGGTACAGGAATTTCTGACTCAGCTGGAACCATGGATTGATATGAAGGGGGGTGACTTTTCCACGAAGGGCTTTCATCTCCAGTCTTCTTCACAACGGGTTTTATATTCAGCTTGAAAACATCTGGGGAGCTTGGTGGCATTGGTGAATTCGAGTTGGATGAGTCCAGGTTCAATGTAAGTTTGGGCACTAAACTTTCGGCAAATTTTTGCTTCTTCTTTTCATTTTTCTCTTTTTTGATCTTTTGTTTCAGTTGTTGTCCATCTTCTTTTATTCGTTTCTTCTCTGATTTACTTTTGTTCTTATCTTTCTTATCCTCCTCTTTTTTTACTTTAAGACCATCTTTATCTTTTTTGTCTTTTTTAAGAGACTTATCCTTTTTGTTAACATTTATTTCAGTTTCTTGTGGAATATCAGCTGGAGGTTCAGTGAGCCCAGGAGGTGCCACAGGCTCAGTGTTTGGTAGAAGTGGTGACTTTGAGATATAATTATTTCTTGGTACAGGAATTTCTGACTCAGCTGGAACCAAATTCTTAGAAGTAGTTGCCGAGGTATGTGGCTGTTGGATATCTAAAGACTTTTGTTTAGTAGCAGGTCTCGCTGTATGAAGTGGGGCCGGTGGAGGTGGCATATTTGTTTTTTGAGTTGTTGATGCCTTTGGCAATGGCAATGGCATTGGCAATTGGTTATACAGGTTGTTCCCTTCTTTGGACTTGTTCAAGGGTCCAGGAATAATTGCTACTGCTTTGCTTAATTTACTATCTTTGTATTTACTACCGTCACTCTTATGACTCTTATCTTTCTTTTTGCTCTTCATTACTTTGCCATTTAATGTTTTGTTCTCCTTCGATTTCTTATCACTTCTTTCCTCTAATGTTGGTACTTTTGGAGCACTGGAATAGTGTGAATTACATTTGTATTTATCATGCTTCTCTGAATTAACCATTGGTGGCCTAGTTTCAGGTAATTTGCCTTCTCTTGCAGGTAATAGTAATTCAGACATGGTCATCATAACACTGCTAATTTCTCTTGTCCTATCTTCATCATCAAATCTTGATCTCGGTCGTTTAACGTCTTGTAAGTTAGTCGTAAAATCGTAAGGTCTTTTAAAAGGATCCTTTGGCTTATCTGCACCGTCTGTTCCAGATATTTCAGGAATTGCACCGATTTCAATGGTGCTTGCGACCAAAGGTGTGTCTTGCTCCTTCTCAGGATACATAGGTGGCAGGTGCTCATGCACATGCATTGGCCCGGTAACGACTTCATGACAACCAGGTTTCAAAAATTTCAGGTTACAATCTTTTGAACCACTAGACGGCGGTGACGACACCTGAGCCTCTGGCTCACTAACATGGTTATGTTTTAAAGAATGTTTTTGTTTAGGTGATCTCGTGACTAAAGCAGGTATCTGTGCTAATTCTGGAGAACGACTATATTCACGGGTAACTGTGTCCACTTTCATAGAAGGGCGTTCATCATCAGTCTTCTTTACAACCGGTTTTATATTCAGCTTGAATACATCTGGAGAGCTTGGTGGCATTGGTGAATTCGAGTTAGATGAGTCCAGGTTCAATGTAAGTTTGGGCATTAAATCTTCGGCTAATTTCTGCTTCTTCTTTTCTTTTTTCTCTTTTTTGAAGTTTTGTTTCGGTTGTTGTCCATCTTCTTTTAATCGTTTCTTCTCTGATTTATTTTTGTTCTTATCTTTCTTATCCTTCTCTTTTCTTACTTTAAGACCATCTTTATCTTTTTTGTCTTTTTTAAGAGACTTATCCTTTTTCTTAACATTTATTTCAGTTCCTTGTGGAATATCAGCTGGAGGTTTAGTGAGTCCAGGAGGTGCCACAGGTTTAGGCTGAGGATTTGGCTCAGGAACCACTTCCAAGCTTGGCCATCTTACTAAAGGAGGTATGTTCAATAACAATGATCGTGAGGTATACGGATAATTGCCTATTTGCATTAATTGGTTCGTAAGTCCAAATCCAGGTAAGATGTTTTGTGTTGGTATTAAACCAGGTCCACTAGCACTCAAGTCAAAGAGACTGGGTAATAAGTTGTCTGAAGATGGTAATCCTCTCATAGCTGGATTCTTAGTAAAGCCAGCTAAAATGTCGCTTCCTTCCATTTCTTTATGACTCTTTTCCTTTTTAGTTTTTGAAATCACTCCAGCTACGTCTTTGGAATGTGGTAGGACGGAGACATTTGGAGGTAAATTTGTTTTCTTCTTAAATGTTTCCAAAGAATAATCATCAATATTAATTATTTCATGAGCTCGAGGATCTATTTCTTTTGACATATTTAACACCTTAAAATTGTTGTTGTTTGCAGGTGTTTCTTCAGGTTTCATTCTCACATTATCATTTGTTGTCACAGGTATATTATCGATTGTGTGAGCTTGCACTTTATTTAACCCTGCTGCAAACTGTGGTTCTTCAGAGTATTCATTTGTAGAAGATTTATCATCTTTAGGTTTGTTCGATATCTTCTTAAATATACTGACTTTTGATCTATCTGGTTGAAACGCCAAATTTTCTTCATAATCAATGACTACATAATCCTTCTTGATTTTTATTTTAGACATATGTGTGACTGTCTCAAGTTGGTGTTTATTTTGTGGGACAGTGTTTGGTAGAAGTGGTGACTTTGAGATATAATTTTTTCTTGGTACAGGAATTTCTGACTCAGCTGAAACCAAATTCTTAGAAGTCGTTGTCGAGGTATGTGGCTGTTGAATATCTAAAGGCTTTTGTTTAATAGCAGTTCTCGCTATATGAAGTGGGGCCGGTGGTGGTGGCATAGTTGTTTTTTGAATTGTTGATGCCTTTGGCAATGGCAATGGCATTGGTAATTGATTATACAGGTTGTGCCCTTCTTTAAACTTGCTCAAGTATCCAGGAGTATTTGCTACTGCTTTGCCTATGTATTTACTACCGCCACTCTTATGACTCTTATCTTTCTTTTTGCTCTTCATTACTTTGCCATTTAATGTTTTGTTCTCCTTATATTTCTTATCACTTCTTTCCTCTAATGTTAATAATTTTGGAGCACTGAAATAGTGTGAATTACATTTGTATATATCATGCTTCTCTGACATATCCATTGGTGGCCTAGCTTCAGGTAATTTGCCTTCTCTAGCAGGTGATAGGAATCCAGACATGGTCATAATGACACTGCTAATTTCTCTTGTCCTCTCTTCATCATCAAATCTTAATCGAGGTCGTTTAACATCTTGTAAGTTAGTCGTAAAATCGTAAGGTCCTTTAAAAGGATCCTTTGGCGTATCTGCACCGTCTGTTCCAGATATTTCAGGACTTGTACCAATTTCAATGGTGCTTGCTACCAAAGGTGTGTCTTGCTCCTTCTCAGGATACATAGGTGGCAGGTGTTCATGCACATGCATTGGCCTGGTAACGACTTCATGAGTGCCAGGTTTCAAAAAATTCAGGTTACAATCTTTTGGCTTTGGAAAAACTGGTGCGCAGAGAGGTTGCGGTATAGGTGGCACAGAGCGAGTGTATTCAGCTAATTCCGGTAACTGCATATTCATATCGCGAAACACTAACCCCAAATCATGCAGATTTGGTTCAGTTCTATTTAATTGTTCAGCATATCTGGCTGCTTGGGTTCCCAGAGTCAAAATGTATTTTTCCAAAACATGGACCAATATGTCCATTGGTGTTGAGTTTATGCTATTCCATCCAATGTTCTGGCAAATCAGAGCGACATTCCTTCGCAGTATATCACGGGCGTACTGCTCAGACATTATGACACCAACAAGTTTCTCTGGAACAAATGAACACACTATGAGAAATATTGTACAAAACATGTTACTTTACAGACTAAACAAAAATTTGAGGAACATAGATCGTATATTTGTAAACCATGTAATTAATATATCATTTGGATGACTACCTGCTAGTGTCCTGAGGTACCAAGATGGTATAGATGATAAGAATGGGCCTAAACTTCACCATTAGGGTCACACTCAAAATATTTTACTAGATGGCGCTATGCCTGTTAGCGACTTAACTTTTTCACAGTGTTGCGATCTAGAAGAAAGAAAATCAATTGTCCCGTATACGATATAGTTAACGGATAAGATAGTTGAGATCGTCAGAAGAGACTATTATTATTAGAAACAAACTTGACATTTAAAAAATATTTTACGATTAGGCAGGTGAAACAAAGACGAACATTTATAGGTAATAACATATCAATAAATCAAAATAAACTTTCATGCCACCTACTTTGGCTTTTCTCTCTAATAATTCTTCTAACCTATGTAATATCTAAGTTTCATTAAAAATTGTGACAAACATTAAATAAAAATTTCAATATGAACTCTAGTCGAAACCGGTTATCTTACCTAACTAAATAAACATGACAACTTTGTAATTTAACTTTACTTTCCAATTTTACATTTATTTACACGCATGTTCACATGTTTTATAAAAATTTCGCGTTCAAAGCATTTACACAATTATTACAAATATATTTGTTTTTACTATTTATGACTATTTACCTATTTTACAATATATTTAAATTGTTTTCAATAAACTAATACGAGATTGAATGTAAGAAATCAACAGAAGTACTTACCAGTAATATATATTGATAACTTCACTGGACCACACGAACACGTCACGGCGCTAGACAGCAGATGAGACTACTGAAAGAGAAATGGGTATGCGGCTTATAAGGGCGAACGGGCTGAGGGAGCGCACGAGAACGTTATCACTAGTCCCGCCCCCCGCTTCATCCCCGCGTCCGTTTGCGGGGTGCTTCGAACAGGTATCAATTGTTATGGATGGGTCCGAATTTTGAATATTTTAATATCTAGGTACAACTATGGTATCTTATGATTTATTAACTTATCTGATTGAACGGCAGAACCGCTGAAAATATCGTTTGGTATGGTGCTAGCTCACACGACTATAGCCTACGATATATCTATCTATAAGTATATGAATTAAGTAGATAACTATTTTAATAATAATTTTGTTTTACAATTAATAGTTATGGCAAAATTTCTAATTGAGTTAGTTATCTAAGTGAGAAATTCAATAACAAATATCAAAGGAGCAATGCAAGTTCAGACATTTAATTTTAACTATAGAGACTCGCTACAAGTTAAACATATTACTTTCAAAAAACCATCAAGCACGCGTTTATTTTTATTTATAGTATATTTCAGCTTTAGATTAGATTAGTAGCTCTCACACCTAATATAGATAAACACTTAATTCTTGGTGTGTCAATAAATTAGAATAAGGGCGGGGTTTTCATTTCTCGATAAGGTAATGTACCTACTGCTAAATTAAAACAAACTATAGTTATAAATTAAATCTATTTTGAATAAAATGAATGAGCTAGCTCAATGAGCTCAAAATCTACCTATGTGTACAGTGCTCCAGTAAATAGTAGACCAAAAATGCAGTTTAACTTGGCAACACTTAACAATATTATGATTATTATCACTGAGCAACTAACAATAGACTTTTTTTATTTGGAAAATAATAGGTTGATTATTTCAAAGAGAAATAGGTTGTACTAATGTTCATAAAATCAAGTACATGTTAATTATTGTGAGAATTTAACCACAGCCCTTAAAAACAACGTTCAGACATTATGCCTTTAGTAGGCGTAATAGTAATCTATTGTTTATTCACTTTTTAAAAATTCATTGTCTCCTGATTATATAATCAGACCCTGAGAATAACCTTTCCCTGACCTGGATTTTGAACCACTTCCCTGTAATTAATTGAATTGAAAATTTCATTCACATGTAAATTGATGAAAATGCAATATTATGGTATTAGTCAATTGATCTGATGATGGAGAAGGAAGATGGTCATCGATTTTTTTTATATAAGACTAGTTTTTTATATTAAAACTGTCACGTGGTGCCTGAAACTGTTCAACTAGTTCTAGGCTCTCTAGCGGAAGACCTTGGTCACCTCGCTTCACCATCGGCATTAGAAGTTCTTGGACTCTGCGTGCGTTGCTTGTATGTTATTAAGTAATCTTAGTGACGTACAAGTACTTTTATTTTATCAATAATAATATCGTTTAATTAAATGATAGGTATTCAATTTAAGTCGACCCTACAACGAATTCCCGCGTTAACAATCGCGACCGAGCACTGCTTGAAACTGCGTAAGAATGCCTGTAAACGTAATGTCAATGTGTGCGTGACGGGCCGTTCTTTATTTTGTGTTTTAGAGATCTGGATTTAACTGACTTTTGGGAAACACAGATACACCAAAACGTCAAATTGTAGAAATGTAGGTATAGCCTTCAGGTTCGTATGTGACAAGAGCGGTTTATAGTTAAGTTTATGATGAGTTACTACTAATCCCCAAGTAATTCCTAGTATTTTTCCTCTACGGACTGCCTAAGTTTGAAGAAGAGGAAGAGACCAAGAGAAACCAACTAAGAAAAGGCCAATATAGAAAATGACAATTGAAAAAAAAAACTAGGTAGTTAAAAATGGGATGAGTTAGGAAACTGCAAAGTTAGAAATTATCATGTTTAAGAAAATTACGACGTCGTCCGGAGGGGATTTGAGGTCTTCATTGGCAACGCATAAGTACTACTTACTACGAATTTCAGTCACATTAGTAACTTGCGAACAAATATTTAATTACGTATTCCTTTACCGTGCACTGACGTCACTAGTAAGCACTCTAAATTACTAAACATAAACAATTTTATATGTTTCCTAATCGTGGTCATTTATTGGTTTAAAAATACTTCGGGCCTCTGAACTTGAGTCTCCTCAAATAACGATAGTAATAGAACATTCTGAGTCTTATCTATTCCTGCCGCTATAATGCTTTCATACGTTATTTGGTACAGAAACAGGCAACCTAATTCTGTGACCCAATCTGATCAGGTTCCCCTGTTAACAGGGTCACGGAGGTCAGATGGCAAATCCTGGATCATGGTCGAGGCGGACCCGGGCCCTCGGAAGCACAACTGGGAGATTAATACCAAGAAGATGAGGCAATCCAATTCCGGTTTTGAAGATAGGGTGTAAACACGCCTGATGGTTCCCCATTTTCGTTACATAAACCCTAAGCGCTTGAATCGTAGATGCTATAGGTGACAGTAAGACTCGAGAAATCTCAACGTCTCTGCCCAAATACTGCAAAAATGGCGGAGGTTCTAGCTAGTCTGCTTCCAAGACACGAGTATTCCGTAATTTATATGTACAAATTGACGAACGAAACGAACCGTCTGTTCGCTTATATATATAATAGATTAATTATTTTTGAAGTTAAAATTTAATTTGTTACGCCAAAAATGTAGGTAGAAAAAATGGGGTGAAAACTTAAAAACTCCTATTAGCTTCAAGTATGTATATACAGATTACCCAGCCGGCGCTAGAACTGAAACATTTTTCAAATGCCAGTTTCCCGCAAGTCAACAGACATTGAATGTTTTATGATTGTATTTTATTGTACCTACATATATTTGTACAATATTATTTTGAAAAATTCACCATGCCGTAAGTTGGTTTGTCAATCTTTTTATCAATTTATAACAAAGCCTTGTAACCGACTACCTGTGTCATGCCCAACACAAAGAATAACAGGTACTAATATTTTTTATCAGTGACCTTTCTTATCTCCTCATTACCTAGGACCTGAACTGATAACAATTATTTGAGCTTGAAAACGGGTCGCAATCCTTTGCTTTTTTATATTTGTTTTGTTTGTAGGCAATATTTTGTGAACTGACAAGAAAACATTCTAAACTATCTAAAGAGGTAAATCTATAACTATGAACACAACTTTCAATGAACAATTGTGTTTTATCACGTGTTACGCGATGCTAATATATGAAGATCGATGACACTGCATCGACCTCGATCAACATTGCACACGGCTCCACCATACAGTGCAGCGTCGGCGGAACGTGCCGCGTGTTTACGTAAACGTTGCTTTTATGCAATTTCGAATTTGTAACACGCGTCATATTTGGTTCACACTTCGAACACCTATCACCTCTTAGTTTTAAACTATATTGTAATATTCTTTATAATTAAATTTTAATTAAATAAAATTGCTTTTTTTTGGACCCTCCGGTGGCAGCCTACGTATTTCACGCATTGCGCTTTTCTATTGATGTAATTTGGAGCTCATCAAATTGAAGGCAGTATATTCTTTTGTTAGGTATAATTTATGTTTTGTTTAGAAATAGCACAAAAGCTTAAATGCGGCCGAAGATAAGCATGCTTGTCTAGGAACAACCTATTCAGTCTATAACCCGTCTCATTTTTAACTTCCTTTAAGTTTATATTGTCATCTGCTTTCCTAGGTGTTTCTTGGAAAATAATCAACAAACATGCATTGTCAGTGTGACTAGTGCAGGGTTGTATAGTGCCCCGTTCCGCTCACGGGGAGTCGTAAGACGATTCTTACGATATACATAATACACTAATCTTGTAACCTGCTAACCCGCTTTTTACAATTTTCGGACACAAATCAGAATAGTCTGTAGTCTGTGAAATAGAATCTGTAGTCTATCGAGGCCCAAGCGAGCGGCCACACAGAAAAGACGTAAGACGCAGTCAGGTCGCGGACGCGGCGCCCGTTCAATTTACTTTCATACTAAATGTATAGAAACGTCGCGACGCAAAACATACAGGAAAGACATCGCGGACAGGGCGCGAACGCGTCGCAGACACGACTTGAAACATACAGAAATGACAAGGACTGGTCCGCGATAGGTCGTAATAAAGAATCACAAATGTGTACACGGTCCATTAGGTTTCTTTCAGAGAGCTTGTGAGGTACCCAAATACCGAGCTTTTTTGTGTACCCATTTTTTTCAAATGCGCCTAATCTATTTTGTGGTCAATTCCCAGTTCTTCAGCTACGTCGTAACTACTGATATGCCGATTGTCTTTTCTGTATGTTTCAAGTCGTGTCTGCGACGCGTTCGCGCCCTGTCCGCGATGTCTTTCCTGTATGTTTTGCGTCGCGACGTTTCTATACATTTAGTATGAAAGTAAATTGAACGGGCGCCGCGTCCGCGACCTGACTGCGTCTTACGTCTTTTCTGTGTGGCCGCTCGCTTGGGCCTCGATAGACTACAGATCCTATTTCACAGACTACAGACTATTCTGATTTGTGTCCGAAAATTGTAAAAAGCGGGTTAGCAGGTTACAAGATTAGTGTATTATGTATATCGTAAGAATCGTCTTACGACTCCCCGTGAGCGGAACGGGGCACTATACAACCCTGCACTAGTCACACTGACAATGCATGTTTGTTGATTATTTTCCAAGAAACACCTAGGAAAGCAGATGACAATATAAACTTAAAGGAAGTTAAAAATGAGACGGGTTATAGACTGAATAGGTTGTTCCTAGACAAGCATGCTTATCTTCGGCCGCATTTAAGCTTTTGTGCTATTTCTAAACAAAACATAAATTATACCTAACAAAAGAATATACTGCCTTCAATTTGATGAACTCCAAATTACATCAATAGAAAAGCGCAATGCGTGAAATACGTAGGCTGCCACCGGAGGGTCCAAAAAAAAGCAATTTTATTTAATTAAAATTTAATTATAAAGAATATTACAATATAGTTTAAAACTAAGAGGTGATAGGTGTTCGAAGTGTGAACCAAATATGACGCGTGTTACAAATTCGAAATTGCATAAAAGCAACGTTTACGTAAACACGCGGCACGTTCCGCCGACGCTGCACTGTATGGTGGAGCCGTGTGCAATGTTGATCGAGGTCGATGCAGTGTCATCGATCTTCATATATTAGCATCGCGTAACACGTGATAAAACACAATTGTTCATTGAAAGTTGTGTTCATAGTTATAGATTTACCTCTTTAGATAGTTTAGAATGTTTTCTTGTCAGTTCACAAAATATTGCCTACAAACAAAACAAATATAAAAAAGCAAAGGATTGCGACCCGTTTTCAAGCTCAAATAATTGTTATCAGTTCAGGTCCTAGGTAATGAGGAGATAAGAAAGGTCACTGATAAAAAATATTAGTACCTGTTATTCTTTGTGTTGGGCATGACACAGGTAGTCGGTTACAAGGCTTTGTTATAAATTGATAAAAAGATTGACAAACCAACTTACGGCATGGTGAATTTTTCAAAATAATATTGTACAAATATATGTAGGTACAATAAAATACAATCATAAAACATTCAATGTCTGTTGACTTGCGGGAAACTGGCATTTGAAAAATGTTTCAGTTCTAGCGCCGGCTGGGTAATCTGTATATACATACTTGAAGCTAATAGGAGTTTTTAAGTTTTCACCCCATTTTTTCTACCTACATTTTTGGCGTAACAAATTAAATTTTAACTTCAAAAATAATTAATCTATTATATATATAAGCGAACAGACGGTTCGTTTCGTTCGTCAATTTGTACATATAAATTACGGAATACTCGTGTCTTGGAAGCAGACTAGCTAGAACCTCCGCCATTTTTGCAGTATTTGGGCAGAGACGTTGAGATTTCTCGAGTCTTACTGTCACCTATAGCATCTACGATTCAAGCGCTTAGGGTTTATGTAACGAAAATGGGGAACCATCAGGCGTGTTTACACCCTATCTTCAAAACCGGAATTGGATTGCCTCATCTTCTTGGTATTAATCTCCCAGTTGTGCTTCCGAGGGCCCGGGTCCGCCTCGACCATGATCCAGGATTTGCCATCTGACCTCCGTGACCCTGTTAACAGGGGAACCTGATCAGATTGGGTCACAGAATTAGGTTGCCTGTTTCTGTACCAAATAACGTATGAAAGCATTATAGCGGCAGGAATAGATAAGACTCAGAATGTTCTATTACTATCGTTATTTGAGGAGACTCAAGTTCAGAGGCCCGAAGTATTTTTAAACCAATAAATGACCACGATTAGGAAACATATAAAATCGTTTATGTTTAGTAATTTAGAGTGCTTACTAGTGACGTCAGTGCACGGTAAAGGAATACGTAATTAAATATTTGTTCGCAAGTTACTAATGTGACTGAAATTCGTAGTAAGTAGTACTTATGCGTTGCCAATGAAGACCTCAAATCCCCTCCGGACGACGTCGTAATTTTCTTAAACATGATAATTTCTAACTTTGCAGTTTCCTAACTCATCCCATTTTTAACTACCTAGTTTTTTTTTTCAATTGTCATTTTCTATATTGGCCTTTTCTTAGTTGGTTTCTCTTGGTCTCTTCCTCTTCTTCAAACTTAGGCAGTCCGTAGAGGAAAAATACTAGGAATTACTTGGGGATTAGTAGTAACTCATCATAAACTTAACTATAAACCGCTCTTGTCACATACGAACCTGAAGGCTATACCTACATTTCTACAATTTGACGTTTTGGTGTATCTGTGTTTCCCAAAAGTCAGTTAAATCCAGATCTCTAAAACAAAGATCTCAAAATAAAGAACGGCCCGTCACGCACACATTGACATTACGTTTACAGGCATTCTTACGCAGTTTCAAGCAGTGCTCGGTCGCGATTGTTAACGCGGGAATTCGTTGTAGGGTCGACTTAAATTGAATACCTATCATTTAATTAAACGATATTATTATTGATAAAATAAAAGTACTTGTACGTCACTAAGATTACTTAATAACATACAAGCAACGCACGCAGAGTCCAAGAACTTCTAATGCCGATGGTGAAGCGAGGTGACCAAGGTCTTCCGCTAGAGAGCCTAGAACTAGTTGAACAGTTTCAGGCACCACGTGACAGTTTTAATATAAAAAACTAGTCTTATATAAAAAAAATCGATGACCATCTTCCTTCTCCATCATCAGATCAATTGACTAATACCATAATATTGCATTTTCATCAATTTACATGTGAATGAAATTTTCAATTCAATTAATTACAGGGAAGTGGTTCAAAATCCAGGTCAGGGAAAGGTTATTCTCAGGGTCTGATTATATAATCAGGAGACAATGAATTTTTAAAAAGTGAATAAACAATAGATTACTATTACGCCTACTAAAGGCATAATGTCTGAACGTTGTTTTTAAGGGCTGTGGTTAAATTCTCACAATAATTAACATGTACTTGATTTTATGAACATTAGTACAACCTATTTCTCTTTGAAATAATCAACCTATTATTTTCCAAATAAAAAAAGTCTATTGTTAGTTGCTCAGTGATAATAATCATAATATTGTTAAGTGTTGCCAAGTTAAACTGCATTTTTGGTCTACTATTTACTGGAGCACTGTACACATAGGTAGATTTTGAGCTCATTGAGCTAGCTCATTCATTTTATTCAAAATAGATTTAATTTATAACTATAGTTTGTTTTAATTTAGCAGTAGGTACATTACCTTATCGAGAAATGAAAACCCCGCCCTTATTCTAATTTATTGACACACCAAGAATTAAGTGTTTATCTATATTAGGTGTGAGAGCTACTAATCTAATCTAAAGCTGAAATATACTATAAATAAAAATAAACGCGTGCTTGATGGTTTTTTGAAAGTAATATGTTTAACTTGTAGCGAGTCTCTATAGTTAAAATTAAATGTCTGAACTTGCATTGCTCCTTTGATATTTGTTATTGAATTTCTCACTTAGATAACTAACTCAATTAGAAATTTTGCCATAACTATTAATTTTAAAACAAAATTATTATTAAAATAGTTATCTACTTAATTCATATACTTATAGATAGATATATCGTAGGCTATAGTCGTGTGAGCTAGCACCATACCAAACGATATTTTCAGCGGTTCTGCCGTTCAATCAGATAAGTTAATAAATCATAAGATACCATAGTTGTACCTAGATATTAAAATATTCAAAATTCGGACCCATCCATAACAATTGATACCTGTTCGAAGCACCCCGCAAACGGACGCGGGGATGAAGCGGGGGGCGGGACTAGTGATAACGTTCTCGTGCGCTCCCTCAGCCCGTTCGCCCTTATAAGCCGCATACCCATTTCTCTTTCAGTAGTCTCATCTGCTGTCTAGCGCCGTGACGTGTTCGTGTGGTCCAGTGAAGTTATCAATATATATTACTGGTAAGTACTTCTGTTGATTTCTTACATTCAATCTCGTATTAGTTTATTGAAAACAATTTAAATATATTGTAAAATAGGTAAATAGTCATAAATAGTAAAAACAAATATATTTGTAATAATTGTGTAAATGCTTTAAACGCGAAATTTTTATAAAACATGTGAACATGCGTGTAAATAAATGTAAAATTGGAAAGTAAAGTTAAATTACAAAGTTGTCATGTTTATTTAGTTAGGTAAGATAACCGGTTTCGACTAGAGTTCATATTGAAATTTTTATTTAATGTTTGTCACAATTTTTAATGAAACTTAGATATTACATAGGTTAGAAGAATTATTAGAGAGAAAAGCCAAAGTAGGTGGCATGAAAGTTTATTTTGATTTATTGATATGTTATTACCTATAAATGTTCGTCTTTGTTTCACCTGCCTAATCGTAAAATATTTTTTAAATGTCAAGTTTGTTTCTAATAATAATAGTCTCTTCTGACGATCTCAACTATCTTATCCGTTAACTATATCGTATACGGGACAATTGATTTTCTTTCTTCTAGATCGCAACACTGTGAAAAAGTTAAGTCGCTAACAGGCATAGCGCCATCTAGTAAAATATTTTGAGTGTGACCCTAATGGTGAAGTTTAGGCCCATTCTTATCATCTATACCATCTTGGTACCTCAGGACACTAGCAGGTAGTCATCCAAATGATATATTAATTACATGGTTTACAAATATACGATCTATGTTCCTCAAATTTTTGTTTAGTCTGTAAAGTAACATGTTTTGTACAATATTTCTCATAGTGTGTTCATTTGTTCCAGAGAAACTTGTTGGTGTCATAATGTCTGAGCAGTACGCCCGTGATATACTGCGAAGGAATGTCGCTCTGATTTGCCAGAACATTGGATGGAATAGCATAAACTCAACACCAATGGACATATTGGTCCATGTTTTGGAAAAATACATTTTGACTCTGGGAACCCAAGCAGCCAGATATGCTGAACAATTAAATAGAACTGAACCAAATCTGCATGATTTGGGGTTAGTGTTTCGCGATATGAATATGCAGTTACCGGAATTAGCTGAATACACTCGCTCTGTGCCACCTATACCGCAACCTCTCTGCGCACCAGTTTTTCCAAAGCCAAAAGATTGTAACCTGAATTTTTTGAAACCTGGCACTCATGAAGTCGTTACCAGGCCAATGCATGTGCATGAACACCTGCCACCTATGTATCCTGAGAAGGAGCAAGACACACCTTTGGTAGCAAGCACCATTGAAATTGGTACAAGTCCTGAAATATCTGGAACAGACGGTGCAGATACGCCAAAGGATCCTTTTAAAGGACCTTACGATTTTACGACTAACTTACAAGATGTTAAACGACCTCGATTAAGATTTGATGATGAAGAGAGGACAAGAGAAATTAGCAGTGTCATTATGACCATGTCTGGATTCCTATCACCTGCTAGAGAAGGCAAATTACCTGAAGCTAGGCCACCAATGGATATGTCAGAGAAGCATGATATATACAAATGTAATTCACACTATTTCAGTGCTCCAAAATTATTAACATTAGAGGAAAGAAGTGATAAGAAATATAAGGAGAACAAAACATTAAATGGCAAAGTAATGAAGAGCAAAAAGAAAGATAAGAGTCATAAGAGTGGCGGTAGTAAATACATAGGCAAAGCAGTAGCAAATACTCCTGGATACTTGAGCAAGTTTAAAGAAGGGCACAACCTGTATAATCAATTACCAATGCCATTGCCATTGCCAAAGGCATCAACAATTCAAAAAACAACTATGCCACCACCACCGGCCCCACTTCATATAGCGAGAACTGCTATTAAACAAAAGCCTTTAGATATTCAACAGCCACATACCTCGACAACGACTTCTAAGAATTTGGTTTCAGCTGAGTCAGAAATTCCTGTACCAAGAAAAAATTATATCTCAAAGTCACCACTTCTACCAAACACTGTCCCACAAAATAAACACCAACTTGAGACAGTCACACATATGTCTAAAATAAAAATCAAGAAGGATTATGTAGTCATTGATTATGAAGAAAATTTGGCGTTTCAACCAGATAGATCAAAAGTCAGTATATTTAAGAAGATATCGAACAAACCTAAAGATGATAAATCTTCTACAAATGAATACTCTGAAGAACCACAGTTTGCAGCAGGGTTAAATAAAGTGCAAGCTCACACAATCGATAATATACCTGTGACAACAAATGATAATGTGAGAATGAAACCTGAAGAAACACCTGCAAACAACAACAATTTTAAGGTGTTAAATATGTCAAAAGAAATAGATCCTCGAGCTCATGAAATAATTAATATTGATGATTATTCTTTGGAAACATTTAAGAAGAAAACAAATTTACCTCCAAATGTCTCCGTCCTACCACATTCCAAAGACGTAGCTGGAGTGATTTCAAAAACTAAAAAGGAAAAGAGTCATAAAGAAATGGAAGGAAGCGACATTTTAGCTGGCTTTACTAAGAATCCAGCTATGAGAGGATTACCATCTTCAGACAACTTATTACCCAGTCTCTTTGACTTGAGTGCTAGTGGACCTGGTTTAATACCAACACAAAACATCTTACCTGGATTTGGACTTACGAACCAATTAATGCAAATAGGCAATTATCCGTATACCTCACGATCATTGTTATTGAACATACCTCCTTTAGTAAGATGGCCAAGCTTGGAAGTGGTTCCTGAGCCAAATCCTCAGCCTAAACCTGTGGCACCTCCTGGACTCACTAAACCTCCAGCTGATATTCCACAAGGAACTGAAATAAATGTTAAGAAAAAGGATAAGTCTCTTAAAAAAGACAAAAAAGATAAAGATGGTCTTAAAGTAAGAAAAGAGAAGGATAAGAAAGATAAGAACAAAAATAAATCAGAGAAGAAACGATTAAAAGAAGATGGACAACAACCGAAACAAAACTTCAAAAAAGAGAAAAAAGAAAAGAAGAAGCAGAAATTAGCCGAAGATTTAATGCCCAAACTTACATTGAACCTGGACTCATCTAACTCGAATTCACCAATGCCACCAAGCTCTCCAGATGTATTCAAGCTGAATATAAAACCGGTTGTAAAGAAGACTGATGATGAACGCCCTTCTATGAAAGTGGACACAGTTACCCGTGAATATAGTCGTTCTCCAGAATTAGCACAGATACCTGCTTTAGTCACGAGATCACCTAAACAAAAACATTCTTTAAAACATAACCATGTTAGTGAGCCAGAGGCTCAGGTGTCGTCACCGCCGTCTAGTGGTTCAAAAGATTGTAACCTGAAATTTTTGAAACCTGGTTGTCATGAAGTCGTTACCGGGCCAATGCATGTGCATGAGCACCTGCCACCTATGTATCCTGAGAAGGAGCAAGACACACCTTTGGTCGCAAGCACCATTGAAATCGGTGCAATTCCTGAAATATCTGGAACAGACGGTGCAGATAAGCCAAAGGATCCTTTTAAAAGACCTTACGATTTTACGACTAACTTACAAGACGTTAAACGACCGAGATCAAGATTTGATGATGAAGATAGGACAAGAGAAATTAGCAGTGTTATGATGACCATGTCTGAATTACTATTACCTGCAAGAGAAGGCAAATTACCTGAAACTAGGCCACCAATGGTTAATTCAGAGAAGCATGATAAATACAAATGTAATTCACACTATTCCAGTGCTCCAAAAGTACCAACATTAGAGGAAAGAAGTGATAAGAAATCGAAGGAGAACAAAACATTAAATGGCAAAGTAATGAAGAGCAAAAAGAAAGATAAGAGTCATAAGAGTGACGGTAGTAAATACAAAGATAGTAAATTAAGCAAAGCAGTAGCAATTATTCCTGGACCCTTGAACAAGTCCAAAGAAGGGAACAACCTGTATAACCAATTGCCAATGCCATTGCCATTGCCAAAGGCATCAACAACTCAAAAAACAAATATGCCACCTCCACCGGCCCCACTTCATACAGCGAGACCTGCTACTAAACAAAAGTCTTTAGATATCCAACAGCCACATACCTCGGCAACTACTTCTAAGAATTTGGTTCCAGCTGAGTCAGAAATTCCTGTACCAAGAAATAATTATATCTCAAAGTCACCACTTCTACCAAACACTGAGCCTGTGGCACCTCCTGGGCTCACTGAACCTCCAGCTGATATTCCACAAGAAACTGAAATAAATGTTAACAAAAAGGATAAGTCTCTTAAAAAAGACAAAAAAGATAAAGATGGTCTTAAAGTAAAAAAAGAGGAGGATAAGAAAGATAAGAACAAAAGTAAATCAGAGAAGAAACGAATAAAAGAAGATGGACAACAACTGAAACAAAAGATCAAAAAAGAGAAAAATGAAAAGAAGAAGCAAAAATTTGCCGAAAGTTTAGTGCCCAAACTTACATTGAACCTGGACTCATCCAACTCGAATTCACCAATGCCACCAAGCTCCCCAGATGTTTTCAAGCTGAATATAAAACCCGTTGTGAAGAAGACTGGAGATGAAAGCCCTTCGTGGAAAAGTCACCCCCCTTCATATCAATCCATGGTTCCAGCTGAGTCAGAAATTCCTGTACCAAGAAATAGTTGTATCTCAAAGTCACCACTTCTACCAAACACTGAGCCTGTGGCACCTCCTGGGCTCACTAAACCTCCAGCTGATATTCCACAAGAAACTGAAATAAATGTTAACAAAAAGGATAAGTCTCTTAAAAAAGACAAAAAAGATAAAGATGGTCTTAAAGTAAAAAAAGAGGAGGATAAGAAAGATAAGAACAAAAGTAAATCAGAGAAGAAACGAATAAAAGAAGATGGACAACAACTGAAACAAAAGATCAAAAAAGAGAAAAATGAAAAGAAGAAGCAAAAATTTGCCGAAAGTTTAGTGCCCAAACTTACATTGAACCTGGACTCATCCAACTCGAATTCACCAATGCCACCAAGCTCCCCAGATGTTTTCAAGCTGAATATAAAACCCGTTGTGAAGAAGACTGGAGATGAAAGCCCTTCGTGGAAAAGTCACCCCCCTTCATATCAATCCATGGTTCCAGCTGAGTCAGAAATTCCTGTACCAAGAAATAATTGTATCTCAAAGTCACCACTTCTACCAAACACTGAGCCTGTGGCACCTCCTGGGCTCACTAAACCTCCAGCTGATATTCCACAAGAAACTGAAATAAATGTTAACAAAAAGGATAAGTCTCTTAAAAAAGACAAAAAAGATAAAGATGGTCTTAAAGTAAAAAAAGAGAAGGATAAGAAAGATAAGAACAAAAGTAAATCAGAGAAGAAACGAATAAAAGAAGATGGACAACAACTGAAACAAAAGATCAAAAAAGAGAAAAATGAAAAGAAGAAGCAAAAATTTGCCGAAGGTTTAGTGCCCAAACTTACATTGAACCTGGACTCATCCAACTCGAATTCACCAATGCCACCAAGCTCCCCAGATGTTTTCAAGCTGAATATAAAACCCGTTGTGAAGAAGACTGAAGATGAAAGCCCTTCGTGGAAAAGTCACCCCCCTTCATATCAATCTAAGACCAAGAGGACGCCACTGTCGAATAAAGGTCATTTCGATAAAGAAACGGCACCACCATCAGATTCCGTAGAAAATCCTTTGGTACCTCTGCCAACACCTTATTACATGGACGAGCATGGAATCAAAATTTGGTTATGTCCCGCCTGCGGGAGACGAGACAACGGCTCGCCCATGATAGGTTGTGATAGTTGCGACAGCTGGTATCACTTTATCTGTGTAGGGATAACTGAGGAGCCGGGAGATACCGAGGACTGGTTCTGCAAACCCTGCGCCAAGCGCACAGCGATAGTCCTTGCGGGAGTCCCTTCGGACAAACCGAGGGTCAGGAAGCCTACAACAGAAAAGTTCAGAGACTGTAACTGAGTTTTGTTAAGAGATTAAAGTTCTTTTAACTGTGTATAATTAGATGTAGGCATAGCATTACATTAAATGTTGATTAAGCATGATTGTAGTAGGTTACGATAGTTTATATTGTGTTATTTTAAAATTAGGGGTATTTTATGTAAGTTTTATTATATTGTACTAACATCCGTTTTTTCTTTATAAATCGGTAATGTATTAAGGTAACTTAGTAAATATATTAATTCTAATTAGGCAGATAGCTGAACGTATATCCGGTCACATTTTAATAAGTTCTCATTTATTGTAATTTGTTCTCAATGTGTAAGTGTAAATATTAGATATTTTTATCATCATGAAATACATGAGAGTGCATCCACTCTATTAACATGCGTTTGTGGAGGTGGGCGACAGATGTAAAGTTTGATTTCTGCCAGTGTCTAATTAAATATAAATGTTGCTACTCGTACATTGTAGTCATTATTTAATCCTTGAGCCTAAATATTAGCTAAGAGCAGGTAGACCGCCATGCTATACCTTATACTGAAATCAAAATAAAATAAGGTATCCCGTATCCAAGTGCCGATTAATATTTTGTGTAGTATTTACATGGTGAACAGACCTTATAGCTATGTTAATAACATTCATCACCGTTATCCTATCATAATAGATTAGATTCACTTATTGCCCAAAATAAATACAAGTATATTAAACATCATCATCGTCATATCAGCCAGAAGACGCCCACTGTTGGGCATAGGCCTCCCCCAGAGATCTCCACAAAGGCCGGTCCTGTGCCTTCCGCATCCAGCAGGTAGCTGCGATCTGTGGCTACCGTATTGTATTCGTATAAAAGTCGTGAAACTCGTGTTCTATAATAAATAGAACGAATGCGTATTTAGCCACAGAGAGCGTATTAGGTCACGAAACTCAGGATTGCGTTCTGAAAAGAACGACTTGTTTAGGATTGTTCTTCACGCCACGGAGCCCCAGCGCAGCTTGAGAAGACCACCGGAGTTCGCCGCCGCTGTTGTCGCCACCGTACGCGCCGAGCTTCCTCCGATGTGCTGTCCCTCGATGCGCCGGCCAAATGGGCGTCCGCCGCTCTGCGCCTCCTATTTATAGCGGCACCACACCGGCGCGCGGCGTAGTAGGGGAAGCTATCTCGCGGCGGGCTTTCCCATTGGTCAATGCAAATAGCTTTTTACTAGATCAGTCACACAAGTTTAGGTAGTACGTATTTGTTAATATAGTTAGGCACATTTTCTGTAAATATATCCATTCCACACTTGTCTACTGAGTTTAACTCATCCCACTACTCAAGACCTCCAAAGATCTTTACAAGGTCGTTGGTCCACCTTGTAAAGTATGTACAGTCGAGTTCATTAATCTGTGCGCATTGCCAATGCTTCAAGTATAAATGTACATGGAAGGGTACTTACATATCTGAGCAGATGTACATATTAGGTTGGGGAAAAAGTCTTTTCGCATATAGAATGTATGAACTTGTAATAAAACCTCTTTGGTTATACTTTTTGTACCTGGCTTGTTTTGGTATCATTTAAAAGTTTAAATTTTAAAGAAGATAATTCCAAATTCAAATTATGAAAATGCGTGATTTTCATTTGTTTTTCTCACCGTCAAGAAGAGTGAATCTAATGAAGAATTTAGATACATTTTAACATTTTACTACAAAACAGGTAAAAATGCAACGCAAGCCGCGAAAAAAATTTGCGATGTTTAATTTGCAGTATCTGTGAGAGTAGCACAAATTTGGTGTAAGCGTTTTCAATCCGTAAATTTTGATGTCGAAGATGCACGTCGCTCTGGTCGCCTGTTACGGATAAAATGGATGCTAAAGGTTAAGGTTAAGGTTAATGGGCTCCTCTTTCCGCACTTGAACTCAAACTTGGTCCTTTGTACGTAGTTAAGGCGTGCTAATTTAATCTCTCGGAGGGACCCCGTTCCTAATGTGACTTTTACCCTGTGGTCCTTTACTCCCTCACACTCCAGGACCACATGGGCCGCTGTTTCCTCGTCTACTAGGCATCCCCTGCATAAAGGGCTGTCTGTAGCTCCTATTGTGAACAGTAGTTTGTTCAGGGGGAGGTGTCCTGTTATTATACCAACTATTGTCCTGAGTTCTGTCCGTTTGAGATCTACCAGTTTATTAGTTAGTCTAGGTGATCGTTCGGTCACAACCAACTTTGACTGTCTACTACCTATTGTGTTTTGCCAACGTTTATTGTGCTGGTCCGTAGTGTGTTTGCTCACCCATGCTCGCAGTGTGTTAAAAGAGAGGGGTAGGGACGGAGGAGGACCAGCAATTTCCGTCCCTGATCCCTTTCTTGCCAGCTCATCGGCGGCATCGTTCCCCATCGAATTGCTGTAACCCTTGATCCATTGTATCGTAACCCAGTTCGTCAGGGAGATATCTTCCAGCGCCTGGTGGCACTCCAGGATTAGAGCAGAGTTCATGCTGTTCTTTCCCAATGCCTTCAAGACTGACATGCTGTCCGATAAAATTCGGATACCTTGGTCGCTTATACCAAGTCTCTTTACTCGCATGGCGGCCTGTGTGATTGCTACACACTCTCATTGGAATATGGTACTATGTTCCCCTAATGGTATGAAACTCTTGATATTCAGATCCCTGCACCGGTGCCTTGGTCGGTCTTGGATCCGTCCGTATAGATACGGACTTCTCCTATCCCAGACCAGTTTGCCTCCGTTTCCGCAGTTTGTATCTGGTATCTCTTGCCAAATATGAACTGTTTTGCGATTCGGTCACACTTGGCCTCAAACGTAGGGTTACTCTGAACCATTGTTTCCCATAAGGTTTGATGGGAGCCAAGTTTATTGTTCCATTGTCTTGTTATCTTAAGTCTTAGAATTGCCATCTTTGCCTCCTGCTGTATATGCAGATCAAGAGGTGGCAGTCCCAGTAATACTTCAAGTGAAGCTGATGGTGTCGAGCGCATGCAGCCCGTTATGGCAGAGCATGCCATTCTCTGGAACCGTTGCAGCCTGTTGACCGCTGTATTGAGCTTGGTTCTGGACCACCAGGCCACCGCGCCATAGTCAATAAAAGGCCTCACCACGGCTGTATACAGCCACCTGGCAATCCTGCGGGAGATTCCCCATGTTTTGCCAAGTAGTCAGCTACACTGCCACATTGAGATGCTGGCTTTGGCCAGTTTGTGTTCCAGATGTTTGTTCCATAACAGTTTGTTGTCGAAAATGACCCCAAGGTACTTGACCTTGTCTGTTAAGGATAGTTTGGTACCGAATAGCTTGGGGAGTCTGAGTTCTCCCAGATTCCTCTTGTGTGTGAACAGGACCATCTATGTCAGGATATAATAACGCTACTGAAGGAGACCGATCCCGACGACGTGCCAATCTTTGTCGCGAGGGATTTAAATAAGCTCCCTCCCGTTACGTTCGACCACGTCGACGTCACCAGATTGCTGAAGGACATCGTGCTCCTGAAGGAAAACCTGGCGAAAGTTGAGGCAAAATTCGAGGCCTCTCATAAAACTGTATTGGAGTTGCGTGAACAAATGAATACATTGCGCAACTCTATGCCAGTCATCGGGTCGCCTGCTGACACAGCCACAATGAAAATTCTGCGCGGCGGTGCGAGCGACACGAGTTTCGAGTCAGCAGTTTTAACACCGCCGCCACCGCCGCCGTCCACGCTGGAACTCAATACGTACGCGGCTCGCATCGGCGTACACGTTGCGGGTGCGTCACCGCGAGGCCCTGCGCCCGCCCGCACCCGCCGCTCGCCGGTCCGTACCCGCTGCCCGCCCGCCAGCGCCCGCCGCGCCCGCGGCTCCCGTCAGCGCACCGGCATCGCGCCAACCTCGTCGCGTGGTGGCTTCAGCTCCACAAGAAACGGGGGTGTTGAAGCCCCCATGTGCCCCCGACGTGGACTGTGATGAGGAAGGATTTATCACGGTCCAGAAGAAGAGTAGACGTCGTGCTGCTCAGAATTTTCGCGGCACTGCAGTAACCGGTCCCAACTTTCTACTGCGCCCTGCGACACCGACGACGGCGCTTTACCTGTCCCGCCTTCATTACACAGTGACGGCAAAGGACGTGGAAGAGCATATCCGCTTAACCAAAAAGTACCTCGTGAGAGTCCGGCTCTTGGAATCAAGCCATGAACGTACGTTCAACTCGTTCGTGGTGTTGGTTCCCACCGCAGACTTGGATTTCTTCATGAGGGAAGATTATTGGCCGAAGGGTGTGGTGTACCGGCGATTCCGTGGGCGACCCAGAATTTCCGGTGCCGCCGAAACGAAAAGTGAAAAGTGTTAGAATTTAGTATTGAAAATTATAATATTATCTATTAGTCTATTGTTAATTTTATAAGTGGTATTGTTTTATAGGTTTGGCTATAATGTATTGTTTATTGTTTTTATATTTTTTTATGATACATGTATTATATCTATGGGTCTCTGTAGCCTGATACAAATAAATAAATATAAAAAAATATATATATATATAGATTGACCGAGAGGTCGTGCTCACTACACCAGCTTTCGACTATTTTTAGTGCAGACCTCATGAGGTCGCACAGAACGTTCTCAAATGGTCCGCTAATAAGTATAGCTATGTCTGCTAAATGGATGCAATTTTTGAAAAAGTGGAGCAAGATCGGCATATCAGTCGTTACGACGTAGCTGAAGAACTGGGAATTGACCACAAAACAGTTTTGACGCATTTGAAAAAAATGGGTACACAAAAATGCTCGATATTTGGGTACCTCTCTGAAAGAAACCTAATGAACCGTGTACTCATTTGTGATTCTTTATTACGACGTAATTAAACTGAACCATTTTTGGAGAAATTGATAACTGGTGATGAAAAGTGGATCACGCACGACAAGAACGTGCGAAATAGGTCATGGTCAAAGGCCGGTCAGGCTTCACAGACTGTGGCGAACCCCGGGTTAACTCGCAACAAGGTGATGCTGTGTGTGTGGTGAGATTGGAAGCTGGGATGAACTGTTACCACCAGGCAGGACCATCAATTCAGTACTCTACTGCGAACTCACTTTCTTAGAGCTTATTTGAATAGACGAAAAAACGGGTTAGCAAGATTCATAATCATTGTAGAGTGAACGAACAGGGAATATTTATGATTGGTGTTTAGTCTGTTATGTCTGTGCATGACGTTTCATACCCATTCTGCCCCCCTCATACCGCAGGCGATACACCACAAAAATAAAGTTTTTATACTTACATTCGAAAAGGTCTTCTCTTTATTTCTGAATACCCTCAAAAATCCATATGCAGTTGTGAACCATGAAACCTTAGGTTTATACACTGAATCGTGGTCGCCTCCTGATCGAGTGCTTATTATTTTTTTTTAATTCTTTGTAGAGCTCGTCTAATTTAAAATGACGCGCCCCACTATCGCATTAACGCACACAAGCAAGTTTAAAATATTGACGCAATACATATACAAATGCCGTTGTAATTGGTCATTCAGTTGCCGGTGAAATTCAAACGTAGGAGCACGCGTCGTTCATTGGCTCCCACACAGATGAAGTGTCGTTATCAATATTTGCACTCACACATCGAAATCAACTAACTAAGTAATGGGGCGCGTCATTTTAGACTAGACGAGCTCTACCTACGACAAACCTAAGATTTTTGATTTTTTTTTTGGTATTTCTTTATCAGAAATACCACTAATATTGAACTTATCCGCAATTTTTTGTACGCACTTTCTCTCGCATCATGGTTTTTATAGTTTTAACATTTGAGAATCCGTTAATCTTTCAGCCATTTTGCTCCTATAGAGCAAGAGCCCATGAGGGCCAGACCTTCCTATTGTCCGTAACTATGAAAGTTTTTCCATGTGTGTCCCCAACACAGGTAAGAATGATCCCCTCCCCACCCATGAAACCTGGATCGTGGTTCCTTTGGCAGGTAACAGGTAACAAAGGTGTATAAAATCTTATCTCCAATTTATTAAGTTACCATGCTCAATTTTTTTGTATTTTATTCGTAACAGCATTAATACTCACGATGCTCATTGTCAGACATATAGTATAGTTACAACCCTCCGCTGGACACCCCTAAACTATAATTCTCTGTAATTATACTTACCTTATATTAGGAAAGCCGAATTTTATAAATGTTATTCAGAGAATTATTAAACTGAGTTTTCTCAGTAGCCAGACAGTTTTTTTGGTTCTATAATCCTGCCAGACGCATTAAAAGTGTCTAATAGTTGCGAGAGTGGGGCTCATATGCAACAACTGGTGCGAGTGAGACAGAGCGCTCGGTTCGTTGCGATCTTTTACTACGCATTAGCTGTCGTCTATACTATATAATATAATATACCATATAATATATAATAATATTATAAAGAGGAAATGTTTGATTTTTTGTTTGTTTGTTTGTTTGTTTTGAATAGTTTCGAAGCTACTGGACCTATTTCAAAAATTCTTTTACCGTTGGGAAGCTACACTATCCCCGGTGACATAGGCTATATTATATTTTCTAAAAAATTACGGATCATTAATAAAACTCCAATAATGTAACCCAAGGTGTAAAAAAATCTCAAAAAATTCCTTACATCGCGTGTGCTGCGAAAACTATTGATGATAGAACAAAATAATGTACTACGACTTTGCAGAACACATCATTATCTACAAAAGTGTCGCGACAGTATATGTCTAACTATTATAGTTATTTTCAATATTATTCAAAGTTTTGTATGCTGTTTATACAATGTTGACAATTTCATTGATGTTGATGCTGCTAGGTTGCAGATGTTCATTGATTCATATACAGTCTCAGATGTAAACGAAGCTTTTATTAAAAATAAGTTGCGAAATTTCGATGAGAGTAGCTTCACACATCACAGCCCATAATAGTCCACTGCAGGACTTTGGGCCTCTCCCACAAAAGGGGAGGTTTTTGCCATAATCTCCACGCTTGGCAGGCGGGTTGGAGATCGCAGTGTTGCAAACATAACAATGGAAAACGCTGCTGCCCATTTTCCTGTTTACGGAGACTCTAGATCTGTTGTCTCTAAACATTAGTCGCCTTGTACGACACCCACGAGTGTAAGGGGTTGGTGCTATTCTACACTACCGGACACCACACGGCTAGTAGCTTACCACCCTGTAAAAGTGAACTACTACAACAGTTTTTACGAGCAAATTACATACGCAGTATATGGAACAACGCCCACATGAAAAATCCAACAACATATGAACCAATAAATAATGGGTGGATTCTGGACAATGACCAATATCATTTTAAATGGTTTGAAGGGGATCAACTACCGAATGATGTCAGTGAGTCTCTACAAACGATACCAGGTATGTAATAATTATTTTCTATTACTTTACATAAATTTGTGATCTAAAATTAAATTAACTAGTTTTAATTTTACTATTGTAGAGACAGACAGAGAAGATGACAGTGATAACGATCAATTCTTGAACTGGAATTGCAGTAGCGACGAATCTGAAGATATTGGCAACAATGATGAAAATTATTGAATACTTGTTGAAAAAAAATATTTTTCTGTGAATTTTTTATCTTCTAAAAAATGTATCTTTCGTATAATAAACAATTAAATTTTAATAACTTTGAAATTTCAATTAAATTACTTATAATAAACTTCATAAAAATAAGATATAATATGAACTAAGTGATTAGACTTTTGATATGATTGATTTTATTTATAAATTTTTTAGTGATTATAGATTAAAAAATGTATTATTCAGACTGTAATAATTTTATTTTATTTAATTTCTTGATAAATTAGAAAAAAAATCACTAAACAATTTGGAATAAACGATAGTATATGTTTAGCATAAGATTGCAATGAACTGAGCGCTCTGTCTCACTCGCACCAGTTGTTGCATATGAGACACTTTTAATGCGTCTGTCAGGATTATAGAACCCAAAAAACTGTCTGGCTACTGAGAAAACTCAGTTTAATAATTCTTTGAATAACATTTATAAAATTCAGCTTTCCTAATATAAGGTAAGTATAATTACAGAGAATTATAGTTTAGGGGTGTCCGGCGGAGGGTTGTAACTATACTATATGTCTGGCAATGAGCATCGTGAGTATTAATGCTGTTACGAATAAAATACAAAAAAATTGAGCTTGGTAACTTAATATATTGGAGATAAGATTTTATACACCTTTGTTACCTGTTACCTGCCAAAGGAACCACGATCCAGGTTTCATAGGTGGGGATCATTCTTACCTGTGTTGGGGACACACATGGAAAAACTATCTTACTTACGGACAATAGGAAGGTCTGGCCCTCATGGGCTCTTAGACTACTACGCGTAGCTACGTAGCGCAAAATTAAATTAACTCGTGACAGAGAGACGTAGTGTGAAAGTTGTCGACCTATACCATGCAAGCTGAATGACATTGGTCACGCGGTTTACGCAGAAGTCTAAGCGAGCGGCCACACAGAAAAGACGCAGACACGTCGCGGACGGGGCACAGACGGGACGCGGATGCGACTTAAAACATACAGAAAAGGCAGGGCACGGACGCGTCCCCGTCGCGGACCACTCCTTGTCTTTTCTGTATGTTTTAAGTCGTGTCTGCGACGCGTTCGCGCCCTGTCCGCGATGTCTTTCCTGTATGTTTTGCGTCGCGACGTTTCTATACATTTAGTATGAAAGTAAATTGAACGGGTAGCCGCGTCCGCGACGTGTCTGCGTCTTACATATGTTTTGTGTGGCCGCTCGCTTGGGCTTCGATAGACTACAGATTCTATTTCACAGACTACAGACTATTCTGATTTGTGTCCGAAAATTGTAAAAAGCGGGTTAGCAGGTTACAAGATTAGTGTATTATGTATACCGTAAGAATCGTCTTACGACTCCCCGTGAGCGGAATGGGGCACTATACAACCCTGCACTAGTCACACTGACAATGCATGTTTGTTGATTATTTTCAAAGAAACGCCTAGGAAAGCAGATGACAATATAAAATTAAAGGAAGTTAAAAATGAGACGGGTTATAGAGTGAATAGGTTGTTCCTAGACAAGCATGCTCATCTTCGGCCGCATTTAAGCTTTTGTGCTATTTCTAAACAAAACATATATTATACCTAACAAAAGAATTTACTGCCATCAATTTGTTGAGCTCCAAATTATATCAATAGAAAAGCGCAATGCGTGATAAAACACAATTGTTTCTTGGAAGTTGTGTTCATTGTTATAGATTTACCTCTTTAGATAGTTTGGAATGTTTTCTTGTCAGTTCACAAAATATTGCCTACAAACAAAACAAATATAATAAAGCAAAGGATTGCGACCCGTTTTCAAGCTCAAATAATTGTTATCAGTTTAGGTCCTAGGTAATGAGTAGAGATAAGAAAGGTCACTGATAAAAAATATTAGTACCTGTTATTCTTTGTGTTGGGCATGACACAGGTAGTCGGTTACAAGGCTTTGTTATAAATTGATAAAAAGATTGACAAACCAACTAACGGCATGGTGAATTTTTCAAAATAATGTTGTACAAATATATGTACATACAATCATAAAACATTCAATGTCTGTTGACTTGCGGGAAACTGGCATTTGAAAAATGTTTCAGTTCTGGCGCGCCGGCTGGGTAATCTGTATATACATACTTGAAGCTAATAGGAGTTTTCAAGTTTTCACCCCATTTTTTCTACCTACATTTTTGGCGTAACAAATTAAACTTCAGCTTCATAAATAATTAATCGATTATATATATAAACGAAATATATTGAAAACTCTTATTAGCTTCAGCGAACAGACGGTTCGTTTCGTTCGTACATTTGTACATATAAATTACGGAATTTTCTAAATATTGTAAATTCCTTAATAATATTATTTTTGTGGGGCGTAAAGCATATTATTGTCACGTCGTAGGATACATTTCACGTCATCTTGCTCTGATTGACGTAATTAGCATGTGTGCTGTGTTGGGACTGTGTGTTATCATTTTTAGAGAACAACGAGTGTAATGTGGCCATTCTTATATATTATTCAACAATTTTATTCGGTTCAACTAGGTATCTCGCATGGGTGGTATATTTTGGTGGCGCGTGGCAGAGAGTGCGAATATGCTGGATCGCCTGCGATGCGTAGCTGACAGCTGACACTGATTAAAAGTAACTCATCTACTTATTATTCTGTCGAATTCAGAAAAAAAGCCTTTAAGGCTGAGCAAACGTTTATTTTCAAATTTATTTTTTAAAAATATTTCCGTTGAACCAGGTCCCCGTTGCCGTTTGCCCCTGTCTTCTCCTGTGTTGGTGCACTAGTGCGTGTGTGCGGAGTGTTGGGCATGCGCCCTGTTTTTAGCTGGCGCAGATATTTCTCATGTAAGAAAATTTATTTGACAAGACGCCACGCTGCAGTCGTCGAGGCAACGTAGAAGGTTGCAAGGCAACCACATTTGACATTGCGCGCGCAGAAAATACATAGGATAAACTAGAAACCAGCTTTCAGCACGTCATCGCATCTGTTGTCAATAGAGAAGAGTGCTGTCTCAGTGATGTTTTATTTAATTTTTTGTATTTTATATTTTATGTGTAAATATGAAGCTTAGTATAATTTTATAAAGTATGAGTGCTTCCGCCGCGCCTGCCATTTGACCCCACTGTCCAAGGTCTACCCGTACTTTCTGTGTGCGTGGTTTATCAATCCACATAGGGAAAGTTCACCGAAATCATCGACACCAAGCAGCTGCCACAAGGGCCGCCCCCGCCGCTGACTCCAGTCAGGTGCCCCTACTGTCGTCAAACCGGTGCCTACTGGAGAGATTAGCCGCCCTCAAGGAAGGGACACCCGTTCTACGTCACATACCTAAAGGTGCGCGGAACCAGGCTGCAGGTAGGTTGTGTGACGTTCTTAATAGATGCATCGGGTCTAATGGTGTAGACGACTGGGGTTTGCTCCTCGCCTTCGCCTTCACTGCCTTCAAAGTGCCCTCTAAAAAGTTACCCGGTAATATGACGGCGAAGGTGAGGGAAACATTGAATCTTCGGTGCTTCACGATGATTTCGTGTTAGAACTAAAGTACCGGACTAGTACAGTGCAAAAAAAAATTGAAAATAAGGTGTTTGAAGGGGACCCCAGGGGCCCGTTTACTGGTATCTGAGGACGCCTTCGCACAACATGGACCGGATACCTTGGCAGCACTTAAGCGCAAGCATCCGGAGCCTTCGCGGCCACTGGAGTTTCCTTCTCCGCCAGACCCTTCAATAGAACCGGTTACGGTCTCGGCGGAGGAGGTATCTCAAGCACTGGGGTCTTTCTATAATGGTTCGGCGGCGGGTCTCGATGGACTTCGCCCCGGTCACCTCAAAGAGCTCACGTCCGGGTCGGCAGGGGAAAACGGTCCCCGACTATTGGAATGCCTGACTAAACTGTGCAATTTTTTACTCAGTGGTCGGGTTAACCCGGAGGTGTGCCCGTACCTATATGGAGCGTCACTTTGCGCTTTGACTAAAAAGGACGGTGGAGTGAGACCTATCGCAATCGGTAGTGTCTTCAGACGTTTAGCGGCCAAGCTGGCCTGCCGATTCGTTAAGGAAGAGATTGCAGGGTACTTGCAGCCACATCAGTTAGGGTTTGGTTCCCGAATGGGGTGCGAGGCAGCAATCCATGCAACCCGTGCGCATGTGACTGACCCAGCCAACTCAGATAGCGGTGTTATAAAACTAGACATTTGCAACGCGTTTAATGCGTTAGAGTGGGATGTTCTTCTAAACGAGACCAAGGAGAAGATGCCTTCATCTTTCATTTCCTTTACCAGGTGTATCGGTTCCCATCTAACCTCTTCTTCAACAACGAACTCATTTCTTCCCAAGTAGGAGCGCAGCAGGGCGATCCGTTGGGGCCACTCATTTTCAGCCTAGCAATCCATACGGCCGTTAGGGAAATTAGATCTTCCCTGAACGTTTGGTATCTACATGACGGCGTCATAGGTGGAAATCCTGAGGACGTACTTCAGGACCTGGATGTACTGGTTCCTCGTCTCAAAGAGCTTGGCCTGGAGGCAAATACCTCCAAATGCGAGTTTTACCCCTGCAGTAGTTCGGCACGCATTCACTTTTCCAGATTTAATTGCATTCTTCCTGGTATCAGAGAACTGTCATCCAGAACATTCTACCTTTTAGGGTCCCCTCTTTTTCCAGACGCTATTCCTGAGGCCATTGATATCCGAAAAAAGCTTCTCCTGGTCGCTCAAGAACGTTTAAGCAAGCTTTCCGCCCACGTCGCTTTAACCTTGTTGCGTACGTGCTTCGCTCTGCCTAAGGTTACGTATCTGTTGAGAACTACCCCTACCTGGTTGTGTCCCGAAAATGTCTCTTCCTTCGACACTACGCTGAAGTCTACCGTTGAGTCGATTCTTAACGTGTGTCTCGACGACTCGCAGTGGAGCCTGGCGTCCCAACCAATTCGGTATGGAGGCCTCGGTGTGCGGTGCATGCAGGACGTAGGCTTGGCGGCTTTCATGGCGTCGGCGCATGGGGTTGCTAACCTTGCCGCCAGCATTCTTCGTTGCGGCGATGATAAGGCAAGCATACCCTATGCGTCAGATGCATTGATAGCGTGGTCAGCTCGCAATGCCTACCGCGCTGCCCCCATCAGCCCCTCAAATCCAACGCCTTTGGGATGACCTCAGTGCAAAGCGGGTCAACAAGCAGCTTCTTGACAACGCCACAGGGACGAACTTGGCAAGGCTCAAAGCTGTGTCGCAGTCAGAATCTGGAGCGTGGTTGCATGCCCTTCCGTCACCTCACCTGGGCACTTTTCTTGATGACAACTCCCTTCGGGTGGCAGTGGCCCTCCGCCTGGGCTGCAAGGTGTGCGAATCCCACGAATGCACCTGCGGATCTGTGGTGGAGGCCGATGGCCATCATGGGTTGAGTTGCCGTCGCTGCGCAGGTTTTCGCGTCACCACGCTCTAAATGACATACTCCGCAGAGCCTTTGTGGCAGCCAATGTCCCTTGTGTGCTGGAGCCGCCGGGCCTGTGCAGGTCAGACGGGAAGAGACCAGATGGGCTGACTCTGGTGCCCTGGAAAAACGGGAAATGCTTAGTGTGGGATGCCACGTGCGTGTGCACTGTCACCGCCAGTCACCTGAGTCGCTCGGTCATCTCGCCAGCTGCCGCTGCGGAGGATGCAGCTGCCAAGAAAAGGCAGAAGTACGCAGCGATGCAGGCCACCTACCTTTTTGTGCCCTTCGCTGTGGAGACATTGGGCAGTTGGTGTTCAGAGGCGAAAAGCTTGGTACGCGATTTAGGCACTCGAATTAAGGATAGCAGCGGTGACCCCCGCTCTGGTTGGTTCCTAGCGCAGAGGATAGCCATTGCCATACAGCGCGGTAATGCTGCTGGTGTAAAGGGTACCTTTGCGCCGGGAACAATTAGGGGCGGGTTATTTGATTTTTTGTAATTATTTATTTTTATTATTAGGTTATATGTATTAGCGAATAGGTATATGTAGTAATAGGTATATGTATATAGATATATTTGTATTGTAACTGTAAATATTTTAGAGGTTGTAATAAATTATTACATACATTCAGATGTTAACCTCCAACATAATGAACCATAAAGCGTATATTGGTCGATACGCGTGTCAGAAACGTGGATAGTTTCTTGGAAATAATATATCCTAATTCTGTATCTATAATGTTGATCAGTGACCGATGTCGCTACATTGTATATAGCTATCTGTGCATTACGCTCAATTTTTCCGTGATATTATTGATTAAACGCAGTTTCGCATTCATGTTCATATGAGTTTAGTAACGTAGTATGGATACGTCTATGCCGAGTACTCTGTGCGAATGGCGTCTGCACGACGCTATCGATCTGATGGTGGGCCGCGCCGGCTCGGCATCGCGGTCGCGTGTGCGACGCTATGTTTGTATACAGAAGCGCATGTGGGCGCGCCGCCCGTGCTTTGCTGGTCGCTGACACCGAAGATAACCAGAGCTCGCGCCCGCGCTCCTCAACGGTACGCCGCGAGCTAGCCCCGTGCACAATTCGCTGTGCACGTAAATTACAACGTTACGACTCGCAGAGTCGTAACGTTGAGAGTCGGCGCAGTTTGTCAATAACACCAAGCGTGATACACACATACGGTACGGCGCAGGTGAGAAACTCGTTGCTAGCAATTGTAAAAATAAAATACCACGCATTATAATTCTAAAGGACTCATACCCAGGAAATATAATACAAACGGCATCCTTATCTTACCACTACCTTCTTTCACCGCACAGGTATCCAATTTCTCAGAAGAGAAACAAGTATCTCACGCCCGAATGATAATACGCGGTATTTTATTTTTACAATTGCTAGCAATGAGTTTCTCACCTGCGCCTCTCCAATTCATTTTTAAGATTTCCTTTCTATTTTCAAAGATTTTCCAATCAAGGCAATCTCGGTCACATAGGTTAATTACGAGTAGATTAGATTATTTAACTAAAATTTTAGAGACGACTGCAGAAATTTAGGTCATATCAATATTTGTAGAACCATTTGTCCGTAGATCCCGTCAAATTCATAAGGTTCCGGGGCCAGTGCCTGCACTAAATAAAAACTGTATCGTAACGCCGATTATACATTAGCTGATAGATTGGTTTATCATTTAAAAAAAATGTAAGCGGTTTACGAACTCAATTACTTGAAGACTAAAATTGACTCTTCATATGTGTATGGTTGTGGTGTGTGGTGCCGCCACCTCAAAGAATAGCACCACCCCATCTCATCCCGTGGGTGTCGTAAGAGGCGACTAAGGGACAAATCCGAAAGATGGGCAGCAGCATCTTTCTGGGTAGATTTACATCAACTGCACTGCGATCTCCAACCCGCCTGCCAAGCGTGGAGATTATGGCAATGACCTCCCCTTTCGTGGGAGAGGCCCGAAGTCCTGCAGTGGATTGTTATGGGATGTGATGATGATGTGTATGGTTTGTGAGTATGTAAAAGTGTACCCAGACTCGACTGCGACAGAATAATAAGGAAATTTTACAAATGAATTTCATTGGCTCCCGAATACTTATCTTACAAGACAACAGCTGATTTCATTCTACTATACTGTCGACTTAACGCCATCTTAGAACTAGCCAGATCTTCGAAACATCTCAGCAATCTTCTCAAACAAGTCTCTCGAATAGTTGCTGATCTGCGGGTGGAGGTGTTACGATACCACATACCTACGGAAACGCGCATCGGCGTCACTGCGTCGATCTTCTAAAACTAGGGCATTAAGTCAGCAGTTTACCGGCTGTGGAGTTTGACCAGCACGAGATGCATGGACAACACAATGTGCGGGGCAACGGCCCAGCCGTCTTGAATCTCACAACGACCAACGGTCACGTTAGTTAAGTTAGTTAGTAGGAATTTAGTTTATTATAAAATGTAAATTTTTAAAATAGATTAAATTAATTATTAAGTCAGTTTTAAGCTATTGTATAGCTTTTATCGCAGGCTTTGAGCGCGGCGACCGAATCAAGAAAATCCGTAACGAAAATAAACCTAACATGGCTGAAACCCTGGAAGACTTGGGCAAAATGCTCAATGACCTCTGTAGTGCCTCTTAACAAGTAGGTCTTAAAATGAACATGGACAAGGCGAAAATTATGTTGAATGTCCATGTTGTGCCTACTCCAGTGACAGTTGGAGGCACTCCACTTGAAGTTGTTGACGACTATACATACCTAGGACAAATAGTCCAGCTAGGAAAGTCCAATTTCGAGAAAGAGGTCAATCGACGAATCCAACTCGGTTGGGCAGCGTTCGGGAAGCTACGCCACATATTTTCGTCCCAATTACCGCAGTGTCTCAAGACGAAAGTCTTTGACCAATGTGTGTTGCCAGTGATGACTTATGTAACTGAAACGTGGCCACTCACTATGGGGCTTATAAGAAAGCTCACTGTTACCCAAAGGGCAATGGAAAGAGCTATGCTCGGAGTTTCTTTGTACGATCGAGTCAGAAATGAGGAGATCCGCAAGCGAACCAAGGTCACCGACATAGCTCTAAGGATTGCGAGACTGAAGTGGCAGTGGGCAAGGCACATAGCTCGAAGAACAGATGGCCGATGGGGCAGTAAAGTTCTCGTGGCAACCACGTACCGGTAGACGCAGCGTGGGTAGGCCTCCTAAAAGGCGGACCGACGACCTGGTAAGGATCGCAGGTACCAGCTGGATGCGTAAGCACAGGACCGGTCTTTGTGGAGATTTCTGGGGGAGGTCTATGCCCAGCAGTGGGCGTCTTCTGGCTGATATGATGATAGCAAGACCGAGATTGGTCTGTAGTTATTCACACAATCCCTATCCCCACCAAAGAGATTGGAATACTAGCGACCTTCATGGTTATAGCAAGAAGGTCGCTAGCATTAAATTCTCTTTGATCCCCACTATTGTGTATAGGGCAGAGTTGCAAAAAATGCATTACTTTGGTTAATGCATTGGCGTTTCATTACTCATTACTATAATTAATGAGTAATGGAATCAGTTTCCATTATTCATTACTAAAATAATGAGTAATGGAATCAGTTTCCATTACTCATTACTTTTTTTTTAATGGAATAAAAAATAAATTCTCATTAAATTTTTTGTAATGAATAATGTATCATCTTTACATTACTCATTTTTTAATTTTAATGAGTAATTTGAAAATCTACATTACAATTTTAAATATTAATGAGTAATGTACCAAATTTTCATTACTCATTATTTTTATATCTAATGAAGGAGTAATGAGTATTCCATTACTCATTATTTATGAATATTAGAGGATAAAATGAAATCTAATTCAAAACCATGTTTGATTTGTTTGATGTGTAGCAAAGGGGGCACTGAGAGAAAAAGACAGAAAAATTTTGCGAAAAAAACACTTAGAAAATTTTCAACTTTTAATAATGGGACGTGATAGGGGAGACCCTCAGGACGTAAAATGTCCAAGTCGCAAAATGTCCAAGTTCAAAATGGCCGCCATTTTGAACTTTTTTGTTACTGGACCGATTGCTTTCAAAATGAATATCTAAGCGTCCCTTGGGACTCCTGACATGAATCTGGTGCCAAAATTGGAAAAAATGGCCGCCATTTTGAATTAAATAAAATAAATAAATAAATATTCGTGGACAAATTCACACAGCGCCATCTAGCCCCAAACTAAGCAAAGCTTGTGCTATGGGTGCTAGATAACTGATATACTACTTAAATACTTTTAAATACATACTTATTATACATAGAACACCCAGACCCGTAACAGAAATTAAAATTCATCATTTCAATTTCTGCCCGGCCGGGAATCGAACCCGGGACCTCTTGCGTGGCAGACCGGCATGTTGACCATTGAACCACTCAGGTCGTCAATTTTGGCACCAGATTCATGTCATGAGTCCCAAGGGACGCTCAGATATCGGTTTTGAAAGCAATCGGTCCAGGAACAAAAACGTTCAAAATGGCGGCCATTTTGTTACATTTAGTCTCAAAATGTTCAAGTTGCAAAATGTCCAGGTCGCAAAATGTCCAAGTTGCAAAATGTCAAGGTTGCATAATGTCCAAGTTGCAAAATGTCCAAGTTGCAAAATGTCCAGGTCGCAAAATGTCCAAGTTGCAAAATGTTCAGGTCGCAAAATGTCCAAGTTCCAAAATGTCCAGGTTGCATAATGTCCAAGTTGCAAAATGTCCAGGTCGCAAATTGTCCAAGTTGCAAAATGTCCAGTGGTATAATATTCAATGCAACTTGGACATTTTGCGACCTGGACATTTTGCAACTTGAACATTTTGAGACTAAATGTAACAAAATGGCCGCCATTTTGAACGTTTTTGTTCCTGGACCGATTGCTTTCAAAACCGATATCTGAGCGTCCCTTGGGACTCATGACATGAATCTGGGCTCAGATATCGGTTTTGAAAGCAATCGGTCCAGTAACAAAAAGTTCAAAATGGCGACCATTTTTTCCAATTTTGGCACCAGATTCATGTCAGGAGTCCCAAGGGACGCTCAGATATTCATTTTGAAAGCAATCGGTCCAGTAACAAAATAATTCAAAATGGCGGCAATTTTTTCCAATTTTAGCACCAGTTTCATGTCAGGAGTCCCAAGGGACGCTTAGATATTCATTTTGAAAGCAATCGGTCCAGTAACAAAATAATTCAAAATGGCGGCAATTTTTTCCAATTTTGGCACCAGATTCATGTCAGGAGTCCCAAGGGACGCTTAGATATTCATTTTGAAAGCAATCGGTCCAGTAACAAAAAAGTTCAAAATGGCGGCCATTTGCTTTCAAAATGAGTAATGGAAAATTTTACATTACACATTTTTTACAATTAATGGATAATGAAGGTCCAATAATGGCTCATTACAATTTTAATGAACAATGTGGAAAATTACATTACTCATTATTTTTTTTAATGAGCAATGTAAAAAATTCCATTACTCATTATTTTTTTTAATGAGTGATGGAGCACCACACATTACTCATTAATTATTTAATGAGTAATGTGAATATTTTACATTGAAATTTTTTTTTTAATGAGTAATGGATAAAAATTACATTACCATTAAAAAAAATAATGATTAATGCATTATTTTTTACATTAAAATTTTTGCAACTCTGGTATAGGGTGTACGATGGCGTATTTAAATACGTCGGGGAAAATTCTAGTTCTAATGCACAGATTTCCGATGTATGTAATTTTACAGGGACGAGAACATGACTAGAAGTCTTTACAGTTTTGGCTGAAATGCTATCCCACCCAACAGCGGAACTCTCTTTTAGCGATTTAATAATGCAATCAACCTCCGCTTCATCCATCTCCAGTAAGGAGTAAAGCAGAGGTCAAATTAGAGCCCATTTCGACAAAGTAATTATTAATTTGGTCGAATGAAGTATCATTATTTCTAGATAACTTACGTAATTCTAAAGAGGGTGCACAATTTTTTAATTTATATTGGTAATGTTTTTTATTACTAACTTCCCAGAATGTGGGTGAGAGGGTGATCGGTAAATGGCAACGAAACCAATTTATTATCAATTACACATGTCAGACAATTATCGTAGTGAAATTGTGGTTCTTTGACGATACAATTTATATTTGATTTTACGTATAAAATCACTCCTTCGTTTTGATTGGTGTTGTTTTGTGTATGATATACAACATAGCCTGAAATAGAGGGAATATTTAAAGTATTAAAAAACCAGCACTCCGATAATACTATAAGATCGCACTCAAGCTGTATTTGAGTAAGAAGAACACACAATTCATTGAAGTTTTTGTTAACACTATGTATATTCAAGTGAATTACATTAAGTGAACTCGAGCCATTCTTTAAAATTTGTGTCGTGTATTGCGGGGGACAGACGTACGAATCAGCCACTTGGAAAGAGTCCAGTTCAAGTAGTGCTACATCCAAATTAGCCATTTTTGAGGGATTTAAGAATTATAACTGGACATAAATCTGCGGGCCTTGCTAGATAAGAAAAGGAAGACTCGCACGTACCAAACCATTCAAATTGTACAAATAATTAAAGGAGTTATATAATTATATTTATTTTGTTGTGTTGAGTGTAATTGTGTTGATGAACGTGTTGATTACATGTATAGATGATTCGGGCCAATACAGTGACTAGCTTTAACAACTTTAGCATATTTAATACGTTCAAAATATTAAAGTAAGAATGAACGAAAATATCATATCTACCAGTAGATAGTCAATCTCTCGATAGATTTCCTAATACGTACTCGGAGGATACCAAAATTTGTTTGCCATCTTTATTTTTGCGAAGTGTTTCCATTCTTGGTCCAGCAGAACTTGTACTCCGTCTCCTTAGCAAATTCACGTGCTTGGTGAAACAACTTTCTTGAATAACCAGAAAGAAATTCGGCTACATATATAGGTTTGCATTCCCTATCGACACCGATAAGTTGCATATTGAGTCGTGATTCATTAGTAGAGTTTTTTAGTGAATTACGCAATGCGGTGATTACACAGGATTTAGTTTGAACACCCGGAAATTCCGCAACTATTGACTGGCCTTTCCCTGGTTTCCGTGGGAGTCGGTAAATGTCACGTATACTTGTGTTGAGGGCTGTACCTACACCTGTTACAATTTTCTGTAGGTCAATAATAGTCTTATAACACCAAGCGTGATACACACATACGGTACGGCGCAGGTGAGAAACTCGTTGCTAGCAATTGTAAAAATAAAATACCACGCATTATAATTCTAAAGGACTCATACCCAGGAAATATAATACAAACGGCATCCTTATCTTACCACTACCTTCTTTCACCGCACAGGTATCCAATTTCTCAGAAGAGAAACAAGTATCTCACGCCCGAATGATAATACGCGGTATTTTATTTTTACAATTGCTAGCAATGAGTTTCTCACCTGCGCCTCTCCAATTCATTTTTAAGATTTCCTTTCTATTTTCAAAGATTTTCCAATCAAGGCAATCTCGGTCACATAGGTTAATTACGAGTAGATTAGATTATTTAACTAAAATTTTAGAGGCGACTGCAGAAATGTAGGTCATATCAATATTTGTAGAACCATTTGTCCGTAGATCCCGTCAAATTCATAAGGTTCCGGGGCCAGTGCCTGCACTAAATGAAAACTGTATCGTAACGCCGATTATACATTAGCTGATAGATTGGTTTATCATTTAAAAAAAATGTAAGCGGTTTACGAACTCAATTACTTGAAGACTAAAATTGACTCTTCATATGTGTATGGTTGTGGTGTGTGGTGCCGCCACCTCAAAGAATAGCACCACCCCATCTCATCCCGTGGGTGTCGTAAGAGGCGACTAAGGGACAAATCCGAAAGATGGGCAGCAGCATCTTTCTGGGTAGATTTACATCAACTGCACTGCGATCTCCAACCCGCCTGCCAAGCGTGGAGATTATGGCAATGACCTCCCCTTTCGTGGGAGAGGCCCGAAGTCCTGCAGTGGATTGTTATGGGATGTGATGATAATGTGTATGGTTTGTGAGTATGTAAAAGTGTACCCAGACTCGACTGCGACAGAATAATAAGGAAATTTTACTAATGAATTTCATTGGCTCCCGAATACTTATCTTACAAGACAACAGCTGATTTCATTCTACTATACTGTCGACTTAACGCCATCTTAGAACTAGCCAGATCTTCGAAACATCTCAGCAATCTTCTCAAACAAGTCTCTCGAATAGTTGCTGATCTGCGGGTGGAGGTGTTACGATACCACATACCTACGGAAACGCGCATCGGCGTCACTGCGTCGATCTTCTAAAACTAGGGCATTAAGTCAGCAGTTTACCGGCTGTGGAGTTTGACCAGCACGAGATGCATGGACAACACAATGTGCGGGGCAACGGCCCAGCCGTCTTGAATCTCACAACGACCAACGGTCACGTTAGTTAAGTTAGTTAGTAGGAATTTAGTTTATTATAAAATGTAAATTTTTAAAATAGATTAAATTAATTATTAAGTCAGTTTTAAGCTATTGTATAGCTTTTATCGCAGGCTTTGAGCGCGGCGACCGAATCAAGAAAATCCGTAACGAAAATAAACCTAACATGGCTGAAACCCTGGAAGACTTGGGCAAAATGCTCAATGACCTCTGTAGTGCCTCTTAACAAGTAGGTCTTAAAATGAACATGGACAAGGCGAAAATTATGTTGAATGTCCATGTTGTGCCTACTCCAGTGACAGTTGGAGGCACTCCACTTGAAGTTGTTGACGACTATACATACCTTGGACAAATAGTCCAGCTAGGAAAGTCCAATTTCGAGAAAGAGGTCAATCGACGAATCCAACTCGGTTGGGCAGCGTTCGGGAAGCTACGCCACATATTTTCGTCCCAATTACCGCAGTGTCTCAAGACGAAAGTCTTTGACCAATGTGTGTTGCCAGTGATGACTTATGTAACTGAAACGTGGCCACTCACTATGGGGCTTATAAGAAAGCTCACTGTTACCCAAAGGGCAATGGAAAGAGCTATGCTCGGAGTTTCTTTGTACGATCGAGTCAGAAATGAGGAGATCCGCAAGCGAACCAAGGTCACCGACATAGCTCTAAGGATTGCGAGACTGAAGTGGCAGTGGGCAAGGCACATAGCTCGAAGAACAGATGGCCGATGGGGCAGTAAAGTTCTCGTGGCAACCACGTACCGGTAGACGCAGCGTGGGTAGGCCTCCTAAAAGGTGGACCGACGGCCTGGTAAGGATCGCAGGTACCAGCTGGATGCGTAAGCACAGGACCGGTGTTTGTGGAGATCCCTATCCCCACCAAAGAGATTGGAATGCTAGCGACCTTCATGGTTATAGCAAGAAAGTCGCTAGCATTAAATTCTCTTTGATCCCCACCATTGTGTATAGGGTGTACGATGGCGTATTTAAATACGTCGGGGAAAATTCTAGTTCTAATGCACAGATTTCCGATGTATGTAATTTTACAGGGACGAGAACATGACTAGAAGTCTTTACAGTTTTGGCTGGAATGCTATCCCACCCAACAGCGGAACTCTCTTTTAGCGATTTAATAATGCAATCAACCTCCGCTTCATCCATCTCCAGTAAGGAGTAAAGCAGAGGTCAGATTAGAGCCCATTTCGACAAAGTAATTATTAATTTGGTCGAATGAAGTATCATTATTTCTAGATAACTTACGTAATTCTAAAGAGGGTGCACAATTTTTTAATTTATATTGGTAATGTTTTTTATTACTAACTTCCCAGAATGTGGGTGAGAGGGTGATCGGTAAATGGCAACGAAACCAATTTATTATCAATTACACATGTCAGACAATTATCGTAGTGAAATTGTGGTTCTTTGACGATACAATTTATATTTGATTTTACGTATAAAATCACTCCTTCGTTTTGATTGGTGTTGTTTTGTGTATGATATACAACATAGCCTGAAATAGAGGGAATATTTGAAGTATTAAAAAACCAGCACTCCGATAATACTATAAGATCGCACTCAAGCTGTATTTGAGTAAGAAGAACACACAATTCATTGAAGTTTTTGTTAACACTATGTACATTCAAGTGAATTACATTAAGTGAACTCGAGCCATTCTTTAAAATTTGTGTCGTGTATTGCGGGGGACAGACGTACGAATCAGCCACTTGGAAAGAGTCAAGTTCAAGTAGTGCTACATCCAAATTAGCCATTTTTGAGGGATTTAAGAATTATGACTGGACATAAATCTGCGGGCCTTGCTAGATAAGAAAAGGAAGACTCGCACGTACCAAACCATTCAAATTGTACAAATAATTAGAGGAGTTATATAATTATATTTATTTTGTTGTGTTGAGTGTAATTGTGTTGTTGAACGTGTTGATTACATGTATAGATGATTCGGGCCAATACAGTGACTAGCTTTAACAACTTTAGCATATTTAATACGTTCAAAATATTAAAGTAAGAATGAAGGAAAATATCATATCTACCAGTAGATAGTCAAACATCTCTCGATAGATTTCCTAATACGTGCTCGGAGGATACCAAAATTTGTTTGGCATCTTTATTTTTGCGAAGGAAGATGTTTCCATTCTTGGTCCAGCAGAACTTGTACTCCGTCTCCTTAGCAAATTCACGTGCTTGGTGAAACAACTTTCTTGAATAACCAGAAAGAAATTCGGCTACATATATAGGTTTGCATTCCCTATCGACACCGATAAGTTGCATATTGAGTCGTGATTCATTAGTAGAGTTTTTTAGTGAATTACGCAAAGCGGTGATTACACAGGATTTAGTTTGAACACCCGGAAATTCCGCAACTATTGACTGGCCTTTCCCTGGTTTCCGTGGGAGTCGGTAAATGTCACGTATACTTGTGTTGAGGGCTGTACCTACACCTGTTAAAATTTTCTGTAGGTCAATAATAGTCTCCTTTGCATTTACCGGTACGTTACGAATCTCGATAGCTGAAGAACGCAAGCCGAGCTGCAGGTCTTGAATGTTTCGCTCTTAATAAGTAACTCACCTTTGGACTTCCTATCGTTCTTTTTGAAACGTTTCAATCCTCGACTTCATTTCTTCGCACTGCTGATTAATGAAGGTCATTTAGGTTATATTTCTCGGTTACTCTTTTGAATAGCCTTTGTTTGTAACTTGAGTTCAGTTATGTCTATGTTTAATTTTGATATTAAGGCAACTTGATCTTGGGAAAATTTGGAAAATTGTGCATCCTGATCAGCCTTCCAAGTGATTAACATAGATTTTATCTCATTCTTAAACTCCACAAACTCGTCAGCTGTTAGCAAGTTTGGGGAATCCTTCTGCGGGCGCAGTGAACGCGTCTTATTTGCACTTTGCTCCGTCTCTTGCGCAGGCACCGCAGAAATTTCTGTAGGAGTGCCTTTGTTAGGGTCCAAAGTTACCTTAGGACTACGAGTAGGCGAGCGGACTACCTTAGGCATGGCGATCAGAGAGTAGGCAACCCCTTTGACAATAAAGAAAATAAAACAAAAAAAATAAAAAATTGGTGAGATTTGAATCCACGACCTCCAGCTGCGGCGCGCGTACCTGTAGCGCGCCGTGACGTCAGAGATGATGTAGCTCTTTCGTAGCGAATTCGAAGAACTTATACCGTTATTTCGCAGCGCGTCGCACCATCTCGAAGGTCTAGCGGTAACACGCTTGACTTACACCGATGTCCCTGGTTAGAACCTCACCAGTGACTTGCAGTTTTTATTTGTTAGAAAATTATCAATTATCAGCCGTCTCACTCAAGCTCCGCCCAGTGGGTGGAGTAATGCTATTTAAGAGTCACTTGCTAGACAAGGAATTGAAATTTACAAATTCCACCAATCACCAAAAGATTCAAAATAAGAGCAATATGATTTTGGCACACGTCCGCTAATTTGATTTAGCGGACGTGTGCTAAATCCACATTTTAATTTGTTCTCTGGAATAAATATTTTATAAGCGTTATACTGCTTTTCTTTTTTCATAGGTATTTTTTCTAAGGTTACATTAACTTTTGTTTTTCCAAAGATATATTTTTTGGCCAACTTGTCGACATTAGTTGTAAACAAAAGAATCTGTATGTCCGCAGCCCTAAAAGTGCTCGTGGAATTTATCATTGCTTTGCCTCTGCTTCCAATGAATTTATTACGTAATCTCTTTCTCCGCGCTTCAATCCATTCATCTGCATTTTTTTATCAAATTCTTTGATTAAAATTAAATTATTTTCAGATATTACAAATATTAAACAAAATAAATAAATCAGAGTGAAATAAAACAAATTACAATTATAAACGAGTTCCGCGCTAGCTAAAAAACTAAAACTAAAACTGTAGATAAGACTAGTAGACTAGTTGTTGTTGCTTACGCACGTTTGGCCCTGTGTAAGCAAAACACGGGGTTACACTCTGTGGCCCCGTATCATTGACACGGTTGATACGGCGGTAGCTACGCCCCTGTGATAGCTCTACTGTAATTACCTGATCTGCCAAAATCCTGGATTATGGTCAAGTGTACTCCAAACCACCACTCCGAACGGTACGAGGCTACCATAAGGTATGACCCCTGGTCCTAGCCTCATACAATGTCCAGACACTGCATACCGACGAAAAGCACGTAGTACTGGAGGAAGTGGTGAGAAGATTCCATTGGGATATAATAAGGTTATCTGAAGTCCTGAAGGCGACTAACTGTCCCTGTGTGGTGTCGAGTTCCTCGTCCATAAATCCCACGTGAACAACATCGTCAAGGTCGAGAGTGGCACGTCTAGGGTAGCGTACCTTATACTCAGAATTACCAAGCGGTATTCGTTGAAGGTCTACGCACCGACTTCGACACACTCCAGCGATGAAGTAAAGGCTATGTATGAGGATATTTCTACAACCATACTTACCTTCAAGACACATTACACCGTTGTTATGGAGGATTTCAACGCGAAACTGGGCAAACGAAGAGGAGACGAGTTGAGAGTGGGGCGATATGGATTACCTACAGATATAATTATAATCAAAATATAAATGAACTGCAATACATATTTTTAAATATAAGTAATATAAATTTATATACACAGGCCATGCAATGACTTCATAATTTCGCTACTTAAAATAAATAATTAATTGCGACGCGCAATGTTTATCGTCCGGCCCACGCCATGTGACCAGTGACCAAACTGGAACGCGCTGCTCATAGAAGTCTCATAATAACTCTGATCCTACCAACCTGGTCAACGCTGTGGACCCTGGACTGCTATTCACACATTCGTCAACGCTGGGCACTCTGAGAATGGTTGTTTTGTAACCCAAGCTATGTCCACTAAACTAGACCAGGGCCTAAGTTTAGTGGACATAGTGAAGATTGACCAAGGTCAACTCTGGTCAACGCTGGGCACCCTGAGACTGGTTGTATACCCAAGCTTAGAACTAGACCAGGACCTAAGTTAAGCGGGCCTAGTAAAGGTTGACCAAGGTCAACCTCGGTCAACCAACAACGCATTGGACCAGGTTTGTTAAATAGGGTTTACCTTGGTCAACCTTGACTGGTTCCAATAAACTTAGGTCCAGGTCTAAGTCAGCCAGTCCCAGGTCCCCAGCGTTGAAAAATATGTGGATTAGAGAATCTGTTGAATGGCAGCAGTTGTGTGGAATTAATGTTGTGTAGAATCGCGAACAGGAAAAAACGCGTTTGTGTATAATTGAAGACTGTGTGGAATAAATAATGTGTTGAATGTCAGTTGTGCGGAATCCATATTGTGTAGAATTGCGTTTGTGTTGTATATCGATCAACAACCTGGAACGTTTGGTACAGTCCAAAAAAAAATATTTTATCGACCCAAACTTTCGACTTTTTAGTTGTGCTTACTTAAAGAAGTAAAAATAAACTGCCTGCCATACTTCCACATATACAGCCACTTTAAAGTCATCTTTTAAACAAGCAAAACTGCTAGCTGGCTTTCTTACTACCATAAGTGGACTGTAATAGACTGATGATGGTGATAAGTTAAACAATAAGGAAGAGGCCCAGGCACAACATTTTTTCTGACATTTAGATAAAGGCAGACGGCACGTTATTTTCATTTAAGTAAGTACGTAAATTACTTATAAGTACGCGAAATGGTGGGCAGGAAGAACGGGATTGTTTCGGGGCTAAACCCTGAAACTTCACCTTGCCTCCTGTTACTGCGTGCGATATATCAGTTGCGTATCAAGCAATAGTTGCAATGTGCGCCTACTGCAAACATCTCAATAATAATCATCTTGGCGTTAATGTCCCAGATGTGCTCTGCGAGGACCCGAGGTCGGCCTTGACCATGATCCAGGATTTGGCAGATCAGGTATGTACAATAGAGTGACTGCCATCTGACCTCCGTGAGCCAGTGCTACCAGGGGAAGCTGAACAGATTGAATAATGGTTACATATTCAGTAGCCTGAATTTGCGGGTCCATCACATTATTTTCCTTCAGCATAAGAGCATCTAACTAATGCAGGGGAAGGTGGCCTAAAACGGATGGGTCGCCTAAAACGGGTAAGCGCTCGTATGCTGCCATATCAATAAGCAGTGTCTATGGGTGCATGTTCCGAGACTAGCCGAATATTGACGAGTTTCGATCCGTTTTGCTTGGGCACCGGAGCAGCTTAATGGCGTAATTGGATGTATGTCTACCGAAAGCTTTTTAGAGACATTCTTAAAAAAATTAAAATATGTGTTTCCTGATTTGTCGAAAACCTCTATAATTAGCACATTGTTGATATTGCGCTTATAATAATAATAAATAATAAAAATAAAAGTTTTATTGCAGGCATTAAAAAACCCATAAATTAATACAATTACAGTCGGATACTCAGTAAATATACAGTTAAAAATATATACTAAATTTACATGTAAAAGGTGTAAATTAGTCACAAACACAAGTCATACACTTAATTATCTATTACTTACAAATCTAGATTTACATGTATATGGTAATTTGATGTAAACCAGTCGAGTACGAACTTAATTACACTTATGTAGTCAATTCAATCATTTTCGATTCTCGTCCCGATGAACAGATATCCAATATTTATAGATATCTGAGTTGAAGTCATTACACACCGCTTGGAGGATACTGTTACTGGAACAGCGCAGCCTGTCCCAGAAAGAGGCGATGCGAGACCGGATAATGGCAAATAAATCGGCCACTCTCGCGTCGGCGAACATGCTTGAGGCACTGCAATACCTGTGCAGACGCATAAGAATTCGAAATATATCATTATATTGAATTGTTATGGTACTGAAGGTCTTTCTACGATATTGCACCCAGAGTTGGCAGGTGTAGAAACTTTGGCAAAACGCTTTGAATAAGGACAGTTTTACCTCATCGCCACACCCCCCAAATCTGCGTGCTACCATATTCCCTCTGATGGCTAACGCTCGTCTCTCTCGCTCCATATCCTTATCGTCTCGCATATCGTCCGTGATAATATGGCCCAGGTATTTGAACTGCCGTACAACCCGAACTGGCATACCATTCAGCCTAACTTCAGGCACACGGTCCGGACCCTTCCTGAACACCATCAGTTCCGTTTTGTTGACATTATATTTTAGTCCATGAGCGTTAACATAACGCTCACAGACCAAAAGCAAATGACATAAACCTTTAATTTTTTATAATTTAGCGTAATCTAACTTAAAATTAGGACAAAGAGTTATCTCGGATTACCTCTCATTTTGAGGTCTTGAATTATTTTACAAAAACATGTGCCATTGTGCAAAACGGGTAGCCCAAAACGGGTATGGTATTGTACGAAAAATTTAATACAAAACGAATTACATGAAGAACTTGTTTCAATGTAGATATTTCAAACTATATCGTAAAAAGAACTCAAAGGGGTGTGGGTATTTTGATCTGCAACTCCTGTAGCTATGAATAGGAAGGTTGATTTTATTATTTTGTTATATCAATGAATATATTACTTCGTATGATATATGTACTTAGGTATTTTAATGTAACTCGCATCGGTCTACGTTTGCAAAAGTTTCTGGTAAATATTGTAGTCGTCGGGGTTGTAAGCATGCAGGGGTACATTACGTTGACCAGAGATGGCACTGCAGGTCATTTACATCGCGCCAACGACACGCCGCTTCATATCCGTGAATAGTGCCAGCCAGCAATCGCTCCAATATCGAGTTAACCTTATACATATGAATTTTTGTAAGACGTAGAATATTCGTTTATTTTTACGTCTTAAAGAGCCTAAGTCCACGAACAAGCCGGGTGAACGCAATAAGATAACCGCTTCGTGTTTGGGCTCTTTGGAATGCTCTCGATGAGAAAGTACGATACCGCGCAATAAAATCTATCATAATCATAATCATTTACACAGGTTATGCATTTGTTAGGTACAGTTTAAGTAGAATGGAGCCTCTGCGACCTGCCATCGGCTTACAAATTTTAGATACCTACATGATTGAATTTTCGAATTTAAATAATGTCATTCATCAAATTATTCATTTTAAGTATAATAAAAACAACATTATAAAATTAGATTTTTACCTATTCAGTATTATTAATAATTAGCTAGGTAAGCTTATTAAGCATGTTACGAAAACACATTTTTCATTTGAGAACTTATATGTGGCAAATGCACCCCTCGCGCGCCCGTGCATCCCCTGCGCAGTACTTCACCCTCGACTTATACTTTTCCTTATACTGTTATTGATTTAACATTTATCAATAAAACTATAAAAATGAATGAAGGACATGAGTATAAAAGAGAATTATGCACGAAATTGCACGTACTTGTTGACGTTGCTCGTCAAATATTACTATTTTCCGACTAATTTTTTCATTAATGTCATTATGCGAACAAATTAAGAGACATTCAGTTTTCTCAAATATGTATTCATTATGATACAAGTCTGTGAAATTAAATAACAAAGCGTACGAGCAACACACCTGTGAGGAAAATACTATATTTTGCACCGTGTACAAAAATTATGGCCAAGTGAAAACCACTATTTAATTTGTATCTGCATGATTTTTTTACATTAATTCATAAACCCTAAAATTGGCTAATTTAAATTTAAATTTTTTGAAATTATTTTTTATGGAAGATTTTATTATTTACCAAATGAAATAATTATATTAGGTTGCGGAAAAAGTCTTTTCGCATATAGAATGTATGAACTTGTAATAAAACCTCTTTGGCTATAGGTACTATTTGTACCTGGCTGATTTTGGTATCATTTAAAAGTTTAAATTTTAAAGAAGATAACTCCAAATTCAAATTATGAAAATGCGTGATTTTCATTTGTTTTTCTCACCGTCAAGATGAGTGAATCTAATGAAGAAATTAGATACATTTTAATATTTACTACAAAAAAGGTAAAATGCAACGCAAGCCGCGAAAGAAATTTGCGATGTTTATGGACCTAATGCAGTGTCTGTGAGAGTAGCACAAATTTGGTTTAAGCGTTTTCATCCGGAAATTTTGATATCAAAGATGCGCGTCGCCGCGTCGCTCTGGTCGCCCTGTTAGGGATAAAATGGATGCTATTTTTGAAAAAGTGGAGCAAGGTCACTAGCTGAAGAACTGGGAATTGATCACAAAATAAATTTGGTGTATTTGAAAAAAAATGGGTACACAAGAAGCTCGATATTTGGGTACCTCACGAGCTCTCTGAAAGAAACCTAATGAACCGTGTACTCATTTGTGATTCTTTATTACGACGTAATGAAACCGAACCATTTTTGATGAAATTGATAACTGGTGATGAAAAGTGGATCACGTACGACAAGAACGTGCGAAAAAGGTCATGGTCAAAGGCCGGTCAGGCTTCACAGACTGTGGCGAAACCCGGGTTAACTCGCAACAAGGTAATGCTGTGTGTGTGGTGGGATTGGAAGGGGGGGATTGGGATTCATTATGAGCTGTTTCCACCAGGCAGGACCATCGATTCAGAACTCTACTGCGAACAATTGATAAGATTAAAGCAAGAAGTTAAGATTAAGCGGCCGAAATTAATCAACAGAAGGGGTGTGGTTTTTCATCATGATAACGCTAGATTTCACACATCTTTAACAACTCAGCAAAAATTAAGAGAGTTTGGCTGGGAAATAAATTCATCCGCCGTATAGTCCTGACCTTGCACCTTGAGATTTCCACCTGTTTCGGTCTCTTCAGAATTCTTTAGGCAGTGTCAGGTTAACATCACGAGAGTACTGCCAAAACTACTTGACGCAGTTTTTTGATCAGAAGCCCCAAAATTTCTATAGCAATGGGATCATGTCCCTACCTATAAGACGGCAAAAAGTTATCGAACAAAATGGTACCTACATACTTTAGTTAAATGTAAATAAACTATATTAAAAATTAATTTGAATTTTTATATGTAATGCGAAGAAACTTTCTCCCCAACCTATTATTTAAAGATTTGTACGCCTCAGCATGCGGGCAAAGGATAGAGAAACTATAGAAGATAAGGAAAACTTATGTAATACCTATCTCTTATAAATAAATATTTTGAATCTTTAAATCTTTGGCACTGTTCGTGTAGCGCTCGTCGAGTTTTCTGTGTGATTCCAGAGCAGCCTGAGGAGTCCACCTGATGAGTAGGTACCACCGCATTCTCTATTCCACCAAGCAACAATGCTTGCATTGTTGTGTTTGAAGGTTAAGGCAGCCAGCGCAATTGCGCCGTCAGCCTGTAATTACAGGCATGAAGCATTTCATCTTAGTCCTCACAGTGACAACGCATCATTTGTTGCCTGCAACCTAAATGCATGAATCGTAGATGTTATCACTTGTCATCAAGTGGGCTGTTTGACCGTTTGTACCTGCGTTGAACAAAACTCATTCTTTTTGGCGCCCAACGTGGGTCCAGACCCACCCGAAAAAGTCCATCTTGCCATCACTCTCACTTTTTAGTATATTCTATACTAGGCGGAGATAAATGATGCACAATGGCTGTGTAAAGCGTGTCTCTGTGCGCGTGTCTCTGTCTCGTAAGCGTGCGAGTAAATAGTAAGCCGAAGCTACTGGTGTATCAACCAGGGTCGGGGGCACCCTCCGCCAAAGAAGCAATTAAAATCAAGTAAGACAATCCGTTTTCATTACAAGTTAGGCACTCCGCACATGACACAACACGGACGCGACAGCGACGCGACGGAGACATGCAAGACGCATGCATGACGTATGCAGAATGCATGCAGGACACATGCAGGACACATGCACGCGACAGCGACGCGACACTGTCAACTGACGGTTTAAAGCGTCATCTTGTAAAGCGTCACTTTTGACAGACAGCTGGAGTTGATGTTTGACACTTATGCCCACTTCCAAATACCAAATGATCCTTGTAACTGTGATGCAATGAGGAAAAAAAGCTCCTTTTAAGAGGAGAGACCACAATGTCAAATAATGCGTGAAACAGATGTGCTCAAACTAGAACTTCTTTTGTCATTTGTTCATTTGTAATGACGCGCACTCTAGTAAATTGATTCCCATTATATACGTCTGTTACGTACTAGCTCATATCTAGTCACATGATAGGGCATAAAAAAAATTGGGGTATTTTTTGTAGAGGTTGCAACACTGGTGACGTAGTACTTTGAGTCTGTCCCTTTCGGGTATACGCGCTTGTCATATCCATTTGATTCTTGATCCTAGTATATAGAGCCGGGGCCTTACCATGAACTCTTATAGCAGGACCTAAACAGATCTGCCCTGCTTAGAACGAGACTGCGCTATACGTGTCACATAAGCTTATCTCGTTCAAACCGAAAGCAATTCTGTTTAGGTTCTGCTATAAGAGTTCATGGTAAGCCCTCTGCAAACACAACTGACCCGGTGATAGCGTCACTGTTGTTGTGATTGACATAACATTACAATATGGCGACACTTAGTTCCAGCTTTCGCTACCGGGTCTGATAAATTTGTGGCACTGTACGAACATTATAACGCTGTCTCTTTTTCACTTATATTTACAATAGACAATTTTTTCGCTAATACCCCTCTCTAAACAATATTATTATAATGTTGTTTTAAGAGATCATGGTACTGTCATGATTTATAATTATAATGTGCACAAATCAAATAGTTTACACTGGCAACATCGATAACGTTTCGCGCGAACCCCTCCCACTGGTGGGGAGAGGGCCGCAGGCCTCGTAGGCTGAATTGCCTAAGTTATGTATGCATTCTTGTTCGAGCTGCTGGAGAAGACGGTTCCTTAAGTGAAAGTCTACCTATTTGTACCTATTGTTTGTATCAACCTAAATTTACATTGAAATTAAAATATTAAGTATTTCCTGGACGAAGTGGTTTCTTTTACACTTCAGAAGCGGGATACACCGGTATGTACAATTTTAATTTATCACTATTTTATTCGCCCACAAAAGTTGAAACAGAATGGCTACATTATTTTTACTTTATTTTGCATAAAACTCAAATTTAAACATTTGGATACTGTAATATTGTGTATATTTTATCAGTATTAAAGAAAACCACATGACATCGTGAAAACAGGCATTTACTGAATAACCTCCAAAGCAGACAGCTGTCAAACCCCCAACCCGCGCGAAACACACGTTCGGATATTTGCTTAGGGATGCTATGCTGTTCGGATACATCATACAACATCTTTCCCTTTTACATATAAGTGAACAACAATATTAATAATACTGAAAGTAATGTAATGATCGCTAACCTATCACCCTTTACATCTCTACAAATACTTAAGCTAAGCTTACCTTAACATACATAGCTTACAGAATAGGTTAACTATTAACTAGTATTATTAAATATCAATCCATACAACTATGTAGTTTTATTTTTTCTTCTTTCAACTAATTAAACTCGGTTACATAGTCCTTTAAATAATCTGGTCTTCTTACAAGTCTTTCAGAACGCCTATTTTCCTGCTCTGCTATATGACTGCTGTTCGAGTCAGGTACTGATGGCTCCAGAACTTCCACCTGTTTTTCTGAAGGACTTGTAGGAGTCAGTTGAGAATACTCATTACATTCCGGTTCATATTTATCAACATTCCGACATGTTCGATCCACTGCTGAAACCTTTTGAGGAACCAAGTTTAAATGTTTTCTATTGCGTCTGAACATACCTCTATCTGTTGTAACAATATATGAACGAGGTTCTGCACAAATCTTAGTTACAATGCCATAAGTTTTTAAATCTACTATCCATACTTTGTCCTTAACATTGAGGCTTTGTAATTTACCTGCTCTGTGCCTCCTATTGTAGTAGTCTGCTTCTTTATTTTTCCTTTCTATATTTTTATTTATAAATGTCTGTCCACTTATTACTGGTTTATCCAACATTCTTGGTAACATTGGGAGATTGTCTCTTAGTTTACGATTAAACATCAGTTCAGCCGGGCTATAGCCACACACAGATGGTGTATTCCTATAGATTAGTAATGCCATGTAAATATCCTCATTTTTCTCGAGTAGTGATTTGGCTATTTTTACTCCGGATTCCGCTAATCCGTTGCTTTGTGAATAGTATGGACTACTAGTAACAGATTTAAATCCATAGGATTTTGCAAATGCATTAAATTTAGACTTAAATTGTGTACCACAATCTGACCTGACAACTTCAGGGATACCATACCTGGAAAACACTTGTTTACAATGCAGTATTACAGTATCTTCTAAAAGATCTTTTAATTGTGTAATTTCTAAAAATCTAGAAAAGTAATCCATCATGACTAAATACCATTTGTCTCCATATTTGAAAAGGTCTATACCTATTTTCTGCCAAGGTCTACCAGGTATAGGATCTATTACCATTTCTTCTGTTGTATTTTTATGCATCTGTATGCACTTTAAACACGTCTTTACCTTTTCCTCAATCTGCTTAGACAAACCTATCCACCAAACAGATTGTTTTGCCCGTTCCCTACATCTCGTAATTCCTAGGTGACCTTCATGTATTCTATTTAAAATAGTGGTTTGCATACTGATTGGTATAACAATCCTACAATCATATAAAAGCAAATTCGATTCAATTGAGAAGTGATGTCTGTACTGATAATAGTTTTTAAGATCACCTAACTTATTTTTGCTCGGCCAGCCCTGAACAGTATATTCTTTTAGTTTCGTGCACATTAGGTCCATATTTTGCTCCTCTATAATTGCTCTAAAATCTGATTCCATTGAAATAGTTTCACTAATACACATTTTTAAATTAAATTCTTGGTCTTGTTTGCTCAGATCTTTTTCATTTAGTAAAGATTGTCTGGATAAGGTGTCAGCCACCGTTAAGTCTTTCCCCGGTGTATATTTTACCTCATAATCAAACCTCATCAATCTGAGTCGAAACCTTAACAACCTCGGACTGAGGTTGTCTAAAGGTTTGGTCTGCAGAATTTGCAGTAAAGGCTTATGGTCAGTTTCTAACTGTATGTGAATACCTACTACATAATCATGAAATTTCTCCACTGCCCAGACCAAAGCAAGACATTCCTTTTCTATCTGGGCATAATGTTTTTCAGTGTCTGAAAGAGTTCTACTAGCATAAGCCACTACACCCCTGTACCCCTTATCATCCTCCTGCATTAGTGCAGCTCCTAGCCCATAAGAACTGCTATCTGCTGAAATAGATATTTTTCCCCAAGGGTTGTAGTGTGCCAATATTGGAGCTAGCATTAATTTCTCTTTGATATGCTGAAAAGCTGTCCTTTGAGCCGGACCCCAGAAAAACATATGATCACTTTTTAGCAACATATGTAGCGGTGCCAAAATATGTGATTTATTGGGAATAAATCTACCTGCAAAATTGACCATCCCGAGAAACTGTAACAACTCTTTTTTGTTAGTAGGTGCCATAAATTCACTAATGACTTTAACTCTATTAGGATCCACTTTAATTCCATGTTCATTAATAATATGACCCAAATAACAAATTTCTCTGACATTGAACACACATTTACTTTTGTTAATAGTAATTCCTTCCCTTGTGAGCCTTGTAAGTACTTCCCTAAGTAATTTATCATGTTCTTCCCTACTAGGTGCATAAATTAGTATATCATCCATATGTATGGCAACTGGAATGTCCTTGAATAGACTTGAGAATTTCATGCTGAAATAATCAGGTGAGCAGTTCAGCCCAAATGGTAACCGGTTGTATACATATCTCCCAAAAGGTGTAATTATTGTAGTTAATAATTTGGAATCTTCATCCAACTTTATCTGATGAAACCCAGAAGTAGCGTCAATCTTAGAAAAATATTTTGCTCCTTGCAATCTAGCCAATGTATTTTCTACCTTAGGAATGGGGTAAATTGGACGTAAAATATTTCCATTTAACTTCGTATAATCCCCACATATTCTAACTTTGTCTCCTTTAACCACTACTACAATAGGTGATACAAAATCTGTAGGTTCCTCAATAGCGCTTATAATTCCAAGATTTTCCAATCTTTGCAATTCCTCTTTTACTTTAGGTAACAAAGGAATAGATACATTCCTTGGAGAAGCCTGTACAAAAGGCTTTGGGTTGTTTATTAACTTAATGTGAAATTCATCTTTAAATACTCCTAATTCATTAAATATCTTAGGGAACTCTTTTTCTACCCATACTGAACATGGTGTACAACTATCGGTTGTACTTGATGTTTCTACAGAGCAAATACTTATGAGATTAAGTGCGTCAATGGCAGGACACCCTAAAATTGGCATTTTAAGCCCTTTTATTACATAAACTTTACCTTCATAAGTGTTAGTCCTATAAATTAACTTTAAATTTACAGTACCTGCAACATTTAACCTGGTTCCATCTGGACCCTTTACTCTATCCCTACATTTCAGCAGTGGAGACTTCCCCCGTAACATCTCATGAGGTATTGCACTTACATCTGCTCCTGTATCAATTAAAAATGGAATTTCATTAAAAAATTCATCACTGCAATAAATCTTTACCTTAATTTGATACTTCCTAAGATCACCTATCATACTGACTTTATATTCTTCTTCTTCTGTTTCTACCATCCTCATACTAGCTGCTCTGGAACGACACAGTTTAGCAAAGTGGCCGGTGCGTTTGCATTTGTGACACGTTGCTCGACTGGCTGGACATTTTTCTCGTGGGTGTCGCTCCTTTCCACAAAACCAACATTTCCCTCCTGTAGCACTCTTGAGTCTATTTATTACTGTTTCATGCTCTCCAATATTTTGAATTAATTTATTCTCTTCATATTGTATTTCTGCTTGTTTGCAGAGTACCATCGCCTCTTCTAGGGTTAGTTTGCTATGTAACAGTAATCTCTCACTCGTTTTTTTGTCTTTTATACCGATAGTAATTCGATCTCTTATCAACTCTTCTTTCAATGGACCATAATCACAATGCTCAGCAAGTCTATATAGATCTGTCAAAAATTCGTCAAATTTTTCACTCTCTCCTTGAACGCGCGAATTAAATTTAAAGCGTTGGTAAATAACATTTCTCTTGGGTGCAAAAAAATCATCGAAATTCTTCAGCAACTGCTCATAGGTTAAGTTTTTATCAAACTGAAGAACGATATCCTCGGCCTTCTCCCCCATAGCGTACATCAAGCAGTTTATTTTATCGCTATCGCTGCGCTTTTCGTTACCTGTAAGACTCATGTATCTTACAAACCTTGATTTATACTTCGGCCACTCTTCCGGGATAAAAGAGTACGGCCCGGGCAATCCAATCTGAAAGCCTTTTTCCTCCATTTTCTTTTCCGGTATACTTTTCACACTGATTTTTCCTTTATCCATTCCGATTTACCGCTGCCACCATGTAATATTGTGTATATTTTATCAGTATTAAAGAAAACCACATGACATCGTGAAAACAGGCATTTACTGAATAACCTCCAAAGCAGACAGCTGTCAAACCCCCAACCCGCGCGAAACACACGTTCGGATATTTGCTTAGGGATGCTATGCTGTTCGGATACATCATACAACAGATACATTGCACGTAGTGTATAACTTTGACCGTATTCGAACGGGTATTCATACACTTTTTCGCGACTAGGGTATTGATACGCACATTAAACACTTGGTCGGGGCTACCCTCCGACAGTGTTTATTTGTTGCGACTTAATACAAATTTTATAAAAATGCTAAAGTGTTTGATCGGGGCTACACTCCGGTAATACTTTGCATTTCACTACACAAAATTTACTTGATTAGGGTACTGGTACGAACATTAAACATTTGGTCGGGGCTACCCTCCGACAGTGTTTATTTGTTGCGACTTAATACAAATTTTATAAAAATGCTAAAGTGTTTGATCGGGGCTACACTCCGGTAATACTTTGCATTTCACTACACGACATACATTTTTACTCGATTAGGGTATTGGTACGCACCTTAAACCCTTGGCCGGGGCTACCCTCCGACAGTGTTTATTTGTTGCGATACTAATATAAATAATAAAAAAATGCTACGTGTTTGACCGGGGCTACACTCCGGTAACTCGTGGTATTTTACGACATACGAGTATCGGCACTAGGCTGGGGCAACTCTCTAGCAGTGCCGTCGTCGTACGATCAGAAAAACACCCACACACGACAGCAAGAGTTCAATTACTGTAACACCTACCTACATTTTTTTTATTCCTGGTGTTACCTGCGTGCGGTGGCCGTAAAGTTTACTATATTTTATTTAAAAGTACGATGCACATGCGTTCCTACTTAATTTATTGTACCTATTCTTGTTTCTACTATTGGGAATACAAACCTAAGGCGAGACGTCGCCAAAATTGAAAGATAACACTTGTTGATGACAGGTGTGTTTACCGAATTTTAACGATTATTTACGATCATATTATGACAGCATTTAATAATTGGTCAGTAAAAAAAAAAAAAAAAAAAAAAAAATATGTAAATAAATATATTTTTATTAACTGTCGTCGTCTAATTTACAAATATGGTCTAGGGGGCGATACGTATGTGCCGATGACATCCAGTTTTACTGAGTGGCGCACACGTTCGTCGGATTGATTAGGGGGCGATACGTGTGTGCCGATGACATCCAGTTCTACTGAGTGGCCCACGCGTTCGTCGGATTGAATAGGGGGCGATACGTGTGTGCCGATGACATCCAGTTTTACTGAGTGGCTCACGCGTTCGTCGGATTGAATAGGGGGCGATACGTGTGTGCCGATGACATCCAGTTTTACTGAGTGGCTCACGCGTTCGTCGGAGTGATTACGGGGCGATACGTGTGACGATGCCATCCAGTTTATACTGAGTGGCGCACACATTCGTCGGATTGATTAAAGAATGTTATGACGTCTATATTTATACTTACCAGTCGATTCTTGAATTCAATAAAACATAACATTTAATTTTAAAGCAGCAATCCTTTTATATAATATTGTGAATACGGGCTTCGGTTACTGTTTGGTAGGACTGCCCTCATTTTAACAAATGAATGTTTTCGAGTGGTTTATGGCGACTATGATAACTTCTTTCAGCGTCTACAAGAGATGACGTCAGATAAGGAGTGCGGCACACCGCCAGGTACGCCCCCGCATCGCCGGCGGCCACATAAGAAATCTAAACGCAGGAGAAGGAGAGAAAGTACTTCGCTGTCTTCTAATGACGAGGAAACACCACGGAAGACCCGTAAGACATCGAAACGTATTTCTGCTGATGACGTCTTCAAGCTACTAAGTAAATGGAAAGGAGAAGCAAGTAAGCCATCATTAAATAATAATAATCTACACAACGTGGTCCCTGAATTTGACCCGGCCAACAGAACTCAAACCATCACAAGTTGGCTGCGTAAAGTTAACGAATGTGCCGTTATATATGGATGGGACGAAAAACAAGTCGTACATTTTTCACTACAAAAATTAAATGGGCTAGCTAAAAGATGGTTTGAGGCCTTGCCAACTGTCAATTATACCTGGGATGAATGGCAGACAAAGCTACAAAAAGCGTTCCCCAGCGAGGATAACTACGGGCGTTTGTTAGAAGAAATGTTAAATCGAATATCTAGACACGATGAGTCCCTACGCGAATATTTTTTTGATAAGTTGTGTTTGTTAAACAGATGTGATATTAAGGGGAAGAAAGCTGTTGACTGTATTGTATACGGGATTTATGATAGATCAATTAGAAATGGGGCACAGGCACTAAACTGTTCGGAACCCGAAGACTTGCTCACTTTTCTATGCTCGCAAAAACAACAACCGGTAAATTATACTAAAGGTCGGGAGCGTATCGTTCAGAAAAATAACAATATCAGTAGCACCACGCCTAACACTCGTTCGATCGATTCGCCGTTATGTTATAATTGTAATACTAGGGGTCATCCTTTTTATAAGTGTGATAAGCCCATTGTAAGATGCGTAGTATGTCGTAGAATAGGGCACAATAATAATCAATGCAAACTCGAGCCTTACGACCGTTCTAAATCTAGTTCGTCTGCACGGAACAATCTAGAGAAAAAAACACTTAAAATAGACACTGAGAATAAAGCAAACGATAAATTTTTTAAAACCGCTACAGCAAATGATCATTCCATGCAGGCGTACATAGATTTCGGTAGTGAGTGTACATTGCTCCGTAAATCGGAGGCAGAATCCTTGAATTTAGCGAAAAACTTTTTCGAAATTCCCATAATAAAAGGGTTCGGTCACTCATCCGTCGCTCCTCTGTACAAAGTCCAAGTTTCGATTGGGTTAGATGATATAGAATCTACAATAGAAGCTTTGGTGGTAGACGATGTGCACATGCAAACTGCTATGTTAATTGGACAAAACTTTACTGAGATGCCCGGCGTCACAGTCTTGAAAGATAGTCAAAGACTTACTTTTTATAAGACACCTAAGGACGACGCACTTAATAACCAGGACCAAATATTAAAGCTTCATGTCGTTGAGACTACTAGGATTAATAAAACTAGCACGGTCGCCGTATACACGGAGTCTGAGAGTAATTTCACTGGAGACGTATTCACCGAAGGGTACAGCTCTGCGGAACCCGGAAAAGAATACAGCTTATTCCAAGGTGCGTACCACCTTTCCCATGGTGAGGGCAAGGTGGTCGTCTCAAACCTGGGTCAATGTCCTTTGACCCTGGAAAAGGGAACCGTAATAGCTAGAGTGGTACCCTTTGTGGAACATAAACCCTACCAGGTACATAGAATCCAAGTAGATGCTGCTCACTTGGAACCCCTGAATAGATCAGACATAAAAACTGGACCAGATCTAAGTGCTGACCAGGTAGATATACTACATTGTCTGCTTCAGGACTATAGGGACTGTTTCGCCACAAATTTGGAGGAGATTGGCTGTGCAACAGGCGTAGAAATGAAAATTGATCTACTGGACAATAAACCTGTTATATACCGGCCGTATCGCCTGTCTCATGCCGAAAAGGAAGTTGTCCGTGAGACCATAGATGAGCTCTTGCGGAATGACATCATCCAGGAGTCTACATCCGACTATGCCAGCCCGATCATTATGGTCAGAAAGAAAACAGGAGAGCCTAGGCTGTGCGTAGATTTTAGGGCATTAAATAACAAGACTGTGAAGGATCGTTTCCCATTACCTCTCATAGAAGACCAAATAACAAACCTTAGTGGTAACATTTATTTCACAACTCTCGACTTAGCCTCCGGCTACTATCAGGTTCCAATGGCTAAGGAGAGTCAGCACCTCACAGGATTTGTGACGCCTGACGGGCATTATGAATTCAAAAGGATGCCTTTTGGTCTGGCGAATGCGCCGGCCGTCTTTCAACGGGTAATAAATAAGATCTTAGGAAATAGGCGTTTTGAATACGCACTTGCCTATCTAGACGACGTGCTTATACCCTCGAAAGACGTAAACGAAATGTTTCGAAGGCTAGAGGAGGTGCTGAAACTCTTTAGACAACACGGGCTCACTTTAAAACTGTCGAAATGTCGTTTCTTTGACTCTACCGTTAACTATTTAGGTTACGATATTTCATCGCGTGGTGTACAGCCTGGAGAGATTAAAATAATGGCAGTCAAAGAGTTTCCAAAACCCAGTAATGTTCACGAAATACGACAGTTTCTCGGGTTAACGGGTTATTTTAGGAAATTTATAAAGAGTTACGGGGAGATAGCGCGGCCATTAAATGATTTACTAAAAAAAGACTCAGTATGGCGTTGGTCAGAAATCGAGGAACAAGCTTTTTGTGATCTCAAGGCAAAGTTAATTGAAAGACCTGTGTTAGCTCTTTACGACCCTAGCCTCGAAACAGAGCTACATACTGACGCCAGCTCCCTCGGTGTGGGTGGTATTCTTATGCAATGGCAGAAGGACATCAGAGTTCTAAAGCCTGTTGCTTATTTTAGCCGCCAAACAACACCTGAAGAGAGGTACTTACACTCATATGAACTTGAGACACTGGCTGTTGTATGTTCTCTTAAGAAGTTCCGCGTCTACCTTTTGGGATTACATTTTAAAGTGTTTACTGACTGCGCCGCACTCAGAACAACGTTGACCAAACGCGACCTGATTCCAAGGATAGCCAGATGGTGGCTCCAGATTAGTGAATATACTTTTGATATTGAATATAGACCAGGCACACAAATGTCCCACGTGGACGCCTTAAGCAGGAACACCAAACTGTCGGCGGAATCAGATGACAACCCATCTGTTTCAATATACACTTTAGAACAGGAAAACTGGCTTTTATCTCTTCAATTAGCAGATCCCGACATTTGTCGCATTCATAAGATTCTTAAGCCAGAGGATGACCAAGAATGTACGGACATCCGTAAAAATTACATAGTAAAGAACCACACGGTCTATAGGAAGGTCGACAGCCGTTTGTGCTTAGTCGTCCCACGGAGTGCTAGATGGCAAATATGTCGTGCTAATCACGATGATATTGGTCATTTAGGATTTAATAAAACCTTAGAAAGAATACAACACAGTTATTGGTTCCCAAAACTAAGGAGATTCATAAAGAAATATGTAGCCGCGTGTTTGGAATGCGCGTATAATAAAGATACCGTAGCGAAACGGAAAGCTGGTCATTTACATCCAATCGAAAAGATTAGCATTCCCTTCCACACGATCCACATGGATCATCTCGGTCCTTTTGTTAGGAGTAAGGACAGCAACTCTTATATTCTGACCGTAGTAGAAGCTTTTACAAAATATGTTTTTGTAAGGGCTGTCAAGGATCTGAAAACCAAAACTACAATAAAAGCATTAGAGAGAATATTCTATGACTTTGGCGTTCCGGCAAGGATAGTGTCTGATCGGGGTACAAGCTTTACGTCCACAGCTTTTAGAACCTTTTGCGATTCACTTGGCATTAAACATGTACTAACCGCTGTCGCTTGTCCCAGGGCTAACGGGCAAGCCGAAAGGTTTAATCAAACCATTTTAAATGCGTTAGCAGCGCAAAATTTCAATGGGCATGAACGCGACTGGGACAAGCGTCTAGGCAATATTCAATGGGGCATCAATAATACTGTTAATGCCTCAACCCACAAGACGGCTACAGAAGCTTTGTTCGGTCTCAAATTACGCGATGGTCTGTTAAACAAACTGAATATTACTAATAGTACGGATGCAAATCCGGACCTACAAGAAATTAGAGAGGAAGTCAGTGCTAATATAAGTAAAGGTCAAATCAAACAAAAAGAAAGACACGATGCAAATCATGTGGAGGCTCCTTTATACAGAGTAGGTGATTTAGTTAAAATCTTGCGCAACAACTTTGAAAACAATAAACAAAGCACAAAGCTTCTGTCTAAGTTTGTGGGACCCTATAGAATTACGGAATCACTCGGTAACGACAGGTATAAGATAACTGATGTACCTGGATTCGGTAGAAAGGGCAAGCCATATACAACTGTCATTGCGTTCGACAGGATTAGACCATGGATAAATGTGAAGGCACTTGAAGTGCATGACACAGACGTTAGTAGTTCAAGTGATAGTAATATCGAGAGCGAATAATATTTTTGATAAAATCAAGAATACTTGCCTTGTCATTATATTAATAAACCGAATGTGTCGAAAACTTGGGTATGCCATTTCGTACAATAATAATAATTAATTTTATAACTATGCCTACCTAAGTTTTACTCGTTTTTCTTTGTGATTAAGGACCTATTATTATAATTTGTGATAATTAGTTAATAAGTATAAATGTATTTGTACAGTTCACAGCTCTAAATTAATAAAACAGTAATCATGAAATGAACTATAAGTAGTAGAGACTTACCGTTTTTACATGCTGTTATTGATAACTAAATAATAATTTACGAATGTCATGATTTGTTAAATACTTAAATAAATACATTATGTAATGAATAAATAATCAGTTAATATTGATTTATTGTGTATAAATAAATATGTTATGTTAATTAATGTATCTATCCTAGACAGGGCTTATTGCTGGTTTGTAGTGCGCCGGGAGGCGGCACGTTATCGGATGGCCGAATGTCATGATTTATAATTATAATGTGCACAAATCAAATAGTTTACACTGGCAACATCGATAACGTTTCGCGCGAACCCCTCCCACTGGTGGGGAGAGGGCCGCAGGCCTCGTAGGCTGAATTGCCTAAGTTATGTATGCATTCTTGTTCGAGCTGCTGGAGAAGACGGTTCCTTAAGTGAAAGTCTACCTATTTGTACCTATTGTTTGTATCAACCTAAATTTACATTGAAATTAAAATATTAAGTATTTCCTGGACGAAGTGGTTTCTTTTACAGTACCAATAAATTCTAATAATACTTTGAGCTTGCTAAAAGCATGATAGTTTTCCCATAGACCTATAGAGTCATCACCCATAGAGCAAACCGATGACCCGGTATATCAGCGTGCCACAGCAATTAATATATATACAGGAGGAAATTCATGGCTAACGCATAGACGCGTCGGCAAATATTCTACACCAACTACGCTATAACCCTTTGATATTCGGTGAAAAACCGACACCGCACGGATCTAACGTAAATATTTGGGCCATCACTCCAATAATACCTATCAAGATAAGCATAAATCTCACTTTAATGATGATATTGGTATGCATGTAGATGTAGACATAAGATGGTGGCAGGCTTCCCTTAAAGAGGGTAGTTGGAAATACCCGGGTTAAGACGTGAAATTGCATTACTCGTCAATTAATTTATTTTAAAAATAGTTATAATTGTTGATCAGTTTAAACAAGTTATTAATTTGTGACAGTATATCATAACAAACAAGTGTTACGATTTCTATGGTGCCAGTGTTTGTGGCAAAAAAGTTATTATAACGACACTAAAGTCGTAACGGTCGCCTTTGTTCGATCGAAATAAGAGGACAACGAAACAGGCGAGTATTGTTTATTTTGCTAGTTTTACTAACTTTCACGCACAGATTTAGTTAAGCCTATCTACGTACTGTAAAATATTTAGAATAGGTAATTTTATTAAGGACTTACTTCTATAATTATCGAAACAGATTGCATCTATCTTTCTACACCTACATACCTATTATACGTATTCATTCATAATTGATCCCTAAATAATTATCGATTGTTATTACTACCGGTGAGTGAGTACCTACGCGATACGTATTGCACTCGTAGGTATCCAACAGATTGCCAAGCCGCGGAAATCGAAATTTTCGAGTTTATAGATTCATAGCTACTCACCTACTATATTTACGTAGATAGTCGCTGGTGGTAACCCCACGAACCCCACGAATTTGACTGTGGACGTATTCGCCTGCGTATTGGAGTGTTGTGTTTGGTTTGCCTACCTATACACTTATTAAACATAAAACACGCAATTTTAAACTGCACAGCGTTCACATTATCTAGTGAACAACGTTTATCCACTCACTAGGTCCAGTTTACCGGCTCTCTTCGCTTGACAATTAGTGGAAGCGAAGTAGAAGACAAAAAACATTGACCTCAGACAGCACTAACACATCCTGCACAGAAATAACAATATCGCATCAATACAAGACACAAGGCACATATTTCTCTGCGGTAGGTGCATGCGTCCGCCGTTTTTGCAGATTTGCTTTAGGTACAGAGTAGGTGCTAAACAGATACCTTCCTCTTTTTTTACTCTTCATTCTAAGACCTCTCATCTAACTTTAACTTTAATTTATTATATAACGCCTGCCTTTCCCCTGTTTATCTTTCCCGCTTTGTATTTATCTTATTTTACTTTTTCCATTTTTTTATGCCATTTACGTTGTAATGTGGGTGGGTGGGTAGTTTGACATACCCAGCTGGCTAGCGTGGTACTTAGGTGTAGACCGATAAGTGATAGGTGATTAACTGATTACAGATTCCTAATGTTTGTAGGTATTACTAGTTGTTGTCAGAATATTTTAATAATAGTCACTTAATAGCAGGGGCTCGTAAATTGGATTTACCATACCTCTTAAAACTGCTTGCATAATTGCTTATAGATACATATTAAATAGGGGATTGCCCAGCTAAATTAGCAAACTGTATTGCTGTTTGTTAACTATAGTTCGTAGGTATAAGTATAAGTATTAAGTCATTGTTTGACCACATTAATATCAGTGAAATAAGTGAAATAATATAGATTATTTTTTAATGTTAAGTAAGTAGATAGTTAACAGGCTATTTTATTGTTTGTTTGCCAGTTAGTTGGTAATAACTGCTTGACTGGAGCCTTCTCCACAACAGTGGAGGGCTTTGCCATAATTATATTATATTTAGTTAAGTAGATATCTAAATTAGCAGTGTATGGTTTGTTTGCCATTTCATAGGTATAATTTAACTTATTGACTTGAGCCTCCTTCAAATCAGTGGAGCGCTTTGCCATAATATATAATATTTTGTTAAGTGGAGAACTAAATTAGCAGTTTATAGTACGTATTAGAAAGTAATTAATAGATATTTAAATATTTGTTTGGGGTTGTTTGACTATTGACAAGGTTAAATAATATAGTATATTATTTATATATTTACAAACTATAGATTAGTTGGATTAATATTAAAGATAGCTTCACGTGTTCCTTCCTAATATTCGTGTTGGAATTTCTGCTGTCCCGGTTTGTTGTCAGTTTCAGGCCGCCCAGTGCTGACGAATACCTTCAAATATGGTGAAGACACGACGCGCAGCCTGCGAGGAGATCGAATGCAAGCTGCAGCTGGCGCTGGACGAGCTGAAATGCTCCAAAACTCTCTGCGACCAGCTGTTGGAGGAACGCATAGACGCAGAACAGGAGATCCAAAGCATCATTGGCACTAACACTCAGTTAAAGAGTGAGCTTGCATCTATGCATAAGGAGTACTTGGAAGTAACCAGGGACAGAGACGAGATACGCAAAGTACTCACAGAACAGCAGACCTGTCACAGGAATTACACAAGTGCCTTGAGCAGAATCTCAGAACTGGAGCTAGCTCTGAGCGAGGCTCACAATATCATAACAAAATATGAGCAGCGACAGTCTTGCGATTCACACCAAAAATCCCAGTGTCTTTATGATGAATTAGTAGAACCAGAACATGATCACCAAGCAGTGTCTGAAAACACTTCTGACCTATGCAATTCCTGGAATGAGACCACATCAATGGCATCTTTACTTAATATAAATATAATTAAAAAATTAACGAAAAAGTTGCGAATTGATTTTGAAGATTGTAATTCTAAATTGGTACGTGCGCAACAAACTCATACCACGGAGACACACGAGATGAATAAAAAAATAAAAAAGTTGCAAGTAGACTTAAAGATAGTAAATAGAAAATATAAAATAGCACAAAACGAAATCATTACTTGGAGAGAAGCTACCTCTGAAATGGTCAAATTTTCAAATGAAAACACGGACATGATCGAACGACTGATGACTGCCAAAGAAGAGGAATGTGAGTGTGTCGCTTCGCAGCTTCAGCGCCCCGCGCCCCAGCCGCAAAACATTGTCGTCGCCCCCGAGGCGCACGCTGCGAGCACCACGGCTCCTGCGGTGAACGTCGAGCCCGCGGGCGCCGGGTGTAAGGTGTTGGCCGCCCCGGCCGTCGCGACCACCTCTGCCACCGCGGCCCACATCGTACCTGCTGTCGGCGGGCCCCCCAAAGCCTCAGCCGCCCCGGCCTTCGCGGCCACCTCTTATGCCGCCGCTGCGAGGAGAACGACGCGCTCTACAGCCCACGCGGCCTACATCCAGCCCGCGGTCGACGAGCCATTCAAGGCCGCAGACGCACCGGCTATTGCGGCCACCTCCTATGCCACCATAGCAAGGAGATCGACGCGCTCTACGGCCCCCGCGGCCCACATCCAGCCCGCGGTCGTCAGGCCCCACAAGACCCCAGCCGCCCCGGCCGTCGTGGCGACAACGAGATTGGCGGGCACTACGGACACGGCAAAGAGTTCAATACGCACCATAATATATTCCGATTCGCTTGGCAAAGGCATGGGCATATTAATAAGTAATGATGTCAATACATCTGTTTGTAATCATTGTTTGCCAAACCGATCATTTAATGAGATAATAAATGTAGCTAGTCAACAATGTAATGAAGACCGTACCAATATTATAGTAATGGTCGGAAATAGCATGGGAATAACTAGAAATGATATCGTAGAGAGTTTTCAAAAAATTCAGTCCCATAATTTTAATAAAATTACTTTGTGTGCTTTCCCATACACAAATAATGACCCTAAGTTAAATAGACGTATTCATAGACTGAATACATGTTTATATAATTTGACTCGTTATAGTAACGCATTTACATTTTTTGACATCAACAAATTTGTTGGCAATATTATTTGTACAAATGATACATTGTATCTCAAGCAAAAGGACAAAAAGTATATTACTACATTGTTAGCTTATAATATTAATTGTTATAACAATATTAGCGTAAGTAGGATTGACCAGGGCTCCTGCATGTTATCATCTAAGGACAAAGGATGCTCTTTAAACTAGATTTTAAGACAAAAGAAAAGCCCAAGAATTGTTTACGATTAATTCATCAAAATATACAAGGTTTTTCTGGCAAAGAACATGAAATAGAATTATATTTAAAGAAAACTCCTGTAGAAGTTTTATGTTTAACTGAGCACTGGCTGAGGGAATCTGACATGTCATTTAATTTATTTAACTATAATATAATTAGTTGTTTTAATCGAAAATCTATTTCCCGTGGTGGTTCATTAATTGCAGTACGGCAAAATATTAAATCGAAAGACCGGAAAGATGTTTCTGGCCTCTCAGTTGAACATAAGATTGAGTTATCCTGCGTGGAGCTAGAAAAGTGCATCATACTTTGTGTGTATAGGCCACCATACAATGAAAACTATGAGATTTTTGAAAAAACTATGGAACAAGTTTTAGAAAGACTTTGTACGTGTAAAAAAAAGGTAATCGTTTGTGGAGACTTTAATGTTAATTTACTAGAAAAAACAACGTTTAGTAAGAGAATAATAAGCTTATTTCGTAGTTTTAATCTTAATTATGTATTTTTAGAGCCGACACGATGCACAGAATCATCAGCGACTTGCATCGACAATGTATTCTGCTGTTGCGAGGTCAACGAAAAGGCTATTATAAATTTTACAAGATCTGACCATAGTGGACAATTCGTTGTTTTTGATTTTACGGAACAATGTAATATCAATGAAATAATTACAAGACCAATTACTCAAAGGAGAATTGAACACTTCAAACAAGCCTTATCGGAGACCATTGCCGGCCTTTCTCTTAATTCTCATGACCCAAACATTCTATTTTCTGATATGTTCAATTCTGTCAATAATGTTTATCAAAGTGTTTTTACGCAAAAAAGAATAAAAAGTAACTGTAAATCTAAATTTAGTGATTGGGCTACTTTAGGTATCCGCAAAAGCAGAGATAGAATGTTTGAACTATACGGTCAGCGAGCTTATTGCCATGATAAAGATTTTGTAGAATATGTCAAAAAATATTCAAAAACGTTTAAGAAAGTTTGTCTAATTGCAAAATCACAGCATTATAAGAAAATTATAAGTTCGTCTTCAAACAAGGCTAAGACTGTGTGGAATGTAATAAATAAGGTGGCAGGAAAAACAAAGCCTCGTGATACACATTATGAAATCAAAACAGAAACCGGAACTAGTACCGCAAATAAAGAAGTGGCAGAGTTGTTCCAAACATTTTTTACCGAAATACCGATTAAAACTACCTCGCTGCTAAACTCGTGCCCAATTAGTGCAGAAAACTTGTTAAAAGAAAATATAGGTGCCTGTGAAAATGGCTTTTGTTATTCCGAAGTAGACGCTAAAACTATCATTAAAGCTTTTAAAAGCATTAAGTTGAAAAATACGGAAGATATTTGGGGAATGTCAGTTAGAGTTATAAGTACTGTTGTTGATATTTTAGCACCATATTTAGCTTACATTTTTAATGCTTGCGTTGAAGTAGGTGTTTTCCCCGACCTCATGAAAATCAGTAAAGTGGTGCCATTATTCAAATCAGGTTGTAAAAATAGTTTGAATAATTTTAGACCAGTATCCATCCTGCCCGTTTTCAGTAAAATCTTTGAAAAAATCATGTTAAGTCAAATGATTGTACACTTTAACAGTAATAAATTATTTCATCAACAACAATATGGCTTCACAAAAGGCCGCAATACTACCGAAGCTGGTATTAGCCTCATTCAACAAATTTTTGGCGCTTGGGAAGAACATCATAATGCAGTAGGTGTTTTTTGCGATTTGTCTAAAGCATTTGATTGTGTAAATCATTCAACACTATTACTAAAATTAAAACATTACGGTTTTACGCATGATAGTCTTGAAATGATGAAATCATACTTAGAAGGTAGAGTTCAAAAAGTAAATGTAAATGGCGAGTTATCTGCGGGTGGGAAAGTAAGCATTGGAGTGCCACAAGGATCTATATTGGGGCCGTTTCTCTTTCTTGTATATATAAATGACCTTCCATACATGGTGCAGAATATTGCTGGTATAGTCTTGTTTGCTGACGACACTTCACTGATATTTAAAATTAATAGGAAAGATAATAATATAGACGAAGTAAACTGTGTTCTTCAGAATGTGCTTCATTGGTTTACGATTAATAACTTAGTCTTAAACTCTAAAAAAACTAAATGCGTTCATTTTTGCCTCCCTAATGTACAAAGTAATCAATGTAATGTTATATTAGATAAAACGCAACTTGAGTTGGTAGAGAAAACTACTTTCTTAGGCGTTAATATAGATTCAAAAATTCAATGGGGCCCACATATTGAATCATTGGCTAGTAGGTTAAGTTCGGCTGCATTTGCCGTGTGGCGAATAAGGAGGCTAACGGATGTGAATACAGCTAGATTAGTTTATTATAGTTATTTTCATAGTATTATGTCATACGGCATCATACTATGGGGCAAGTGTGCTGATAGTGACATCATTTTCAAACTACAAAAGCGAGCTGTAAGAGCAATATATGGATTACGTCGACGTGATTCGCTCAAAGAATTGTTTAAAGAAATTGATGTATTGACTTTCTCAAGTCAATATATATTTGATAATATTATGTATGTTAGAAAGCATATTACCCAATTTGCTAAAAATACTGATATGAGGCGTCTAGTTTCAAAACCCGCTAAAACGCTCCTGGAACTAATTTCTGTTTATATCTCAAAATGACGCTACTGCGATTTTCTTATCATACTGTTCAATCATTTCCGATCAAAATACGCTAAAAGACTACTAAACTAGCACTTATAATTCGATTTGTGTTGCAAACTCCGCTAAAACGCCTTCCGTTTCTTTCAAAACCATCTAAAAGTGAATTGACCAATGACAGTACGGTATTCTGGTCACGTGACTGCGAAATCAGTATGGCGATTTTTTCATAACGTGCTAATCGTTGCTGCGGTTTTTTATTGTTTTTGATACAAAATAATGGAAAATTTATCTCAGTTCGTGCAAAAATGTAACCCTCAAGAGGCAAGGAAGAAACCTCGTAATGAAACAGCCTGGAAACGCACGAAGGAGCGCCAAAAACGGTAAGAGAAATTTGTTATCAAACTACTTTTTATGCGGCTTCGATGGTGATATGCAAAATGAACCATCGTTGATTGTTGTTAAGTTGTTGTTACTATTAAGTGTGGTTGATCACTAGTGGGATTAGAAAAACTTCACTAGCTTAATGCCTTTAGATTTAGATGATTTAGAGTTAGATGTTTCTTTTTTGGTTTGGCCTTTTGACGAATTTAACTATGTAAGTGAAGGTATGGTTCTTTTTTTAGCTAGACCTTTTGACGAATTTAATTATCTAAGTGTAGGTATGTATATATTTTTTGTTTGGGCACATCGTAGGGCATTTTTTTTATTTCTTAAATTGTTAGTATCTACTTACAATGGACATGCCAAACGTGTGACGGAAGGGTTTACACATAGTTTTAAGTTTTAACTAGGTGTTTTATCTATTTCTTGCTAATATTTATTTATTTCAGGTACGAAGCCAAAAGTCTGCCAAAATTTCAAACATGTGCACATAACCAAAAGGCTTTTAGATGCATGGTTTTAACATGTCAAGACATAAGAAGATTTCATCGAAACTTTTACAAGTGTAGTACAAAAATATCGCAAGATTCATTTATATTAAAATACTGCAATGTTAAAACAAGCAAAAAACAAAAAAGCAACTCCAAGAGGCAGACTTCCACAAAATATCACATTATTAACATTCGAGGATTAATGATACCGGTTTGTCAAAAAACATTTCTTGATGCACTTATGATAAAAAAAGATAGAGTAAAGGGTGTTCTAGGCAGATTTTACAAAAGTGGCGGGAACCATCCCACAGAAAAAAGAGGCGGTGATCATAAAAGCCAAAGATATGAAGCAAAGAAATTGTCTGTTCAATGGTTCATTGAAAAGTTTAAAGGACAAGAAAGTCATTATTGTAGATCCAAAACACAAAGACTGTACCTACCATCCGGCCTTAACATACGCAAAATGTGGCGTATGTACAATAATGAGCGCGAGAATGATCTGAAAGTGAAGCAAGGCTTTTTTCGCAAAATATTTAACTCTAACTACAATATTGGTTTTGAAAATCCAAGAACTGATGTTTGCTCCACCTGCATTTTCTTACAAGAGGTAATAAACAATGAAACCGATCCCGCCAAAAAACTGGAAGCGATGACTCAAAAAAGAATCCACAGATTAAAATATAAAGCTTTTTATGCGATTTTGCAAGAGGAGGACAGGTCAATGAAAACTATAACCTTTGATTGTCAGAAAAATCAAGCCCTACCCAAGGTTCCAGACCAATCTGCTTATTACAGCAGACAATTTAGTTTTTACCATTTCGCAATAGTTGAAGGAAGTTCGAAGGGCAAGCTTGATAAAAAAAATATTCATTCATATTACTGGAATGAAACGGTTCACAATAAGGGAGGAAATGAAATAATAAGTGCTGTATACAATTTCTTACAGAACACGACATTTGATGAAGAAATTAAAACTCTGCGTGTGGTTTGTGATGGATGTTCAGGCCAGAACAAAAATACCGGGATGATAGCCATGTTAGGGAAGTGGTTGTATTCTGAAGCTCCTAGACATGTCAAAAAAGTTGAACTGATTTTCCCCGTGGTTGGCCATTCTTTTATCCCGCCAGATCGTGTATTTGCGAAAATAGAGAAGACTTTAAAGAAAAAAGAGGTCGTCACGTGTCCTTCAGAGTACGTGAATGTGCTGAAAGAACATGGAACAGTCATTGACCTTTCATGCATACCCGTATTAGACTGGAAAAAGAGTTACGTAACTATCATTAAACCAACAACTGCCTGGCATTTTCCATTCATGAAGTCTAAGCGTTTCTTTTTAACTCGTACTAAAACTGAAAATATTTTAGTACAAGGAGAAGTAGCATACAAATCTGAAACAAACCTTAAGAAAGTCGTTACAAAAAAGAACAAAAAAATTACGATGATTTCCCCTGAAATAATTGAGCCTAATACTATAACACCGAAGAAAGCTAAAGTCGTCGACGTCACCAAACTTCTTCAAAAACACTTTGGCACTGATTGGAGGATTTTACCTAATTTGGAATTTTACAAAAATATTGAGGAACGATTGCAAGGTTTGGATTTAAATGTGTTTGGTGATGTCCCCGAAACACTTGGTGATGACGAAGAACACCTGTGTGAACATGGTTTTGAAGAAGTTTTCAATTATGTTTAATTAAATAAAGTTTCTTTTAATTGCATTTTATAATTTCATTGTTTTTTTTATTAACCTGATAAATCCTTATTTATTATTTATTTCTTAATTCGTAGTTATTGATAGTAATTATTCATTATTTGGCAAAATTTTAATATTAGAATTTATTGTAGAACGCCATCCACGCCTTGCAATTTGCTCCTATCAAATCCCGCTAAAATACAACATGTCCGTTTCAAATTCCATCAAAACCGAATATTCGTTACAAAGTACGCCAAAATGAAAATACTTTCCGTTATAATTCAAATTATCCTTTATTTTATAGATGAAAAGAAAGCACTCTTGGTATTGCCAGATGACAATAATAATTCGTATCATTTTTTTTTTGCCTTAGGCCAAAGCTATACTGATGAGCGGTTTTTTACAAATTCTCGAAATTTTATGAAAAACGTTTTAGCGGGTTTTGAAACTAGACGCCTCATATTCATAATGTCAATTTAAGAAACAAAAATAAACTGGTAACACCGTTGTTCAGACTAAGTAAAGTAAATTCATCTTTCATGGGTAACTGTATAAGATTTTATAATCATATTCCTGAATGTATTATTAATTTGCCTGAATTACAATTTAAAGATAAGGTGAAAACAACTTTAATGAAAAAAGCCTATTATAAAATTGATGAATATATCAATGACAAAAATGTATGGTGTACTACTAGCTCTTCGAAATAGGAAGTTATTTATAAATTTACAATTTTGTTAATTGGGTGAGGATGATTTGATGTGTAATAGTCATTGAATAACAAATCTTTTTTTTAATGTGTACGGCATTGGCAGCGCATGCTCACTTAAAAGTCTGCCTGGTGGTGGCGTGGGGGTCGGGTCGTTCTCTTCCCTCAAATATGGTTGAATTGGACGATGGCTGGGCCCTGCGTCATGCTCGTGAACGGGTGCTGCCTTGGTGGACTGGCCTGCTTTTGCTGTGCCATTTTTTGTTTTTGAATTTATTTTTATTTTTAGTTATCTTGACCGATTTGTAGAGGTTCACATCATATTCCAATCAAAACAGGCTCACTCAAATTAAATTGACAAATGTATCAATGCAATGTAATCATATTTAAATGTACCTGTGGGTTTCTTGCCGTTTCTTTTTCCCACAGATGGTCATTTTCCTAACTGAAGCGGCATACTGACAGACAGACGACATTCTTTTTACTTATTTGTTCCGAGCTCAGGGGGCGACGCGGGTAGGCCGGCTGGTGCGTGCGGGTGTGAGCGCCGGCGGGCTGGCTGGGGCCGGGCGCGCGCTGCACATGATTCGCCTAGGCGGTTATGTGCGTGGCGCGTATCGGTGCCCGGTGTCTCGCCGGAGTAAGCCCTCGTACGCGCTGATCGGTCTGCATCCGTCGCCCCCTACCTGGATGAGCTCGCTTAACTTCCCTTTGTTTTCCGTTAGATTTTTGACTTTTGAAAAGAGATTAATTAACGTAATCCTAATTCAATAAATACTTTTTCATTTTCATTTTCATTTTCATTTTCAAGAAAACTAAAATGACACTTTCTGTTAAGCAATTATTAAGTTTTTTTTCTACGTAGACCGCTGTAGACTACGTGTTGGTCACCAATAATATTAAGATGCCAAAGCAATATGTTCAATTAATTTCGAAATATTGATTCGCGAATTCAACGCAGACTTAACCGGTTATAATTATATATTCGTTGTTGTTTTTTTATGCTACACAGTGACTAATCAACAGGCAGCCCACCTAACAGTAAGCAGTAACTGTCGCCTATAAAATCTTTAATTCATGCATTGCACAAAAATGGAGATGCGCAGGTACCTTTGCACTGAGAGGAATCAGATGAAATGCCTCAGGCCTGTAATTGCGATGGCTGGTACCAGAACACGACAATGCAAGCGTAATTGTTTGGCGGCAGAAATGGATAAGGCGTTGGTACTCACTCAGGCGGACTCCACAGGCTCGATAGAGTCCTAACACCTGATAAAACCTGTTGTTTGTTTTGGTATTAGCACTATATTTTCTCAATCAAATCTTTGCATGGAGCATCGGTGGCCTAGTGGTTAAGTATCCAACTCGTCAGCTAGAGGTACCGGGTTGAATCCCACTGCCACCATGTGCCAATGCCTCTTTTCTGAGTTATGTACATTTTTTTATGTCATATGGTAGGCAAACAGGCAAGCGGGCCACCTGATGGAAAGTGGTCACCACTGCCTATAGACATTAGCAAAACCAAGAGTATCGCTAATGCTTTGCCCACCTCACGTTGCTCTGGCAGCAAAAAGGCAAATGCCCTTCCACTGCCAAAGCCACGGTTCCCCAAATCCCCACCCTATGGAGCACTGGGAACCTTACACAAAACTATTTAAAAGAGTATTGTTTAGCTGCGGTATTCTGAAAGGTGAGGTACATAGTTGAATACTAACTTATGGTCTTACGGCGAAGGAAAACATCGTAATGAATTCTGCATCTCCAGGCGTCTGAATGTGTAACCATAATCCAATCTGGTCAGGTGCCTCAGTTAACAGGGTCACGGAGGGCAGATGCCTGTCGCTCTTCCGTAATTACTCAATCTACAAAATTCTGAAACATGGTCAAGGCGGACCCCGGGCCCTCGTGCACGAGAGCCAACGTGTACATGAATGCCAAGATGATGATTATAATTAATTAATATTGTACGAAATATTTAAGTGTCTACCTATCGGGCAATTTACGACCGCACTAATTCGAAGCTTGCTTAGCGCCTAAAGCCTACTTTATAATTGTTGACATTACCTCGTAATGAAGTAAAAGGAAACCATTTCACACTTACGGAACTATAAAAATATTCAAGAATTGTTGTAATTTCAGGCAATAAAACCATGAAAAGCTCGAGAAATGTTAATATGTTATAAATTTACATCTTTATTTAAATACTTCAGGCAACTGAGGCCAGAGGTATACGTGTATGTATACCTAAATACACAAATATACAACATTATACATTCGTTTACAATAGGTACTTACATAAAAATATAATTTAAAATCTACACACTTCGGACACACATTATCACTTTCTGACACTCCTTTAATTTCATATCGGCATCACCGATAATTCTAGGTCGCCCACGGAAACTCCGGTAAAGCATACCCTTGGCCTTTTTGGGACAATAATATTCCCTTATGAAGAACTCTAAATCTTCAACGATAGGTATCAACGCAACGCACAAATTGAACGTTTGTCAAAGCGTGATTCCATGAGCTGTTGTCCTTGGCTAACGGACGGTCCTCCACGTTCTTCGTTGAACAGACAAATCTGTCGAATTTTACTATCATCTATGTTCGCCGATGGGGTCACATTTCTCATACAATGGCTTTTGACGCTATTTCCTGATTGAATTTTAAAGCAAAAGCTTATCAGCTCTACAACCACGAATAATATCTCGAATTCTTTAGCCATCTATGACAGAAAACCACAATTGTTGTAGTATTGGAAACGAAGACATTAAATTGATTACATAAGTATAAAGATTTTACAAAATAACGTTTTAATATTACCTTCTCTATAAAAATAAATTATCAAAATTGCAATTCATGAAACATCTGACACAATATAAACAATGCTTTCCGTCAAATGGTAGCTAGGTGTCACTGTACTAGTCAAAGTACTAGAAAAGCGTCGCTGCTTTTGGTAACAAAATTACATTTCAAAATAGTCACACTTCGTTCCAGTTTTGGCCACCGGGTCAAATAAGTTTGTGGTAATCAAATAACACCCGGTTTCTGAAACGCTTGTCAACGCAAAAATTACGTAACAGCTTGTTAAACACTGATTAAATGCAGTTTGGGTTTCTGAAAGGGCCAATTGACGGCTTGTTAACAGCTTGTCAACGGATTGTCAAATCTCCAATTAACGGCTGATTAATGTAATTTTGGGTTTCCGGAAAGCTTTTTCTCATGTTAACTGTATGTTATCGCCTTGTTATTTTAATTGGCGAAAATCGACCAATTAACCGATTGTCAAAAGAAATTATATCCGATATTCTTGGTCTAGGTCTTGGTCCTGGCCCTGGTCCAGGTCCTAGTTTTGGTCCAAGGCAAAGTCCAGGTCTAGGGTCCAGGTTCTGGTCCAGGATCATGACCAAAACTGCAAACTTGATCACAATTTGAGCTTGAACCAGAACCAGGACCTAGACCAGTGCCAGCACATAGACCATAAACATTAGCTGGACCAGGACCTGGTTCGGGGCCGGGATATGGACCTGAACCAGGACCAGGACCTGAACCACGGACATGTCAGGGTCCAGGACCTGGACCTGAACTAGAAGCTGGTCCGGGGCCAGAGCCTGAACCTGATCCAGGACCTGGTGCGGGGCCAGGACCTGGACCTGAACCAGTACCTGGTCCGGGGCCAGTACCTAGTCCTGAACCAGGACCTGGTCCGAAGCCAGGACCTGGACCTGAACCACGAACTAGTCTGGGTCCAGGACCTGGACCTGAACCAGTACCTGGTCCGGGGCTAGTTCCTGGACCTGAACCAGGACCTGGTCCGAAGCCAGGACCTAGACATGAACCAGGACCTGACCCGGTGCCAGGACCTGGACCTGAACCACGAACCGGCCCGTGTCCAGGACTTGAACCAGGATTTAACTAATGGGATTATTGGGAGAAACTCACAGAATCGATAGCCGATGGGGCGGCTGTTGTTGAGTGGCTTTCTCTGGATGGCCTCCCAAGATATGGACGGACGACCTCTTTGAGGTCCAAGGGAGCCGATGGATGCAAGATAACAGAGTCGACCAGAGTTTCAGCCGTAGGAGGCCTGTATTCAGCAGTGGACCGGGACCCACCTAACTGCCTAAAGATGATGATGATGGGATTACTGATCCACTGGAACCCTCACGGGTTGACCCCTATAACATAAATATTGTTATATTTTCTCTTTTCTCGCTCTATATATTTTTTTTTATAATATTCGATTTTTATTTACACGAAAACTATACAATCGCTATCAGTTTCATCTAAAAGTTGAATATCCCGCCGCTATCAAAAGGCCGCTAGGGACAGAGACAAATCAATGCGTTAGACAGAAACAAAACATATATGAGTGAATGAATGTGACTGATTTTAGCAGGGGTAGCCAGACGAAAAAATTGATCTCTTGTTAATGGTCGATTAGCTAACAATAGATTGATTGGCCTTTCAAAAACCCACAGTGATTTAACAGCTTGTTAAATGTGACAGTCTGTTAGCTAATCAATGATTTGACAAGCGTTTCAGAAACCGGGTGTTAGTCTCTGGTTTGAATGAATGATTTGACTGTGACGGCACAAAACTTCTAACCAAAACAACATTTTTTTAACATTATTTTCTTTGTGGTCATGGTACCAATTTGAAAACAAGGTTAAAGTAATCTTGTTTTTAAGGCTTGTGGTCGGCCCCCTGCTCTCCTATACGGCAGCGAGACTTGGCCCCTACTAGAGCAACACAAGCAGGAGCTACGCGTCACGGAAATGAAGATGCTGCAGTGGATGTGTGGAGTTTCACGAAAGGATCGCGTTCGAAATTCCCACATTCGGGGTAGCCTTGGCGTCCGTGACATCGCAGAATAGCAACAAGAGTGCCGCCTTCGATTGTAAGGCCACGTCTTGCGCAGACCGGCAAGGTATGTGGGGAACAAGTGTCTGGCCATGCCGCCCTCGCCGGGCACGGGAAGGAGAGGCCGGCCAAAGAAGCGATGGCTTGACGTAGTCAGAACGGATATGCGTGCCAATAAGCTCACCACTAAGGATGCCGAAGACCGAACGAAGTGGGCCAAGAGTAGCAGGAAGGCGGACCCTGGGCCCTCGCGTACCGCGCGGGGGCGCAACCGGGACATAACATCAAGATGATTATGATGATGATTCCCAGACGAAGCAAGTAATTTTTAGAATATCTTCTAATGCAGTATTACTAACATACACCCGGTTTCTGAAACGCTTGTCAAATCATTGATTAGCTAACAGACTGTCACATTTAACAAGCTGTTAAATCACTGTGGGTTTCTGAAAGGCCAATCAATCTATTGTTAGCTAATCGACCATTAACAAGAGATCAATTTTTTCGTCTGGCTACCCCTGCTAAAATCAGTCACATTCATTCACTCATATATGTTTTGTTTCTGTCTAACGCATTGATTTGTCTCTGTCCCTAGCGGCCTTTTGATAGCGGCGGGATATTCAACTTTTAGATGAAACTTATAGCGATTGTATAGTTTTCTTGTAAAATCGAATATTTTCAAAAAAATATACAGAGCGAGAAAAGATAAATTATATCAATATTTATGTTATAGGGTCACGGGTTCCAGTGGATCAGTAATCGCATCATCATTATCTTTAGGCAGTTTAGGGTCCCGGTCCACTGCTGAATACAGGCCTCCCACGGCTTACACTCTGGTCGACTCTGTTATCTTGCATCCATCGGCTCCCTAGGACCTTAAAGAGGTCGTCCGTCCATCTCTTGGGAGGCCATCCAGAGAAAGCCACTCAACAACATCCGCCCCATCGGCTATCGATTCTGTGAGTTTCTCCCAATAATCCCATTAGTTAAATCCTGGTTCAAGTCCTGAACACGGGCCGGTTCGTGGTTCAGGTCCAGGTATTGGCCCCGGACGAGGTCCTGGTTCAGGTCCAGGTACTGGCCTCGGACCAGGTACTGGTTCAGGTCCAGGTCCTGGACCCAGACCAGTTCGTGGTTTAGGTCCAGGTCATGGCTTCGGACCAGGTCCTGGTTCAGGTCCAGATCCTGGACCCGGACCACTCCGTGGTTTAGGTCTAGGTCCTGGCTTCGGACCAGGTCCTGGAACCGCACCAGGTCCTGGATCAGGTTCAGGCCCTGGCCCCGGACTAGCTCCTAGTTTAGGTCCAGGTCCTGGACCCTGACATGTCCGTGGTTCAGGTCCTGGTTCTGGTTCAGGTCCATGTCCTGGACCCGAACCAGGTCCTGGTCCAGCTAATATTTATGGTCTATGTGCTGGCACTGGTCTAGGTCCTGGTTCTTGTTCAAGCTCAAATTGTGATCAAGGTTGCAGTTTTGGTCATGATCCTGGACCAGAACCTGGACCCTAGACATGGACTTTGCCTTGGACCAAAATTTGGACCTGGACCAGGGCCAGGACCAAGACCTAGACAAGAACATCGGATACAATATCTTTTGACGATCGGTTAATTGGTCGATTTTCGCCAATTAAAATAACAAGGCGATAACATACAGTTAACATGAGAAAAAGCTTTCCGGAAACCCAAAATTACATTAATCAGCCGTTAATTGGAGATTTGACAATCCGTTAACAAGCTGTTAACAAGCCGTCAATTGGCCCTTTCAGAAACCCAAACTGCATTTAATCAGTGTTTAACAAGCTGTTACGTAATTTTTGCGTAATTTTGTTTAACAAGCGTTTCAGAAACCGGGTGTTAGTGGGCTAAAACTTGAATGTGGAGTAAAAAGGAACTAATATGCCGCCGCTTTGTATAGCCGGCACTTTTAAGTGTTTTGGTCTAAAATGAAAGATATGCCATTATATATCATTGAGATTACATGATTTCATACATATGCTTCTCTCTCGTAAGTGTATCTGATCGGTATTAGGGAAAATAAATAGGCAAGTATTATAAATTAATATTCATAATAATGTTACACGACTATTTAACTGCACCACGTAGATACTACATTTCCCATCATCATACAGCCCACAATATTCCACTGCTGAACTATTGGACTGCTGCCACAAAATAGAAATCGGTACTGGGGTACTTATTGTCATCAGAGATATCTTATTTTGATTTCTGTGATGGCCAGGATAAGGTATAGCGTGACGGCCTTCCTGATCTTATTAATTTAGGATAAAATAATGACTATAATGTAAGAGTACCAACATTTATATTTAATTGGCCACTGGCTGAAATCAAACTTTACATCTGTCGCCCACCTGCACAAAACGTATGTTGATAGAGTGTGTACACCCTTATGTATTTCATGATGACAAAAATATAAAGTGCCAAGAGCATGCCCACTCCTTACACTTACACATTGAGAAAAACTTCAACAAAAATGACAATAATAATTCAAATATCAATCACTCCAGCTTTTTAGAGCAGAAATGTCAAACATTTCGACTTTGCGTCGCACACTCAGTCTTTTCCTGCAGTTTTTTCTTGTTATTTACCAATCTTTTAACACCTATCCGAGCTGGCTGCGCTCGCTCAAATATTCATTTTAACAATCACCGCAACTTTAAAGAACCATAATATTAAAAGTTTCGTGCGCGCTCCGATTGCTCATTCAATAATTTAAATTACTTTTATTGTCTTTTATTACGATCAGCATCACACATGATCACAGCACATAAGCCAAAATGTCTAAAATTTCGAGCTCGCTTCACTCATTCAGTCTATAATCACATCAGGCTTTTATAACCAAAAATGTCAAGAATTTTGAGCGCGCTCCGGTCGCTCATTCATTAATTGATCACACCAACTTTTACGACCCAAAATGTCAAAAATTTCGATCTCACTTCGCTCGCTTATTCATTGGTTTCAGAAACATTTCTTATTATTCACCAAGCTCGCTCCGGTCGCTCACTCATTAACCACCCCAGCCTTTAAGACTCAAAATGACAAATGTTTCGAGCACGCTCCGCTCGCTCACATATTCGTTGTTCTCCCCCAGGTTTTACCCCCGAAATTTCCGAGCTTGCTCCGCTCGCTCATTCATTTATTGATTATCCCACTAAAAGCCCAAACTTTTTAACTCAGGGCGCTTACTCATTTATTTAAACCTATACTGTTGACTTTTGCCTCCCCCTCAATCAAATCCTAGATCCGCGCCTGGACCGGATATACATCCAGCTTTCTGCCTAATTGTAATTAAATATATTTACTAGTTACCTTTATATACATCACCGATTACTAAAGTAAACTCAGTATTTTGTAGAATATAAAAAAAATAATACATTAAATAATCCTAATTTTACGACGGGAGTTATACCAATGCAAAGGACACACATACATTTCGACCGAGCAAAAGAGGGAACATAATAACAAAATATAAACTATCGTAATCTACTACAATCATGTTTAATCAACATTTAATGTTATGCTATGCTTTCTTAGATCTAATTATACATACATTATACATTGTGTAAACAAAGTAAAAAAATAACTTTAATCTCTTTACAAAATTCAAATGTAGTCTCTAAACTTTACTGAGCCATTGGCGCAGGCCTTGCAATACCAGTCCTCGGAAATCTCTGGCTCTTCAGTTATCCCTACGCAGAGAAAGTGATACCAGCTGTCGCAACCATCACAACCTATCATGGGCGAGCCGTTGTCTGGTCTCCCGCAGGCGGGGCACACCCAAATTTTGATTCCATACTTGTCCATGTAATAAGGTGTTGGCAGAGGTACCAAAGGTTTTTCTACGGAATCTGAAGGCTGTGGCAGTGTAGGTTCCTCAGACATTGATGCCGTTTCTTCATCGAAATGACCTTTTTTCGATAGAGGCGTCCGACGACTATTCTTTGAAAGTAAACTACCAGACTGCAGTGACGACGTCTGAGCGTCCTGTTCGCTAACATGGTTATGTTTTAAATAATGTTTTTGTTTAGGTTGTCTTATGACTACAGCAGATATCTGTGCTAATTCTGGAGAATGACAATGTTCGTGGGAAACTGTGTCCTCTTTCATAAATGGGCTTTCATCTTCAGTCTTCTTCACAACCGGTTTTATATTCAGCTTGAAAATATCTGCAGAGCTTGGTGGCATTGGTGAAATCGAGTTAGATGAGCCCAGTTTTAATGTAAGGTTGGGCACTAAACCTTCAGCTAATTTCTGCTTCTTCTTTTCATTTCTCTCTTTTTTGATGTTTTCTTTCAGTTCTTGTCTCTCTTCTTTTATTCGATTCTTCTCTGATTTATTTTTGTTCTTCTCTTTCTTATCCTTATTATTTTTTATTTTGATACCGTCTTTGTCTTTCTTGTATTTTTTATGAGACTTATGCTTTTCCTTACCAGGTACTTCAGTTTCTTGGCAAATCAGACCAACATTCCTTTGCAGCATATAACGAACGTACGCCTCACACATTATGATACCAACAAGTTGATCTGGAAAAAATGAAACACACTATAAGAAATATTGTACAAAACATGTTACTTTACAGACTAAACAAAGACTGAGGAATACCTATATATCGTATTTTTGTAAACCATGTAATAAATGTATCATTTGGAGCTTGATAGCAAATACAATCTAAATAGGTCCTGAGGTTCCAAGATGATATAGATGATGAGAATGGGCCTAAACTTACCATGGTATCACCCGAAGAACTGGTTTGCTCCGGATACCGTCGCGGACGTGGGAGTTGTTGGACTTAAGCGACACCACATCGCGTCCCCGGCTGATTTGCGCTACCTCCAGCCCGAGATACCAGTGAGCACGTAGATGCGAGGGGACTGTAGGGCTTTCGCAGTCAGGATGGGAGCGACAGGAGTTAGATTAGAACCGACAAGAATTCATACATCGAGCCAGTGTGAGGGAGGATAGATACTATACTTGGTGTGTAAATATATAAAAGATGGATGCTATAGACTGCTGTGGTTGGTTCTGCTCCGGTTATGGTGTTCTGTTGGCTCTGCAGTGGGTGTTGTTCCAGGTTGATCCTGGTCATCTTCTGCGGATTTGTTTGCAGTGCAGGAGGTTGGTAGGCTCTCTGGCTCTGATTCGGAATCCGTTTCCGGTGATTTATATACTTTATCTGCTTCCCTTTCCATCAGGGTCCTGTTTCGTGCTAATTCCTTCCAGGATTCTTTGGATCTTCTGGTATACTTGTCTATGTCCTGATCTAGCAAGTCCTCCCATGTAAAGATCGGCCGGCCGACTTTGCGTTTGTTTTCTCTGTATTCTCTGGCTGCGTGCAGTATGTGTGGTGTGTCGCATCTTATTATGTGGCCGAAATACGATAGTCTACGGACTTTGATTATTTTTGTGATGGTTTTACCATCTAAGATTCCGTTCCGTTCCAGGTACAATACTAGCCAGAAATGCTTCTGCAAGGGTGTATGTAGGTCATATCAGCGAGAACCAAGTATGGCGTCGCCATCATCAGTAGTTCCGTCGTCTGTACTTGTATTTTGAGCCACCAAGCCCAGCAGATGGCACGGTTCTCACCCAAAGAGCTGGTGTGCTCCGGATATATATATATATAAACGAAGGATATTGACTGCTGTAATTGGTCCCTCGGAGAGCTCTGCTGGTTTGATCTTCGTGATTTGTTGTCTTTTGATGTCCCGCCGTCGCACCCGTGACTTCTAATATTTTCTAATGACGTCCTGTCGCCGGCAGCGTATCCGTAATTTTCGGCTAGTGTTCTCATGTTGTCCATCGAAGTCCTGTCGCAACCCGCCTACACTATCAGCTATTCTTTAACTCTTGTCTTTCTGCTATTCTTCTTAATTTTCTTCAGATGTCCTCTTGCAAGCAGCGTACCCGTAATTTTAGGATTTTCTTTTTATGTTGTCCATCGAAGTCCTGTCGCAACCCGGCTACACTATCAGCTATTCTTCAACTCTTGTCTTTCTGCTATTCTTCTAAATTTTCCTTCGATGTCCCGTCGCAGGCAGCGTACCCGTAATTTTTGACTATTATTTTTATGTTGTCCATCAAAGTCCTGTCGCAACCCGTTGACACTATAAGCTATTATTCAACTCTTGTCTTTCTGCTATTCTTCTTAATTTTCCTTCAATGTCCTGTCATGATCTGCGTACCCGTAACCTTCAGCTATTCTTCTTTTATGTTCTACTGAAGTCCTGTCGCAAGCGGCGTACCCGTAATATTTGGCTATCCTTCTTGTGATGTCCATTGAAGTCCTGTCGCAACCTGCCTACAATATCAGCTGTTCTTCAATTCTTGTCTTTCTGCTATTCTTCTTTATGTTCCTTCGATAGCCTGTCATAAACAGCGAACTCGTGACCTTCAACCGTCCTTATTATGTCATCTCTCGAATTCTTGTCTTATCGCAGCAGAATACCCGTAACTTTTCAAGTAACGTAGTGTACCCGTACCTTTTAGCTGTTTTTCTTAATGTTGTCCCAACAAATCGCCCGTAGCATATCCGTAACATTCAGCCATTCTTTAATGTTGTCTCTCAGTCGGTGGCCTGCTCACAGCAAGGACCATAAACTTAGAGCTATTACTTTGTTCAGGTGTAATGTCGAAATCGGCCACTCAGCGGCTGTCAGCTATTCTTCTAGTGTTATTTGTCGATGTCCTATAGCCGAGAGTTTATGTTGTCTCTCGATATCCGGTCCCAGATAGCTTATCCGAAACATTCAGTTAATGTTCCCGTGTTGGTCAGTATTGCGAGTGGTAAATACGTACCTTCCGCACGTTCGTGCTTTACACTTATTGGGTCTTTAATGAAGTCATAGCAATCTAGGACTGTAAACTATTTTTTGGTGCCCGCTCTCCAATTGGAATGCAGTACCCGCTCGAGAGTGAACATGTGGTTATCTATAGATCGGTCTTATAAGAAAGTCGTCAAATAACTTCCTAACTGGACTATCACGTCTAGTTTCTTCAATATAAAGTTGGCTTTTGGGTTGTACTATGTTGAGGCCCTTGTGAGGTTAGCATTATGGTACTTATTGCAGTGGTTGTGAATGCAGTTCGAAGCTTATTCGTTTTCTGTACGAAGAAATCTATCATCGTCGAAGGATTAACTATTGGTTTTCTATGTCCGCATTTTGTTTTAATATTAATAGAAAAGCTGAGCAGAGTATGTCTTTTCCTGTTATTCGCTGCGTATGTCGCTAAGTCTGGACGCACTGCCTAGTGATAAAATATTAGGTAGGAATGTCTTCATTTGTTTGATAATCGACTGTCTTATTGACGTCTGTTTTTCGTTTGCCATGTTCAGTGCGCCAGATGTTGCAGTGGCTTTGTTCATGGAAATGGTCAGGCAATAGTTTTTTATCTCCATTCCGTTGGGAACCAGTCTACAAATGTGCGTTTATTGATTTCAAGTGCCCGGTCAGAGCTCTTTAACAATTTTTTGTCGATTTCTTTCCTGTGTTTATTGCGTTTCGCGGAAGACCCGATACTTTAGTTATGGTTATGGTGTACGGTTTTTTAAAGTTATACAATGCGTTGCAAAGTAGGTAGTAGTTTTGCTGTATTGTTGAGCGCAAGTTTTCGTACGTATTATTGTGGATTGTTACAGCTGTGGAGAAAGCTTGAAAGGCAATTAGTTAAAATATGAGTAACCTATAGCGGTATTGGACGGCTCAGGATATAATTAAAAAGGATCGATATTTGCATAGTCAGATTAATTCGTGTTACTGTTAGTTTTAGATATATGTATCCCTCTAAACGCCAATTATATTTGTCTTATAAAATCTATCTTTGTGACTAAAAGCTATAATTAACTGAAAATAAATTAAATTTGCCCAAGGTAACGTCCAGCCAGAGCAGATGTCACGCTGCTGCTAAAAGCTGGCTGGTAAAACTATGTTTAAATATGTACAACTACCAGAACATCAGCCTACCCGCCTAGTATAAAATCAGATAGCATCGCTATGGAGGCGTGTGCAGACCGGAGACGGTTCAAACTCTAAACAGGGTAGGTTGAGGTGCTGTCTTCTGTGCACCAACTAATAACAAGTGCTTAATTCTATGAATAGAGTCCCAAGATAATATAGTAATATCAAATTATTACTATGTGTACCTTAAACACCGATATCAATAGGTTGGGGCACTAGAAAAATAATAGGAACGCTCTCACCAGATATATGATGGATAGTGTAAGTAGATAGTTCCACCACGGAGCTACCTACTGGGACCACTGGGAATGTCCGTTGATTTCAGGTCAGGTCTGATCATGTAGGTACGGGACGGAACCAGATATTGCACTGTAGATGCGCGATTGTTCGATTGCTCGTGTCCATTAGAGTCCGATTCACTCATTATCACTATCACTTCTAACTCTAGGTACTACTACAACAAATTTTCTGACACAAAGTTAGGATTAGCTAAAACTTTAGATTTCACTTTAACTAATTCTATGCGAAAAAATTTAGTAAACGCAACGCATATAGTGCTCGACAAAGGGCGGGTCGTAAATTTTTTGTGTCTTTGAGGGGTTGCGCTCGGCCGCGACGGAGGCGCGGGCGCACGTGTACTCAGCATGCCGGTCCAAACAAGACTCCGGGCCTAAACTTCAATATTAGGGTCACACTAAAATTTTTTTACTAGATGGCGAAGAGATATACTCTTAGCGACTTAACTTTTTCACGGAGTTGCGATCTAAAATAAAATCAATTGTCACGTATCCGAATGATAAATATTTTAATTTGTAGTCGAAAACTAGCTAGATAAGATCGCCATAGTTGAGATCGTCAGAATAGACTATTATTGACCAACCTTGACTATTAAAAAATACTGTACGGTTAGGCAAGTGAAATAAAATCAAATATTTATAGGACATATAAATGAATAAAAATAAACTTTCATGCCACCTTCTTTGGCTTTTCTCTCCAATAGGTATGTAATAAGTTTTACTAAGACTTGTAACAAAGATTAAATATAGATTTCAATATGAACTTGAGTCAAAACCGATTACTACCAATCCAACTATTGCATGATAACAGGAAGTTACCTAACTAAATGAACATGACAACTTTGTAGATTAACTTTACTTTGCAATTATACATCTATTTACAAGAAAGTTCACATATTTTATAAAAATTTCGCGTCAAAGCATTTACACAATTATTAGATACAAATAATTTCGACAAAATAAAAATATTATTTTTCTTATTATTTATGAGTACTCACCTATTTCACAATATATTTAAACTGTTTTCAATAAACTAATACGATATTAAAAGTGACAAATTATCAGAAGTACTTACTCGTAACTTCTCTGGAACACAAACACGTCACGACGCTTCTACAGCAGATATAGTACTACCGAGGAGAAATTGGTATGCAGAACGCACGAGAGCGTTATCACTAGTCCCGCCCCTCGCTTCATCCCCGCGACCCTCTGCGGGGTGCTTCGAACAGGTATCAATTGTTAAGGATCGGTCCGAATTTTAAATATTTTAATTTCTAAGTACAACTATTTAATCTTATGATTTATTAACTTATCTGATTGAAGGGCAGAGCAGCTGAAAATATCGTTTGGTATGGTGTTAGCTAACACGACTATTGCGTACAATATATCTTTCTAAGTATAAAAATTAAGTAGATGACATATTTTATTAAAATTAATAGTTATGGCAAAATTTCTAATTTAGTTATTTGAATATCGACTTTAATTGAAATTGTGGAGTTTATTTACATTTTAAATTACAATTATTAACATTTTAAAAAGTCTTACTCTAACATCAAAAACCTTAATTCTAACTAAACTAAAGATAAAACACTTGACCCAGGTGTCCCATATTTAGAAAGGTCCCCAGAAGTCTGGCCACGTTGCCCCGCTGATTAGCGAGGCTTAAACGCTGACCCAAGAAGAGACTAGCCTGGTGATTTGTAATTTGGACCAGGCGCTTAGATAACTCCCGAAATAAGGAATGTGCGCCTGGTCCCCACGGTCCAAGAGTTTCAACGCCAAGTGGCGCAAATATGTAATCGCCACTGAAACTAGCATATAAATAAAAATAATAAAAATAAACTAGACTAGCGCGCCGCTTGGCGTTCTCAGCTGCGGCAGCACCCGTCGCAGCCTGACACGCGGACACTGGAAGATGGGACGGCGCAAGGGTATCGATGCAAGTAGCATCCCATACCAAAGGCCGTCCCAGCTTTTACGGAGTGAGTGTCATTCCGTCGGGCCTCTTACCGTCATCGCGGGCTAACCCAATCGGTTCCAGCACCGCGGGTGCACCAGCGGTGGAAAAGGCCCGGCGGATGACATCGTTTAATTCCGCGTGACGAGGAATGCGACCAGCGCTCCTGCCGCAAGACAAGCCGTGGTGGCCGAGCTGGTCTACAGGACGACCACAGCGGCATATATGAGGAGCGCTACAGGCTGCGCCAAGACGAAGGGCCGTGGCAATCCTGTCAACGTCACAATCGTGGCACGGTCGAGCAAAGTGCCGATGTTTTTAGAGGGCATTGCCTGTAGCCAGACACCCGACTCCCACTCGCCAGCTGCTAGGAGGCGAGCACGCTCTGCAGAATTGGTTGATGCGCTCAAAAGGTTGTTTCGCACCAATCTGCAGAGCGGCTCGTCCCAAATCCGCTGCGAGCAAGGATTAGCCGGAGGGTCCGAATCCGGGCAAGCTAACTGCTAGGCATTTTTGGCCTCGGTGGAGAATGCCGAATTTAGGAACAAATAAACAATATCTAATTATGACATAAGCCTGTTGATTTGGAGTAGTCCGAGTGGTACGAACCATCATTAAAATTTTGAATTTTCTTGTCAACAAATATTTGGAAGGAAACATCAATCAGATCCTGGATTCGAATCAGATTTTGGATTCGAATCAACTCGATGGTTCGAATCAAGCGCTGATTTGAATCAACATAAAATCTCATTAGAATCATGTTTTGACCGTCATGATTTGAATCATTTGAATCAAATGTGATTAGAATCCCATCTCTAATCCTCTATACAGGTACTTTGTACCGGAAAATTCTGAAATTTATGTGGTAAATAATTAAAATAAATAATAAAATTTCATATGGAAGACACCGCAGTGACACCGCTAAGGCGCCCCACCGCTGCCGCACCGCGCCGTGTGGAACGGCTACCAATCTTTTTTACTAATACATAGCAAAGCCTTATAACCGACTACCTGATCTATACCCAACACAATGAATAACAGGTACTAATATTTTCTATCAGTGACCTTTCTTATCTCCTCATTACCTAGGACCTAAACTGATAGAAATTATTTTTGTGAAATATTAGAGATTCATTCAATACCTAGTCCCTTGCTTTGTTATATTTCTTATATTTTGTTTTAACCTATGCAATATTTTCTTAACTGACAAGAAGACATTCCGAGTTATCTAGGGAGATAAATCTATAACAACGAACACAACTTCTAAGAAACAATAGTGCCTAATCTCCCATGGCGCTCAACAGGTTGATGTCAGTAAATTCTTTTGTTATAAATAGCGCAAAAGCTTAAATGCGGCCGAATGCCGCCTGCTCGCAGGTCGTTTGCCGGGCCTCCCCGAACGGGGTCCCACTCGGCAGGCTAGTACCGCGCCGAGGGCGGCAAAGAAGAGCTAGCGGGGGGCGCAAACCCAACAGACCGGGTTGTCATGCCATGGCATCACCGGCACCACACCACCACAAGCCGAGGCCCGCTCCCCCCGTGCGTGAAATGCCGGGGGAGCCAAACCAAATGACCGGACCGTTGTTACGGTCCGCGCACCCATACCACCGCCCGTGGGCATAGCCCAATAGCGGTCTCCCGCGAAGATAGATGATGCGGCCGAAGATAAGCATGCTTATCACTATCAGCCTATTCACTCTGTAACTGGTCTCATTTTTAACTTCCTTTCATTTTTATATTGTCATCCGCTTTCCTAGGTGTTTCATGGAAAACAATCAACAAAGTGTGGCCAGTGCAGAGTTGTATAGTAGGTACCCCGTTCCACTCACGGGGTGTCGTAAGACGATTCCATACGGTATAAATCATACCCTATCTTGAAACCTTATTACCCGCTTAATATAATTTTCGGACACCAATCAGAATAGAGGAATCGGTTCAGTACTTTAGGTATACAACTTAGCAGACAGATAAACTGTTAGAGACAAATTGTTGTGCTCTTAAACTTTGTATTCAATATACCTATTTAGGACAAGGAGCCGCCGGCGCGTCCGGCAATTTGCATTATTCAATGAACACACAATAAATCGCCACGGCATACGTATTATGCCATTTATGTTTTAGAACGATCGCTTAGTGTCACTTTGCTGTCTTGCAAACCAACGTTTGGTTTTAAAATTCACATTGAACCTATGCTGTGGACCCACCCAACCCATATTTAAATCAATTTTTCCATGTGAAGCTAGCGGGCTACCTATTTATAGCAATAACAACTGTAGTCTATCGAAGTCCAACGCAGCTTAGACTTCTGCGTAAACCGCGTGACCAATGTCAATCAGCATGCATGGCCATCATTGTCTCGGCGTCAATCCAGGTATCGCGCGAGAGCCAGGGGCCAGCTATCTTGAGAAGGAGAATGAGAAGTCTGCAATGCAAGGTGACGCAAAGGCAATTTATAATCCAAATGTGAAAAAAAAATAAACTCACACAGGCTTAAGAAAGAGTAACATGTGGACCTTATTATAATCCTGCGGAATACCTACATGCAAAAAAGTACGTAGTTGTAACATCATTGTCGATAATTGGACAAAACGCGTTTGCGAAACTTATTTTAGGACATATTATTATGTGGTAGAGCTCGTCTCGTCTAAAATGACGCACCCCACTACTTAGTTAGTTGATTTCGATGTGTGAGTGCAAATATTAATAACGACACTTCATCTGTGTGCGTAGGGGACGCTACGGGGCGCTTTTTTTGTAATCCGATTGCTTTCAAAATCATTAATCTAAGAGTCCCATCGGACTCTTGACATGAACCTGGTGCCAAAATTGGCAAAAAATGGCACCAGATTTATGTTTAGAGTCCCAATTGACGCTCAGATATCGATTTTAAAAGCAATCGGTGCAGTAACAAAAAAGTTCAAAATAATCCTCTGTACATATTCGCACTAGTATCGAACTAGTACGTACGTTCTAGTACTGTCCGTGTGTCAGTTTGATAGATACTTCAAAATACTAGATACGTGTTTGGACGTCGAAGCAAAACCTGGTTTTTAGAAGTACAAGGTAAAACCTGTTCCTAAAACCTATTCCAGTATATACGTCTCACCTCTAATTGTACCTAATCAGCATTATTGTTGGTTTGGTCGTGTTGTGATACATTTGAAATATTTGTTTTTGCCAATAAGGATCCAAACTTTTTACTTAAAGACAAAATTTAATTCAAACTAGCATGTCGGGGTGTTTACGTTCAGGAGTTAGTACCGGTTATTAATAATATTTTAAAAGAGTTGCTACGCAATGAAAATACGAGTAAGGATAGACCGTATGAAGTTAATAAATTAAGAGCAAATATATACCAGACTTTTATTTCAATTTTCAATACTTCCCCTTAGTCTAAGATCCGGGATTATAAAAATATACCCTAATCTGTTAAATAAGTGAAATAATTTTTTTAGGCTTATTTCAATGTGATAAATTTATAAAATCAACCTCTGCCACCGTATGTCTGCTACAATTAATAATAGTTAATTAATTAACAATTAATTAATTTATAATATTTAGAGAAGAAGACCCAAGCCCACCGCAAGTCCCGGCTCGCCGCCACTGACGCAGACGCCGCTCCTGCCACGACAGCCACGACGGAACAGCCGCAGGAAGAGCTACGTGGTGACGGTCGATCGACCTGCCCGAGCCCCACGAGCCTCCGCCCTACCGCAGCCCATCCGCGCCGCGTCGAGTACTGTGTACGTGTGGTCACAAATTTCAACTGTACAGTTCGAATTTTGTTTGCCTAGTCTATATTTGATAGGTACGATCAGTGTGTTGCAAAGACACACGCGTTGCGCGCGCGACGATAGCTTCTAGACTACCGCCCGGCCCTACCCCCACCCAAGGGTGGCGAGCCGGAATCGCATGATAGTTTTTATTTCCTTAATACGTTTTATATATAAATATATATTAATTTTTAACTTTTTTATTTATGTTTATTCTATAATAGCAATGTTATTTATAAATTCATTTTATTGTGTAGATAGTAGGTATTTATTTGATGTGGGTATTCCTTGCTCGACGGTGCAGTGTCGGTGGGATATTATGGGGCCCACTGAAAACCAGCGTTGTAGTTCGCGGCAAGCGGCCATAACATTATGCTGAGGAGGGTCCATTTGCGCTGGATGCCCACGAAAAATGCCACTGGGAAAAAAATGTCATTGTCTCCGTGTTTTATGTACTTTTTTTGTGTTAAATGTCGTGGCGTCCTTTGTAATTAATATTTTCTTTCTTTCTTTCTTGCTATCCGCGCCGCGACGACACCTATAAGCGTCGAGGATGCAGCCTACTCGCCTCGTGACGCCGGCCTCTGTTGTCAACACGAAGCCTGCTGCGACGCCTGCAGCCACCACCAACCTGTCTCAAGCCGCCCTGTTCACCAGAGTAGCGTCGACTATCCGTCAGCGGAATTCAATCCAATGATGAACTCGACGCACTACACAGGCAGTCCGCCGTAGCTACGCCGAACTGGTGGCAACCCCGCTCCCCGCGCGCCGAGCTACACCCCCGCTGACGCCCACGCCCATGCCCGCGCCTGAGATGACCCAGAGAACTGGTGGCAACCCCGCTCCCCGCGCGCAGAGCTACACCCCCGCTGACGCCCACGCCCACGCCCGCGCCTGAGAAGACCCAGAGAAGCGCATACCTATCGTCGTAGAGAGTTTACCGAGGTGGACCTTGTGCATATCAAGATGCGACTCGGATTCACCCCGCACGCAAGGGCTTTCAAGTCCGGCGTGCGGTTCCTACCGCGTGGAGCAGACGAGTTTCGCGCGGTACAAAACTACCTCATCGAAGCCCGTCGAGCCGACCCTGGTGTGCAGTTCGTCTGCTACACTCCAGGGAACAAACTGCCCACCAAGGTAGCCATCAGAGGACTCCCGGCCGGCATTCCCGCTCAAGAACTAGCTGAAGACCTGCGCCAATATGGTTTCGAAATTATCCATAGCCGCAACATCCCGGCGAAGAAAGGCCGAGCAGTTTGCCTGATCTTCGCCCAGTTCAAACACCTCAACCTGGAACAACTAGGAAGCCCCTACTCCGTGACGGAGCTCCTGTGCTTGCCCGGCGTCACGATCGAAGCGTGGCGCGGGTGCCAGGGGCCCTCACAATGCCACCAATTCCAGGGATTCGGGCACTCGTCGAGCTGTGGGCTCGAGCACGCCGCCTCCGACTGCCCGAGGCCCCGCGAAGAGCCGCCGACCTGCGCGAACTGTGGAGTAGAGCACACGGCGAACGATCGCCGCTGCCCCTGCCTGCGCCGCGAGGCCGGCGAGGCAAGCCGACGCCGCCGCCGCTCTCCGGATGGGTAGTAGCGACGCCTCCCCGGCAGCCCCCCGCTACCCTCGCAATAACCTCGTGCGACCAACACCAACCTGCAGCCGCCAGCGAACGCGGCCCCGACCCGTCCCCACGAGAGCGACGCTCCGCCGAGGAGGGAAAAACCGACGACGCGGCATCCTAACGCCCGCAGCGACCGCTCGCAACGCCAAAAAGCGTGCGAGCGACTGACGGCCTGCCGCTACTACGTATCGTGCCACTAGCCGTGCCTCGCGCGCGGCCGGCCGAAGCCCCTCCGCACTGTCTCAGCGCGGTGAACCGAATCGGAATTCGGCTAGGCCCGCCACGGATGCTCCAAAGAAAGCCGTAGGGCGCGACTGCGCCGCAACGCCCGCGCGTGGAAAAGCCAGCCCACCACCGAGAAGACCACCGACCGAAGCGTGTGCCCGCTGTGAACGCACCGCTTCCGACATCCACCGCGTCACCGCCGCCCTCAGGCAGATCTTCGTGTGGCTGCGCTCCGCACTCGACAGAGGAGTGGATGCGAGGCCTATCCTGGAACAAGGCATAGAGACCCTAGAGTGAGCCGAAATGGCACCTCGCCCACTGACCGGCCAGGTCGTACTCTGGCTGAGATGAAGCCCGGACACGAGAAATATCTTACAGGCCCGCAGATCCCCTCCCAGCCTAAAGGGAGACGAAGACCCGTGTAGATAGTGGCGCCCTCAATTTTTTCACGACTTTCTTGCCAGACTATATTAAGGTTATAATAATTGACGACTAGGTTCACCATTAATTCATGATGGAATGAAACACGAGAAAACTTGATCCATTTTATTTATTCGTATGGCAAAAATACAATACCTATACGAGAAATACATTCATCCATTTAGAATGATAAACTTTTAAAGCGTACTCCACATGTCCGCCGAATCTTTCGGCGAAACTTTTGCCGGGACTTTGGTCGACTCTCTACATTCTCGCCTATTAGGGATGTGGTGGGTGTCAAAACGCGTCGACATTATATCGATTCATCGGTGTAATATCGCTAATCTGCTGTAAACAGGGTCACATAGGTGATGGCTGCTCTACTGGTATTACTTGATTTACTAATATACTGGATCATGGTCAAGTGTACCCCGAACCTTTTACGAGAAAAAGCGCTAGGAATATTAATATAAAATCGATCGAATCGAGACGACAACAAACTACCTCTACTCAGTCTGAAATAGACGAGACATGCCAAACATGCACGAGACTACACGAATATAGGCGAATACTCCGTCTACATTCTCGTGATCCCGCGGAATGACGAACATGTGGAGTATGCTTTAAGCGCACTTCACATGTGGACAGTCTAATAAAATCTACGTGCATATGTTATATATACAGCGACAGCGTATTTTGAATTGATTCGCCGACACTTTTGCCGGGACTTTGGTAGACCCTCTATATTCTCGCCTATTATGGATGTGGTAGGTGTCTAATATAATAATAATAATAATTTTATTTATTCGAAAAAAATTAATCAAAAATTACAAGTTAATTAAAAATTACAACATACCTACTTATTGTAAATGGGTACAAATAAAATAAAGGCTACATATTTACAACTCTTGCACAAATAATAATAGGTACTTAATTTTAGTTATTGATAGTTTGGACACCTAAACTAAGTAAATGATTTACTTGTATCTTAGGCATCCAGGTTAGTAGGTCTTAATATATAGGTTAATTCTTACATGTGTTTTGTGAAACAATAAAGCGTTTAAATTGTATGTATAGGGTACAGTAGGATGAGTTTGAAGTACTAAAACTTACGCCTTAATGCGTCGATATTATATCGATTCATCGGTGTAACATCGCTAATCTGGTACCTTCTGCTGTAAACAGGGTTGCAGAGGTGATGGCAGCTGCTGTCTATTACCTATTACTATTACTGTCATTACCTGATCTACTAGTATCCTGGATCATGGTCAAGTGTATCCCGAACCTATTAGAGGCTATTCACACTGGATCGCAGCACCGTCCGGTTGTGTGTGACGTGCGTTAGTGCGTGACACAAAGTTCTTTGTGCTGTCATCAGTTTGTATGGAAATCACGCATAGACGAACACAATGAAAATGCTGAAAACGCATCTACGAGCTTTCGTGCGAATCCGTCGTTTTTCATTTATTTTTTTCTATGATACATTTGACACGAGTGCTCTATAGTCAGTATTGCCATGGAGGTCTACTGTAATATGTAATGAATTAATAAACAAACACTAAACTTAGGCGACTCTTAATTTGGCCCCTTAAAATAATCCTAAGAATTAAAGAATCACAAAATCGTTATCATAAAGTTAAGATCGAATTTAGTTTTCACTTAAGGTTGGTGTTGGTGCAATGCTTTTTCTTGTTATAAATATATCCTTAATCAACTTAGGCCGGGCACAGACCTACAGAACAGGGCTGGGCGCAACCGGTCTCATCGGCGCACATATACCGGGCCGGGCATTCTTAAAATATCCATTCAGTCGTTATCAAGTGCTTGCCGGGAAAGGTCGACGGGTATAAATGGACGACGACAAATTAATGTGAATCGCCTTACTGCTGGGCGCGAAAAAATAATAGAAAAAGGAAAGAAGGTAGAAATTATAGCACTCGTCGAGATCTACGTTTCGTATGAGAGCCGGTTAATTGAAACTGTTATCCAAATATAGATCTCGATGAGTACTATTATTTCTCTTTAGAAACTAGCGTTCTAGAACGAATTGTTTCCGAGTAGCAGGATAGTAACCTTGGGCAGGACCCTGACCAACCCCTAGGGTAAACAGAGTCAAGCCCGGGTCAAATTCATGTATTCATGAAGACTGACAGCAGTAGACTGATACTGCCTACCTGCATTCTTTTCTCCTCATCCAATATTCCAACTTCACATAAACATATCTATTTACCTCTTGCTATGCAAGGTCTTAAGATCACGGTTGTGAAAATCTTTGTTTACATTTAAACCAACATGGGAATTTTGCACTGCCAAAATAATGGACTCAGGGTCAACAGTAAAGTTACTATACCTTTCCCTGATATACCAATCTCTTTGATGATAACAGATCCGCGAATCGGTCCGGATTGCTTCCGGCTGCTATGAGCAGTTTTCCAATAGGTATCTGAAGCATTCCTAACCACTCACTAGATGGCGCCCCGACAATTTTGGTTATTGATAATCGCTTGAAATAGGTTCTTAGCAAACAGGATATAAACACTGGGTACGCTGTATTGGATAATATTGTATTTGTCAATAGTTTTCAACAATTTTAGAGGTTGTAATAATAACGGAACATAGTGCCAACTTCTATAAATATTTCTTTTTACATTTCGTTCAACCTTTAACAGTTATGTTTATATTAATAAACATTTTATTTTTAAGTTTAGTATTAGTTGGCAGCATGAAATCACTGCCACCATCATACAGATTCAAAAATGATTACCAAAATTGTAGGAGCGCCATCTATTGATGCTTTTTGTAATCGACTATCAATACCTACTGGAAAACTCCACATTGCTACTGCTCTTACGACTACTACCCTACATTTAGTCACTGACCTCTAATAATACAAGCCTTACCAGCGGGCCTATTGGCTAACACAGTTGACAACTGTATTTGACACTAGATAATTCTACACCACGTCATCTACGTTGATAACTGGCAATTGCGTCTACCAAATTAGAGTAGTGTCAGATTTTTTTTTGTCAAATTCAGTTGTCCACTGAGATAGCCGATAGGCCCTCTGAGCTAAGTGCTATAAGCACGAACGAACTTATCTGTCCCGGTGACGGCGTCGCTGTTGTTACCATTGACACCCTAGCATTGACATGTAATTTCAAGATACAAAAAAAAAAATTTAATCTAGGTTGGGCCACCTGGGGCCTTACCATGAACTCTTATAGCAGGACCTAAACAGAACTGCCCTGCTTAGAACGAGACAGCGCTATACGTGCCACATAAGCTTGTCTCGTTCAAACCGAAAGCAATTCTGTTTAGGTTCTGCTATAAGAGTTCATAGTAAACCCTCAGAGGGCCTATCGGCTATCTCAGTGGAGAACTGAATTTGACATAAAAAAATCGGACACTACTCTAATTTGATAGACGCTATTGGCAGTTTTCAACGTAGATGACGTGGTGTAGAATTATCTAGTGTCAAATACCAACTGTATTTGACACTAGATAATTCAACTGAGTTAGCCAATAGCCCCGCTGGTCAGATCACCTGTTTGTGGCATCAGCCTATTGATGGTAGGTATTCACCTATTTTCAACGCTAGTTAGTGCGTGGCATCTTTGTTTCTTTGTTTATTACGATATTTTGTTATTTGATCTTCCCTGTGCCGCTGCTGTGAAGTAAAATCTCCAAGATTGTCAGATACCTGTTCTAAAAATTTAATTTGATTTTCGCCAAAATAATGCAATTGTGTGAAACGTTGTGATGTTATGATTGTACAATTTAGACAATTTTCAATTTTGATAGTTTAAAAAACAATATAAAAAATTTCATACATTTCCAAATTTCGCCAGAATGACGAATAAAGCGCCCAATCTTGTAACACTGGAGTTATCTATGGAACACACAGCTCTGGAGTTGTCTATGGAAACGGATGGTGATGCGAATTCGCAGCCACTCGCGTGGCTTCGTTAATGAATCTATTCGATTATCGATTATCATTCTCATAGAACTTGGAATCGATAGTTGCATGGTTATTCAGTATGTGTTATACAAAATAAACTATTTATTTTCTTTTGAATTAATATATTATTAATACGTCATTAAAAACCCTTCCACAACGTCGATTTCGACACGTGCGTGTTTTTATTCGGTCAGTCAACCTATACGAATACGGGCGAGTCGAAATCGTTGTTGTAAAAGATCTCTTAGGGTGAAATCCAAACAAGGAATAAGAGTTATAGCTGCAAAAAATAATTTAAGATAAAAAAGATAAGCTCGCTTTGCTTTGTGTTTCCTTTTGTACGGTACTATGTTGTTGCAATAAAGAAATTACATACATACATACATACATACACAATTTTGACAGCTCCCTAATTCTTAGTCCTTGGCGCACGCCTATGGAGTGTCGTGTTTTATTTCGGTAAAATGTACTACGGCTAATATCGTACTTCATAGACAGTTACCGCCCATTTAGTGTAGTGCCACGAACAACGAATAACAACAGACTATCGAAAATGAGATTGCAAAGGGGAGTTTTCCAGTAGGTATTGATAGTTGGTTTCAAAAATCATCAATAGATGGCGCTCCTACAATTTTGGTAATCTTTTTATAATCTGTATGATGGTTGCAGTGATTTCATGCAGCCAACTAATACAAAACTTAAAAATAAAATGTTTATTAATATAAACATAACTGTTAAAGGTTGAACGAAGTGTAAAAAGAAATATTTATGGAAGTTGGCACGATGTTCTATTATTATTACAACCTCTAAAATGGTTGGAAACTATTGACAAATACAATATTATTCAATCCAACGTACCCTGTGTTTATATCCTGTTTGCTAAGAACCTATTTCAAGCGATTATTAATTATCAAAATTGCCGGGGCGCCATCTAGTGAGTGGTTAGGAATTCTTGAGATACCTATTGGAAAACTGCTCATATTATCCAGTGAACACCTATATTTGACAAAGTATAATTATGATTAAACCGATGTCTCATTTGTTGGTCAAATTATGGTCATTAACTAGAGTGCTAATATCTCTATCGGCTCGGCTTTTCAGCACAGTACGCATTCCAGTTGTTCTACTATTCCGATGGTATAAATATAACCATGGACCAATAAGTAGTATTGCGCAGCCATATCCTTAATTTACCAAATAATTTTGAGTTTAAACTTGCTCTATAGTTTTAAATTGTTATGATGATGATAACCAAATGATAATACTCAATCCTATACAATACTATTATTTTACCACAACACAATTTACACAAAAAAAAGTTAATCTTAGGTACCATAGATTGTGTGCGTACAACATTTTTCTATGTTTACAACACTAAGTGGAAGAGCATTGACAACTGAAAATGCAATCATGGCGCACGAAGTACTGTGTATTTAGATCGCTGTGTGTCATTTGCGTAAATGCTACTTATAACTGCGTTATTATTGAATCAAATGTTTTGAAAAATCACCTTTGCAAGCATAAGATTGTATTAAAGCTTACATATGTCTTTTAAACGTGAAGTTTAGGCCCATTCTCATCATCCATACCATCTTGGTACCTCAGGACACTAGCAGGTAGTCAACTTATTGGCGATATTATGTACTTATTTCATTTGTATTTGCTATCAAGCTCCAAATGATACATTTATTACATGGTATATAAAAATACGATCTATGTTCCTCAGTCTTTGTTTTGTCTGTAAAGTAACATGTTTTGTACAATATTTCTCATAGTGTGTTTCATTTGTTCCAGATAAACTTGTTGGTGTCATAATGTCTGAGCAGTACGCCCGTGATATCCTGCGAAGGAATGTCGCTCTGATTTGCCAGACCATTGGATGGAATGCCATAAACTCAACACCATTGGACATAATGGTCCATGTTTTGGAAAAATATATTTTGACTCTGGGAACCCAAACAGGCAGATATGCTGAACAATTCAATAGAACTGAACCAAATCTACATGATTTGGGGTTAGTGTTTCGTGATATGAATATCCAGTTACCGGAATTAGCCGAATACACTCGCTCTGTACCACCTATACCGCAACCTCTCTGTGCACCAATTTTTCCAAAGCCAAAAGATTGTAACCTGAACTTTTTGAAACCTGGTAGTCATGAAGTTGTTACCAGGCCAATGCATGTGCATGAGCACCTGCCACCTATGTATCCTGAGAAGGAACAAGACACACCTTTGGTAGCAGGCACTATTGAAATCTGTCAAACAAGCACTGATCATGTGGATAATAGTACTGCAACATGTACAAGTCCTGAAATATCTGGAGCAGATAGTGCAGATAAGCCAAAGGATCCTTTTAAAAGACCTTACGATTTAACGACTAACTTACAAGATGTTAAACGACCGAGATTAAGATTAGATGATGAAGAGAGGACAAGAGAAATCAGTAGTGTCATGATGACCATGTCTGGATTCCTATCACCTGCTAGAGAAGGCAAGTTACCTGAAGCGAGGCCACCAATGGTTATGTCAGAGAAGCATGATAAACATAAATCTAATTCACACCATTCCAGTGCTTCAAAAGTACCAACATTAGAGAAAAGAAGTGATAAGAAATCTAAGAAGAACAAAACATTAAATGGCAAAGTAATGAAGAGCAAAAAGAAAGATAAGAGTCATAAGAGTGTTGGTAGTAAACACAAAGATAGTAAATTAAGCAAAGCAGTAGCAAATACACCTGGACACTTGAGCAAGTCCAAAGAAGGGCACAACCTGTATAATCAATTGCCAATGCCATTGCCAAAGGCATCAACAACTCAAAAAACTAGTATGCCACCTCCACCGGCCCCTATTGATATAGCGAGACCTGCTATTAAACAAGAGCCTCTAGATATCCAACAGCCACATACCTCGGCAACAACTTCTAAGAATTTGGTACCAACTGAGTCAGAAATTCCTGTACCAAGAAAAATTCCTATCTCAAAGTCACCACTTGTACCAAACCCTGTTCCACGAAATAAACACCAACTTGCGACAGTCACACAAATGTCTGAAATAAAAATCAAGAAGGAAGTCATTGATGAGGAAGAAAAACTGGCTTCTCAACCAGACAGATCAAAAGTAAGTATATTTAAGAAGATATCGAACAAATCAAAAGATGATAAATCCGCTACCGATGCATTCTCTGAAAAACCACAGTCTACAGTAGGGTTAAATAAAGTGCAAGATCACACAATCGATAATATACCTGTGACAACAAATGATAATGTGAGAATGAAACCTGAAGAAACACCTGCAAACAACAACAATTGTAAGGTGTTAGATATGTCAAAAGAAATAGATCTACGAGCTCATGAAGTAATTAATATTGATGATGATTCTTTGGAAACATTTAAGAACAAAACAAATTTATCATCAAATGTCTCCGTTAACAAATCCTTGCAACTACCATATCCCAAAGATGTAGCTGGGGTAATTCCAAAAACTAAAAAGGAAAAGAGACATAAAGAAAAGAAAGAAAAGGCTGCAAAATTGGGGGGAATGGCTAAGAAAAATAAACCAGATCTTTTTGATATGCATCAAATGCCAATTCCTAAAATGAGCAGTAAATCTTCAAAATCAAGTAAGCCAAAGAATGAATCTAAAATGTTACAAATGCCTCCAGGATTCCCCTTCTTTCCTGCAATGCCTGCTAGTAATAGAAACATGATGCCGGGTCCAGGCCTAATCCCAAATCCAGGACTTATGATGCCAGGAACTGACATTTTAGCTGGATTAACTAACAATCCGGCTTTGAGAGGATTATCAGGTTCAACAAACTTATTACCCAGTCCCTTTGCCTTGAGTGCTAGTGGACCTGGTTTAATACCAGCACATAATATCTTACCTGGATCTGGACTTACGAACCCGTTAATGCAAATGGGCAATTATCCAAATACCTCACGTTCATCGTCAATTAAAATACCTCCTTTATTAAGACGGCCAAGCTTGGAAGTGATACCTGTCGAAAATGATCTTGAAATAACCCAAAAGACAATGAATCGTGAAAAAGATCGTAGCCATAAGGGTAAATCGCCAACCATTCCAAATATTTTACAGAAGCACAAGTCTAAATACAAAGATCATAAATCAAACTTACTAAAAATGCCACCAGTCCAACCAGATATAACAATAGAGCTTAATCCTCCTAAAATGGATCTAACAAGACAAGAACCAAGTAAAGAGCCTCTAGTACCCGCTCAGCCTCCTGTTCCTGAGTCAACTCCTCAGCCCAAACCTGTGGCACCTCCTGGGCCCACTAAACCTCCGGCCGATATTCCACAAGAAACTGAAGTTACTGTTAAGAAAAAGGATAAGTCTCATAAAAAGGACAAGAAAGATAAAGATGGTATCAAAATAAAAAAGAAGAAGGATAAGAAAGATAAGAACAAAGATAAATCAGAGAAGAAACGAATAAAAGAAGAGAGACAAGAACTGAAACAAAAGATCAAAAAAGAGAAAAAAGAAAAGAAGAAGCAGAAATTAGCCGAAGGTTTAGTGCCCAAACTTACATTGAAACTGGGCTCATCTAACTCGAATTCACCAATGCCACCAAGCTCTCCAGACGTTTTCAAGCTGAATATAAAACCGGTTGTGAAGAAGACTGAAGATGAAAGCCCTTCCATTAAAGAGGAAACAGTTACCCGCGAACATAGTCGTTCTCCAGAATTAGCACAAATATCTGCTTTAGTCACAAGACCACCTAAACAAAAACATTCTTCAAAACATAACCATGTTAGTGAACCAGAGGCTCAGACGTCGTCACCGCCGTCTAGTAGTTCACCTTCGAGAAAAAATCGTCCCCCTTCAAGTCAATCTAAGTACAAGAGGATATTGTTTAAGCCACTGTCGAAAAAAGGTCATTTCGATGAAGAAACGGCATCAATGTCTGAGGAACCTACGCCGCCACAGCCATCAGATTCCGTAGAAAAACCTTTGGGACCTCTGCCAACACCTTATTATGTGGACGAGCATGGAAACAAAATTTGGGTATGTCCCGCCTGCGGGAGACCGGACAACGGCTCGCCCATGATAGGTTGTGATGGTTGCGACGGCTGGTACCACTGGGTGTGCGTGGGGATAACTGAGGAGCCAGGAGCTACCGAGGACTGGTTCTGCAAGGCCTGCGTCGCCAAGCGCACAGCGATGTTTCTTGCGGGAGTCCCTTCAGGCAAGAAGAGGGGCAGGAAGCCTAAAACAGAAAAGGTCAGAGACTGTAATTGAGTTTTGTAAAGAGATTAAAGTTCTTTTTTAACTTTGTTCAGGACAAAGTGATGGAAAATTATGAATGAATTATCATGTCATTTTAAAATAATTTGTTTGTATAATTAGATGTAAGTATAACATTAAATGTTGATTAAACATGATTGTAGTAGATTACGATAGTTTATATTTTGTTATTTGGTTCCCTCTTTTGCTCGGTCAAAATGTACGCGAGTTCTTTGCATTGGTATAACTCCCGTCGTAAAATTAGGATTACTTTATGTAAGATTTTTTTATATTGTACAAAAAACTGAGTTTACTTTAGAAATCGGTGATGTATAAAGGTAACTTAGTAAATATATTTAATTATAATTAGGCAGAAAGCTGGATGTATATCCGGTCACTATTTGAGTAAGTTCTTATAATTATTGTAATTTTTGTTGATGTTGTTCTCAATGTGTAAGTGTAAGGAGTGGGCATGGTCTTGGCACTTGATATTTTTGTCATCATGAAATACATACGGGTGCACCCACTCCATCAACATGCGTTTTGTGGAGGTGGGCGACAGATGTAAAGTTTGATTTCAGCCAGTGGCCAATTAAATATAAATGTTGGTACTCTTACATTGTAGTCATTATTTAATCCTAAAGCCTAAAGATTAGCTAAGATTAGGTCGACCGCCATGCTATAACCTTATTCTGGCCGTCACAGAAATCAAAATAAGATATCTCTAATAGCAATAGGTACCCAAGCACCAATTTTTATTTTGGGGCTAATAATTCCAGCAGTGGATTGTGGGCTGTGTGATGTGATGATCTACGTGGTGCAGTTGAATAGTCGTAACATTATTATGAATATTAATTTATAATACTTGCCTATTTATTTTCCCTAATACCGATCAGACACACTTACGAGAGAGAAGCATATGTATGAAATCATGTAATCTCAATTATATATAATGGCATATCATTCATTTTAGACCAAAACACTGAAAGTGCCGGCTATACAAAGCGGCGGCATATTAGTTCCTTTTTACTCCACATTCAAGTTTTAACCCACTACGAAAAAAGTGGGGTGGTAAGTTGCAGTTTGCATCTTTGGCTCAGTGCATGAGCATACTTACGAGTATTATTCGCATACCCGAACGGATGGACAAATTTTGATGCGGTTTTCTATTAAAATTGTTCCATTAAAATCGGTTCTGTAGTTTAGAAAATAATAAGTTAACTTGGTCGAAGGTTTTCTGTCGGTTCTATCGTCACGTTCAATTGTTTTGGCTTCGAAATAATGAAACCAAAGGAAACAGTGTATTTCTATTGCTATACTTTCATATAAAAACTATCTACTAAACATATTTTGATGCAACTACAGTGTAGCATATAAGTGCTTACAGCAGAATAATAGCTACATATCTACTTCGGACCTGCCTACAGTTTATCACGAAATTCAATATTAATTATCAGGGACACGCTGCCAAGCTGAGGGCGGTACCGAGTACCTACCTATCTAAACTTACTTCATTATACAAATATACAGTCTCCTCCAAATAGGTACCTACGCTGTGAATACTGCGATACACAACTAAATAATAATATATAGGAAACAATTACAACAACATTAGACTCATGAGAGTTAAATATCTAATAGGTCAAATTAGCTTATTACACGAAAAAATGAAAAAAAAATTGAATATTCCGTCAGAGGTGCCAATCCTATAAGCGGGTGCCACAAAACTATATTTAACCGACTTAAAAAAGGAGGAGGTGGTTTTCCATTCGTAGGAATCTTTTATTTTTTATGTACGTTCTCCGATTACCGACCGATGTAGAATTTTTTTATTTTATTTTTAAGGGTATACTTCTCAGGCCCAATGGTCATCAGGTCAGGATCTGATGATGGGATCCTGGAGACATCGAGAGTAACCCTCAAAAATTGTAGGCACGTATGGAGTGTTTGTTACGTTACCCCATCTTACTCAGGTATTCGCTTTAGGGAACTAGGGATAACATGATGCTTAAAAGGATAACATAACTATTACTTAAAATATTGAAATAAAAAATAAAACCGACTTGAAATCACAAAAAGTAAAAAATAAGCTTATTATCACTATTTCTGAAATTATGATATCTAATTTACTCGTATTGTATGATATAAAGCTCATTATTTTATTTTTTGTAATTTGAAGCCTATTTTGTTAATTAAAAAAAAACATTTTGACCCATTATCAATTTACTTACATAAAATAGATGGATCCGAAACGGCTGAATCGATTATGATGAAAATTTCCAATAAACTTTTGTATCCGTTGGAAGCCAGGGCGTGTGGCTTAGTGTGTCTATATAGTTCCAGTAAACTACATATAGCCTATAGCTTCGCCCCCATAAATCCCTAGCCGTCTTTCAGCACAGTACGTAATATTGAAATATAGCGATTAGGTAATATACTTACTAGGTAGATAGCTACTTACCCACATTTTACTGGACAGTTATACCTACCTCAGTAGACGGTAATATATTACAATTTAACATGAAGTATGACGGTATCTGCAAATATTCTGGTCATAATTTTAACAGTCAGAACTGTTTCTTTCAACTTTTAGTTAATTAAGTATATTCGCATTGAGTAAACTTACACAAGTTCATCAAATCAGTGACACTTTACGCAAAAATTTGGTGGAACTGATTCGGCATCGATAAAAATGATTAACATTTTACGAATAAAACAACAACAACAAAACCGTAATTCAAATGTAGTGAAAACGTGTGACCTGAATCTGCACCGCAGACCAACGTCTTTCCCGGGAACAAGTGAAATTCAAGCTGAAGTTCCACAAGAAATTGAAATCACTACAAAGAAAAAGAAACATAAAAAGAAATCAAAGGATGTTAGCGAAGATGTAAAAAGACGTTCGAAACATAAATTGAAGAAAAAATCGAAGAACGAATCAGAACCGAAACAAGAAGTAAAACGGGAAAATATAGAGAAGAAAGAACGAAATTCGCCAAAGGGCAAAAGTATACTGCCCAAGCTTATATTAAAACGATCCTCATCAAACAATTACACAGTTATAACACAACACGACAAACTCGATAGAGGCGTGGTAGTGGAGATAAGCGATGCCGAATCCACAACTACTGGCCTGGAGTCTGTTTCCAGCAAATACAGTAGTTCGTTAGAGTATGCACAAGATTTGAACAACATACCTTCAAAACGAAGATATTCAAATTATGACTCTCTTGATGAGTCAGACTTTCAGTTATCGGAATCGGAACCAACCAGTTCCTCCGAGAGGAAAGGTCACTCAAACAAGAGGAAGAAGAAGAGGAAGTACGCCTCAAGCACATTAGCCAGAGACGTTACGCCACAGCCAATCAGTTCAACATCGAGTTTAGGAAATTCCCCGCTGCCTTTCTCCACTTCCGACATGGGAACATTGACAAAACCTTATTACTACGACGAGTACGGGTGCGTGGTCTGGGTTTGTCCGGCCTGTGGCGGGCCAGATAACTGCTCCGCCATGATAGGCTGTGACGACTGTGACAGCTGGTACCACTGGGCGTGTATAGGAATAACCGAAGAGCCGGATATAAATGAGGATTGGTATTGTGACGCGTGTCTTATTAGACAATCGGCTGTAAACAAGAAACCTAAACAGTGATCACTGCAATGCAACATTAAGCAAATTATTATAGATTAGGTGGTATTGAGGTTCTTGCCCTGATAATGACGTATACAAACCATGTTTGTGTATTCTCTCAATTTTGTACTAAAGTAATGTCTTTACTTAAAAAGGTGTAAAATTAATGCCTGATTGCACAAAACTTTAGACGAAGCCCAAGTTAATTTAAAACTTTTCTAACAAGAAAAAGCATTGCATCAACAACAACCTTAAGTGAAAACTACATCCGTGAGTCACTCTTAACTTAAATGCTGATGAACATCTTAAGAACATCAACTAAGCGTCGCCTAAGTTTAGTGCAATCGGTCACAAATTATTCTTTTCAAGTACAATTTAAAATCTAGATGTTTTGTAATATAAAAAAGCATTATGATTGATTACAATTTAAGGTCTGCATGTACCATAATTATATTAAATTTTTTCGTTTGTAGGTACTTTAAGTGTTTGATTTAATTTTATTTCGTGATTGTAACTACCTGATAAACGAATTCTTGAACATTTCTCTTACTCAGATTTAGTCAACGTCTACCTACATCATCTTAATGTTGTATGTATCAATTCCATATTATGATACCTACACGCAAATCAATTACTAAATAAGTACCTTTCAAATTCCAAAGGTTAAAAAGAAAACGTCACAAATATTACTGGAATTTATTTAATTTACAAATCAAGCGTATTAGATATAATTACAAAGCAACTAACTACTGCATCTAAAGTCCGCTTGCACTAAATATGTTGCCTAAGACAATATAATACGTCAGTGCAATTGGCTATAATTCGTGCCAAATCGATTGGCAATAGCAGATGTTGATCTCTCGGTCAGAACTAATTTTTAAATGGTCAAAGCGATAACTTAGCTATCGCTTCAAATAATCCTATTAAATACAATTCAACGAACTAGACAAGTCGATAGAATAGAGAAGAATAATGGCATTCTTAGTTCTATTAGTTGACGTAGAGATCAAGGCACGCCATTGCCAATCCATTTGGCACGTAGTATAGCAGTAGTGCTGTCTAGATTTCCAAATAGCCAGTATGCTTAGGTACTACAAGTCGGTTGCACTGGCGCATGTATAAAGTCGAAGGAGACTACGACCATGACATTACACTAAGTTTATCATGGCCTGCATTGATGACAGCACATTATAAGTAAAGACCAAATGGGAACAGCCTTATAACAACTCTTAATCGGGCATCATTCGGCATAAATATTAAGTGTCGCTCAATACTGCAGTTCTAGGTCCACTTCCCATAATCCTATTAACCCTTTCAACTACGAAAGTTCTTTCATACATTGATAAAAGACAGTCAAAAACCTTTTAAGTCTTAAAAGGTAATTAAAATATTTAAATTATAGAAAATCAACAATCTACACGATAGAATGACTTAATTTTTACTAGCGTTTGAATTTGTTGAGGTTATAGGATCGGCATTTGGGGGTAGGGTTGTAGTTGGTTTCTTCTCTTTATTCCAGTTTTTGAGGCCCTCTGGTAAGGTTGTGTTCTCGTCTAAAGAGCCTGTGCCTTCTACGAATTCCTCGTAGGTGCTCTTCTCTGGGAAAGGCCGCCGTCCCAATATCTCTATCATGTCGTCTCTACTTAAAACCTCCTGCTTCAACAACCGTTCAGCGACGTTAGCGATGTGTTCTTTGTGCTTCGTTAGCAGCACCGTCGTGTGTTTGTGCGCGGAATTGATCAAATCTCTGACTTCAGAGTCGATCAGTTCAGCAGTCTTTTCCGAGTATGGCTTGTCTATGACCATTTCACCAGGCTGTGGCATTTCAAATGAGACATTGCCCACTTTAGTATTCATACCGTAATGTACGATTTGTGCGTAAGCGCTTTGCGTGATCTTCTTCAGGTCATCCTGTGCCCCTGTAGTAATTCTTCCAAAGAATAGTTCTTCACTTACCCTTCCTCCAAGAGTCATGCACATGCGGTCGAAAAGCTGTTCTTTACTATAGAGATATTGCTCTTTGGGCAGATATTGAGCATAACCGAGACCTTTGCCTCTGGGTATGATTGACACCTTCAGCAAAGGATCAGCGTGCTCAAGGAACCAGCCAGCCACAGCGTGTCCTGCTTCATGGTATGCAACTATTTTCCTCTCATCTGGTTGGAGTACATTCGACTTCTTTTCCATTCCAGCCACCACTCTTTCAATTGCCTGTTCAAAATTTTTCATGTTGATGTCATTAGCTAACTCTCTTGCTGCTATCAGGGCTGCTTCATTGCAAACGTTTGCGATATCTGCACCAGTGAAACCTGAAACATAGAACATTGAATGTTGCGTTTATTCGCTGTATGCAAAGTGGGTGGCGAAAGACACAAAAACTATCGCAGGGCGCATTGTGTGATAAAGAGTACAAATGGGCAAGCAGAACTGTCAATTGTACAATTGTAAGTAACATCAGTGAAATTGGTATCTATTTGCATTGCGCTTTTGCATAAAAATAAGCACAATCACGATATCTGGCTTTGGTATAGAATGAATGGTAATTCACATAAGGCTTTGAACATTTACATGAGGGCGCAAAACTCCACTTCTGAATTTTTAATTATCTCTTTCATTATATTCTTGTTCTTAGCATAAGCATGGCCACTCAGTATTTCCGTGGCAACCTTGGCGAGACAGACATCGCGGACAAGATTGAAGAGGCTCGTCTGCGCTGGTTTGTTAATGTGTTCCCAGCGGTATGTCGGATTGACTAGTCAGATGATGATGATGCACTAAAAACGTTTATTTGGAAATTATAAATCGCATAGCGAAGAGAGAACAAATTTCAATAATACTTGCAGCATATATTATGTTATCTGAATTCGCAATTGCAAATATATGATCACTGATGTATAATTATATAGGAGTAAGTTCTTGAGGAGGAGTAAGTTATGGCAATAACCTCCCTTTTTGTGGGAAAGGCCCTAAGTCCTGCAGTGGACTGTAATGGGCTGTGATGAAGTTCTTGAGGTATGTTATGGTAAAATTTGCCTGACATGCTTTGTTGTGCGTGATAAAAGTTTGTGCCTCATTTACTTCAATATAAATAAAAAGAGGTAGAAAATATCTCACATACAAGCCTATTATGCTACACAGGTGCACTAACACCATTTCCCATTTGAAGGCTAGCGGCAATCGACTGTTCTTCGAGGGATGTCGCTGCATTCCCTCCCATGGCACTGCTATACCACAAGAATATACAGACCTTTGCACTAGACAAATACACCCATCAAATTTTTGCTAGTCATCTTTACAGCTATCAGTCAAGTGCAAATAGTCTCCAGCAGACTCAATTTGTAATCAACAACAAACATATAAAACAACTATGAGTTATGAATCCTCATCCTCTATGAGTATGAGATTGTGAATCCTCTTATTTTCATGGGATTCAGAGAAATAATATATAGAAATAATACATTGAGTTCATGTTACATTGTGGTTAATTTGCCTTTTTTTATAATGAGTGTGAACATGCAATTTTAACAAAAATGAATTTTTATCAAAATCAATCACAGCAGCTTTTAAATTCATTTGAACACAAATTTAACAAAAATAAAGTTTTATCAAAATCAACCAAAGCAGCAATCCAAAATTAACTTAAGATTTAATAAACAACTGTGTAAAAGAATATTCTTTAATAGATACTCTTTTGGTTGCAAACAACTTCTAAAATATGCATAAATAAATATCAAATTATTTTGTATACAAAACAAATGGTGGTAAACTGGTTCATAATTACCTGGAGTTAATGCAGCCATCTTACGTGCCAGATTTTCTTTATTTAATGTTGTTTTCAGTGGCATTAGATGCACTTTGAAAATTGAAGCTCTTCCTTTGATGTCTGGTGCAGGTACAAAGATTTGTCTGTCAAACCTGCCAGGTCTCAGTAAAGCTTTGTCCAGAATATCTACTCTATTAGTGGCAGCCAAAACTACTACATTAGTTGTAGTATTAAAGCCATCCATTTCAACCAAAAGCTGATTGAGAGTGTTCTCTTGTTCAGAGTGTCCCCCAAAATTGCGTCCTCCCCTCTTTCTACCCACAGCATCTATTTCATCAATGAACAAAATACATGGGGCATGCTTCCTAGCCATAGAGAACATGTCTCTTACTCTTGAAGGTCCAACACCGACAAACATTTCCAAGAACTCTGACCCTGATACAGTGATGAAGGGTACATTAGCTTCTCCCGCTGTGGCTTTGGCTAGCAAAGTCTTACCTGTACCAGGTGGTCCTGTGAGCAACGCCCCTTTGGGGATTTTCGCCCCTAAGTCTACATATTGCTGGGGATTCTTTAAGAAGTTGACAAATTCCATAATTTCAATTTTCGCTTCTTCACATCCTGCTACATCTTGGAATTTTACACCAATGTCAGTAGGGTTGATTAACTTAGCTGTAGATTCCATCACACCACCAAACAAACCTCCTCCTTTCCGACCTCCTCTGCCCATCATGTCAGCTGACCGTCTCATCATGTAAATTAGAAATCCAATAATAAATAATGTTGGCAGCATTCCAGTGAGACTAGAAGCTTCAACTTCTGTCTTGTAAATAACTGGGATAAAATTGGGGGGATCTATACCTCGTTCCAACTGTGCATTCTCCAAGTTTCGTTCAAACGAGTCAACACTGCCGATTGCAAACCAAATCGTTTTCCCATCTACAGCGGAACCAGGTTGTAACTTCACACGGACCCACTTTTTATTTATGACATCGAGTTTTTCAACAGCTCCTTTGCTCAAATACAAATTCACAAAGTCTCTCCAGCTTATTTCCCTGTACCTGAATTCAAAATATGCAAGAGATCCTAATAATGTTGCAACACCAATTGCTCCAAACATCATCCATTTTTCTCTGTCTTGGCCGTCATAGCCTCGTGGACCGCCGCCTCGATCGCTTCCAGGAGTTGATGAAAACATATTTGTACTCCATTTATCTGTACTAGATTTAGAGGGTGGGGAACTTCTTGATGGGGCGGGTGATTCGTCTTTCTCCGGTGCCTTTTGTTGCTTCTTGCTGACATTTCCGCCCGGCTGAAAGTATTTCTCGAAGCCTTTGGGCGGCTTATTGCAAAACTGATTCCATTGATTTATCAGCGAATCAATGGTTGCAATACTGACTGGCTGAATTTTATAACCACTAAGATGTCGCTTTGATAGCTGTGAATGTGTTAGTCGGAGGCTTTTCCACATGATGTACAGATTAATTTTTATTTACAGATGATCCAAGTAAAGCTTATTTCACAATTTTTTGCGGTAATTGAATCACAAAATGTCACAACACATGGTTAGAAAATTCTCGCTGTCAACCCGTCCCAGTTTCCCAGAACCACACATAACCCAACCGTCAAGCAAAGCTATTCTATAGTCTATGACCGAACATTCTGTGGTGAAGCAACGGGAAGAGACCGAAAATGCCGACACTGCGAAAAGAAATGTGTGCGTTTTAATGAAATATAGGCAAATATGAGTATCTAATGAGCAGTTTTCCAATAGGTATCTAAAGCATTCCTAACCACTCACTGGATGGCGCCCCGACAATTTTGGTAACTGAAAATCGCTTGAAATAGGTTCTTAGCAAACAGGATATAAACACTAGGTACGTTGTATTGGATAATATTGTATTTGTCAATAGTTTTCAACCATTTTAGAGGTTGTAATAATAATGGAACATAGTGCCAATTTCTATAAATATTTCTTTTTACACTTCGTTCAACCTTTAACAGTTATGTTTATATCATGGACTTACTACCCAAAGGGACTGCGCACTTCATTGACTAAAACCGGGCAGAGCGAGAGTCACTATCGATAGTCCTTTGTCCCTTTCTAACAGTGTAAACATAATGTTATTGGCATAACCACCGTCAATCTAAATTGACAAGTGTCATGTTTGGTGTTGCCATTATTGGAGAAATATATTTACCGTGAATTTGGTATTATTATGAGGTAATCCGTACAATCCGAAAAGTAGTTGTCAAAATCCCTTTTGATCTACTGAACGTTTCTCCGACAAACGTCGAGTCGATATAATTATCAACCTACGACTTTTTGTTCCACAAAACAGATAAAAGAGTTCGGTAACGATTTATCCTACAACACTAGTTCCTAAAGAGAAGTAATAGTACTCGTCGATATCTACATTTCGGGTGACAGCTGTCAAACTTAAAACTGTCATTCGAAATGTAGATCTCGATGAGTACTATCATATTACTCTAATAACTAGTGTTGTAAGACCAATCGTTTCCGAGTTACAACAGTTCTAAGTTTGACAGCTGCCATCCGAAATGTAGATCTCGACGAGCACTATCATTTTTCTTTAGTAACTAGTGTTCTAGCACCAATAGTTTAGGAGTTATTGCAGTTTTAAGTTTGACAGCTGTCATTCGATATGTAGATCAACAATTACTATAATTTCTCTCTAGAAACTAGTATTTTAGGACCAATGGGTTCCGAGTAGTAGGGAATCCTTGGGCTGGACCTTGGTGAAAATATGACCTTCAGATTGCACCCGGTCCGACTCTGCCTGGCCCTGATCGGTAGGTCGGTGTCCGCGCTAAGTAATAAAAGTAATTCGGAATTTGCATCAACAATGGTGGCAACACTAGAAAGGGACACAGGATTATCGATGGTTACTCTCGCTCTGCCCGGTTTTAGTCAAAGCAGTGCGCAGTCCCTTTGGGTAATAAGTCCATGGTTTATATTGATAAACATTTGATTTCTTAGTTTAGTATTAGTTGGCTGCACTGTGAAATCACTGCCACCATCATACAGATTTAAAAAAGATAACCAAAATTGTAGGAGCGCCATCTATTGATGCTTTTTGAAACCAACTGACAATACCTACTGGAAATCTCCTCACTGACACTATTTATAGTCTATTTATATTTATAGGATGGCGCCACTATCGTTAATATGGTATTATTGTACTGTATCAGACTGTGAACTTAAAATATTAAAAAATACTATGTTCATGTCTGTGCTTTGCCTCTATATCAAATTTCTTTGCGTCTATGCCTCGTATACTTCGATAAGAAAATTATAAACATGTTTCTATTTTATATTTGTTTCATTTCTGTGTTTTATATCATAACGCACGACAACTGCGCGTGACAGTTCACTGCAGGAGTTAAACCACGTCAGCCGAAAGGGTTACTTTAGTATAGTTAGAATAGACAAAGGGATAGGTAAAATATAAGGAAATCAAGATTCACATAAGATCAGTTGCAAGTAATATAGCAAGATAGAAAAAATGGGAGGTTCATTACATGACTATTTAAATGAGAATCTAAATAATCTGAATATGCCAACGGAACTTATTACCAAGCCCTTGCATCTGCCCTTGTTACTTAGAGCATCATGAGGAAGAGTAGGTAATATTAAAATGTTGCCAGTAGTATTGCAATTTAGGAACTACTGCTATTGCAATAGTAAGTTACCTACTGAAAATCTGAGTACCCATTCCAGCTGTTACATTATGGTGGAAAATTAAGAATAAGGGGAAGTATTGGAAATTTAAATAAGATACTAGAATATATTTACTCTTATAAATTTATTAACAGCAACTCTGATGCACGGAATGATGTAATGTCAAACTGTTATCTATCTCCGTTAGACCAGAGACAGCAATAATCTTATATTATTCTCCTTAATTAATTATATATTTCAAAAGTTTCGCTGACCCTGGGTTTCATTTCACCAGCCTCGAATAATCGTACATTGCCTACTGTGTCTAGATAATATAGCTTTGTGCTACAATACCTTCGTACACAAGCGCCGTACTGCTTGTAGATACACCTGAACGCAAAAATATCAATGAATTGTATATTCAAATTACAATATACGAAAAAAATACAAAAAGATCAAAACTATAACGGTACACTATAATTTAACGGTTAATTTTGTAACCTCAAATAAATGTAAACAATACTACAAAACACATTACCTAATACATAAATTCAAATTATTTCCAAAAGATCACATTATTTTCAAAATTAAGAAACGTGTTACGTATCCATAATCTTTGCTATTTGGCCGAAAACATCTTCCAAATCGTACAGAAACTTCTGCTCTAAACTCGGCCATTAATTCTTGAACAACTCTAAATATTACTTTTCACGTGCCGCTTTTATACGTTTTTACATTAATTGCGAAAATAAATGTTCCATACAGTAAATATCTAGAAATATACACATAAAAGTTAAACATAACTACTACAAAGTCGACACCTGAAGTCAGTTTGACCACTGATATGTATAGAAAATTTGAGTTTGACAGTAATTTAGTGTGGCCAATTTAGGCGAGAGCAGTAGTTCCCAAAACATTATTTTCAGGCCTTTTTTGCCAAGCTATAGTACATACAGAGAGATAATAAGTACCTAAAGCTTATCAATGATAAGCTTATCGAAACGATAATGGCTGGTTGCTTGGACTATAAAAATCAATGAAAGTAGTTAGAAAGGCTAAGTGAGCAGGCGCAGGCGCGTCACAACTAGGAGCAGATGGGCTGATTTCGTCTCTTGCGTAATTCATAGGCTGCGGTAACTGCTTACCACCAGGCAGGCCGTAAGCATGTTTGCCACCTTAGTGGTATAAAAAAAATACAACGGAGTGCGTATTAAAAAAAGCTGTGCCATAAGTGTTAAAAATATTAACAATAGGCAAATATAATATGATATCATGTAAATGCAACTTATGTGTTATTGGAATTATTATACGAAATGAGGTAGCAATTTGTTTCTTTAATTTTGTTTTCCTAATAAATGATTTATTCTTTTATTTATTTTTATTTATTTATTTATTTATTAGTTTATTCCACAGTTTAACAGCAATTAAATACATATAAAATATTGGTACATTATGGTTGAAATGCCAATGACAAAACTGCATTTTAAAATTTTGTTATGTAGCCACTAAGCAGCTTAGCAGATAGATACCCAAATTGACAAACAAAAAATACAATAAAAAAAAAAAGAATAAGACAAGGTATATACATGTACACTGGCGTGTGTGAGTTTGTGCGTTTGTGTGTTTGTGTGAGTGTGTGTGTGTGTGTGTGTGTGTGTTCTTAACTATACTTACCTGTCATAAAGAGGTTGTGATGTATATTTTAATAATTTATTGTTTACTTGTGGCCTAGTGACAGAGCGAAAGGTAAAACTGAATGAACGGGCCATCTGAAAATCAGTAGTGAGTAGCATAGGCGTAGCGAGGGGGTTGTTTAGGGGTTTCAAACCCCCCCTCGAAGGGTTGTCAAGCTTTGGTGTTGGGACGATCGCTCGGTGGAATGGCTCCGCAACAATGTGGAGACGTTCAAAACACCATACCCTGGTACCAGACTGGTGGTCAAACGGCAGTCTGAATGAGGAGTTTTCCAATAGGTATCTAAAGCATTCCTAACCACTCACTAGATGGCGCCCCGACAATTTTGGTAATTGATAATCGCTTGAAATAGGTTCTTAGCAAACAGGATATAAACACTGGGTACGTTGTATTAGATAATATTGTATTTGTAAATAGTTTTCAACTATTTTAGAGGTTGTAATAATAATGGAACATAGTGCTAACTTCTATAAATATTTCTTTTTACACTTCGTTCAACCTTTAACAGTTATGTTTATATTATTAAACATTTTATTTTTAAGTTAAGTATTAGTTGACTGCATGAAATCACTGCCACCATCATACAGATTATAAAAAGATTACCAAAATTGTAGGAGCGCCATCTATTGATGCTTTTTGAAACCAACTATCTATACCTACTGGAAAACTCCTCATTGCCGAAAAGGGTCAAGGCGTACGTCCTAATACCGAAGTACGGGGGCGAAGGCTTGGACATTGTGTGGCGTCGCCTCGTAGGACAAAACCCGTGGCATGCCGTCGACCAGTGGGCCGTGTATCCCTCGGAGGTGCAGGAGGAGAAGGGGCAACTTCGCTTGATACTGGGCATACTGCAGGCCGACGTAGCCCTGCTAGATAAAAACAGGAGACGACTGTGCTACAGAGTCGGCTCCGTGTACGTTAAGTACGGGGATGAAGATAGTGCTAGTGCGGCTGACGCACCCGCGCCTCCTCAGGAGCCCTGGGGATGAGGGGCATCCTCAAAGCAAACCCAGTCGCACGACTGAGGTCAGCCAGAGGAAACCAGGCCGCGTCACCGCTGTTCCTGCCCAGGTCTCGACCACAGCGAGGCCTCCTGATGCTTCTCAGAAGCGACGGGAAGCTACGCTAACGGCGGACAGGGAATCCTCGTCCGAAGAGGAGAGGGAGTTGTTAGATAGTAATGGTTTCGCTACATACGACTCCAGCTCCTAACTTTATAAAAGTACTGCAGATCAACCTCCAACACAGTCAGACTGCAACGGCTTTCCTACGCAGGTTGTTGGAGGTACAAACATCGACCGTAGCCATGATCCAGGAACCGTGGATCAGGGGGGGGAGGGTCTACGGTCTGAGCAGCTTGAGAGGCGACCTACTTTATGACACCACGTGGGTAACCCTCGTACGTGCATATACGTCCCCAAGCATTTCAGCGCCGTACTCTTATCAGAGTATTGTTCTGCCGCCGATAGTGCTAGCGTAGGCGTACCTTCCGAGTGACGCTGAGGCACCCACACTGGAGCTGGCAGGTCTGATCCAGCACTGCGAAGCAAAGGAAGCAGAGGTAATCATCGCAACGGACGCAAACGCGCACCACCAATTATGGGGGAGCGAGACCGCGAACGGCAGAGGTGAGGATCTTATTAATTATCTTATGACCACCAGACTCTCGTTAATCAATCGGGGCGTAGAACCCACTTTTGTAACACGAAGGGCTCAAACAATAATAGATCTGACATTAGCATCGGACCGGGCATCTAACCTAATCTCGGACTGGCATGTGTCTGACGAGGCTTCATGCTTCATGATCAGATTTAAATTGAACATAGAAAACCGGGAAAGGAGTGTGAGCAGAAATCCTCGCAAAATGGACCGTATTAAATCCCTAGCGAAGATAGCAATACCACCCACCTACCATACAGACAATGACATAGACAAACAGGTTGACAAGATAACGTTAACTCTAATAGGCGCCTACTTACAGACATGCCCCCTAACTTCCCCTTGGTCCGGACCGAAACCGCGGCATCAGTGGTGGGAACCCGAGCTGGAAAAACTGAAACGGAAACGTAAGCTACGCGTCGACTAGCCCGCACCGCAAGAGCCGCACGCGCCGCACGCGCCGCACGCATCGCATTGAGATATTGCTGACGTTGCTGATGGCATGGCCACACTGGCCGCACCGCACGAACCGCAAATGCGGGTAGGGTTGCCAACTGTGTGTCATGTTTTGGTACTAATAATGACATCTCAAAAAATGCTTAGATGGTAACCCTGATTACTCGTTCTCTGTGCTCTCAAAAAAATAATTAAGTCTTTGCTGTATGTCGGTTATAGGATTATCCTCTCTCAAAGCGAAAAAGAAAAACAAAAATATACGGTTATCTCTCCAAATTTTAATAGAACTAGAAAATGACGCAGTAAATGGGGCAGAAAATTTTTGGCACTAATACACCATAAAAATATCAAAACAAGACGACTATGGAGTCGCCAACGATCAAAGATATTGAAATTAATTATTGGTAATATCCACTAAGAAATCGGGTGAAATCTAAATGATACAATATTCATAATCTTGACCATCATCCAAACAGTCAATCCTGGCTTCTGCTAGGAACCCCTATCCTGCTTCTTCTCTCCTCCAATTCGCCTGATGTTCGGTATCCTCACGTCGTAAGCCTCGGTTGGCTCTCATGTCCGACTCAGCGATGTCAACCCATTCATTTTTGTATCTCCCAAGGAGAGGTGTGTTATCAATCAAGGAGACGCGTTCAGAATTTCAATGGGAGGGCATAGAGCAACATCAGCAGCATCATCTTTTTGACAAGCTATATGTATGTATTATAGCCCTTCATGAATATTTTAGACGTGGCAGAAATCAGAACTAACGTCGCCTTCTAGTAAAGTGTCACTTTTGACAAACAGATGAAGTTGGTGTTGACAATCACGTCCTCATCCAAGTACCAAAAGATAAATATGTAATAATCACAGAGGTCTAGTTTCTATATACCCGGCCCTTTATAGGTCGTTAAATGAAGTATTATTGAAGTTACTCCATAGATCTTCTGTTCAAAAAGCAACAAACAGTTAAATTATTGGCGATGGTTCCATGACAACCAGTTCTCAATTTATTCTTCGTCAAAATATTTATTTTAAATATAATATTTCCTATTGTATGAAAATAGTTTTATAAAAATAACGCTTCTTAATTTATTTTTCGCCAAAGTCAAAAAACACATTAAAAAATTTCTCCACGCTATCTCCCAATTTCGCCAGTATGACGAAAAAATTATCCAATGTGGCAACACTGTCAACGAGAATTTATTTCTTCAAAAGAGAAGATTATATTTTCGATTGCTCTATGCTCCAAAATCTTTGGTTTTGAGCAATAATCTAGAACTCTCAGTCACAAATTTAAAAAAGTAACAATTGGCAATAGCAGAAGGTTCGAATGGGTACTTAACAACTTATATCCTTCTCTATCAGACATGTCATATGCACCATTACAAAAGGAAACAAAATATAGATTGTGACTCAATCTGTAAGTAGGCTCTAAAGTCGAAAATATTTGCAGCAAATTCTATAGTTTAATATCCGTGTGACGTCACGGGCCGTCCCTCAGGGTACCCAACCCAGCGATTTCTTCCACAAATTTAGGGGTATGTGGGATTAGATATTTTAGATAATGTTCATATTGTTGGGGTATATTTAGTGGCTTAGGTACTTTGTTTATATTTAATTTTACATAAAATTATTAAGGCAGATTAGAATATAGCTTTAGACGCTGTCTAAAAAGTGAAGCGACTTAGGAAATTATAAGATTGATTGACATCAACAAGTAATCAACCTGATTTAGAATAATGAAGACGTCCATCTTTTAGCTCCTATCATGTTGTATACAGACGGTCCTCATTATTCAATCAGTTATGCTTAGGTATCTACTTGTTGATTTCAATCAATCTTATAATTTCGCTGGTTGCTAAACTTCTTAGACAGAGTTAAGAACATTAAGTTCACAGATGTTGTACGCGTACAAGGAAGGAGATTAATGTCTTAGAGGCCAGCTCAGGACATTTCTTTTGTTATAAAATTGGTCAGCAGCGTTTCCTGTTTTTTGATTTACGTGCCAAGCGTGGAGTTTGTGACAAACCCCCCCACTAGTTTGTAGCAGGCTTAAATACTGAAATGCAGTTACAATTTAAACTTACAATTTTTTTCTTATATTTATTGGTAAATATTTTAGGACTTAGTCTCCCATTTCAGGCAAATAACGCCTTTTTTTCTTGTATCCCTGTCCGCATCGCCCGCATTTTATGCTGGTATCCCTAACTACTGACAATGCGGTGCGGCTGTGCGGCGCGGCCAGTGCGGGCAGTGAACGCACTCCTATACAAACTCATACAAAGCAACCCGAAATGCGATGCGTGCGGCGCGTGTGGCTCGTGCGGTGCGGGCTAGTCGACGCGTAGCTTTAGGAAGCAGTTCAATAGCACCAAAAACACTAGATGCGCCGGTGACTGGGATACCTACAAGGAGACCCAGAAAAAATACAAGAAGCGTGTCCGGCAACGGAAGGAGGAGTGCTGGAGACGCTTCTGCTCCGGTATAGAATCAAACCCAGGCTGCTAGGATAAAAAAAGCAATACAAAATCCAAAAAATTCAAATTAATATGATTTCGTAATTTATTTTATATCGTACGTATCTCTTCAAACATTGTGAGCTCGTTCATTCAACCAGTTCTTTTGAGACATGATTCAAAAAATTTCGAGCGCTCTACTTTCGCTCATTTTTAAAACATTCACATCGCCCATACCGCCCATCAATTCAGATTATAAGAATAAATATATAAAAATTCAAAAAGAATGACTGAGCTAACGCCTGTGGCTTGGCTTGTATGGTGGCTTTGATCGTGCTGATTCGTGCTCACTGTACATTGACTCGTCTTCATCGGCCGTCTCAGGGGCCCCCCCCCCCCCCCTGGAAAATAGCTCTAGATACGCCAATGAGCGTCACGGAGGTCAGGTGGTAGTCGCTCCACAGCAATTACCTGATCGCCAAATCTTGGATCACGGTCAAGGCGGACCTTCGACCTCGTGCTCGAGAGCATTTTATCTTTTTTTTTAAATAATAGATATGTTCCGTTTGCCTAACTCTTTTTAAAATTAAATTCTATTTCGACAGATTTATTTATGACTGACATACATTTTATTAGAGAGATTAGAGATCCATGAATATTCCATGAAATAAAAATATGTGGTCATCCTATTAGAAAGAGACGAACGGCCTCTGGTCTACACCTCTTGCTCGGACGTTTTTACCCGAAGAGTGCTCAGTCCTGTTAAACATAATAAGTCCATGTATTTCTCTCCGTCAGCCTGGAAAAATTTGCTTAGCTCAAGATCTTGCTCGTAGCTACGGCTACGGTCTATGAACATAGGTATATGATATATATGGTTATTCTCCCTCTACGCGCATGTCCATTTTCTTTGTCAAATATATTGGTCATAGAGCATAGATGGAGCCTCGACCTATATAGAAGTTTATTCTGTGGAGAGTAGTATCGTTCTATGATTCTGTGTCTATGGGCGAGTTAAGCATCTGTGGACATCACGATTTCACGAACGAAAGATTTCGATGGAGGAGAGAAGAGATTGGGAGGTTGGTAGGAGTTGGTTACAGTAGTTTTGTGAGACGTGCAGTCGGTGTTAATTCATTGTTAGTTATATCTATCGGTGGAGTCATCTACTAACTAAATTACATAATAGAACTAAATTAGTGATGGATCCAGACAGACCAGAAGGTAACACGAACCAACGAAAAAGATCTCGGCCTCTTTTGTTGCGTCAAAAACAGAAAATAATCAAACTTACTGAAGACTCCAGCGCTTCTTTTAACGCTGCGCTGAAGAATTCGCAAAATTTTGCCATAAATAGTGCCATAAAAGAAGATGCTATATACAATGCGAGTGCAATTCCATCTGTTGGCACCCCCGTCCCTGATAAGCATGTTCGGAAGGCTGGTCCTTACCTGCTGGGTCCCAAACTAGGCCCTAGCCCTGTGAAAAGTATAATACAATGCTTGTCTAGAAAAGAGAGAACTGGTGATTACTACCAAGTCAAAATACTCACACTAAAATGTGATGGCCAGCCAGAGACTCAGGATGACAGACAAGGGAAGATGTTGCTACATACAGAATATTCACTCTTGTCCCTGCTGAAGGATCAGGATGGAGTTATACACCATCATGGTCTGTTTAAGGTATGATTGTTGGTTTTTAATGTGTCCATAAGGCTTTTACTAGCTCAGTTATAGTACTTTCAATGTATATTTGTTATTGAGTTAATTAATTTGATTCTTTACACACAAATAATAGTGGTATCTGCCTACTCCTATTTGAAAAAGGTGTGACATTATGTATATGTCGCAGCCATCTGGTTAAATCAGCCATTTAATGTGTAGGCTAGCCTGTTAATTAAACGCCGGCATTCGATGGAATGCCTAGGTCGATAGTTGATAAAACTATCGACTCTTAACGTTTAACTAGTTGGCTTATTATAAGCCAGCCCTTTGAAGACGGCTGATGTAAAATCAGGCAGGTGATTTAAATTTAGTTCTATTTTTATCCACTGCAGCGCTGGTAGTCGTTAAAACAAATATAGCGTCATACAGCTCGCATAGCAAGCAATGTTTTTGTATTTTTATCGTTTTAACTAAATTTAAAGTGTGGTACCTAGATGTTTTTAAGTAAGAATAAGGATAACTTAATTTGTTCATTTTCTTTTTATACTTACAATTAGAAACAAATGTCTACGAAAGTTTCGTGCCATTTTATATTTAATTTTATAAAATAAGAATGTGCATTCTTCCTTTACTACATTGTTGTTAATAAGTTAAAAGTTTAAAGTTTTTATTGTGGTAAATACTATAAATTTTATAAATACTCGCAATGCAATTACTAATTGAATTTGTTGCCACTAATATTTTCGTTTCAAAATAAAAATTAAATTTATTAATTCGTATTTTTTTATCTTAAGTAAAGTTACATAATTTACGAATAGTCACTCAAACCAAACATTTATATTCTATTAACAAAATGGCTAAATAACGTTCAGCCAAGTAGCTGCACGTTACATTCAACTACTTGGCTAGTTGTCCTTTAGCCATTCAATTGAATGCCGGCGCTTAATTAACGGACTAGCCTTCTAATTAAATGGCTAATTTAACCAGATGGCTGCGACATATATATGTATTGGAGCTTTTATGTATTGGAACAAGTTCAATACACCACCCTACCCCTAGTTCTACCCTACCCTACATCTACCTTACACCTACCCTACACCTCCTAGTGGACCTGGCCGACTTTGTTCGCGTAGCGTACTAAGACTTTACCACCCTACCTGTAGTAAAAAAAAAAAGAAGGATAAAAAGTGTCCTATGTCCGTCTCCTAGTTCTAAGGTCCCCACTAATTTTCCAAATTGTTATAGCCGTTCTTGACTTATAAAAAGTGTAACACAAATAGTGTAACTAACACGACTTTCTTTTATATATACATATCGATTTTGTGTTATAATTTTATAATAGAAATCACCTTTTGTATACTAGTTCCACTTTAGTATAACAATAAATTATAACAGGATTGTAATTGCAACTGGTTTTGAGTCTGTCAGGACAATTTTTGTCCACTTTCCTAACTCATCCCCTTTCCCATGTATTCAACTTTCCTAACTCGTCCTATATTGTCCAATTTCCTAACTTGAAACTAGACTATATTATCAATGTCTGACTGAAGGTTAATTTCTTGCCAAAACCGATTAATCAGCTATCGCCACAACCTTCGGCCAAGGCCAAAACACAGTTTGCCTTTTATGCTTTAGAACATAACTTTGTCTTTCATTATTTCTTTATGCAAGCAGCATTGCTTCCAAGCTTTCTCTATTCTTGTTTCCATTTCTTTATTTGAAATGTTTTTGTTGGATATTATTTGGCCTAAATTAGGGTACTCTTTTAAATATTAAAATTTTTTTGTTATTGTTTATCTTCTGTTCTGTTTGTCATCGCTTTAGTTTTGGATATGTTCATTTGAAGCATATTTTTAGCGTTGTTTTTTTAAATCTTCGAGTTTCGTGTTGCTAGTGAAAAGAACGATATATCTGTGAATATTATATATATGTGGTGATCTGTAAGACAGGTTTTTATTGTATTTACCTTAAATTGATACTAAATTAGTTTGTTTTTCGCCATTTATTCCATACTTGTCCCATTGAAACTCTCTGATTATCTCTTCCAAAACGGCAGTATTGAGCTTAGTTGACAGAAGATCTCCTTGGAGTACTCCTATTTCCACTTTGATAGGGTCGCCTTCTATTTTAACCATCCATTGTATTTTAACAGTTAATAAATTGCAACTGGTTTCGAGTCCTACAGGATGTTTTCATTATTATTACTTGCAAGCCGCCCTTGCTTTTCATTCATGATTTTGGGATATAGAGTAGTCCAATTTACTTCTGAATACTGATTAAATTATCTTTGCTATAGGTGAAAGAAATATTATAATCCATTAGTTTTTGAGTTTATCCATTACAAACAAACAAACATTCAAATTGCATGGGTGCAATCTATAGTTACTGATCCTGTGTTTTCCCGTGATTTTAGGAAACAAAGTAGCATATTTTCCTTCTGGATAATGTAGCTTTTTATGGGTACTAGTATAATATTAAATTATGTTGCTATGGGTTTAAATATTGATCTAGTCATGCAGCATCAGTGGCCGAGTGGTTAAAGTATCTGAGTCGTAAGCGATTCCCTCGGAATGGCCTCGTAGGTGATGGTTCTTGTTCTGCAGAAATAACTATTCGAAGTCGCGAATGTCATAATGCCCATTGAGAATTTTTAATGTCTCAATTAGGTCACTTTCGTGTTTCTTCTGCCATACCTAACTTTCGATTACAGACGTTAAGGTCTGACCGAAACAACGCGTTCAGCCTGCGGCCACGGTGATATGTTAACAGATTTTTATTTAATGTAACCTATGTATGTATGACGTTCATAAGTGTTTGTAAAAACCTAATTTGATTAAATGTTTTTGAATTTGAATACCACCGAATAATATCGCCATCGCTGCCGGAAGTTGAGCGTAGGTGTGATGGATACTTTTATGTTGGAACGAGCACAAAGTGTTGTAAAAAGCTCGAGTCCGGGAGTCTACATATTTTAGGACTCGACTCATTATGACAAGACTCTGTACTGCTAGACTCAAGTCTGTTTATTTAATGAGTCCCGCTCTAGTTTTTAGGTATCTACTGAGCGATGATGTGGTATAGTGTGTTAAATTGTTGTATAATTTGCTATGGTGTCTTTTATTAGGCTTGTTGTACTCGAGAGTCTGAGTAGAAGTTGCTTCGAACATGAAGTCGATTTTGTGCAAAACTCAAGTTGTGTTTACGAATCTTTTTTTTTAATTTTTCATATTATACAAGACAGGCATTTGACCACCATCTCACCTGTTGATAAGTGATGATGCGGCCGAAGATGGAGCATGCCCGTCTTGGAACAGCCGATTCACTCTAGCCTTGAAGGCATCCAAATTATATTGATCAGGAAACACACTTGAGGCAAAGCGTTCCACTCCTTAGCCGTACGCATTATAAAAGTCGAGCCAAAGCGGCTAGTGCGGATAGCTAGAATATCCACGACATAAGGATGATGCGCTCGCCCGGACCGCGGCTACCGATGGCGGAAAGGGGCCGGCGGAATGAGATCGTGCAGCTGCTTCGCACACTCTCCGAAATTTAACCTGTAGAAAACCGACAGACGCGCAACCCTACGCCGATGGTCGAGGCTCTGCAGCCTAGCTTCAATCACCTGCGGGGAACAAATTATCTTCTTTGCACGTTTTTCCACCGATCCCAAAACCGCCAGTTGATATTTGGCCGATCCATCCCAGAGGTGACAGCAGTACTCCATGCAGGATCGGACTCGAGGCCGTGTTCTGATTGCTCGCGCTCGACTCGTCTCTAGACTCGTGATTGTTTAGGTAATTGAGGTCCCCAAAATCAAGTTTAGTTTATAATTACAGATTCCCGGTTTCGAGTTTTTTACATCACTATACTCACTACTCTATGACCAGCCTTCAGCTCGTCAGCCATTTTTTTACACCTTATAGTTATTCATAAAGGTGTGTAGTGAGGCGCGGTAGGGGTGGCGGCCGGCAGTTCCCCCGCCGTCACACGCCTTGCCGTATTAGTCCGCAGTTTAGAAATGTCCTTGACGTGTTACGCATGCTGTTCGATCCCGAACAATTTGACACACACAGAGCGAGAGAGAGAGAGAGAGAGAAGATATTAAATAAGTAGAAGAATTGCACCAAGCGCACCAACTCCTTCGGGTACAGGCGTAGTCGGTAATATTGTCTTAGAGGCTGACTAGCGACGGCCTCCGTAGATCAGAAAATGGGCAGCAGCGTTTCTATGATGTATTGTATACACAGCGATGGATAAATGACAAAGTTTCCGAAGAGCATAATGTCACTGTGTGTTCTCTACCGTCTACTGTGGACTAAGTGGACTGTTGAGGGACTCTTTCGAATAGCGCCACGGTCACCTTTTCGCCTTTCGCCATCACACCCTCCGGCGCTGGAATAGATTTTATCCATATAGGTAATCTTAATGCCTGGCATCCAACTAACGTAAGGGCATCGCGAGCCCTTTTACCGCGCACGTGCAAGATGTAACATAATCTCCCTACAGAAGTATTTTCTTTGCAGCACAACTTGCAGTTAGATAGTTGCAGAGATTAGATAGTTAAAGACTATGATTTAATTAATTATTAAAATTAATCTTAAGGACTTACAGTTCTTTGAAGGGTCTTCTACAGGTACACCAAATGCCGGCACCCCGCTCCTCTTATGTTGCTGACTAGTGGACTAGGCGTGAGCACCCGTAAACCATCCTCCTAATTGTTGAAAACCGTATTAAAATCCGTTGCGTAGTTTAAAAGATCTAAGCGTAGGTATATAGATACATATACAGATACAGACGGCGGGAAGCGAATTTGTTTCATACTATGTATAGAAGTCCTATGTCCTGACGACAGTGGCCGCATTTCCTCAGGTGGAACGTCTGACCATGTGCTTGCCTATGCAATAACCGTTTCGCGTTTATAGGATTAGTTGGATAGACAGTAACAACCTTTGCGTAGGCTGTCTAGTGTTACATCATTAGCTCACTATGGTTAAACTAACCGATCTTTTCTAGGATTACGCGCTGGAAGAGATGCCTAACCCTTGTGGTCCGGGGTTCGTTTACACCGGGCGCGTAAGGAAGCGCTTCCTTCTTGTGCTGGACTGCGTCACCGCCCATCAGTTCAGTGACAAGGGCAGCGAGCTGATAAACCTCCAGCAGTACGTCACCAAAGTGAAGAAGGTGCCTGAGAAGGAGGCGATCATGATATTCTACGACATCGTCAGAGTCGTCGCCAATTTGCATAAGGTATTGTACTATATTTGTAGTATGTGTTGAACTATAGCATTGCGAATGTGGCTGACATCGTGGAGTTCATTTTGGGTTAGGGTGAAAATAATTTAACGTAGTTGACGACTTGCGAATGATGTACCTGCTATGAACGAATTACAATAATTTAAAGTGGCATTTACAGTGTCCGGCAGAGTAGAATTGCACCAACTGCTTTGAGTACAGGCGTAGTCGGTAATATTGTCTTAGAGGCTGACCAGCTACGGCCTCCGTGTTCCAGAAAATAGGCAGCAGCGTTTTCTATTATATATTTTATGCACAGCGATGGATAAATAATAATGGTGGATATAATGAAATATTTCATAATGTTTTATTTTTACTAAGTTTGCGAATGTTTTGTCTATGTAACGTACAAAAGTATATTGTTTTCTTTAATAAAAATAAAATAATCATCTTGGCGTTAATGTCCCAGTTGTGCTCTCGAGAACGAGGGCCCGAGTCCCCCTTGACCATAATCTAGAATTTGACGATCAGGTAATTACAGTGGAGCGACTACCATCTGACCTCCGTGACCCTGCTACCAGGGGAACCAGACCAGATTGGATCATGGTTACACATTCAGTTGCCTGAATATGCAGGTTTCATCACGAGCCGTAAGAGCATCGGTTAGTATTCAACTAATGTACATAACTCAGAAAAGAGTCATTGGTACATGGCCGCAGCGGAATTCGAACCCGGTACCTCTCGCTTACAAGTTGGATACTCAACCGCCCGGCTACCGACGCTCTCAATATTGTTTTCTTTAATATACACTTGAATATGAATATAATTAATTTCGAAACTTAGTCGCTCTCTGCTCTATATTTCTGACTAAGTTCGATGCTAAAACAATACTAACCCAAACTCATTGGTCTGTAGTGGAGATTTTATCAAAGCCCTCTTATGTTAAGGAGGCTCAAGTCCAATTATCGACACGCATCTAGACGCGAGATCCGTAGGTTTATTATTTTTACGCGTTAATATATATTTTTTGGAATTTCTTAGCTCCGCCGGCTCAACAACACGGTGTAATTACTTAACAGTGAGGTAGTTATAAGCTGACAGTATACTGGGTTGACAGGTTTCGTCGATAAATTCTTGAACAAACTTCAGCTGCAGAACAAGTTTTGTGACTGTTTCTTTTTATTTATTGACCACAAAAGTACTTTGCGATGTCTAATGCGCGCTTAGCAACTGTAATAAATGCGAAACTAATATCTATTTCCATTACTTATTCGTGTATTTTAATTTGATTTGAGTAAACGAATCTTTATAATTGTATATTGAATTAAAACTCTTCTAAAAATCTACCTCTTCCACTCAAACATTTTGTAACTTTAGTACCTATAAATAGATACACTATATTACCTATAGATCATAGTCTTAAATTAAAAACAAATGTGTTATTTACAATTTCCAGAGGAACATAGTGCACAGAGATCTGAAATTGGGCAACATCGTACTGAATCAGAGGACTGGCCGCGTAGTCATTACCAACTTTTGCCTGGGGACACACCTGGGCAGCGACCGGGATCTCCTGAAAGACCAAAGAGGTACATTATTAATATTGTTTAACAATTTATTGCGCACGAAGACAATATAATGAACAATATGACAAAGAGAAATAGGACAATAGAGGCCCTGGCCACAGATGAGACAAATGATAATCATAAATAAATAAGAATTAATATGCTTGGACAATTCACACAGGGCTATCTAGCTCTAAAGCAAAGCTTGTGTTGTGGGTGCTAAACAACTGATAAACTACGTATATACTTTTAAATACATAATTATTATACACATAACACCCAGATCCGTAACAGAAATTAAAATTCATCATTTCAATTTCTGTTTGGCTGGGAATCGAGCCCGGGACCCCTGCGTGGCCCACCGACATTATAATCAATCCCATAACAGCTAGGTACTGTGTCTCCCCAGGTTCGCCCGCGTACATATCGCCCGACGTGTTGATGTGCAAACCGTACCTCGGCAAGCCTTCGGACATGTGGGCGCTGGGAGTTGTAATGTACACGATGCTCTACGGACAGTTTCCGTTCTGCGACACGAGTCTCTCGCAGCTGTTCAGTCGGATACAGGCGGCCAACTATAATATACCGCCGTAAGTGAACCAAAATGAGAGGCTGTTAACGAAACAAATATATTAGATTACCTATGAAATTAGCGTTTTGTATTGCGAAACTGAGGGAAACTGGAATTTTCATACAAGCAAATATTTAAATCCGATTACGATGAAACTCTGTAGGTATAAGCAGACAACAATAAGCTAGGTGGTGCACCATTTCATTTTGATGAATACCCTTTTAATAAAATTTCATCTGATAAAAGAGCCAAAACTGACCACAAATGAAAAGAGGTATTTTCAAACCCTTATAAAACTCAAAATTATATTTTTCATAAATTTTACTGACTTACTGGCATCTAAATACTCTATTTTCGAAATGAAGTATTAATTCTGATATTATTGAGCAAATGTGTAATTGCGAAAAAATAAACGCCAATTTCACAGGTAAGGTTTTTATTGAGTTTTGTTGATTTTCATAGTAAGACTTGTTTAACGACCTAAATGCGTCGACGAAAACCTAACGCACATATTTGAACATTTACACGTGTTTGATTCTTTATACGCGTGACAAATCGTGAATAATTGTAACAACTAATGCCTAACCAGTAATTTGCTTTGTTTTAAATTACAACGTGTAAATAAATAATTATAACATTAAAACTCTTTTTACAGGGACGGTAACTCAGTTCAAGCGTCGGATAGCACCGTATTTCTCATCCAAAGATTGCTAGTCAAGGATCCAAAACACAGACTGCTGGCAGAGGAGGTATGTCATAATAGCTTTTTGATACAAAATTACCATTCTTTTTGTTTATGTACCTACTAACATGTGTGTAATGTATAGTTAAATAAATCCTACCAAAAACATTTCATGTGAAATTGGTTTCCCAAGCCTTGTAATCAAATGATTTAAAAGCAGTAAATTTTTAGTTATATACATCACTTTTTTTTTTCTCTTTTATTTACTTATGAGTAGATGGTAAACTAACCGCGACCTATGTCGATGTATCCCCATACAACCATTTTTTCACAGGCAAAGTTAAGTTTGTCCCTCAATACAGCTTATCATTTCATAAAAAAATAAAAAAGCATTTATTATTTCTTCACACACAAATAATACGTAAGCAGCTCAGCACTATATAATTTTCATAGCAATATTTATTTGTGAGAAACTGGTGCCTGCAATAGGTTCCAGAGAACCTGTGGTACTGGTGACCAGTCTTCCACACCACGTATATACAATTTTAGCACATCTGACCTAAAAGAATAACTGATTACAAGAATTAAGGTTATATATAAGAAATATAATAGCTGCACCATCCAAGAACAATACGTTGTAGGTGACTATTCAAATCAAGTAAAAGTACCAAAACATATTTACTAGGTTATGCATTAGGGCGAAGTATACTTTCCGTCATATCATAAGACTGACTTATCAGCCACTGCTTTACAAATATATTTAGGTTGAGAGTAAAAAGATAGTACCGTATTCAATTTATTATACAGCTAAGAGCCAAGAAAACAATAAAACTTAATTGAGAACTCGGCACTGAACGCCATTGACATACTTACCGGCTCCCTTTCTTCTTTTACCCGTTAACATATCGGCGTCGTAAGCGATTTGCGTGTGTTTACAAAGGATCACAGCAAGTACGAACAATTATCTGACACTGAGAGTAGGGTAGTCAAAAGGTTAAAACGCACAGTACGTTCTTTGTAAATCAGTACAGATTGACAAAGAACATAGTAAACTGATAACAAGGTTTTTTTACTCATAACGTGTCGCAGTGATTTTAAGACATAGATTAATTTCCTTAGTCTACAGGCAAGCGTGCCAATTAGTGTTTTAAAACTAAGCGTTTCATCAATTAGTAATAGTTCGGTACTTTTATTAGTTACCTAATAAATATTATGATAGAACAAGATATTTTTTAGTATTTATTTATATACTTTTGTGGAGTGGCTCTTCGGAAGTGCCATCCCTTTATGTGGATAATTGCCTAGGGAGGCACACGGTCATATGGGCCACCTGATGGTACTGCGGTCACCGGCGTCCAGGACATCGGAAACCATTAGAGAAGCGGACATGCCTTTTGAAGAACCCTAAGTTATTATGCAACGGAGCGACTTCGGTGCGGTGGCGGTATTCGACGGAATGGATAAAGTGGAAGGAGTTGGTATTGGGGTGTTGGTGGGCCAACACACTCAAGGTGGGAGCAGTACTCCATGCGGGCTATATGTATAAAAAAAATGGGCATTACCCAGCGTGAAGCTTATATCAAATTAAAATCCACTTACTTGAAGCTGATAAATTATCACATAACGCATTTTAAAATTTGTGATCATTTGTTGCAGGTTCTTGATCAGCTGTCCAGTATTATAGCGAGCTATGTAATAGTCCCGAATCCTCCCGAGGATTTGCAAGTTGTCCCGGACATACCCATCGACGAAGTTAATGGCAAGGAGAAGTCGGAGAAAGCGGACAGTGTCTCCAGTAAGGAATCAGATAAGAAACCTTCACTGAATGTTGCGGACGGCAACGGCGATAGAGCCTATAAAGCTAGTGTAAGTGTTTGAATGCAATAGTGTTTCATAGGTGACTACTATTTTTCTCAAATTACCAACGTCTAAAAGCTAAAAAAATGAAGGCTAAAGTTTGTCACACTAAAGCGGCCAACCCGCTGATACAAGACAGCTCGGCGACACAGACTGGCCTTATAGTCATAGTAGTATATTAGAAGTCAGCGTCGGGTTATATACAATTTCGGTGTCTTTGTAGTCATCTGCACATTTCAACACGTTTACCCGGCGACACTCTAGCTGCCAATGCCAAAATAAGTCCAGTCCATGTTTCATAATGCTTAACTCATCTCTCATCATCTCCTAAACTTATCGCTGTAGATCTTGTTTGAACATGACATGCAGTTAAGTATTCACCCTCTAAACGCCTCCCATAACACATAAATCGTCACACATATCGGGTTTTCGCCACAATTTTCTCGTCGATAACCTCCTAACATCTGCCCATCCCTCCCACCGCCACAGGACGATGTTGGCGTCTTCTGCGTGCCGCTGCCCGACTTCCTGGCCCTCAACTTCCCATCGCCGACTCGCGTGCAACAGAACAGCGTGTTGGTCCACCCCACGGGGCCGGTGGACGCCTCGGCGATCACCACCCCCACGCCGAGCCAGGGCACCCAGCGGCACATCACCGTGCAACGGATCGTACGGGAGGCGAGGCCGCTGCTACCCAGCGAGATCGCCAGGTGAATCTCGCATGATTTATACGCCAGCCGGGCGAAGCTTATCGTTTGTTTGTCGTATGGCATTATTATTTTAAGGTACTTTTTTATACCTATATAATTGTAACGCTGTTGATTTCTTTAATAAATACCACTAAGGTGGCAAAAAAGAAAATTTAACAGGTCTATCCAAACATTGTGGGAAAAGGCGGCCTTATCGCTACAAGCGATCTCTTCCAGGCAACCCTTGTCTAGAAAGGGAAAAAGATAAACATCAAGTTTACGGCCTGCCTGATAGAAAGCAGTCGCTGCAATTATTCAATATTTTTTAGCAATGCCCTTCAGTAATGTGGAGCAGGCTCATGTTCAGCAGTGGACTATTAGGCCTGGACCCCATCAAAGAGGAGCTGAGCGGAGATGTGCATTTACATTTAAGACATATCCACCAAACTTGTGCAGAGATATATTTTTTTTATGACATACGGTGGGCAAACAGGAAAGCGGGCCACCTGATGGGAAGTAGTCACCACTGCCTAATGTCTAGCAACACCAAGCATTAGCATTATATTACGTTATTCATGTGGTATCATCATCATCAACTCGGCGTCTAGTCCCGCATGCGCTCCCGCGCAGCACATGAGGGCCCGGGGTCCGCCTATCATGTGGCACCACATTGAAGTCAATAAAATTACAACTAAAACTATCAGTTATGAGTTATTACTTAAATGCTCATATCCAGTAGTGGAGTGTCAGGGGCTGATGGCTATTAGGCAACACTGGCTAGACTGTTACGTTACTAACAAATACCGTAGCGTGCCAAGGCCGGACCATACATCAGGACATACTTTAAAAGTCTTGCCCTTCCAAGACTTTCCTCACCACCCTATATTCAAGCCACAGTGAAATAGTGGTCTGACTAAAAATGTGTATCTCATTGTGTTTCGATGAGCGTATTCGATGTCGAAAATGTAGCAGATGCCGCCACTGATGAAAATACAGACGAGTCATTGGCTAGATTGGATCTGTCAGTCAACTTACAGCTGTTTTATGGCTGTCCAATAGCAGGAGTTATGGTGATAGTAGATTTAGACCATCAATTCACCTAGTAGACGGACACGGATTAGCTGTCAAATACAACCTAAACTGAATTAGACTTGTGTGCAGTACTTTTGTTTGTGAATGCATTAGAGAAATAGTATACTTGTTGATAATTATGTAGCTCAGATGGGATGGGCTTTGTCGGGTAGAAGATCGTTAATTTCTATTATTTACTTGGTTACAAGTACTCGTATCTAATATTTATTTATAACTAGCTTTATGCTGGTCCAGTCGCTTTGTTCTTCCTCACATATGGAAATATATTTCTTCAAAGTTCCGCGAATGCATTAATTTTTCTTGGGTGGCCCATTTGGTAGGTCGATTAATGTAAGCCATGCATTCCTGATATTCCAGTTAATAAGGAATCTGAAAGACGACATTAACTACATAAGTTGATCTGCCAACAGGTTTAAAGAGTTACATACATTAACAGCAGTGAAACATATTTAGGCAGTAGCGACATCTGCTCGATTTTTAAATCGGAATACGTTCATGATGGACTATGGACTGCTGCAATAAGGCAATCTACACGTAGTCAAATGGACAAAATTATGAGATATAAGATAACTGATTCCTATTCCTAATATCTCAACGAGATAATGTTAAGTGTCCTCTTCAATTAATATGTATTGTCCCATATTTTTCATCCAAGATTGGATTTGAGTCGTTGTCGTTAAATAAAGTCAGCGAAGTATAATTATTAGACCGCCACTTAGCTCTGTCCTGACACAACTCCCTAGCTTCACTTCTCTAGGCGTGCGCTGTATGTATTTATGAAAACTGCAACCAATCCTCTTCATACCTAAAGGTACCAGCACATGTTTGCATCGGGCGCCGGGCAGCGTCCCGAGCCTGCGCCCAGGCGGGACATGCCAGTCCTGACCGTGCCCGAGCCCAGAACTGAGCGCCCTGAGAACTCGAGGCTGCGCACACTCGCACAGACCATTCCGAGACTCAACACGCTCGGGCCTTCTACGTCTAGCACGCACACGATCACCGCTGGAGGCACTGAGGTGAGTGTCACTGTTAGGCTACTGCTTGACAGTGGACTGGACGTAGACTGTAAGTTAGGGCCCGACTACCTTGTCGGTCACTCCCTAGGGTGTAACACAGTATATCTTCGGTTTTGTCACGTAAAGGTGGTTCTACTGGTGGGAATTTTTTATTAAATAAATAATTAAATATTTCACATAATTTGCCTGCCCATATCCCATTCATTTGAGGTAGGCACAGTATTAAATATTTCTAATACATTAAAATTTCTAAGATACTGTTAGTTGATTGATATCTTTACATTTACAAATGGATTATGTATTTATCAATTCACAAAAAAACATAAAATGTTTTAAAAAATTCTAAAACCAAATTGTGCTGTGATCTTGTCTTTTTTCTGTTACTCGAGCATTTTTAGCATTTTTAATAAAAATTTCGACCAACAAATTGAAAAATCTTCAATCCAGACTTATGGTTCCCAGGTACGAGTGATACCGTGGTCGGAGCGCTCCCGCTTCCACCTGGACCGGGCTCTTGACCCGGACTACGTGCTGAGGCTCCCAATGATGGACCTAGCGCGTTCGACCAGGATCGCGCGAGCCGCAGCCGAAGCCACAGCCACGTCCACCACCAACTCTGATAACGGGGAAGACGACTAGGCTAACAGGCTATATATAGGCTACCTAGAACAGCAAATAGGTAGCACCACAGTCAGGTTCCTGTGTTGATACGAATGGTTTTTGCTCTGAAAAAATTGCAATGTTGATTTTTACGTTTCCTACCCAATGCTTTAAGAAAGATATAAAAAAAAGACATTAAATATTATTTGGAAAAAGGCTAAACGTATTTATCCGGCTTTTTTCAAAGCTACCGCGGTAAAGGTGTGGCACGGGAGGGGTGGGCGTTGACGTAAATAGGGCCGCTAGCCATCTCGTGCTCACAAGTGCTGTTACGTCATATTCCCCCGTCCCCCACGCCGCTACCGCAACGCAGGAACTGACTATAATTACGCGCTACATCTGTACTTCGTAAAATAAACCTCGATCTCTGTGACGGCGGGCATTGATAACGAAGAATAGAATTTTTTACATTAATTTTCACCCAAGAAAATGTTATATTGTACTTTAATGTTATCACTAAACACCAGTATGACATTTTCTTGGGGATATGTTAATGTAAAAAATACTGTGCCTCATATGCGTACTCGTAATGTCACAGACAGAGAGATTGTCTTCCGCGGAGGACAGCGATGACGCTTCTCTGGCCCGCCAGACCCCCGCCACATATCAACTAAGCTTAAACTATGATTTGCTGACCCCTACCCCAGGCGTTTACTTAATGTGTATTTTCTCTGTGATCGCAAATTTATTGTGTCAATAAGTTGTGTGTATGTAACTCGTATGATATGAATGTGTTCTCCTGGGCCGAATGCGAATTGTTGTCTTGTTTAGCAATCATTGTTTTATAATCTCTTTCCCTTCTGTTTTTACTGTATGGCTATGCCGCCTTTGTAGATAGGTCGACGGAAATCAGTACTTACTATGATTATTTTCTTTATTTACTCTCGTTCACTCATATATTATATGCTTTTTAATATCAATAGTTGCAATTGATTCCTGGTTGTTTTTAAGTGTGCCAATTAAGATAGAAACCCGAAACAATATTTTTCAAGCTTCCGTTTGTATTACTTTCCGCGTTACTAATCTTATACATGTACTCTATATATACCAAACAAAATTATTACTATTTTAGTGTATTTGACTATGTACTCAAACATAAAAGTAATAGTTATAAAACGTAAATCTACCCAATTAGATTTTCAAATTATGAACAACAATTATTTAAGTTGTTAAGTATTTTTAGAGTTATTTCTATCTGTGATTATCATTTGTGGATTTTGCTTTCAATTTGTGCCTTCTATGTGTATTCATTATACACATGGAAGATAAGTTTTCTTTCCAATTACAAATAAGGCCAAGGTTATCCGCTGGGGATCCTGAGGCTTGTTGAACAGTCTCTGGAGTTGATTGGGACCCCGTCTCGATATTTTAACATTACGAAAGTAGTGAAATTTTGGACTCACGTTAGCCCGCATTCCACGTGCATAGTGCAGTCACAACTAGTAAGCTGACCCCTTACTCCTTATTGTCATATGACTTATCAAAAGGTAGGGGGTCAACTAATTTGTTGAATAACTTTCATGCACGATTCTTTACTCGCATGGGCTGAAAGCGCAGCGGATCTTTCACATAAGTATTTATTATGTTATATTGCGGAATATGTATTAATTTATAAAGTCAATTTTCATGTCGTCGTAAAATTTGACTAAATCTGTGCATTTTGATGAGGAAACCCATAAATCAATGAGGAAACCTCTTGCCAAATTTTGTAATATTATACTCGTGTAGATCGTATACAATATATTATACGTCTTATATTATACACCCACTTCTAAATAGTTTTATAAGATTAAATTTCCAAACGAACACGTTTTGAGCCGTCTGGTGTCCGGTAGAGAAGGATATACCACCAACCCTTACTATTATTACGGGTGCGAAACAAGGCTGATTTAGAGCTTGCTTGTCAATTAGGGATATACTGTAGCCCTGGGGGTACGCGGGAGGGAATGAAGGACTATTCGAGCCAATCTAAATCTAAAAATTATTTAAAATTTGTGCTATAAGGGGTACGCGAGTTGAATGTATTGGATACCGATGTGGTATATTTCGCAGATTAGGGGAAATTCTGAAAATTTTGGTGTTTTTAAAGCACTAGAAGTTTGCGATGAATTAGTTATATAATTTGAAAGAATACTTGTAGGTTGACTCGATTCTTCCACAAGGCCACCGGGGTCAGATGTATATGTATATCTTTCACGTTACGTAAATGTTGTGTTCGCTGAAAAAGACGAGGAACTTTACGCTAATACCAAACTCAAACTTCTGTCTTTCGTGCGGCATCTTTTCAAGGATTTGTGGTTTATCCTTATGTACGCCTTAGTCGCCTTTGGGTAACTTCTCAGTGGAGGTTGGTGATATTATTTATCTACGTTCAACAATGCATTATTAATGTACTCTAATAAATAAGGTCTATAACAATTCTTTCTATTTGCCATCTAAGTGTTATTGTATTGAATAGTTAGAACCTGTAGCATTGTAAATATCATATATAAATGTACTTCAACCTAATAATGTAGCTATGACTGTCGTATCGGTGTGATTATTATTAGGAGTAGTTATATATTGTTGTTAAAGGGAAATGGATGAACAATGGCGAATAGTACCAACGTACTGGTACGCACTGGTAAAATATGGAATGAAAATTGATGCGATAACTGATTTCTCAATAATCTTTGTAGTGATAAGTGTATGTCTATCCGTAATATACAATGTAGTTTCAGACACTTCGCATCAGTTTCTTTGTATTATTTTTAACCTAGCCTAGTTCTTTCCGGGTCAAGGTGCAGTGGCAAAGGCATCATCGCGTGCATCTAAAAGCAAAGTACGCAATGAAGGGAATAAAAAGTGAAAGGAAAGTAGGAAGGAGACATACATTGGAGACAATGGTATTATAGGCCGCCCCAAAGCCATAGCACACCCACCCCACGCCAACAACGGCGATGTATGGCAGAATCAGACCCGTGGCCAATAATGCCAGGCAAAGCTGGATTATGCCTGGTTGGATAATGCCAGGCAGAGGCGTACCGTGGCCGATAGTGTCAGCACCCAACATTGCTAGGCAGAGCCGGTTGTATCCAACAATTTCAGACAGGCAGGCCTTAACCGACAACGTCAATCAGAGCCGGACCAGAATCCATAATACCAAAGAGAGCGGGACCCCGTCTAACGTCTACCCCGATACCGGGCAGAGCCGGACTATGGTCCGTCATCATCAAGGGGAGTCATTGTTCCGTTGCCCATCCCAGCCGGTTATGCCAGACAAAATCCACTTAGAGCAATGTCTCTGATAGTAATCGGTGGAGGATTTGATTGACGAAATTTATTTGTTTTGATTGTTTTGTCTCGGGTGCGCTGGTTGGCAAGTATTTTCTGTTTTATCACTGCGAGTAATACTTTGCCCCAGTGTCCCGGGACTGGTACCGCCGATCTCCGATAGTACGCCGCCATCTTGTGCAATTGAGTTTAAACCAATCGCAGCAAGGCAGCTCTGACTCTGGCTTGCTGCGGTTGGTCCGTACTCAATAGCATCAAGATGGCGGCGTACTATTGGAGATCGGCGTTACGGCTGCAGTTGTAGCCAAAAATGCAGAGAGTAATTATCGCACTCATGTACGCGAAATGCCTTTACCACTGCTTTCACTACTAAGTTATCGGGTATTTAGATTTTACTAGACTATATTGATTGTAAATATTATATTTAGAGGGACCTGTACAGTTTCTTTGAAACGCTTAGGAATTTTAAATTGTACCACTTACGTTAGTCGTATTATTTTTATATTGTATGTTATGTATGCTATTTTAAAACGATTGGCCTAAGGCCGCCCGAGGCCATACTTTGGAACCGGTCAATTACCAAATTGCACACATGTTATATACACTTACATTATTTACATATCATTTTTGTTACTGTAAATACCTATATACTCTCGAGTAAAAAGGGTTATTATATGGTCTTTTATCAATAATTTAAAATATTTTAAGAGGCTCATAAGAAGAACGTCTTATAATCATTTAATTTATGTAAAAATATCCTTTAATAGGCAGTGTCGACTGGCCTACCGATCGTTGACACTTCGAAGTAATCATCTGATGAACTTTGCGCTCTGCACCTTGTGTAGGCAAGGTTTGGCATTGTTATAACATACCGATTACCTCATAGTTCTTTTTGTGCGCAATTTTGTTCGCGCATTTCAAGTTCAATAAGACGGCTTCTGTTGTTAATGTAGATTTGGAATTATGGTACAATCTTACTTATTTTCGTACTATATAATAAGGCATATCAATTACAGGTCCTTTTCTTATTGTTATTGTATTCAATATAAAATACGAAAGGATTCAAATACAGATCGATTTCTGTCACTGTCTCATTATTCAATGTTGTGAAATTAAAAATAAATGTCTGCTAAATAACCACATGTATTACCTAGTAGAACTCGTAAAATGTTCGTTTATTATAGTGTAAGACAAAAAAGACTGAAGTGGATAATAACTGTTTTTTCTCTTGCTTAAAAATACATACCTACAGGCTCATCATTAATTGCAGCGTCAGCTATCCTTTTTTTTATAAGTTTATATCCTTTAGTCAAAGTAATTTAGAAATAAACATTTTAAGGCTGTTATGGGTCCATCCTTATTATTTTAATGTCAAATTTTCCCCATTAATATTTTTTCGAATCCAATCCTCATCTAAACGTTAAAATCGTTGTCAAGTATGGTAGTTATGCATAATATATGTAGGAAAAATGGCTAAGATTCTTAAAAAACTTTTTTCTTATTTTTATGAAAAGATCTGACCAATAATCGCAAAAATATTGATAATTTCGTTTAGTTCACGTTCATAGCTACATTACTTGACAACTATTTTATCTGAAGCGTCGTTTCGAAGATTTCATTGGATTTGTAAAAGGACCTTAAAATGTATCGGAAAAATATTGAAAATGGTTTATTACGAATGCTTGCATAAGAAGACTGGTCAAAAGTACGGGTTGACCTAGCTTAGATAAACTAAAGAAAGCTTAGGTTTATTTCTTCGCCGACCGTAAATAATGTACTTAATCAGTAAAACTACAGCTTATTTAAATAGCACGAGAAATATGAAATATACTTAATATGACCTTCTTAAAGAGGTATTAGATAACGCACTAACGATGATTGACTACCAAATGTAGGCCAGTTGGTGTGTGCCTCTTTATGCAAGCATCGTAATTCTTAAAGATGCAACGAAAAAATGTCAACTTACTTGGTCGGTGACCAACATTTCGGTTTGTTAACCGCTTGTACCTACTTGAAATGCTTAAAAATTTGGTTAGTATTTTAAGTAGAACAATTTTGTTATTTGTTTTTATGGAACACCTTTAGGTATCTACTTCAATAAAAAAATTATAAAAATATTTTATATTTTTATTACAACTATTCATTGCGGTTTTATAGCTTGACTATTAGTAACTACGTACACACACATACACTCACTACGTACATCACAAATATTAAGTTTTTTCTTTGCCCACTCGCTAATTATCATCATCAAACGAGCGGTCAATCCCGGGTTCTGCCGCTTCCTAATTTTTCTTCTCCACTTTGCCCGATCTTCGGCATCCTCACGTCCTTTTGCTCATTCGCGAATAGTAACTTCCTATTAAATATTTACAACTCGTACAAGGCGACCATTTTCTTTGAGTTGCATTCTTAACCTCTGAACCTATTTTAATGAAATATGTTCAGAGGAGGCTGGAGGTGGATCTTAGTTAACATAGACTAGCTCATCTATGAAATATAATAAACATACAGACAAATTAATAAAAGAAAATGTCCATTCCGGCCTCATGCTAGCATTGTGTAATACAAGTATTTGTTTCAGGCACAGTGCTGATATTGTAGGTGCATGTGAAGCAAATTCGCTTTTTGCACAGACTATTGATATAAGACCTTATAAAAAATTAATGCAAATAGTCCAATCGTCAAACCAAATTTAAATTGATGATAAATTAAAGAGCTACTTAAACATTGTTACAGTGCCTGACGAACTAACAACTTTGATTTGGGGTTATACACACACACATCACAGCCTATCACAGTCCACTGCAGGACTTAGGGCCTCTCCCACGAATGGGGAGGCTATTGCCATAATATCCACGCTTGGCAGGCGCGTTGGAGATCGCAGTGTTATAAATGCAACAAAGAAAAACGCTACTGCCCATTTTCCAGCCTACGGAGACTCTGGATCGTTTGCCTCGAAAACATAAATCGCCTTGTACGACACCCACGAGTGTAAGGCGTTGGTGCTATTCTACTCCGAAAGACACCACGCAGCCTCTGGGGTTATAACTTTCTATTAATTCTTCTGTGCATAATTAACGATAAACGGATGGACAGAATGATACACATGTGTTGTTTTTCAATTTGGCGAAAACACCTTAATAAACATAGCAGATGTTTGTATGCTGTGTGCAATAGGGCCACCAGAAGACAATAGATTTCTGGAAATCGATTGTCTTCTGAGTGCTATATTGGCCGCCAGTATCCTATATTATTTAGGCCATTTCACAATATAAAAGTATTTCGATTATTTACATCTGTATTTCATATTCAGAGCCTTGTGAGGATAGAATTCTATAGCGTTATTTTTTGGGATTGGTGTATATAAGCAATTCATGTCGTAAGGCTACAGTTTTCTGCAGAGTCCCATCAGAGAAGCTTGTGTGTTTGGCGGTGAAGACAGACATCACTATGCATCGCTTAATTTGCGTAAAGTTATATTTTTATGTTTTTTAGTTGTAACTTTTATCGTTTATCAACTTTAACTTTTGTCACTCGAAAATAATGTTGAGTTATCGAAATCAGTGCAGTGGTTTAGGAGATTACCTTCTTCCCAACTTGTACACCAATATTATAAGTATTGGTACACTTATTTGTCATATTAGTAGGTGGCGTTTAATTCTCCGAAACTTTGCTTACCTAGTACCTACCTATTAGTAATTTTTACTTCCATTTGAATGTGATCTAATTTTCAATGTCCTTTTTTCAGATAATATCATTACATGCTGTTCTGGGTACTCACGATTATTTAGATCAATGGCCTGAGAGTACTACATTAAACGATGTAAATACATTTAATTTGTTTCGTGAGACTTTCAACTACGTAGACCTTTTTAAACCTACCGCAACTAAGACGACGATAAATGATAATATTTCCCTCAGTTCCAGTAGTGATACTTCCAGTATATCCAGCAATGATGCAGAACCAAGTATAAATGTATTAGCACGCGATGAGTATACATTGCATATGACGATTGAACCGGCAAATTTAAAACCTAGTACCAATAAGGGTGTCGTGCAGATGATCGATAATGGAGCAATAGATAGTACCGATGATGGAGTCATGTTTGTTAATAAGAAGTATAATCCCAAGAAACTCATATTTTTAAATAAATTTGAAGACGAAAGCTACGTGAGTGATGACGGGGATCTACCTATAGAATTACATCCGCGTGTTGAATCGTTATCCTATGATGACAAACCTGTTAAAGAAATCAATATATACATCAAGCAGGATGAAGAAGATGAATGGCCAAATGAAATTAGACCAGAAAAAAAGGAACACATAGGAATGTTTAGAAGTGCTTGGCATACTGTTAAAAGCTTTTTCTCCAGATTGTGGTAGATAAGGAATCCATTGTTATCATAGTCAGTGTGTACCAACGACGACGGTGCAAACATGATATGGAAGCGGAATGAAATCGTAATAATAGTTGAATGAATTTTGCAACAATCTCTATAGTGTAGGTTCTAAGGTCTTGACATGTATATGGTTATATTGACATCTATATTTACCCACTTACTATAGCGACCCAAAGTGGATCTTCGCCTCCGATATCAGAGTTTGCTATCTCTTCCTATCCTGCGTCATCTCACGCCAGTCGATGATACCTTATGTGTGAAGTTCTTTTTTTGTTTCTCGTGTACATATTTTATCATATAAATAAATAAATAAATCCAATCAGCATTCGTACTCCATCCGCGTGGCCAAGTTCACCCAAAAATATTTGGTTTAGAAACAAGCTGGTCTATCACAACGTTGTTGCTCCTCTTCCATACACTGTTCACTTCCTTTATTGCACCTAGTATCTTCCGGAAGATCTTCCTTTCAGCAATTAGTAATTTGTCTCCCTTCTTCAGTGTTAGTGTAGGTATAGATTAGTCTCACACCTATACAAACAAGATTCACCAAGATTGGTCTAATAAATATGCTCGGACAATTCCCAAAGTGCCATCTAGCCCCAAAGTAAGCAAAGCTTAGTGCTTAACATATAACATCCAGACCCGTAACAGAAATTAAAATATCACTCCAATTTCTGCTCGACCGGGAATCGAACCTGGGGCCTCTGCGTGGCAGACTGGCATGTTAACCACTGAACCACTCAGGTCGTCAAAAATCTAAATGGTCTACTAATCGTTTTGTAGTTCCGACTCTTGGTTATCCTTCTTACCCCTCATCCTTGCTCTTCCAGTGATGCCGCTAAGTTCCTTATTTTCTGTTCTTTTTCCCTTACTCTGCTGTCTAAGCAATACTAGATCGTCAGCATAACCAACATTTTGTGATTAGACATTAGATAATTAATTGCACTTTGCTTTATTCTTCGGTCGCTTACGGGATTGTTGAATTTATTTTAGAAGGTAGATGATATGAGGTAGTGATAATAGAACTGGAAAATATATAAAAAAAATTTGTTCATCTTAGTGAAATTAATTTTTCAGACTTCGGATCATGTTTCTACATATTTTTGTATATAGGTTGGTCCCATTTTAATTATAATTAGTAAATAAGCATAAATGTAATATTTATAGTTGTGTGTTACATAATAGTTATAATTAAATGAAATTAAATAAATAAGTTTATGAGGATTTTACTATTCATTGTCTCATGATGCCTTAAAGAATTTCAATAAATTCTCCTCAGTGACCAGCCATATTTGTAATATTTTGCCAATAAATTGTGATCCTGGATAATGGGCAAAATCGAATCTAATTCTATTGAGGATTCTGGATAGATCCAAGAGGATACCATTACTTTGACTACGAGACTGACGAATGTACGAGCTTTACGAGCCGGGGTTATAGTGGGGCTGCCTAAGTATGGATGGGTAAGTATAGATAATATATACCTTTATCTATTCTAATAACTTACGATAGTCAACTGCAACCCTAAAATCCCGATCAAAAGTAAGCGACTTGTATACTAAAGTATAATTAGGTCTGTGATGCTCTATGGCTGCGAGTCCGAGGCGCTAACATCCGCAAACTCCACGAAAACGAAAAGAAAAGGCAGCTTTCCTTGGCGTGGGAGACACTGTGGATAAGATTAAATAGGTTCGCTTGCGCTGGTTAAGTAACGTGCTTCGTAAAGTCCAGGGGTAGGTACGTCGAAAAAGGTGCCTTAACTTGTCAGTATTAAGGAAGGGCTCCAGCGGGAGGCCCAGGAAGCGACAGATTGACTTTGCTGAGTCGGGTGCGAGAGCCAACTGCCTATATACGAGTACCTGCAAACGATTAATTATATCTATGAATCCATTACAAATAAGTAAAAACGTAGAAGATGGGCGACGCGAAAAACTGACTTTACTAAAGACTTTACTTTTCTTTATCACGTAGTAGGTAATTGTTGTATACATTCAATATATATTTCTTTATGAATGCGAGTGTCAGTTTCGTAATGGCTAGCGGGTCAGCCTAGTAAGCGAGAAGTACCGAGTTCGATTCCCAGTACCGCTATGTATATGGCTTTTCCTAAGTTATCTACGTAAGTTGCAAATTAGGATTAGTTGCGATAAAGTTAAGTTGCACCTAAACCAGCCAAGAATCGAACGAAAGGATCGATATCGCCGAGTTGGCAGCGGAAGCCAACGTCTAATGACGATGTGAAAATGCCGAAGATTGGGCAAAAGAGCAGGAACGGACCTTGGCAGAAACCGAGATTGAATGCTCGGATGATGATGACTTCGCCAACGATTTCGCAGATTAATCTTGTAACACGTAGTAGAACGGTAGTAGCTGTGGACGGCCCTACACACAAGATGGACGGACAACCGCGTTCGCTCGACTATGGAGCCGATTGATGGAAGAGGTCCGAGTGGAAAGCTTGTGGGTAAGCCTATGTTCAGCACTGTACGTCCAACGGCTAAGATAGTGATGATAAACCTTTAACAAAGAAGACATATTGCACGGCCCTGAAAGGCATTAGAAGCATTAGACAGAATTAGAAGTGCTAAACTAACTAATTATAACAGGATCATGGAGTTCTTTTACATGTGAGTATTAAGAAAGAGTTCTTCTGTTGTTTAATGAGTTACGGTCTTCTTCTTCTTAGCGCTTTTTCAAGGTCAAGGTCAGGGTACCTTGAACCATAATCCAGGATTAGGCAGATCAGGTAATTACAGTAGAGCGACTGTCATCTAACAGCTATTAGTCTCTTTGCGCGATCGAATCAGAAATGAGGAGATCCACAAGCGAACCAAGGTCACCGACATAGCTATAAGGATTGCCAGACTGAAGTGACAGTGGGCAGGGCCCATAGCTCGAAGAACAGATGGCCGATGGGGCAGTAAAGTTCTCGAGCGGAAGACGCAGCGTGGGTAGGCCTTCTACAAGGTGGACCGACGATCTGGTAAGGATCGCAGGTACCAGCTGGATGCGGAAAGCACAGGACCGGCCTTTGTGGAGATCTCCGGGGGAGGCCTATGCCCGGCAGTGGGCGTCTTCTGGCTGATAAGATGATGATGATGACTCATCTGAACTCATATTCTATTAATAGGGGAATATAATCAGACTGGATCACAGCTACACATCCAGTAGCCTGAATGTGCAGGTTTTCTCTCAATGTTATCCCTTCCCATAAGAGCAGAACCCCCACCTGGAGCTGACGCAATACGTGACCAAACCAAAGCAGACGTGCCTACTCGTTACGAATTCTATCAAGTCGCATAACGTCACACATCCACCGCAGCATTTTTATTTCGTTGGCGTGCGCTGCCGTCCAGTACGTACCTATTTCAGCGACTAGTCCAATTTAAAACGGTATATGGCTCTAAATTCCCAGCTACTGTTACCTATACTTTACCTGAGTAAAGCGGCTCTGACATAGTACTTAGCTTTTCATGGGCAATGTTGCTAACCTTCAGTTCAGTTCACCTTGGTAAAATTCGCTCCCGAGGATCAAGATAATAATAATATTACGTCTTTGTGAACAATCCTCCTCTTATATAAATTTATGTATATCAGGTCGCTAGTCATTGCGTAAATCATAACATCATCATCAGTGCTGTTTTTCGTTTGTTTATAATATTGTTTAACCCATTGGGGAATTTAAAAATATGTCGATTGTTTACACTATATTCAGGGCTCTGTGACAACAGATTTCTATAGCGTGATCTCGATGTAATTGTTCAATTTTTTATGATGTATACCACAATGCTGCAGTTTTCAGAAAGGCACTATCTGAGAAGCTCGTGTCATCGGTTGGTGGAGACAGATCACCATGCGTCGCTTAATTTGCGTAAAGTTTGCCTTTTATTTACTAACTAGCGATAAGTAATCCCCGTTTTTTATTCACGTGCAGTACGATCCCCGGAGATACCCTTCCTTTTGAACCAAAGTACCGTGCGGTATTCGGAAATACGTATTTTCGGATATTACCTACCTCAAATAGTCAATCTTTAGCTAACTTTATTTGTTAAATTATATTAGGATCCTAAAATTGCAATTAGGTACTGCTGTTATTTCTATGTATAATAATTGTCAATGTTTCTTTCCAGATATTACTTTTACATCCAGTTCTGTGTTCTTACTTTAAAACAAAAAGTACTTTCGATTATATTAATGTCGATTACAAGATAGCAAACGAAGATCCATTTATTACCTTTCGTAATACCTTCAACTACATAGACCGTTTGCTGACACATGCCACAACTAAGAGGGCGAAGGATACTATTAGCGATTCCAAAAAAAAGAAGGGAATCTTTAATACATTGAGACGCTATGAGTATTCCGTGGACGTTACTGTTCCTCCGTGTACTCGCCATGCGGCATGTCCTTCCAAGGAAGGAGTCATGTTTGTTAATAAGAAATCAAAGCCCAGAAGATTAATGGATTTACATAAGGTGAACGATAAAGGGGGTATAGAACTAAAGCCCCCTGTAATTGAATCTATGGCCCATGATAAGACACCTGTTAAAGAATTTGCTTGGCAATTGCAATTCAAACCGACACAAGAAGTTCAATGGGTATTCCCAGACAAGAAACGCAAAGGCTTATGGCATAGGGTTAAACACTTTTTTACCAATTTGGGGTAGATAACAAGCCGATTGTTAGAATTCAGAATCAAGTCAAAATAAAATGCATCCACTCGTACAACATTCTTAGAATAAAATACTGGTACATACTGGTATATTATTTGAGGGGTAACTTGGCACGTCGTTAATGATGCTTTAGTCTTGCCTAAGAAAGAGGTGCCATCATATAGCGGTTGTAATTCAGCGGTGAATGACATCACTGAAACGACGTTAGAAGAAACAATATGGCGCTGTTTCGTAATGGTGGCCACTTACCATCATGCCCCTTAATCCAATGACATGACAAAATACGTTAGATCATGCCAAACTGACCCTGTGTGGGGAGAAACTTTTGAAAGACGTGCCACATGATGGAAAGATTCGCCCCACGTGATTACAGATCAGTCTGGCTTGATCATGCCTATTTGATCATGCCATTAGATAATGCGGCATGAAGATGAGTGGCATTTAAAATGCGCCGCGCCATATTATCAACTGATAACAGACCGGTTTGAAGTTTATCTTTTTAAGGCAGGTCAGCAACAATTTTTAAATGTATATACATCTTGGTTAAGTGGTAGCAACATTACTTAATTAAGTTCTATGTATTATTTATTACTTCTTAAGGTTTAATCACCTATATGTAAGTAGTATGTAGAGAAGTGACTCTCCAGACGTTTTGGTATAGTGTAAGTTTGGAAGCAATTGAATAATAAATAAATAAACCAGTCTTTTAGGCGATTCGTTTTCGCTCGTCTTTGCTAAGAGATGTTTAGTTTAAAATGTTGACAATACGGTTAAAGTTTCTAAATAAATATTATTATTGATTAAAATAAAAGAACATATCAGCGACATAATACACTGCTATTGACGGCACACCTATTAAATCCTAGGATTACGGTACGGTACTTTACTTTTACGGTACGGAAAAGTACGGTACTTTGTACTATTCCTCTATAGGATTGTTATATTTTAAAGGCTACCCCTGATTGTTATATTTGATAGGCCGTGGTGAAAAGAAAATATCATGAATAGTCAAGTATTTTTATGATTTACAAGTGCAACTTGTAAATTATACCATTATTTAATTTTTGAGACTGCTATGTGTAGCGTAAAATACTGTTGTCTAAATATTGTATGGTTCTGTGTTGTTAGGATTTACTTGTTTAAGCGATATTTTTGGATAGTCTTGGACATTTTTAAGTTTTGCTAATAGATATATGTATAGATACATGTAGCTTAGATAAGAATAAATAATAGCGGAGATAGAGTGACTGGAGTAATATGTAGGTTTAGCCCTATAAAGGAAAATGTGTTTGAATTTTTGTGTTTTGTTTCATTTCTTTAACCGCAGTCGGCGGTGCTGATTTGAGCACTCATCACATAAATATAAATTTCTTATTTCTATATTTCTCGGCTGAGGCCGAAAAGGTGAGCCTTTTCCGGATTTTTACTTAGTTATATTGAAATTAATAGAGTTATAATTGACTATATTGTATTAAATAAGATTAAAACATTTTGTTAAGATAACGTTGAGAAAATTAGAAAATCAGTAAAACGAAAGAATAAAAATATTTTGTACAAGTAAATATTAAAAATATGATGTATATTGTTTTAGGTTTTTTTTATCCTTACCGAATAGTAATAATAGGTAGTAAGAACTTTTTGCTTAACCCTTGTACAACGCTGGCTATGCAATGCAGTACAATAATAACTTGGTTTAATTTTTTACTTGTCTCTATTTTTGTACACTCTTACTAGGTACTTTTAATATTGAAGACCCTTTTTATTTTAAGTACTAATTTTGGGTTTAATTTAAGCTTGTGCATTACGATATTACACGAAAATAATATTGTAGGAATGTAATAAACTGAATAGTTCCTAAAGACTGCTGTATATTGCGAAAATCACAGAATTCTCTTCAGGCTATACTTGTGGTGGACAAATTCATCCCATATTTAGAAAGGACTCCTAGAAGGATCCTAGGAAGTATGCAACCAACCTTTTTGACGTACAGGTGCAGTTATTGTATGTACTTACACACACTACAGGCAAGTATTTGAGAAGTCCCTAGGTTCTGCATAAGGTGACTGCAAGAAGCTTTAGCTTTTAAAAAGAGCGCTGGTGGCCTAATGGTTAAGGAGTCCGACTCATACTCCAAGATACCGCGTTCGAACTCCAGTGCCGCCATACAAAGGGAGTCCGGGAGAAGGGGGAGTTTACCAGGTGGGAGACTTTAACCCCTGCTTGTAAAATCTTTGTGACGCTACGTATTGCGACTTTTTTGCACTTCTTATATGTCACATTTACACCTCATCCCTCTTACGCGGCATTATTGCATTCTGCAGTTATGACTAGAAATGATATAGTAGTTTATGCAACTGTCATATAAAAGAGGGTATTAAAACATGAGTGTCGGTTTACCGATACTCTTGTTTTAATACCTAATTATATGCAGTTGCATACACTTCTTTATCTAAACTCATATTTTTATGTTAAAATGTCGTACCTGTAATTTTCTCAACTTTGCTGAAAGTAAGTACTTTCACATTTATGTATTGATTTGCTTCGAATAAGAAAAAAATATTCACAAACACAAATTACAACAATTAGAAAAAATATTCTGTTTAGCGGGAAAATGATTACACAGAAATATAAACAGGAAAATTTAAATTTTGAATTCATCATCATCATCATCATCATCTCAGCGTTAAATCCCGGTTGCGCCCCCGCGCTACACGCGGGTGCCCGGGGTCCGCCTTCCTGCTATATCTAGTCCACTTTGCTCGGTCTTCGGCATCCTTCATAGTGAGTCCGTTGGCACGCATGTCACTCTTAACGATGTCCAGCCATCGCTTCTTGGGCCGGCCTCTCCTTCCCGTGCCTGGTGGGGGCGGCATGGCCAGACATCTGTTCCCCACATAATTTGCCGGTCTGCGCAAGACGTGGCCATACCATCGAAGTCGACACTCCTGTAGCTTATCTGCGATGTCACGGACACGAAGGCTACCGCGGATGTGGGCGCTCCGCACGCGATCTTTGCGGGAAACCCCACACATCCACCACAGCATCTTCATTTCCGTGAATCGCAACTCTCGCTTGTGTCGCTCTAGTAGAGGCCAAGTCTCGCTGCCGTATAAGAGAACAGGTCTTATAATGGACTTGTAGACCTGTCCCTTCAGTTTCATCGGCATCTTGGGGTCACAAATGACAGCCGTCACCTCCCGTCATTTTGCCCAAGCCGCGGATATTCGGGCTTTGACGTCGTTGTCGATGTCACCAGTTGCGCTTAGTACCCACCCCAGGTATCTGGCCTGATCCGTTAGTTTGACCTCCTCTTCACCTATGCGGATGGGTAGGGGGCTGTACTGTTGCAAGCCATGTACTCTGTCTTCGCCACATTTATCTTCAGACCGCCGTTCTCAAGCGACTCCTTCCACTTTTCCACCCGTTGGACAAGACGCCCCTTGTCAGAGTCTGTCAACACGATATCGTCAGCATACATGAGTAGCCACAGAGGCACCTCATGATAGTCTCGGATGCTGTCTGACTGTACGTCTAATATCACGTCTAATTGAACAGAAATGGGCTGAGCACAGAGCCCTGGTGTATCCCAACGGTAATCGGGAAAGGGTTGGTACCGCCAACAGCAGTCCTAACTATGGAATCGGAATCGCGGTACATGTCTCGGATTATGTCAATATAGGCCTCATGTACTGACTTGGACCGCAACGCCCACCAGATCATCTCACGAGGGACACAGTCAAAGGCCTTCTCCATGTCCAGAAACAGGATATACAGGGGCGTGTTCCTTCCTTTTTAAAATTTTATAGACTGGCGTGAAAAAAGTGTATCCTTAAACAACTGTTTTCGAATATGAAATTGAAACATTACACTATGAGTGTAGATAAAATACTTTTCCATACTTACAGCATTTCCCACACTAATTTAATTACAGCTGTAACGTAAAATAACTTTTAGAACATTATGCAACACTTCTATTTTTTAAATTTTTGTCGGGCGCCGAGACACGACGAAATATAGGCTGAATACCTAAATGTCTTTGACAAATTCAAAATTCAAATACAAATTTATATTTTCCTGTTTATATTTGTGTGTAATTATTTTCCCGCTAACAGAGTATTTTTTATAATTGTTGAAATTTGTGTTTGTGAATGTTTTTTCTTGTTTGAAGCAAATAAATAGATAAATGTGAAAGTAGTGAAGTGAATTTCCCGCCGCTTGATATCCTCGACGCGTAGATACAACAGAACTGACTCGCAGCTTACTTCCAGCAAAGTTGAGAAAATTATAGGTACGATATTTTAACATAACATTATGAGTGTAGATAAAGTAGTGTATGCAACTGCATATAATTAGGTATTAAAACACTCGTGTCAAACTATTATCATATTGTAATGCTCCCTTTTATATGACAGTTGCATACACTACTATTTTAAAATTTTATAGATAGGCGTGAAAAAAGTGTACCCTAAAACGACTGTTTTCGAATATGTAATTGTAAACATTACGCCATGAGTGTAGATAAAGTTATTTTCGATACAACTGTAATGAAAATAGTATGGGAAATGCTCAATCGAAAAGTAATTTTTTGAAAATTTATGGACAGGCGGGAAAAAAGTGTACGACTGTTTTGGAATATGAAATTAAAACATTACGCTATGAGTGTAGATAAAGGTATTTTTACGTCCGGAGTATAGGTTGAGGACCTTCAGCTATGTTGTTATGCCGCACGACATCAGAATCGTACCCGGCAGTTTTGAGAAAAATGCATGTCTTTCGCACATTTGTATGACAAGTGACGTATTCTTTAAACCAGCAGCGACATGGTTACGGAGTATTTGAATACTAACCGATGCTCTTACGGTTAGGGTAAACATCGTGATGAAACCTGCAAATTCAGGCAACCGAATTTGTAACCATGATCCAATCTGCTCAGGTTCCCCCGGTAGCAGGGTCACGGAGGTCAGATGGTAGTCGCTCTACTGTAATTACCTGATCTCCAAATCCTGGATCATGTTCGGATCAAGGCGGACCTCGGGCCCTCGTCCTCGAGAGCACGACTGGGACATTAACGCTAAGATGATTATTATTTGTCTTAATATTTATGTCTAAAACTATCAATAATCCATTAAAATGTATCAAAAAGCTTGTTTAAATTATTTCAAACTTAAAACCGTGAATACGAGGTCTATAAGGTCTTTATTACGATTGATTTCTGAGGTCTAAGTGCACCCTGCTGGATCCCGTGAATACCTGGATCCAGCGGGATTAAGATGGTTCAGTCCCGCAATTACCTGGGTTGATATTATCTTGCGGGATTGCATTCCCTAATCAGAATATTTCTGACATTTTAAAAGGTCATTGCACTGGAATTAACTGTAAAAAATTCCGGAATCAAGAGTTTTTCTCTGATATAATTGTGTCTGGAAATCTACGTGTTATTCGAACGCAAGTAAACCTAATGTATTAGAGCGTTATAATAAGTCAATAAATTGTTTATATTGATTTAAAGATCCTGAGCTATCTATCCTGGTTCCCGCCAAGAACCGCTTCCCGACCCTTCCTTCTCCACCTCCTGATCATCGGCATCTGCGTGTCGTAAGCCGTCGGCTCTGGTATACGACGCAGCGATGCCTATCCATTATTTCTTTGGTCTCATGCGAGATATCTTTGTAATCGCAGTCGCGTGACGTTCACTGCTGGATATAGGCCTCAGAAGCGACCTAGGAGCCTTCCACACTGATGGACTTATGCCAACTGCATCCGACGGTGGTTTTTACAAGGTAATTCGTCCGTCTCTTACGTCCCGGGCTCCGTCGTACTTTGCGATGGCAGCACGTACTTTTCACCGCATCGGCTATCGGTTCTGCGAGTTATGTGGCTTTCTCATTACTACTTTCAATTTGCAATTCTCCTATGCTGTGTCGCTATGTCGGTGAATTATTTCTCATGTTGGAGCATAGGGTCTTACCACCTGAAATAATTGTTATGTATAAACTGTGTATTGTCCAAACTAGTTCATTCTATGACAATCACTATTGAAAAAATGATGTTTACCCTAAAAATTGAATTCTCTTAATTGTTTTGAGTATTTACCATTTGGTTCAGCCAACTATTATATCTATCTACGTATAAAAATATTTACTGTCTACGTTTGTTAAATATTTACTATTTTCTTAACCTCTTAAGAAATGTTATGAAAGGATTACGTTTGTGATTTCGGGGTAATTGTTCAATTATAGCATGCTGACCCAGTCATATCGAAACAGTTTTGAAAGGGCCGTTATCAGAGAAACTTGTGCCGCTGCAAGTAGAGCCAGGCATCACGATGCTTCTCTTGATTGATGTAAAGTTTAACATTTGCTAGATATACTCTTCTTTTACGTTATACCGTGTTTGGACTTTATATTTACTAATTATTAATTTTATTTTCAGATACTATTATTACAACTGCTGTGTACTCAGGCCATATTTCCCGTATATCGCATAACAGAAACGACAGCAAATTTTAATTTAGCATTCATCGATACTATCTTTGATACAAGGACCACAACAGAGAATCACATTGAGGACAGCTTATTGGTTGAGGGAGTCGTTACAAAGGCTACGGAACGTCCTGTTACAAAAAGGTTTATGGAAAAATTCGTTTTAGAGAGAATACCCGCAGACAGAGACGTAATTAGCGATGACGAAGGTGAAAGCAAAAATGATAACGAGCCTAATATCGAGGATCAAAGTCATGGATTTCATGGCGGACTCTTCTACACCATACTTGTTGCCACACCGGCGCATAATACGCAAAAATCTATACCGAGTACAGCTGCGAGTAAAGTATTAATTAGCGACGATGAACTAGAAGATGACAACAAAGAGGAAATCGAAATGTTATATAATCGCGAGTACCCAGGCGGGTTTGCTAGGGGCTACACGATCTTTGTTGCAACGGTCCCACCGGAGAGATCTACTACGGAAAAACCTTTAGACATAATTACTACTACAACTGCCATAAAAGGGACTCATAAAATGGACAACACTGTTGTACAATGTACAACCGAGAATGAAGAATTAAGTAACGATGATGAAGAAGACGATGAAGAAAGCACACACGAAATAACGGTATGTAATCACGGGCAGCCCACAATGAAGTCACTCATTAGGTTTCGTGGACGATTCTTCAATACGCTCCCCTCTGCAAAAAATATCGACGACGGAAGTGAAAAAAACCAAAAGATTGTTGATGCAGCAACCAGGACTAAGGAGCTAGATAAAAAACTTATACTCACAAATACTGATGCATCTAATAATTTTTTTTTGTTTGGCAAGTGGCCGTCGTTTAGAGGCGTATCCAAGAACTCTTTTGAATATCTGAAAGATCACTTTAAAATTTCAAAGGATTCGGCAATGTATAACCGAAGAAAAGAACGTTTCAGAGAGTACTCTAAGAAACGACCCTGGTATTTTGGAATGTAGGTAATTATGATGTATAATACTTCTTAATTCTTAATTCCATTATCAGTCAGGGGGCCTGTTGTTAGTTACTGGCCTAGCAGGAGTATGTACCTAATTAGGCCTACCTAATTAGGTTATTGGTGTAAATAGGGATTGTTTTTGTGTAAGGTTTACCGGTGGTAGGACTCGATAAGTGAGAAGTCTGGCGAGTATATGTGTCGTCAAGCGACATTACTGTGTTCCAGCTTAAAGGATAACAGTGAAGTAAAGTCCTGACAGTAACAACGTACCCATAGTTCTGCATTTTGTTACATTAGCACTAATTAATTGCATGAATCATTGGTATTATGGGCGACAATTATCGCTTTCAATCAGGTGGACTATAAAGTAATTATCAATTTAAAACGTTCACAATACTTAAGTATTTTACTGACATGCATTTTCCACTCATAATCTGCAGACACTCAAAACTTTTACATCTCTTAATGTAACGAGATCCTTAAAAGTGTAGAAAAGTTGCCAAAATAAAATGTTAATTCATCGTGAGCGCCTACAGGTACAGATGAGCAATAATATTTCGTTTTAGATAACACATAAAATGTTATGTTCTATTGATATTCTAAAGAGACCACCTGTGGAAGGGAAGCGGCTTGGAATACTCATAAGGTATGCAATATGTCTAATATTGGCCATAGTAAAAGAAGCCTTTAAAAGATTCCAAGCGTAGTTTGCATATACTAAAGACGGAATTAACGGATAAATTGTAACTAAGTAATTAATATCTATAGTATTGTATTTTATTATTGATAATTTTAAATAAATACAATGCAATGTACAGTGTCTAATTTCGTTATTATACATATAATACAAACGGGCAATTCAAGCATTTGTTGTAGCCGAAAACGGCGAGGAGGACATCATCATCATCATCATCAATACAAGCCTGTTCGAAATGTTAAATAGCATAGTTTTTAGTGTCTCTTCTAACCTTCTATATTCCTAATTATATTTTTAAACCAGCTGTTGCCCGCGACGTAGCCACGCTTGCACCAAATTTTTAAACACGTTTAAGAGTGTCTTTTAACGTTTTTTGTATGAAGTTTTTGTTTAAGTACTAGCTTAAATGCGAAATTTAGTGCAACCTGCACTTAGTCACTTAGTGGACAACTGAACATTAAACATAGTTCTTACCTATTTTATCAAAAACCACTTGAAAATTGTATCATAATCTGTGATAAGTGCTGAATCTATATGGAAAACTGTTGAACTGGTAAGGCACTGGAGACGATGACCTTCAAGGTCATTTTGACCTGATTTATATTTGCTGATTTTATTACATAGTTTCATCAAGATAATACAATACGCTGGGGGGCAGGTGCGCTTAAAGAGTTTAGAAATTCTATGGAGTACCTATACGGTGGCGTTGGTCTATTGCAGTATTAAGGGAACAAACATCGATAATTAATGAGACGTTCGGTGTCCTAGTCCAGTGAACGGTCTTCCCAACATACTCCGTTCCTCTGTAGCTGATGTCTAGTCAGCTCACAATTTTACACAGATACTGGTGCAGGCTCTACAATTTTGAAGAGTGATCTGAAAGCTCTTGACCTGATGAGTTATTGGCTTTGCCATACCACTCATTACCACTCATTGCCAGGATCTACAGCGGCGACCACATACAGGTCCTGACTTTTGACACTCAGGCGCACCCGAGGGGAAGTTAATACTGCCTTGGAACTCGCAACAAATTGAATTAAGAAGTAACAGTTAGGAGTAGAAAATATGGTGTTCCCGACCTCCTCCCTCAAAAAGCGGAGACAGCGTAAAACAAAATAGGCCAAGTCAATGCCAGAAATCAGGGGAAACGCACCACGGACATACATTAGATAATGAAGTTATGTCTAACATTAGACCCGATGAGTTGCTATCAAGTTTTTTTACATCTAGTCCTGGATGGTTTAGGGTCTGACGATGGAGGTAGACGGTAGCCACAGGTAATCTTCACGTATCGAGGACTTTAGTCTAGATGATACTAAGATGGAGTCTGAAGTAAACTAAGCGTCTCGGTCATTTGGGTGAGGCCAGAAATATTTGAGACCGCCCCATACCGATACAGTGTACCTATGCGGCAGAGTAAACGGACGCCCCATACATACCTTCACTAAATGTGGGGTAGTCCACTGTAAGATAAAAAACAAATAAAAAATTTAAAAATTCCATGTATTAAATTGCACAAGCTACACAACGTAAACTCGAGCTCTTCGTTGTGGGATCAAAAGCGAACGTGAATACTTTAATTTACGGTTCCTGGTTTCATACACTAAATTGCAGAATTCCGAAACAATGCAAATTACAAAGCAATTAGATACTCTACGCCGCGAGTGCAATTTGAGTAGTTCAAGTAGTTCTTGTTATCCGCTGGCTCTTACCTGGAATAATATAAGTTCTCGTAGTTGCGCGCACGCACACGCACTTCTAAATAATTTGTCATCCAAAACCTCAGGCATATGATCAGGCAGCCATTTAAATAATTTAATGCAGGGTTTCTCAAAGTGTGGTACGCGAACTTAAGGGTAAGGGTTCTTCCTCCGCTACAACATACTTATGTAAGATTGGGTTTTCACACGAGGCTCTGTTTTTGAATCGCTCGCCTCGATTCGAACGATTTTCTATTGTGATTTTCGGCATGAAAAATGTCTAAAATGAAAATTGGAAAGGCGAGCGATTCAAAATGAAGCCAGAAAACAAAATACAGAAATAAAGTTGATGCTGGGTTAGATTTAATCTGGAAACTTTGACAGGTGTGAGTAGAGCCATAAGTTTGGGAAACCCTGATTTAACGAATGGCATTCAGGACTATTCTTTAGGAGTCATTACCGGAACGCCAATTGACGACGACATTGTCAATAATGTGAATCAAACAGTGACGTTTTATCCAAGAAGCTTTGCATATCAACACGTTAAAAATTCATCCTACAGTGTTCGAGGTAGGTATTTTATGTCAAATTTTTATTTTATTTTATTTACCTACACCAGTTAGTTCATAAAAAAACAAGTCCTCAAATGAAATTTTCTTTTTACAATGATCTTTCAACGCGATCGATTTTATCTGGAGACTAGCAGTCAGATTACATGTAGAGACAAATAAAATGCGCCCAAACCTAATAGGTTTATCATGCATAGTATAGAAATGCCTATGACCACCTTCCGTCATTATCATCGAGCTTGAATATTTCCATTATTAGATCAGCTCCATGGTACCATATTAATGCATTATCGTCCAAGTTATATAGGTTTATACAAACAGTTGAAGAAGTGGGTAACGGTAGGCCTACAAGTATTTACCCGAACGTGCAAAGTAAAATGATGAATAGAAAAACCATGAGCCCTTGCATACCGACGTGCATAAAATCCGCCCTACATTTACCGACGTATTCAATCTCAAAGTATCGGTTGCCAGGAAGCACGAACAGAACATGTGCACAGCGATGAAACTTATGGAACCCGATGCTGGACGTCCATGCGGCTTTGTATTATTAAACGCGCATAAATCCGCTCTACAATTGTCGAAATATCCGATGTCATGTTGATGATGTTGACGTCATCTAGGCATTATCTTCCTGTAGTGCTCTTGCGCGCGAAAGCCCAGTGTCTGCATTGACCATGGTACAGGATTTGGCAGATCAGGTAATTAGAGTGGAGCCTCTGCAATCTGACCACCGTGGCCCTGTTAACAGGGAAACCTGACCAGGTTGGATGATATTCAATAAGAATTCGTTCTTATTAGCAGTGGCGCAACATCTATCGCGGATTTTTTTTCTATTAAAAGCATATTTACTTAGTTGTGTCATGGTATATAAACTGAAATTATTTGAAAAACAATAAATACACTATACAGCAGACAGGGCGTTTATATACAGTGTGCGGCCTAGAACCAGGGCAAATATTAAAAACGGAGGCTCTATAGGTCACCAGTAAATAAATCATCATGGTCATCCCAACTAATTAAAATCAAAACTAACTTTATGTTTTTTTCCAACAAACTTAATCGTAAATTCAATGTAATTCAAATAAAACAATAGTTCCGCTCAACTCGATCGAGTTCATTCTGCATGATTTTGAATCGTAACTTAAAATTCTAATTGTGTGTAATGCATGGATTTTGTTAACTAGAATCTTTTTAGAAAAAACTCTAGAGTCTCTATTTTTAATATTAGCCCCGGTTCAAGGCCACTCACTGTATAACACTCTTTAAAACGATAAAAATTAAAGCCGAATATCATATCTTTCCTTTCACGAAATTGAGTGTCACCGACAATGGAAAGTAATTGTTTGCAAACACAACTAATTTATAACAATAGTGAAAAGAAATCGATGTTGTTTGTTTATCAAACTTCTGCCATTTCATTATATTACGTATACAGGGTGGAAGCTGAAAGTGATGGACTAGATATGGAATATAATCTAACTAATATTCGTGTAACTAAGAGTGAAACTGCGTTTAAAACTCTTTAACAATTCGCTTGACATTGCTATTTTCTTCTTGGCAATGATATATGAATTATTTTATTATTATAGTATGTTTCTTCGTTCTTTATGGTAGATGCCATTTAGTTTTTAATTATTTTTTTATATTACGCTAAAACAGTTAATATTGTTGTCCCTTTTTACACATATACTTTAATTTAATTACGTATATATTTCATTTATTGATTTATTTTATTTATGCTGTCTCCTTACAGTCAAGATTCCACTGAAAATCAGCGCTGCAGCACTTGTTGTAGCTAATGCTGAGCTGGGGTCTTTTTTTGGCATCGCATTGGTCCATGAATTATTGTATTTGTGTGTTTGTACCTACTTTATTTTTGTTTGGTATTGAAGTGTTCTAAAACTTTCTTAATATGTAAACGCTTATGGAATTTTGTGATGTCAAAATAAATCATGTCTATGTCTATGTCTATGTCTATTTTGCTCCCTTGTGTTGCTTTTAATTATGGTAATGACCAGAGCGACTGGATAAAATACTTTTAATGCCTCAGGTGGTAGGAACGAATCTGTCAACCCTGAGGAGTCTGCCTGGGTGAGTACCACCGTCGTATAAATTTCTGCCGATAAGCAACAATGCTTGCATGGTTCATACCGTAACACAAAATGCTGTTAATAGACTGTGAGGGCGCCGTATTTTAAGTCATAGAGTACAAGGAAAATTCTACTTACAAGCGATAAAAGAGGCTTAGGCGACCCACAAAACGTTGGAACGACCCAAATTTTCACGAAAAAAGACACTTTTCTTTTTGGTGACTATAATGAATTTGTAAAGCGAAACTGCCAAGAGGATGTGAGGCAGAACGGTTTTTTACTTCTAGAACTCACACAAAAGCATGTGTAAGTTTTATCGCTACGAAATGTAAAAAAAAAAATTAGTTTTGTGCCAGGTTGTGTAGGATACGATGACGTAAGATTACCTAAGGAGTAAAGGAGGCCCTCATAGTCTATAAGGTAGCCAGCGCAATTACAGGCTTTAGGGCATTTCATCCTGAGAATGACAACGAACCTGTAATACCTACTATAATTTAGTTGTCATGGGCGACAGTTACCGCTTTCTATCAAGCGGGCTTTGTGCTTGTTTGACGCTTTGTGCTGTGTTTGTAATTATTCTAAGGGTAAATTACTTTTCTAACATGAATATTAATATCACTTTACGCTCATCCTGTGCGTCTCTATCTATAAACATTATGTTTTGTTTTTAACGGCTATTTGTTGTCTAGCCTCTTGTAAAAATACCCGTTTGTGATCTACTGCTACTTTTTTCTAAAATTCAGTTTCTTTTTAACTCAGCGATGAGTAATATGTCTCTGGCATATTACTACAGTTTTACGAAAGGTACCACCTGAGAAGCTTGTGCCACTGGAAGTAAACAACACTATGTTTTTTGCAATTGGAGTAAGTGTATTTATAAAGGCTGGGCCAATTTGAGCTTCACAATGAAAGATATGCATAAATTGTTTTTTGATCTACTATTGAGAATTGTTTTATTAGTACATGTAGTAATGAATTATTTCTTGATAACAGTTATGTGTGAAAAATAATGTTCAACATATGTCCGCCACGGCTTCGACGGCAGACCTCTATCCGATGGTCACAATTAGGTACAGATTTTTCGGTTTAAATTTCAAAAAGGTATGCTTGGCGTAAATGACAGTATTTAGATTTTATATGAATGGTGAAGCTCCAGTTGGCTCACTCTTTTTAGCTATTATAGCACGCTTCCTGGCCTTCAAAACTAACTACCCAATTCAATTTTCAGATTGTGATTTTACAAGTGGCGTGTGTTAATGTAATGTACATCGATACCAAACTAGATGTAGACACAGATTATGATGAACATTCAGTGGAAGTGGGCGTTTCTACACCAACTACCACGGAGGGTATTAAACTTTTAGGCATCGATATTGTTGAAGCAGAACGATTAAGAGTACTGAACGCGGTCATCAAGAGAAATGCTATTCCTGTGTCAGACTCTCCGTACAATTATATTTTTAATAAGTACGACAAATTTGGAAGCGAGGATGATCTGTCAGTAGGCGCTAAAAATGACGAGGTGTTTAAGAGAGATAATAACATAGACGACGACGAATACGGGAAAGGTGACAATAATAATTATGTAGATATTGACACGAAAGCCGTGACACGCGCCACAGTTACAACGTTAAACCCATATAAATATTTCATAGAGTCTTCAGACGCATATTTAGTATTTATATAGTTTGTTTAGTAAACCTACTTACATAATAATGGAATCGCAATTAAAATTCTAGTCTTTACAGTCACCTGGGGGCGTACCACAATATTTTCAAAACAAGGTTATAATAACCTTGTTTAGAATAAGGTTATTATAATGTTATTGTAATCTTACTTTGATCCGTACTATGACCTCCTAAAACAAGCTTGTTTGGTTGCCACTACAAACTTATCTGACCCAATGACAGCATCGCTGTTGTTAAGTTTTGTATTGGCGCCAAATTTTATTTCAATTAGCACACTTAGTTCCAGTCTCGGTCACCGGTTTGTGGCACTAACATAGAGAGGTGCATGAGCGAATGGTTTATGCTTATTTAAGCTTACTTTCTAAACCGTACCATGAACTTTAAGTTTTATTTGACATTAGGAAGTTTTGTTTGACAGTATTTTTGTTTTTATGTCAAATCAATAGATCTAATAAAAGTCACTTTTTCATGGTGGATCTAATATTGCTTTACGATTTTTAAAGATTTACGACATATATAATACCGTTATTTTCTCCCAAAAAGCAAAAGTTCGAAATAACTGAATGGATTGGTATTTACGTCTCCAATACTACAACAACGGTAATGAATTTTAGACGGCTAACCAATACGAGATATTTGGGTTTGTAGAAGCTGTTATCGCTGATATAGCGTGTAAAACACGACCCCTTCGACGTTGAGAGTCGATACTGAAGAGCTTACACACAACCTATGCGACGAGGTAACTAAAGCCCACACTGGGAGAGTCCTACGAAATCGATTGATTTGTCTGTAGGGCCGAGGACGAACCTATCTACTAAACAAAGCCAATACCTCATCAGGGGCTAGCTCTTGGTATAATACCATGAACGTATGTTCAATTTGTTCGTGTCATTGGTTGCCGTAGCAAATTTGGAGATCTTTGTGAGAGAAGATTATTGGTCGAAGGGTGTGGTTTATCAGATTCCGTGGCCGGTCTAGGATTCCCGGTGCCAGCGAAACGAGATTTGTGATTTGTAATTTTTGATAAAGTTATGTTTTTCCAAAGTGTTTAGTATTTTTATGTAAATACTAGTTCATAATGTTGCGTACTTAAATAACGTGTGCCCCAATTACCTGAATTAAATAATTATGTAAATTAGGGACATAGTGATTTTAATTAGCTGAAACACCTGAAAAAGTCCTCTAATACTATCACAATAATAATTTAATATTTTAGAATTCCGTAACCGAAAGCTAAAAAGGCATCCTATTACTAAGAGCTGACATATGCGTTCTGTGCATGTTGTCCTAAATGCATAAGCTATTTTTTATATAGGTACTCGATGATTTAGATAACCTACGGCACCCTCAGTACATATTATAAAATAAAGTCCTACGCTGTGTCTGTCTGTCGGTCTGTCTGTCTGTTCGCTATACATTCAAAAACTACTAAACGGATTATCATGCGATTTTCAGCAATAAACAGTTATTCAGGACGAAGGTTTAGGTGTATAATTTGTTAAGAGCCGCCCGTCTTCGCACGGGCGTCGCACTTACTACCCGTACCCGTACCCAAACCTTAACAAATTATACACCTACACCTTCCACATGAACATGAATCACTCTGTCTATTGATGAAAATCGCATGAAAATCCTTTCAATCATTTTTTACTTTTTTGTGATAATATACTAGTGGGCCCGGCGCGACTTCATTCACGTGGCGTCCTATTTTATCCCTATCCTACCCTTATCATATCAACCGAAAGCCCCCACTGCTGGGCATAGTATTTGATTTCCACAAAGGCTGGTCCTGTGCCTTCCGCACCCAGCTGAAGCCCGCGATCTTTGCGGTCATTACCCCTACTCAGCTCTACCAACGCCGTCCAAGACGTCGCCGTCCCGAAACTTCTCAAAGAGCACCACCCCCACTCCGTTGTCCCCAGTCAATTAGCCAGCGTATATTAGTTTATAGTTTCGGGACCTGTTGCCACTTCATGCCATCTTTTGCACGAAAGTCATTTCCACCTAACGCTGGAAAAGTATCGCTATCGATGGTATGGCAACGTCTCGCACAGATCGGCAAATTTTGTAGGGAAAAATGTCATACCATGCAATCCCTGTCAGGCACGAGAAGAAGAGGCCGGCCCAAGAAGCGATGGCTTGACTTCGTTAGAAGTGGCATGCATGTTAACAAACTCATCACCAAAGATGCCGAAGACCTAGCGAAGAGGAAAAAAAGAAGTAGGACCCCGGGCCGGGCGATGCGCAAGAGCACAACCGGGATGAACGCCATGATGATGAAAATGTTCTTAATAACCTAAGATCAAATTAAGTATTTAAATATGATAGTAGTAAGGAACAGTTCAAATGCCTGTTGGACTCGCCCTTGACCGGTTTTTAAAAAGGCATTGACTGCTCTGACATTTTTGCACGCCAACATTTCCGTTTGACAAGATTTGCAACCGCTCCGTTCCACCCAAGTTATTCGTGTTTAATTGTTTATAACAGCATATTTTGAGGATATTACTATGAATAAAATTAAATTTTTGTTTAGAAATCTACATTTTAGTATCGTTTTCTGCTATGAAACAGATTTGTGATAAAATTATATTTAATAATAAGTAATAAAATCAATCAAAGATTGCAATATGAATGCGTGATCCGGTAATAAGGCCGCACAATTTACATTGGGGTTGTTAAATATTCGCTCTTTAAATACCGGCTGGGATGAGCTGAATGAGTCATGTAAGTCATTTGATTTCGATGTCTTATGTCTTACGGAAACGTGGTTAAAACCGAACTCTAAATTAAGCCATTACGTCATTCCGGGATATGTGCTAATCCACAGGGCCCGCGCGGCCGGGCGCGGCGGGGGTGTGGCTGCGTACGTGCGCGCAAGCCTGCGCGCGCGCCGTCTGCGCCATGCTGACGCGGCGCTTGAGCAGCTATGGCTAGAGATTAGGCTGGGCAGGCAGAAAATTCTTATTGGCATAGGGTATCGTCCGGAAAGTGTAAGTCGTAGCGTCGCCATGGATAGCCTGAATGACTCGCTATCTTTATTCGCTCCCCATTACGATTGTCTATTTTTACTGGGCGACTTTAAAATAAATTGTCTCTCACTTGATGGCAAGATGGTCTTGCCCCCAATCTTCGAATCCGTGGTTAAGCCTCACAATCTTCAGCAAATCGTTACGAAGGCTACTCGTATAACGCCCTTAAGTGAGTCTCTAATTGACATGGTATTTACTCGCTCAAGCATTTCTCCAAAGTATGTGGAGGTGGTACACAACGACGACCTGAGTGACCACGGACTTGTCATAGCTAAGTTTGCACTCTCTGCCCCCCGGCCGCAACCTCGCGTGGTGTCGTGCCGGCCGCTCGCTGACAATGCTGAGGCTATTAATGGGGCTGCTATGTTTACCCCGTGGGAATTCGTGTTTATGTATTCTGATGTAAACGATATGGTTAACATGTTTAACATACTTATTTGACACTTACGCTCCTCTAAGAACTCGTGTTTTTAAGGATCCGCCGACACCTTGGTTAACAGGTACCTTGAAAGAGATGCGTGGTTTGCGTGATAAGGCTTGTCGCATGGCCAAAAACAATAAATCGTATTCTGCATGGCAGTATTATCGCGAGTTACGCAATATGTATAATGTAGCGGTTAAGAAAGAAAAACAAGCTTATTTTGCCCACTTTGTAAGCCGTAACAAGACTGATCCATCATCAATGTGGCGCCATATCAACCACATACTCAGACCGGAAACTGTGTCTTCTGTTCCTGAGCACCTCTCAGATCCTGACAAACTGAACGACCATTTCATAGACAGTGTTCCGAATAAGGCTGTAGACAACGAAGAGCTTTTGTATTTATCCACTAGCAAACATTCTAATGCAACATTTTGCTTTCATGAGGCCTCGGAAGGTGTCATCGAACACATTATTACCCGCTTATTATTCTATGCCCGCCATCAAGGCAATTGTTAATAAATCTATTTTGTGTGGATCCTTTCCCGATCTTTGGAAGTGCGCAACTGTGACTCCTATACCTAAAAAGGGCAAAGTTGAAGAGTTCTGTGACCTTAGGCCTATTAGTATTCTACCAGCTTTTTCAAAAATAATTGAGAAGGTCGTTCAGTTGCAGGTTACACAGTATTTGGAGCGTAACTCCATTTTGCCTTTGATGCAGTCAGGCTTTCGTCAGAGACATAGTACGACTTCCGCTCTCGTGATCATATGTGATGATATCATTACTGCCGCGGACGAGGGCAAGGGCACTATCCTGGTTTTGTTGGACTTCACTCGCGCGTTTGACTGCGTAAATGTGCCATTACTCTTAGCAAAACTGACCTATTATGGTTTTGCCGAAAGCGCGTGTAAGTGGTTTGAATCCTACTTCACTGGGCGGAGCCAGGTGGTTCAGTGCGCTGTTGGGAATGGTTTCTTTGTAAGGTCGCGCCCGAGGCAAGTAACACAAGGTGTAATTCAAGGTGAAGAACACGTGCAACAAAAGGTGGGAAAGGGCTTTGGGTGCCTTAAAACTTTATATAGATTGCGTCCCTACCTTAAATCGGACGTGAGGTTGCTGCTGTGTAATAGTTTAGTTCTATCGCATATTAATTATTGTGACGTAGTTTATGGCCCATGTCTATTGGGCAAAGCAGTGAAATGTGTACAAAGGCTCCAGAACGCATGCATGAGATTTTGTTACCAGATACCCAAAAGGCAACATATTACCCCATACTTATTGGATAAGAAAATATTAAATATGGCTAATACCAGAAAGCTCAGTTACGCTTGCTTCCTCCACTCACTTCTAAATTACGAATCCCCTCGCTATTTGCGCAATAAAGTCAATTTGAAGACATATGGGCGCAATCTGCGTAATAGGGGTCCTCTTCTAGATATTCCTGTGCCATCTCTTGTCGGTACCCTCGGTTGTTTCAAGATCGCAGCTGCGAAAATCTGGAATGACTTACCACCCCCCGTGCGTAGTGCACTGTCGATGACAACCGCTACGTTTCGCAAAAAATGTTACTCGTGGCTGCTCCTGAAGCAGTCGAGGGATGCCGGCAACCTTTGATATTTGTAGTGATGGCAATGTTGTTTTTGGTATTAGCTTTGGTTGGGTTTGGTATTAGCACATGTTGTTTTGATAATATTGTTTAATATATATAAGTACATCATATTTAATATATATGTATATGTATACAAAATGTTGTTTTTCAGAAAAGCGTGTAATGTGTGATTTTTACTGTTGTCCTAGCCTAAGCAGTGTGTGGTTGGGCTAGGATAATATTTGGCCATGGCAGAATAACAGCGGCTGTCGGTCTTACTGGCCGCCATAGCTGAGCCATGGACCATTTTGTTTTGTATAATAAGTTTTTATTTTTTGTTTCTGATGGTCGACACTAGTCGAATTTATTTAAATTGTTAATTTTTATGCAAAGCAAATAAATATTATCATTTCATTTTTCATTTCATTTCATTTCATTAAGGTGCGAAAAAGATAATGCTATATAGAGCTACAAACACAACTGACCCGGTGATAGCATCACTGTTGTTGTTATTGACATAACATTACAATATGGCAATACTTAGTTCCAGCTTTCCTCACCGCTTCAGATAAGTTTGTAGCTGTCTCTTTTTTACATATAGGACATATAGACAATTCATTCGCTCATACCCCTCTCTAAACAGTATTATTATAATGTTGTTTTTAAGAGATCATGGTACGAATGAATTTTAATAATACTTTGAGCTTACTAAAAACATGATAGTTTTCCCATAGACCTATAGAGTCATCACCCATAGAGCAAACCGAAGACCCGGTATATCAGCGTGCCACAACAATGAGGAGTTTTCCAGTAGGTATTGTCAATTGGTTTCAAAAAGCATCAATAGATGGCGCTCCTACAATTTTGGTAAATTTTTACTAAAAGTTTCAACGAAATGTATTTTAATACATAACTTTTATATTTGTATTGCGTCCATTCTTGATCCTAGTATCCATGAAACGAATTGACTCAGTCAAATTGATGTTTGTTTTGATTGTAATAATTTATTACAACCTTTAAAATGGTTGAAAACTATTGATAAATACAATATTATCCAATACAACATACCCAGTGTTTATATCCTCTTTGCTAAGAACCTATTTTAAGCGATTATCAATTACCAAAATTGTCGGGGCGCCATCTAGTTTAGTGGGGAGGAATGCTTTAGATACCTATTGGAAAACTGCTCATTAATATACATACAGGAGGAAAATACATTGCTAACGCGTAGACGCGGCGGCAAATATTCTGCACCAACTACGCTATAACCCTTTGATAACCGGTGAAAAACCGACACCACACGGATCTAAAGTAAATATTTGAGCCATCACTTCAATAATACCTATCAAGATAAGCATGAACCCACTCTAATGATGATATTGGCAAGCATGTAGATTGTAGAAACCTAAGATGGTGGTAGACTTCCCTTAAAGAGACCTAAAATGTTACTTTCTGTTAAGCAATTATTAAGATATTTTATTTGGGAAATTAAACATTGATTTATAATATTATGAAAATTAAACATATAATAGCTTGCGTAAAACAGAACGATTTTTATCTTGTCAAACGAAGGTCGCGGTAAAACGGCAGTGTTAAGGATTTGTGGTCAAGTGCGAGTCAAAATTGCACACGAAAGGTTCCACACCATTATCTTAGATAATTCTCAGGTTATCAACAATATTTTGATGCCAAAGAAATATGTTCTATATTTCAAAATATTGATTCGCGAATTCGACGCAGACTTAACCGGTTAGTTTTATATATTTTGTTTTGTTTTTTATGCTACGCAGTGACTAATCAACAGACAGCCCACCTAATATAGTAGCAGTAACTGTTGCCCATAACATCTATGATTCATGCATTGCACAAAAATGGAGAAGCGCAGGTGGCTTTGCACTGAGAGCCTGTAGACCATTTGCTTGTAATTGCGATGGCTGGTACCAGAACACGACAATCCAAGCATAATTGCTTGTTGTTTGGCGGCAAACATTAATAAGGCGATGGTACTCGCCCAGGCGAAGTCCACAGGCTCGATCGAGTCCTAACACCTGATGAAACCTGTTGTTTACATTGGTATTAGCACTATATTCATACAAAGTAGGATGCTTTGCTTTGAGCATCGGTAGCCTTGAGGCTAAGTATCCAACTCATAAGCGAGAGGTACCGGGTTCGAAGCCCACTGCCGCCATGTACCAATGCCTCTTTTCTGAGTTATGTACATAGTTGAATACTGACTTATGCTTATTCGGTGAGGGAAACCATCGTGATGAAACCTGCACCTCCAGGCGACTGAATTTGTAACCATGATACAATCTGGTGAGGTTCCCCGGTTAACACGGAGGTCAGATAGCAGTCGCTCTAACGTAATTACCTGATCTATAAATATCTGGAACATGTTCCGCCATGACCATCGGTTAAGGCGGACCCCGGGCCCTCGTTCGCGAGATCACAACTGGTACATTAATGCCAAGATGATGATTATAATTTATTCATTTTGTACGAAATATTTAAGTCTCTACCTATTGGACTATGTACGACCGCACTAATTGGGGGCTTGCTTAGCGCCTAAAGCGTACTTGATAATTGCTAATTGCTGACATTACCTCGTAATAAGTGGAACTTTAATTTATTATTATTTCTGAACAGACAGGCAGTTGGAATAACTGATATGTCTGCATCACATTATTTGACAATCTTAATTTTTTTTTATTCCCCTAAACCGGTTTTCAAAGCATTGGTGCCTACCTACTCGGTGCTGATACCACTAGCTCGGGTAACTCGTTCCAAAGTGCTACGACTCTGTTGCTGAAGAAATACTTTTGCGGGATGATGTTGGAGAAACTTCGTATTAATTTTAAGTGGTGACCTCTTAATCGAGTGTTCTTGTCATCAAAGTTGTGTAAGTAGAGTTATGCAAAGTTCACCCAAATTAGTTTACACTTTGGCCATAAGTCAGCGGAGGGATTTCGCCTTCCTTTGTATGTTCTATCGCTTGTACAACGGTGTTTGTTCTGAGAAATTGTTTGACATGATGCCCACAGCTACATTCTATCTTCGCACCGCTTGCTATCGACAGGGAGTTCATCCTCAAAATGTGCGGTTCCAAAGGAACTTCCCTGAATCAGCTCTCTGGAGAGATTTGCCCTGGAGAGTATAACATTGAGTTCTTCAAGAAAGGGTTCAAAAGGTTTTTACGGGGTCAGCAGCACGTGGGCGATAACCCTTGTCCTTTACCGTAAGAGCATCGGTTTGTGTTCAACTTAAATATGTAGATGCAAATATAAAAAAAAAATCTTTGGTATAAGAGCGGCACTGGCGATCAAAAGCAGTACCGTACCAACCTACCCGCTAGGCTGTGGAAAGTAACTCTAGTTGGACTTTCATCATTGCGTGGCGCCTTCTTCAAAAGTCACGCTTCTCTTCTCCGCAGTAATTTTACAGGCAATTTAACATTCCGCTATAGGTACTTAACGTCGGCGTTCGAACTAAAACAATAATAAAACGCTATTCGGATCTCGCGATCGTAAACTTTAAAAATTTCCAAACGCCATGCGTTCTATTCAGTGGGGTTTTATGACGCGCCAGCTTCAAGGCGTATAATGCATCGGTTCCGTTGTTTATTTTACGACTCTCTTACTTAGGTATATCCTGTTCTTAAAGATTATTTTCTTCGGGGGAGAATAGGTATACACAGTTATAGGGTAGGCAGTCGACAGCGTGACTGGAAGAAAGAAAATTGCGGCCACTTGCGACAGTAATAGCACTTTACACTTAGCATCTCATCGATAGCCCACTTTATTATATAAATAAGATATTTATATTGGATAGACCGTACTTGCTGGATCACCTCTACCTATAAGAGTCATAGACTCCAATAGTTTGCGTGCCAACAAACTCCCCAGTACGCAAGAAGAAGATTGAGCGAAATGGAAAAGGTGACGTGGAAAGGTAGACAAGTTGACGACGACTTTATTAACTTTAGTTACTCAGCAAATGCCTGAATCACTTTTTACAAATCGTTGACAAACTAATAAATAGGCTACCTGATGGATCACCTACAATTAATTCGCTTAGGTTTTATGTAGCATAAACGCCGAACTGCAGGTTCATTGTTGGCGCGAGGACTAAACTGGTACGCCCCATGCTTGTTCTGATTATCCAGGCTAATCCTTACCTTTCAAGCGGAACTCAACAAGGCAAGCATTTGCTAAAGAATATAAATAATGTGGCGGCACCACTCAAGGCTGCTAAGCAGAGTCTTACATTAAGGCAGAATGATTTTAAAAGTTAAAGGTGCGGTCTACCGGTTCATAGAAGGTGTTCACTAAGATCCAGCCGGTACAAAGTGAATGAAAAAAGGAACAATCTAAAATAAAGAACTCGTATCAGTTGAAAAAGTCTAAGCCTAGCCAATTCTTCACAATTATTTTTTTGAAAAATAAATATTTTTAGCAAAACTGCAACACTCATGCGATACTCATGCAACACTGGAACAAGCCGTAGAGTAAATTACGAAATAAGAAATTCCTTTTACGCCCGGAGTAAGAAGATTTTTTCGTCATAGCGTAGAGAAATCAATGAGGAAAGAAAAAACTCCTTTTAAGAGGAGAGGGCACTATGTTCAATAATGCGTGTAATGCATTGAGAAGACACTGGTATTGCGGCTTGCCGAGTGACATAACTTTTGATGTTACATAAAATGGCCGACAGATGTGCCCAAAATGAGCATAAGAACTAGATTTCCTTAGAATCATGGTATGTATAACATTATAACCTTGGCGTTAATGTCCCGGATGTGCTCTCGCGCGTGAGGGCCCGGGGTCTGCCTTGACCATGATCCAGAATTTGGCAGACCAGGTAATTACAGTGGAGCGACTGCCATCTGACCTCCGAAACCCTGCTACCAGGGGAGCCTGACTAGATTGGATCATGGTTACGCATTCAGTCGCCTGTCAGTCGTCAGATGTAGGTTTCATCACGATGTTTTCTCTCACCGTAAGAGCATCGGTTAGTATTCAACCAATGTATATAACTCAGAAAAGAGTCATTGGTACATGGGTCTCGTTTACAAGTCGGATACCCTAACCGCTCGGCCACCGAGGCACTGAGGCATCGAGGCACCAAAAATGTACCTAAATGACAGTTTAAATGTTCAGACATTTAATAAAACAACTTTAACTTTACGAAGAATTAAGAATTTACTTTATTTTCATTTATTTGGTTTTCTAGGTTTCCTGAAGACCTGATATGGTGATGTCTGGGTTGCAAATTGGAAGTGCTGTGTTGCAAACATTTTGAAGAACAAAATAATAAGTAGGTGCAAGCCCCTTCCGTCCTGGTGCAGTACCTACCATTATTATATGAATTTTTACTGAAAATAAAGAATATGCTGCCTGTTTGATATATCTTCTTCATAAATTTTTTTTTATGTCTATAGGGCACGGTATTCACGGTTTCGAGAGATCGAAAAGATGGTGGTAGGTATCAGGGCGTGGGTATGATCCCCAGACACCTTACCTTTGAAAATTGTTTTTAATTATATACCTAATTCATATATGGATTTAAATAATTTATTAGGCTTTTCAGTGAAGGAAAATATCGTGAAGGAACGTGCATGTCAGAGATCTTAGATTGCTCTCCAGTAAATACTCATTTAGGAAGCTGTTCGTGAGCATTACCTCAAGGATCTTTAGTGCTGGGGCTTACGAGTTTGTCTCCTATCTCCCCCTTGTTTGACTGAGCTTCTCGTTTTGTCTCTCCTTTACTCGTGTAGTATTTGTATGGTTATCTATTCTTGCTATATTACCCACTGACTTACGTTTATTTCTAGCTTTATAATATTTATTATTTTATTATCAGTTTATCATTAAAATAATACACAATAAACTCTGTGGTTAATCCATAACAATCAAAGTATACTTTCTTAAAATTCACATAAATTAAGTATCTCCTTGTTACCAATAAAAATAAGTCATAAAAAGGTGGATTACATATATTATATCTATAAAACAATAACATGAATAACTAAACGTCTTATACATCGCAAAGTCGATCTTCGGCATTATTTTTTCAATGTCCGTTGACATCCAAGAAAGAAATAAAAAAATATGGCGAGGTAGGGCTAGGGTAGGGTAGGCCTTCACCATTTTATTATAGTCGTATTTTAGATATATCATGGTATATATTCGTTGATGATAAATGTTCGATATAATTCAGTGTCTCTCGATATCTGTACTTCACGCTGATCTCTTTCACGTTAATTACATTTCTTTAACCTTCGCCTTACGGTCCATTCACTGGTAATAAGTATATCACAAGCTGCTTGAAGGATTAGTGAATCTGGATGGTAAGAAAACTAACTGAAACCAATGAATGAGCGAGCGTAATGAGTTCGAAATTTTCGATATTTTAGTTCTTGCCTTTGCCTCGGATTGCCGGAATCCGAGGCAATTGCTCGGAAAGCAATTGCCTCGGATTTGGATGGGATGCAGTGCGTCTATGCTGTGCTCCTTTGCTGATCGTCTTTTTTAGCCCTTAAAAGTTTGCCACACCCTAGATAAAAAGGCAATCACAGAATTTCCTTTACTTTTATTGTTGGACTTGCTTGTACTTTTAGTAACAAGTTCTTCATCTTCCAAAATAGCAAACTCGGTTTTAGGCTTATTACGAGTATATTTAATTTCGTAGTCAGGCATCATTAAGCTATGAAATTGTATGTCATCTACTTCTTGATCTTCTGGGTAAAGCTTTGTATTTTTGTATCTTGTTGTGGTCCACAAAATGTTTTCCGTTGTGTGATACTGACTTTCTTTCGTGGCCATAGCAAAACGTTTCGAATGATAAATAATTGTTTTGGTTATAACAGGAATCCCCTGAATGCGAATTATTTGTAAAATTAAAATCTGAAATTAATCGATTTTAATTAGTATATGTACTTATAGGCAGCAGGAATATTAACGATATATCGGACATTGTCGAGAAAAGAGAGTGATATTTTTAGTAAATTTAGTAGTAAGTCGATTGGGCCGAGTTGACGCTCTGCGCTTTGTCAAAACACAAATCTAGACAAATGTACATATTATATGGTAGATAAAGCTAAGTCCACCTTTGTACTATTTTGTGCATAAAGTATAAAATAAAATAAATAAATAAATATAGGTAATATGTCATCATATATTATCTGTGCCGTGCTGGACTGCTCTGAACTGGTAGAGCGTATCGGTCTGTGCCTACACTGCTAGTTATACATCGAATTGTTCAAAATTATGAGAATCTCTCTAGGAACGTTGTTATATTTTTTAAAACGAGAAGTAAGTTCATCAGCTTTGTGATGGAAAACTTGCTCTCATCAAACAGAACAGAGCAACAACATACATAAATAATCATTCAGTACCCTACCACACGCACACTCTCACGCACAATTTCCATACACTTCAATCATGACATAACTGTATCTTTGTGTAAAGGTATTGCATATTTAGTTAGGTTAGGTTATTTAGGTAGGTTATTGCAGACAAACGAGCAGACAGCCCACGTGATGGTAAACGGTAACTGTCGCTCAAAATATCTACGATTCATGCCTGTGAAAAATGCAACAATGCAGATTCGTTGTCACTGTGAGGAATAAGATGAGACGCCTTATGCCTGTAGTTTCTTCCACCAGTTTTACCCAGCTCATAAACTTTTTTCTTTTCTATTGAAGTACCTCTCAATCCCCATTCATATTCATCACCTTCCTGTCTCATGACTTTCATAATTTGCCTCCACACTAATTTTTACCGTAATTGACATCACTTGACTAAAAACAAAAAAAAAAATATTAACAGAGTTTAACACCAATAAAAAATACCTTATCGGTTCTGACAGGGCATTATTTTACATACTAGATGAAGGTTTACATATACACACAACACAAACAAGTAAATGCGAAATTTTACTTCGAACAAGAGAATCATCGCCATGTCTGCCTCAAACTCCTGCGACACAAGTTTCTTCATCAATGCACTGTTCGTTACTGCAGTAACTGACGTAGCAACAAATATTGAACAATTAGTCCGAGATCGCTAGCGTGGTACCTTCGATTATCTTACTATTACGTAAGCATTTCTAAAAACAATGCATATTGTTATACAGGCAGTCCCAAAAATCAACGATATCGCTAGCGATCCTAGGAAGGCCGACAGAACAACTCATGACTGACAATAATGACTTAGTATTATGACGTTCCGGTCCCGAAAAACCACATCTGCCAGGGAAAATGAAAACAAGAATAACTCCTGGAAGCCGTGACGCGCATCAGATCCGAAGAGGCCGAGAGGGAAGACCACGCCGAGGGTCGAACAATGTGTGAGGAGGAAATCAGAACACTCCGAGGGATCAACAGCAGCAGTAAATAAATATCCATCTTATCCATTTAATACACACCAAGTATAGTATCTATCCTACTTGATACAAGCTCGATGCCAAGAATTTGTGTCGGCTCCAACTCCCATCACTCCCATCCTGACTGTGAAATGTGTGGGCCCACCGCATCTTCGTACGCACTGATATCTCTGGCTGGAAGTAGCGCAGATCAGTTGGGGATGAGGTGTGGAGTCGTTTATTTTTTTAGATCCTTAGGTAATCAAAAATATTTTCCCTTTTTCGACATGCTGTATAGAGAAAGGTCTAGGATTACGTCTGAAGTTTGGTAAACAATCAGCTATAAGAACAATGAAGAAATAAATACGGACCAATTTCTTAGACAATACTAGGATTTCGTATCAATTTTATAAATACTAAATGATATGTTAGTTAAACTTAATAATAATTAAATAGCTCTAGTAAAGGTCATTAGTTAGAGCACATACGGTTTTTATTTTGTAGTTAGAGTAAGGATTTTTTTTCAATATTATATACGTAGATTAACTCGGTTGTGCTCTCGTGCACGAGGGTCCGGGGTTTGCGTTGACCATAATCCAGGATTTGGTAGATCATGAAATTACATTGGAGCGGCTGCCATCTGACTACTGTGACTGACCCTGTACCTACCAGAGAACCTGACCAGATTTCATTGATTAGCATAATATATTATATACTTATACCTATTATAGATAAAAAAGTCCTGAGAGTTAAGGACGAGGCCTAAGACGAGTAAACTTTGTATGTTACTGTAGCCGCAAAGGAAATTATTTTTACAGTAGTAAGTAATTTCTAAGCTCATCTATTCTATAACGGACGATCCGCTTACTCAGCAGCTTACTGTACAAGGCACAAATCTCAGAGGCAGAGCAGCTAGACCTGCATGCCAGAAAACTGACTGTTGTGTTTTCCAATCCGCCTGCCAGGTGCATCCTATGTATATCATCATCACATCCCAAAACAGTCTGCAGGACTTAGCTAGGACATAACCTAGCTAAGGACATTCTATGTATATATAAGTAGTTTATTAGTTATCTAATACCCATAACACAAGCTTTCCTTACTTTAGGGCTAGAAGGCGCTGTGTGGATTGGCCAAGCATATTTATAATATTCTTTATTATTATCATTATAAAGAAAAGATTTCCTACTTACTGTTGTTCTCCAAAATTTTCAGTGGTACCCAATGGCGAAACACGCAGCTAAGCCATCCATTTCTTAATGCTAGATTTCTTTACTAGGTAATAATAAATACACTAAATACACTAATAATAAAACACCTGGTGTTGTGATTGTCCATGGGCGACGGCGATCATTTACCTTCAGGTGACCCGAGTCTCAAGTCCGCTAATTTAATAATGGCTTGATTGAATTGTAATTGTATTGCAATCGCAGCTCAATAGCAGTTTTAGGCGGTTTTGGTATTCTGGTACAATTAAAACTGCCGTTGAGCTGCTATTGCGATTAGCGGACTCGAGGCCTTCTTGCTCGGTTGCCTTCCTCTTATAAAAAAGGCATGTTGCGGTGGTCTTACAGGTGGTTTCCTATAAGACTAAGGCGCTGAAAGTGGTCAACTCCGCCTATGGTCATCAGCAACATCAGGGGAGTTACCAATGAGTTGCCCGCCTCTGAAAATACCTTTAATATACTTCTTGAATGATCCTATTGGTCAGGCGACGTCCGTCGTACGATTATGGTCGCACAACCGTTGCCAATTAGGACAGTGCCTTAGACGGGTTGAACATGAGCTGTAGCAGAGGTGTTGCAAAATCCCTGATTACTCAGTAATCTGAAAGAGCGTTTCCGGTGTCGGTGCGGAAGGTTTTACGGATGGATGTATGTTTGAATGTTTGATACTCCTTCATGTAAAAACTACTGCATGGATTTTGATGAAATTCTACAGCAATTTAGCTTAAAAGGACAATGGAAAGGCTATGCTCTGAGTCTCTTTGCGCGATAGAATCAGAAATAAGACATCGACATAGCCCTAAGGCCAACTGTTCTAACATTTGGTAAAAAGTACTTTAAGGAGAAAAAATAAAATAGTTTTAGGTTTCATCAATGTTTATATTATATTTAAATTTATTAAAGTTGTAATAGAATATATCTATAATGTGGTCTCCGCGGGAACAGATCCAGATACTAATAACCGAATTGTACGCGAATTTAGTCGCTGGTGAAAGTTAGTACCTACGAGTATGTATGAGAAATAACGTTTATTATCTTTAATACTATCTACGAATTACCAGAACGTACCGGAAGACGCAGCGGGGGTAGGCCGCCCACAAGGTGCACCGACGACCTGGTAGAGATCTCAGGTACCAGCTGGATGCGAAAGGGAACAGCACCGGCTTTTGTAGAAATTTCTAGGAGAGGCCTATGCCTAGTAGTGGGTGTCTTTCGGTTGATATGATGGTGATGATGATAAATTAAAATATTCAGAACGTAGTCAGTCAGTAAGTATTTTCACTTTCGCATACTCACCACATACACATATACAATGTGTGGCCTAGAACCGGGGCAAATAATAAAAACGGCTCTATAGGTCACCAGTAATTAAATCATCATGGTCCTAATTAATTAAAATCAAATTTAACTTTTTGTTTTTTTTTCTAACACACTTAATCGTAAATTCAATGTAAAGCAAACAAAACAATAGTTCCGCTTAATTCGGAACGTCTCGTTGACATTTTATGGGTTGTGTCGACTGATATTATCTATGCGCTGTACCACGACATTGACAATGTTAGCGATAATCTCGTTTTGCAATATTCACTGATTATGAATCGTAACTTTAAATTCTTATTGTGTGTAATGCATGGGTTTTGGTTAACTAGAATGTTTTCAGAAATAATACCAATACTCTAGGGAGTCTCTATTTTCAATATTAGCCGCGGTTCAAGGCCACATACTGTATACTTAAATTACCATAATGTTTTTCTATAATTTACATCTTTCTGAAAAATACAAATAATTTTAAGACTGTACTGTACAATTTATTTATTACTGTTATAGTTTACATTCACAATTAAGTCTATTTTATGTAAACATAATCGAACTTATATTCATAAAAATTAAAATCATCAATAGGACTGTTGGTTAAAATTACGTAACAAAATATAATTTTATTTTCAGAGTATTCTAATATTGTCAACAAAAACAAAAAATTAAATCAACGATAAAAGCTCTAATCTTATTTTATAATCTACTTAAGAGTATGAGGTTTTGAGATACCGATATTAAGAGAAGCTATTTTTGCACTTACTTCTAAACTCCACAACAGTATAGTTTTCACTGTCATTTAGAGAACCGTTGTTCATTTTACACATAATAAAATAATATAGGTTATAGAATCAGTGCAGGCTATACTGGTGCCTGCAACACAGTCGCGATATTTTTCTTCGTTATAAAAGCTGGTTAATTCCAACAGCGAACAGAAAAGCATACATGACTCAATTAGTGGAACAGCGTAGGTAGTTTAGAAGACGATGGACGGTTCTCATACATTAAATTTCTCTTTCGAGTTACAATTCTTCGGTCATAACTCCATTAGGTCTCTGTTGCATTAGGATCCGTATTAAGAAACGTTACTATAAGATCTCAGTGTTCGTGCAAAAGCATAGGGTTCCAACTGACGACACTTGAGTTGCGATCAGCGTCCGCTAAATCAACGTAATGGGAGTGAGCAAAATTGACTAATTACAGAACCGTATTGAACACAGTGCGTTCATTTAGCAAAAAGCCGCAAACAGGCACTGTGAGAACGCATAATAACGCTACTTTACATAGTTTACTTTGTGATGATACCTTACTTATCTTATATACTTATCGATTTAAGTCATCATCATCCAAGTGGTCAATCCGTTTTCCTACTCTTCGTCCTCTTCCTCCTCGCTTTACTGTGCAGCGACGCCATATCTCTGGATGCTTTTCCACCCGGCCATCCGGAGATATCAAACATCGATATCTAATGTGTTGTTGTGTCTAACTACGAAATTGCCATTTTGTTGGCTAAAATGGCGGAAACTGTAATTTTCAGTATGTAAAAAATATGTAAAAAAAATAATACCAACTGTAAAATAGTGACAATCGACTCCCGACACTGTTCAATCAGCGGAAGATTCAATCACGTTTCGATAACAACGTATTTTTTGTCTATGTAAATTTTGCACTTTCTCGGAAATGGCAAATTCGGTTACAATTAATCTCATTATCGTCCTAGGCGTGACAATCAGCCAGCCCGAATCCGAAATAAAAATTCGTGGTGTATGGTGTACTGGTTTTTTACGTGCGGCGACTGCCATTCCACCCGCACAACCCGTTAGGGTGCAGCCGGATAGCCAGAGCCTCGTCCGTCTGTCAGCAGGGGGACCACGTGCAGGTGAGGTTGGCTTGGGCCCAGAGGATGGTGGTAGGGCCATATAATCCCCCAATTATTCCGATTACAATGAAACAATGTCGATATAATCATACAACATATAGCTTGTGAAAAAACTACTATTGTCAAAAAATACGGTTAAAGTGGCAAAATTGATGACAAATAAAAACAAATCTGAGGGCTGAGTGTAAGTTTTGCTTCGATTTTACTTTACTATATCGCGTTTGCGTTTACTTGAAAATTAGTATGACTGGGCGACTTTATAATAAGGTCACATGGAATCATGCTGTAATGTGAAAACAGGCTGGGAAAGTGGTAAGAAAAATTGAGAAATTGAAGAATGTCCGACTGAATACAAATACGTGTTGTTCTGCGATGTCGCTGATTCTTTGGGTCATTCAATTTCTCTTCACATGTTCCGACTTCATGTATCTCGGCCGTGACGTAAAAAATAGAATCAATGCAGGTTAGATGAACTAGCGACAGATTTCTGTAAGAATATGTGATCAGCGGATAGCCCTTTAAATATAAGTGGGAAAAAAGACGTTCAAGAGATCTGCCGTAATGAATGGATCTGTGGAGTGGAAAATGCCCGGTCAGTAGACGTGCTAAACAATTTATCAAAATACCAACAGAGGGTCTACGCATTCAGGATACCCAGCTCAGTGGTGCGATGGCAGAATTGTACTGTGGGTACCAAAAGTTCCTCAGAACATTCCCCCTTCCTGGTTCTAACTTACTTGTTAGTATGGGATCGTCGACGATTCGTACGGCGCGCCTCTGTACCGAGTCTAGAGGATTAAGCCGGCCCAAAGAAGAGAATAATACTATATTACAACAATAACCTTCGAGGTATCCAAGGAGCTGGATATTGTATATCTTTTGTGGCGTGATTTTGGGTATGGTGTCCATTTTGAAATGTACATTGTGTGTTTTGTTATTTTTGCTTTCGGCACAATTTGTGTTTTTGGGCGTGCATTTTGCGTATGTTATGATCTCAAAACATGGAACTGATGACGCATCCTAGATAAAGTCGCACCCTTGCACCTTATGATTTGTTTTTGTTTCCAAAAACGTACAATAAACTTCAAGGTGTAAGTAAGGTTCGCGGATCTAGAAGCGGTTTAGTATTCCGAGAATACATTGAAAAGGTCTAGGCCAAACTGTTTTTCCGAATGGTTTTATGGAATGACAATGTGTAGAAATTACCAATCTGATCACGAAGGGCGGCTTGCACGAAATTCATTTTAAAACACGTTTAAGAATTTTGTGCAACCCGCACTAAATCTCGCCTTCGCGATGATTGAAACGCCCTTCTTTTGTTAAGTATTGACTTATTTGGACAATCTGACCACAAAATCTCGCCACGCATGTGGTTTTGGAACGGATTTTACCACTACCAGTGGTAGTTCCTAATTTGGTGGTTCCACTACCGGTAATTAAGTAAATAACGGACCCCCTGCTGAAAGACAGTGATTACAACTTAAACATTTATTTTACTTTATCAGAATATAGAAACTTTCAGTACGGACCACGTATCAGATTTTTATGAAAGAAGTGTATTGATATATTCTACAGATACCGAGTAAGTAAGCATGGATAAAGGTAAAATTACGATCTTTGTTTTTACACTACAAATATGGCAAAAAAGCTTACGGCCTGCCTGATGGTAAGTCACCGCAGCCTATGGACGTTTACAATACCAGGGGCATCTTAAAATGCATTTTGGAAAACACTAAGTCGTTTTTAAGTTATGTTTGTGTGTATGTTTCGAATATAAGAGCATATTTGAATTAGTATGGAGCCTCATAAAAACAAGGCAAACCTAGTTAATTTTAATCCAAAACGGTCCGATTTATGGTTGAGCCCGCTATTTGAATATAGTTTCTTAAATATTTAAAATTAACACAAACAGAAATACTTCGGAGAAGTATTTTCCTAGTATCGATCGGGACATATTCATATTTATGTCGCAGCCGGATCGTTAAATTAGCCAGTTAATGAAACGGCTAGCTTCTTATGCTATTATTTAATTGAAAATTTTCCAATTTCAAGAATTTTTAAAGTAATGTTTAAAGAAAGAAATTGACCCGAGTTTACGGAGCTCCTCCAAATATTGTCACAATCCTAACTTAATCACAATAATCTCAAACAATAATAATAGTTAGCATTAGGTTTTAATTCGGTTGGGTTAGGTTAATGTTGTGACAATGCATGGAGGAGCTCCGTAAACTCGGGGCAATATCGTTCGTTAGACGTAACTTTCAAAGTTCATGAATTTGGCAAATATTCAATTAAATAATTGCTTAAAAAGCTAGCCATTTAACTAACCGGCTAATTTAACCATCCGGCTGCGACATTTATATTTCGTAATAAAACCCTTCCCAAGATAATGTCGATATTTCGCCCGACAAAATAGGAAATGAAAATAATTTTGACAGTAATTTTTTTGGTCAAGCGTGAATTGTGCATGTAGTATTATTCAAAATTCTCATAATTTTTATTAAATAGAAATATTTACGCGACAGAAATAAATTAAGTAGTAATAATACTAATTAGGCGGCAATGCAGCCAGTCTTTTTGGAACAATTCCTTCTACAGGGGACTTGGGGTAAGTTTTTTATTTGTAAATATTATTTTATAATTGAGATTTAAAATAGATTTTTACGTACTATGAGGAGAAAAAATATGAAAGCAGCAGTTGGTAAATTTTTATAAAACATTCTTTCATACGATTTTTAAGCAACGCAACGAAAACTGAAATACTATATTAAGTTTCGAAGATTTCATTGGATTGGTAAGTTTTTAACAGAAACGAAATGCCGGTGCTATGGCCCCATAAGGCGGATCAATTCATTTTGATGAAGCATCAATCCATTGTATTGTATTGTGCATAAAAAGTCTGATCCGCGGTAGTTAGTTAAGTTTGATACAGCATTTCATACAATTTGTATGTAATTAAAATGAGTAAAACTGACCAACATTTTTTAAAGCACATGCATTGACTTTCATGTATGAATTATTTAATTGTTTGATAAATACAAAATCAGGTCTCCAGTTATAAATTTTATGAATTGATTTAGAAAAATGTATGATTATATAATTTTTACATTAAAGTTATATGAAAAAGTGCTTTATTAAATTTGACCAACTTTCCCTGCTCAGATTTATTTCTTCCCGTATAATAAAAATATACTTATAAAAAATGTATCTATCAGCATTATATATTATTTTGGTTCTATCTTCTATGGATCCAGCCTCACCAACAGCTAGGATAATATTATCCCTGATGAGATATAACAAATATTGTTCACAAAATGTGAATCGGTTCTTTGAATATCATGACCGTACGACTCAATAAAGAAATTTTGATATGCGACCTACGCGACGTGGTGGACAGGCTGCAGCCGCACAACTGATACGCCGGAACGTTATCGCTTCCTGATACAGGATCGCGACCGCTTTGTCACGTCATTGCCTATGAGTTATGGTCCTGTATTTCATTAAGATAATCATTATGATTGTAGAGTTCGCATTGCAAGCGTTAAAGGGATCTGTCAGACAGAAAGCGGTGTCGCGTTCAGCGTTTCGCGTTCTCGTTCTGCGTTCGAATATGTTCTAACGTAATACAAAACAATGCCCGTAGAACGCGAACGCGAAATGCCTGATGGCGTAGTCGCTGTCTGTCTAATAGATCCCTAAAACAACTACAACAATAAAGTCATCATTGCCGGTCGACGTTTCACGTACTTTTGTGTTTTGTTACGCCTTGTCTTAAAAGGTTTTCTTCTGATCAGACGTTTCGTGGTCTGCCATGGATGATTGAAAAAGTTCCGAATCGACTGCCAAAGATTAGAAAAAAAGGAGGTACCAGAACTTTTTTCACTACTAGTGTTATATTTTTTAACTTGTCCTTCAGAATCTGGCTCTGTATGTTTAAGTACAACTAAAATATCATCGGGACGGTGTGTCTGTTCTGGCTGAGAAGTGCTCTCTTCTGCTGATGTGGTTTTATATTTGACAGAATCGTGTTTGAATAAATCGTCTTCATTGTATTCGTCTGATTCGACACTTCCTCCGGTTCCTGCATCCGAATCTAGGAATTCTTCCTTTTCGAACGCGTTTTTGTTTTCACTTTCATATATCGGACGCAGGACTTCTTCATTTTCGAATGCCTTTTTGCTTTCAATTTCATACATTTGATCGTTGATTTCATAGTCAGGCATAGCTATATAATCACCTGTAATTGAATATTTTTTCCTAGTTTGGCCGTGTAAAATATTTTCCTTAAGGTCAATCTCCGGTGTTATCTTTGCGAACGATAGCGTCTTGGTGAATCCGTCATGGAACCACAGGGCTCTCTTCATGAGCTCTCGCCTTATGGGATTTTGGTGCGTACACAGCATTTGTAACAATAATATCTGCAATTTAACATTGATAATTAGTGAATATATACGGTCGAGTGAAACCAAATTATCGACGATATGTTTACTTTTATATTTTGACATTGTAATAATTTGTTACGACTACGTGTATTAAATAAAAATAAACGACTAAAAGATAAACTTTACGTAAATTGAGAGAAGCATCGTCGTCCACCTCCAGTGTCAAAAACTTCTTTAATGATGCCCGTCTCGGAACTGTAGTTACATGACTGGATCTGCATACCATAGAAAATTGAACATTAATAACATGCCATTCCAAGTACTATATAAAAAATTACTGTAACTTGAAATATTTAAACACAAACATTATTAATTGCAACAATATTGTAACTTTGAAAACTAAGAACCTAAGACTAAGTTTAAGACCGTACGGCATTAAAAAAGTTATTAGGCAGGAAATAAGGAGATTGTTGCATTTAATATATATAATAAATTGGATGGGTGGCCTGTAAAATAATGTGAAAAAAGAAGCTCTGGCCATTCAGACAGAACAACCAATTTAACCTGTGAAAATTGATTCCGTTTAGGGACTAAGTATTAGGCACTAAGGTCCAATATTCGTTATTCTTTGACTGACGAACAAGATAGCTCTCCGCACACACATGCATAGGACTTAGCTAAAGATGGATTTTGAAAAGACACCTGATAAGAATAAAGGAGAAAGGTATAATATCTTTCCCTTTTATTCTTAACTCACTGTTTTAGCAAGCTCTAACCTCGGCCGCATCGTCACCAAAAATCAGGTGAGATGGCGACCTAATGATTGCCTAAAAAATATGCAAATCAAAAATTATAAATAGCAAAACACATTGGTTGTCGTATTGTACCCGTATGATAAACATTGTACACAAACTCATTCATGAAATTTAGGATACACAATGTATTAGTGACTCGTTTAGATAGACAGTCATACAGAACGATATACAAACAAGCACATAGAAAGAAAACGATAGTCGTCTCAAGAGATTTATTTTGAATGAACAATTGTATACACAGGCTATTGTCAAAATGACACGACTCTGTGACCTGTTTAGATAAAACCGGCCAAGTGTGAGTCAAACTCGCATGGAAAGGGTTCCGAACCATTGTCATGTCAAAGCCACAAGTCATTCATAAAACTCCACTAAACATGAGTGTCTTGAGTTTTTTAATTTGTGTGTAAATGCAGTTGTATGCACTATTTTATCTACACCCATATTTTCATGTTAAAATTTCGTACCTATAATTTTCTCAACTTTGCTGGATGGAACGTTCTGTTGTTGAGCCGAGGATATAAAGCGGCAGAAATTCATTTCACTACTCCACCATTTTTATTTGCTTCGAACAATAAAGTACATCAACAAACAGCAACAATCAGAAAAAATATTCACAGACAATGGCATAGGTCGGACAGTTAACGGAGCCCGACCAGAGGTTAAAAATAATAGTGTTGTATAATGAAAAATAAAATAAGTTATTTTATGATACAGCTGTAATTAAAATAGTATGGGAAATCCTGCATCCTAATATAGATTTTAAATTGTTTATAGATTTTACATCCTTAAACGACTGTCTTCGAGTATTTAATTTGAATATTAAGCTAGGAGTGTAGATAAAGTAACAAGAGGGTTAGCAATTGAAAAAGGTATGCGGTACAGAGAAGACTACAAGCAATAATTACACCTACGCTTATTCAACTACAAGATACTACAATCAAACAACAGACATTTACAAAAATTACTAGTATTATAAGATATTTGAAAACGTATAAATTGGTTTGTAAAATCATAGGACGATGGGTACATTTGCGCCGGGAGCCGTCAGTTTTTTTTTTTAATAACTAAAAAAGTTATTTACGAATAAAATATTAAGTTCTTAGGATTGTATAATGAGGATATAATTTATCGAACCAACTTTTAGTAAAAGGTCTTGGTTTACGTTGGGATAACATACATCGGCATAATCAATGATAGGAAAATCATATATTGCACAAGTAACAATTTGGTAGCAGGGGAAGGAATTTAAATCAAAAGGGCAAAGAATCGCGATGACCTTCCTACTGACTTGCGTCCCATTACCTGGGAAGAGTACGGGTTATTTGTGCCATTGTAATACGAATATGACACCAGGGAAATATCATTTAGATGGATTGACATAAATAACAAATGTACTGATCATTTCATTGGAGAAGACAAACGGTGATACTTGCTTGTAAACAATGGGCTCGAGTATTTTGGTTAGGCAACGAAAAATAAAGGTTTAAATGAGATGGAGAGATAAATTAAAGCTGAAATTTACAGGATGACAGAGATATTTGCATTTTGCGTGCATTATTATTAGCACAGCCTAATGTGTCTTACAATAGTTCTCTAAAACGGTCTATATAATTTGTTGGCCTGCGCAAGATGTAGCCTTACGTGACGTGTGGCCTAAAGCAAACGCGATTCTGGATGCTGTCTTTGCGTTAAATTTCACTCCACACGTCTCAAATTATACTTGTCACCTCTCGCCATTTGACCCTTGTCGAGGATTCGTCCAAGTTCGAGCTCTGACGTCGTTGTCGACGTCCCCCGGCTGCACAGAGTACAGATATTTTTTATGCTACGCAGTGACAACCGAGCAACATCCCAGTGATGGTAAGCAGTAACTATCGCCAATAACATCTACGATTCACAGGTTGCAGGACTAAGATTAAATGCCTCATGCCTGTAATTGCGCTGAGTTCTAGCAGGTAAAGATATGATCCGTGCACTTGACCACATCTTCGACTCTGCGATCTGTCTTCCCACATTTAGATTCAGGCAATCGTTCTCAATTCACTGCTCCGCGCTGGAGTAGTCGCTAGGGCCATTCGTCAGAACGAAATTATCAGCATACAGGAAATTGCTAATTATAGTCTTGGATGCTGGATAACAGTGCGTCTAATATCATGCTGACCAAAATTGGGCTAGCACGGTGCTGGTGCACGCCAATGGTATGGGGTTGATGTCACCAATAGCACTCGTTGCTAAGGAATTGGAATCGCGATACATTTCGGCTCGTGATTTGAGGCAGGTTTCCCTGTTGACAGGGTCACGGAGATAAGATGGCAGTCGCTCCACTGTGATCTGCCAAAGAGGTCATGGTCAAGGTGGTCTCCGGGCCCTCACGCGCGGGAGCACAAACGGGACATTAACGCCAAGATGATCCGTAAAAGGAAAGTCAACACCGTTGACATTTAATGAATTTAATAAATAAAAATAAAACACTCTTAATAAGTTAACACTATCTTTGTACTATTGTAGATTGTGTATGTAGGTAATGATTCTATTTTATTTTAGTCACTTTGCACAAGTAACAACAATTGACTAGGTATTTCTAAAAGCACTTAAAAAAATAATTAGTAAAACTTACGTACTATCCGGTTGTTTTAATCTTGTATAATGACAGCCCCCTCCCCCAACCAATCCCCTATCGCCCTTCAGTGTCCTAATTAATAGTAACGGGTAGAAAAGGTTCAATAAAAATTAAACTTCTATATCAACGGGCGCTTCACCATACAAGAGTACCCGCTGCGGTATGAAATGCCATCAGAAGATAAATACACCACACTCACTTTACACTAAGGGCAGCTAAACATTTGCCCGTTTATTTCTAATTATTATATTTTAGTGAAGGTTAACAATTACATCCACAACACAACACGCGCACGATCTGACGGTCACGAAATGACATCATTCTGACAGCGGTAATCTGACAATTGGCGTTTGACATTTCATAAGCTGGCGTTGTACAGGCGTCGTCTGCTAATATGAAACGCTTCGGCCAAGAACGAAACAATGGATTATAGTTCCGCGAATACGCGACAACCTACACTCATCGGTACCGATGTATTTATAATGCACTGTTTGCAATGTTTTAATGCTGGGCCACACAGAGGCGAAAGGAGCGAGCGAGATGATGTTTAAGAGAGGTAGGGCATAGTAGGGAATCCCGTTCGAATCGGACCCAACCTACTGGGGAAGTACATCCACCTTACAGAATTCCGCAGCCAAACAATACTATTTTAAATAATATTGTGTTTCTGCCGGTGAGTAAGGTCCATGTCCATGGGGTGGGGCTTTGGGGAACCGTGGCTCCGGAGGAGGGGCATTGGCCTTTTTGCTGCCAGGGCAACATGTTATAGAGGTGGGCAACTCATTGGCGGCACCCCTGGTGTTGCTAATGTGTATAAGCAGCGGTAACCACTTTCCAGCAGGACGCCCGCTAGCTTGTTTGTTACTGTATAATATAAAAAAAATCCTAAAGCTATGGCAAAAGCTATAGACCGCTATCGTAAGGCGGTCGCCGTGCTGTATCTACAGCGAGAAGCCACTTTTTTACATAATAGTCGTTTGTTGACAAATTCCGACATTTGATGACAAAAGTACCGTAGTACGAGAGAAGTGAACAAGTATGCGCCCCACAACCGGGTTTGATGTGGATGATGATAAGTATAGGCCAATGGGGGAAACTGTAATTCACACCATATAACAGGTCCCATGTCGTCAGCGGCGATACGGAGGTGGATCCGCCGGTGTGATTTCAATATCCCTATTAGTGGCAATTTTCTATTATGATTCAAGCATCAGTTTCCCGCGTCCCCGCCTCTATATGGGCCGGCCTTAATCGTAGTACCGCTTTTTCAGAATCGCACGATTGATGTTGCCAGATGTTTGTTTGTCACAATAAACAGTTCGCGCGCAATTCTTCTCGTTGTGTTGGCTCTGCGTTGCATTGTCTCACGCGAATGCGGCGGGTACTCGCAATTGTGGATGCGAGTCAAATAAACAGTTATCAGAAAATGGACTTGACGCTAAAAGAATCGTCTTATCATCTGCCTTGCTGGCTTGCTGGATTTCACGAATGATTGGAAGGACTGTTTGTGGATGCGAGTCAAATTACCAGTTATCAGACAATGGACTTAACGCTAAAATAATCGAATCTGCCTCGTTGGCTCGCTGGCTTTGTCACGCGAACCAGATGGGAAAAATAGTTTAATCGACCCCTAGCCCTAGCCTCCAGCCAAGTTTGATTTGCCCTGGTGGTCATTTATTTCTTCTGTTAATGGCAAGAATTGGGCGATTTTATAGAATAATAATAAGAGATGCAATTATTGAGGACAAACAAAGCCGAAACAGCTAGTAATATTTTATAAGTAACGATTTTCAATAAGCACTAAGCAAGCCTGAAATATGGTCTCGTATTTTTCAGACCCAGGCGACTCCAATATTGGCTGAGCTGCATAATGTAGTGTGGATATGGCATTTTTTTTTTATTTACATTGTCGATTAGAAAATGTACATTTTGGAAAAAAGTACTACGTCCAACAGCCTGATAATACCGTTGGGGGTCATTGGCTATCTCAGTGGACAACTGAATTTGACATATCTTTCACCACTCTAATTTGGTAGACGCCAAAGAGATTGGAAAGTTAGCGACCTTCTTGCCATGAAGGTGGCTAAGTTTCCAATCTCTTTGGTAGACGCTATAGCCAGTAGCCAACGTAGATGACGAAGTGCAGAATTATTTAAATTCAAATTTATTGGCGGGACGAGTTGGACGCCTTTTCTAAGGATTGGCCGAGCATCCGACCGTGAGTCGTGCAAGATCGAAAGGGTGGCCTTTGCCCTGCAGTGGGACAGAAATGGCTAAAAATAAAATAATAAATTCAGTGGCCAACTGAGTTAGACAATAACGCAGCTGATCTACAATCAGTCTTGTCACGGACCGAACTTAAAAAACACGTACATCAATACGCAGTGAAATTAGCTTACAACATTAATAAATAAATAACAATCTAATAATTATTAGCAGTGGTAGCGGTGCGATCTTATTTCGAGATCCGCCAAAATTGCCCATACCCGGCGCAAAACAGGCGTACCAGAAGTCGGTGGTAAGTTCGACTCACAATGACGATCTGAGTAGTTCAGTTGGTTAACATGCCAGCCACGCACAGGTCCCGGGTTCGATTCCCAGCCGAGCAGAAATCGAAACATGAATTTTAATTTCTGTTACAGGTCTGGGTCTAGTATATATAGAAAAAAAGGTATGAAAGTAGTTTATCTGTTATCTAACACCCATAACACAAGCTTTGCTTACTTTGGGGCTAGATGGCGCTGTGTGAATTAGTCCAAGCATATTTATTTATTATATACAATTTAGAGGACACATCCACTTCCGCTTTACCACATCTTGGTCCCGTCGCGTTGAGTGATGGAATCGAAGCGGATGTGCAAATGTGATGACGAGCATTAGGCTTTCATCTTCTCTATTATAGGGGGAATGATTACGGCCATTTGTCTTATTGCATTTGTCTTGCAAATAACATACACGCTGTGCCTCTTCATACATATACGAGTATGTGTGTTGAATGGAGATTTGTGTATTTTTCCGGCATTTGTACCTGTGTAATAAATCAAATGTGTGGTGTGTGGTGCCGCCACCTCAAAGAATAGCACCACCTCATCTCTTCCCGTGGGTGTCGTAAGAGGCGACTAAGGGACAAATCCGAAAGGTGGGCAGCAGCATCTTTCTGGGTAGATTTACATCAACTGCACTGCGATCTCCAACCCGCCTGCCAAGCGTGGAGATTATGGCAATGACCTCCCCTTTCGTGGGAGAGGCCCGAAGTCCTGCAGTGGACTGTTATGGGCTGTGATGATGATGATGAATAAATCAAATCTAGAAAGGTATTTTGCTGTTAATTATCTGTGGTTTTTCTCTTTCGTGGTACTAAACCTTTACTAATGTACAGAAGGCCGGAACAAGAGACCTCAAAATGCTATTTGATCTATTATTTATTGTTCGGTGTTATAATCATAGCCCTCCTTTTGCTTTGTCATAGTCAGGTAAAAAGACAATCAAACCCGTAAGTAACCGATCGATGAAGATTGTGGTAATATTATTAGACACAAATATGATGGCCCTTTCATAAAAATCCTTATTCTTAGCCTCTAAAAAAATTACGATCTCAACTTATCACTATCACTAAATAATTAAAACAAAGTCCCACTGACGCGTTTCTCTGTATGTTCGTGATAAACTACTGAACGGATTTTCATGCGGTTTTCACCAATAGACAGAGTGGTTCATGAGGAACTACCCATGCGAAGCCGGGGCGGGTAGCTAGAAATGAAATATAAGCCGTTCTCCTACGTTTGCCCCCTATAGGAAATTCTACCTTTGAGTGCAAACTACGACTATAAGCCAGTACATTAGTCAAATTGGGCCCGTAGGCGGTGTTTCAAAGCATTGTATGTACACGTCCCGATAGTTCGCTGACTTAGCTAAGGGCGTCGTCACTTTGATATTGGCATATGCCAAGCAGATAAAGGGGATTTGGGGATATCGTTAGGATATTTGTGGATAGTAGAATATTGGTGCCGGTGTGGCATCAATCTATCGGGTGCTTGTCAACCTGTGTGGAAAATTGTAAAATGGGGAAATAACTTTTCTTTTTTTATCTTGGAGTGAATGTCCCGGTTGTGCTTTCGCGCACTAGGGCCTGGGATCCGCCTTGACCATGATCCAGGGTTTGGAAAATCAAATAATTACAGCAGAGCGACTACCATCTGACCTCCGTGACCCTGTTACCAGGGGAACCTGACCAGATTGGAACATGGTTGCACATTCAGTCGCCTGAATGTCAGGTTTCATCACGATGTTTTCCCTCACCGTAAAAGCATCGGTTAGCATTGATCTAATGTAGGTATATAATTCAGAAAAAAGCCATTAGTACATGGCTGCAGTGGGATTCGCCCGGTACTTCTCGCTTACGAGCCGGGTACCTTAACCACTCGCTCACCGGCGGCGACGAACCGAAAAGTAAATCACAAACTTCGCTACTATATTCATTTTATGATGCAAACGCGGCTAACATCATAGCCTATTGTTGAAGGCAAGCATTCATAAACTAATACAATAACCCATTATAATCTAAACAATGGTAAAACAAATGCAGATATTTTTGAACCGATATTGAAAATTCTTATTTTTCCTGTTGTCATAAGGTTTTTATGTCTCGATCCTGCAGTATACTGGAATGTTATAAAACTGTCGGACTCAAAGCAGGTGATAACCGCAGAGAGTGGGTCTGAAGTTCAAAAGGTAGCCTTCTGGGCACCATGCCTCGTGGGGATGCTCTGGAGGAATTGTATTATTTGTCAGTATTATTTTAATAGGATTAGGTTTAGGTTTTTCATAAAGATATTGTTAATATAATTTATTGAATACAAAAAAAATAGTTAAAGAAGCAATTTGAAGAACCATTTCCGGAACATTTAAGAACTAGTCAAATACGGATACGGCAAACGCAGAGAACCAGTCTTAAAAAGAGGGTGATAAGAGGCATTACGTCTCTTACCTTAAAAAGGCAGTCCCAATAGAGAAAATTAAATCAGCCAGGAATATCAATATCATAATGCACACAGATCAAACACTGTAGAACAGACAAGTCTAAGTAAATTGACTCTGTCTATACCGGATTCCCTTCCATCCAATTAATCAAAGGTTCGCTCACTGAACCCATACCCCGGGGCAGAGAGAATGTAAACGTCATCGAATTACCTAACTATGGCATTGTTTTGAATATTTATACTATAATTTATATAGCCTGAAACTATAGGTAATGCAAGGGGCGAGGTTGAATGTTTGTTATATAGGATCGTTTGACTTTACGTACATTTAGATAAATATATGATATTATTATTGGTGGTATAAATTATTGGTTTCAGTATCCGCTTTCTATCAACTGTATCGATTCGTCACAAAGTTCATATGTTACGTTCTCTATCTGTGTATATTAAATTGATGCCTCAACTTGATGCTTAATTTGTATTAGGTACACGTTCAGAAAAAATCATGTACAATACCTAGCTATTATTCTAAACATGTTGACTTGTGACAGACAGTCAGACAGAGAGCGGAACTAAGCGGGTTCCTTTTTCACCCCTCAGATAGGAACGGAATCCTAAAAACATAATATTTTTGATAACAGCCTTACTCGATATTAATGTAAGTAATGTCATGTTCAATGTCAGTTCTAGACCACAAAGTGTGTACCTAATCTTCGGTTGCGTGATAAACAATGGAAAAGAAATTATGAACAGAATGTCGTAAATATTTAATTAAATAACTAAATGGCATTCAGTTTACAACTCGAGTTCAACTTGACAGCCACGCCATATAACTATCATATAAAATCGGATTGCCGTATAACGACTGCAAAATTGGAAGGCACAATAAACAATAACACTGCGCTTAACGTCCCGCGATCTAGCGAGAACAATAAAGTGCAATGAATAGACAGAAATGCGATCCAAACCGAAGATTCGCAGTTTACGATTGGAGCACTCAATAGGTTTTACGGTTCATGCCATTTAAACCACCGCCTGCAGTCTTCCGGGCGCACTTACTGTTTTAAAAGCCATTCTTTTGGAAACAAGGATCGGCTTGAGCGTGAGCGTAGTCAACTTAGAAATATTTAACGCTCACAAAATAAAAAATTCGTCACAGTTAGACAAATTTACACAAAGATAAAGATAAAGATATTTATTTTCAGTAAATGTTGGTACAATAAATGGTGTTAACAAAATTATAATAACGTCCCAAGAACACTCAATCCTTTCGGATATGAAAATATTTAGTAGGTACACAAACATTATAGGTATCTAGTGTTACGTATTCAGAAATAGCTCATTTACAGAGTAAAATGTCTTATTTATTAACCATTGTTTTAGTTTTTTCTGAAAAAGTTGAACAGGTAAACTTTTTAGACTTTCAGGCAATGCATTATATATTTTTACACACATAGCAGGACAATTTTTACAGTAGTTCGTTGTTTTTGGCACTCTAGAATAAACTAGCTTCATCTTATTCCTAGTACATCTTGGGTAAATACTTTCAGCAGTAGTGAATAAGTTTGGATTACTTTTGACGAACTTAGCTATTTCGAAAATATAGAGACATGGAAGAGTTAATATATTTAGTTGTTTGAATACCGTTTTGCAAGACTCCCGAGGCGGCAATCCACACATTGCACGCACACATTTCTTTTGAGCTATGAAGGCTTTTTGGAAATCAGTAGAATTTCCCCATAAAATGAGACCATACCTCAGAGTCGAATCAACGTAGCCGTGATATGCAGCCAGTAAAGTACTAAGCATTGATGTTTTTTGTAGTCGGTATAACACATAAACATATTTATTAAGTTTGTCACATATTTTATCAACGTGAGCCTTCCAGTTAATGTTTTATCAAGAATTAAACCTAGGAATGTTGTGTTGTCTACTTCTTTAATTATTTCATTATTATATTTTATGTCAAGTTTATATTGAATACTATTATAATTGCAAAATTGAATATATGTCGTTTTATTAATATTAATTTGTAAATTATTATTATGAAGCCAGTCAATAATTAATTTTATGGTATTATTAATGTCAAGAATGTAATCGTCAATATGAGTTTTATAATTTTTTGATGTCAATATTATGGAAATGTCGTCAGCGTAAATAGTACACGGGTGTCTGATTATACGTGCAAAATCATTAATGTATAACAAAAATAAGAGCGGTCCGAGCACGCTTCCTTGTGGAACACCGTATTCATTTATTCTAAACCTTGATCTGTAATGCTTCAGTGTATTTTGTTGATTTATGGCTACAGTTTCAACACATTGTGATCTGTTATCCAAATATGATTTCAGCCACCTCAAAGTAGTACCTCTGAAGCCATATTGCTCCAATTTCTGTAAAAGCAATCGGTGTGAATTACAATCAAAAGCCTTTGACATATCTAAAAATAAAACGGTCGTTAATCTCTTATCATCTATATTTTTTAAAATTTTATTAATTAAGTTATACCCTGCCGAAATTGTGGACTTGTGCTCTTGGAAACCAAACTGTTCGATTCATAAGCGAAAAATATATTAAAGTCTGTAACTAGACTTTGCCAGTCCATAGGCTGTATTGCAGTTGCAGGGTAAAGTAGGGACCTGATAAGATTGCTTTGAGGTTATGGCCTTGTCATTGTTTATATTGTGAGTTGTTCTTGTTACTTGTATTAACATTGTAATCGTCAAGCCACCTAGCAAGCGTTGGCAATATAGGTATGTTTCAGCATGAAAAGTTCAATATTTTTAAATACCATTGGCAACACCGAAATCGAACGATTCAAAAATAGAAGAAATCAGCGTCATGTATTAAATTTTTCGACGCTGAAAATAAAAATTGAAAGCCTTTCGACTCGAGGCGAACAGCAATTTTAATACTTGTTATGTGTTTAAAACACAAAGTAATCCAAACAAAGCCTTTGTTCATCCACATGTTTATATGTATTACCACATTATACTATTACTTAAGCATTATTTTGTCACTACGATTCATACATCATCATCATCATCATATCAGCCAGAAGACGCCCACTGCTGGGCATAGGCCTCCCCCAGAGATCTCCACAAAGACCGGTCCTATGCTTTCCGCATCCAGCTGGTACCTGCGATCCTTACCAGGTCGTCGGTCCACCTTGTAGGAGGCCTGCCCACGCTGCGTCTACCAGTACGTGGTCGATTACGATATCGATACGATTCATACATACAGGTCCTATTATAAGTAACAAAAATGCAAAACTATGAGCGTTGCCAACTATAGGTACCCTATGTATAGTTGATTAAAGGCTTTATGCCCCAAGCTAACCATATTTTCCTTTGTAATCCAGTCACTCAATAGCCTGGTTGCTTCGTTATATTTCTGTCCATACAAAGGTCCGAGTATGTGTCCATCGGTATGCAATAATGAGTATTATTGTATTGTAACAGTCTGCCTAGCCTCTGTGACGCAGACGTGTGTTTATCTGTATGTATGTAAACGTGAAGACCTACGTGACTACCTACTGAAGAAAAACGCCAACTACGTGGAAACTATGTACGAATAAAAATTTTTAATCAGCTTGGCATTAATGTTCCTGTTGTGCTCTCGCGCACGAGGGCCCGGGGTCCGCCTTGACCATTATCCAGGATTTGGCGATCAGGTAATTACAGTGGAGCGACTACCATCTGACCTCCGTGATCCTGCTACCAGGGGAACCTGAGCAGATTGGATCATGGTTATACATTCAGTCGCCTGAATGTGTAGGTTTCATAACGATATTTTGCCTCACCGTGCGAATACTCAAATACTCTACTTAAATATAAACACCGTTAGCATTACTCAAGAATACACACGCTATTAAAGCACGTGAAGAAGTTAGGAGCGACATCTCACATGACCCCGGGCATTTCGGGATCGGAAAACGCTAGCCCCGATAAGGCAGCCACTGTTTCTCTCAGTCGCTGAATAACTCCTATCTTTGTTTTATAGTTCTGGCCAGCGACTACCATTGGTCTAACGTAATTGTAATATCTACGTGTCAAGGTAAAGACGATCCCACATATGCAACGTATGCATTGCAATAGAATAATCTAGCTACTATATTGAATTTATATCCTTAGAAACAGGTAAGGCTGTCAGCATCGCGTATGATGACGTCCTAATGCGTTTGTAGGAATGGAATGTCTCCTTTATGGGCACCTAGTATACATGCGTAAATACAGTCATTACACAAAACTCGAAATCGAAATAGCTGCTATGGGGATCAAATTTTTGGTCGAGTATTTTCAATATAACAATCATTGCCACAGCCCATAACAGTCCACTGCAGGACTTAGGACCTCTTCCACGAAAGGGGGAGTCGGAGGGGGAGGGGGTTATTCCATAATCTCCGCTTGGCAGGCGAGTTGGAGATCACAGTGTTGTAAATAGAACAATGGAAAACGCTGCTGTCCATTTACCCGCCGACGGAGACTCTAGACCTTTTGCCTTTGGGCATTAATCGCTTTGTACGACATCCACGAGTGTAACGCTTTGGTGCTATTCTACTCTGTCTGACACCACACGGCCAAATATATAATAATATTGGCTTGATTGTCAACAATAATATCAACAAAACTGTGACTAATGACTTAACATGCTTGGAATTTTTCCTCCGTAACTTAGATATTTGAAAGCTATTAATTTTAAATAACGACGTGGGGATCGCCCTACATTTTAGCAGAAGCGTCGGTGGCCGAGCGGTTAAGATATCTGATTCGTAAGCGAAAGGTACCGGGTTCAAATCCTGCGGCGGTCATGTACCAATGACTCTTTTTTGAGTTATGTACATTAGTTGAATTCTAACTGATGCTCTTACGGTGAAGGAAAACATCGTGATGAAACCGTACAGGTTTCATGCAGGCAACTGACTGTGTAACCATGATCTAATCTTGTCAGGTTCCCCTGGTAGCACGGTAACGGAGGTCAGATGGCAGTCGCTCCAATGTAATAACCTGATCGCCAAATCCTGGATAATGGTCAAGGTACCCGTGCGCGAGAGCACAACCAGGTCACTAACGCCAAGATGATTTTTTTATCGCCCTACATTTTAAGTTTAACAAAAATGACGGTCTCCCCAGCAGAACCTACGTTATTTAAAGACGTAAATTTGTATTACAAGAAACTACTCTCCAAGAGATCTGACAAAGCGAAGGTTAAATACTTAGTAGGGGTCGCTGGAAGCCAGCTGCAGGCGAGGCATGCATTATGTATAACTTTTTATAAGACGCTTCAGAAAATGCAATTTGAAACAAAGTATGAAGTTTAATGCGCGTCCAGATTAAATATGGTGAGAAAACAGCTCTAGCAACAGATGGAATTAATTTTGTAGTGCTTTACTAACGCCTTCTTAAATCTATATTGAATTACTATATTTTTTACAGTTAAAGGAATATACTGGTGGTTAAGTTAGTAGTGTCTTACCAATTTTATAGGTTCATAAGTATGAAATTTACGTTTTACGAAACTGTATTTTGATACACGCTTTTTACTTTTATTGGAAATGGCATATCTAATGAAACTTTGTAGGTATAATTATACAATATTGGGCTAACTGGCGCATATAATTTCATTATGGTAACCGCTTTCTCTATAAAATTACATTTGCAAAAGTATACTTGAGAAGGAAAAAAAGGACAAATACATAGGTTATTCATCCATTATGTCATCATATCAGCCTACTGCTAGGCACAGGCCTCACCCAGAGGTCTCTACTAAGGCGGTCCTATATCTTCCGCATCCAATCGGTACCTTAGACCGTTACCTGGTCGTGGGTCCACCTTGCGGGAGGCCTACCAACAGTGCGTGGGAGTGCGAGGAGTTGTGTTCCGTGAACGCCGGACATCAAGTCGAGTAGAGTTGCAGTTTACACCAACCCATTCGTCTTACGGACGTCGTGAAAGGCGGTGGGAGTTCGCTTTATCTTCCGGTCAAACGCATAGATTATGACAAAATTCTCCATTAATGTGAGGGTTGCTAAAATCTAGTAGTGGAATGTAAGAGCCCATAAGGCAGTACATAATTTCTGCAAGATTTGTCTCACATGCAATTTTGGTACCTATAATTTTTTTTTTACCACCAATTTGGAAAACAAGCTTATGGCCTGCCTGAATAAGTACATAACTACGTCGGTCTGTCAGATTCAATTCTGGACCGAATGAAAATGAAATGATAAATTTTAATTTATTCTGCACGGTATTTGGGCGTTTTGTTTTCTTATTTATGTGTTTTATGGTAATAAATAACTAATCGAACATGCTAGCTAGCTTGCGCGATATTAATTTTATAAACTAAAATTAAATATGATCCTGAATAAATTACGGACCCCTGAACCATGGGCCGCAACGGCTTCGTCCGGGTATTCTCGATTTTTCTCCATAAAAATAGATACAAACATTTGGGAAGAAATTCTATAACTATAGTGAAAAACGCATTAAAATCTGATGCGTGGTATAGGAGAGAGGATACAGACGCGAAAAGCGACTTTAATTTAAGGAAAAGAAGATACAAACTGCACAAACAAATAATATATAAAAGAAAAAACACGGGAAGCAAGAGCTTGCTAATTAAAGCTTAATCCGAACTAATCTTGTTTCTAATTGCAACCATTTAGTAATAAATGTTATAGTGAGTCCGGAGTTCAGAGGGAAATATTTTATTACCGTTCCCAGCGTAATCCGTCAGGCGGGCATCACAAAATGGAGGCAAGGAAATATTCAAAATGGCGGACGCAGGTGCAACGGTGAAGGATGTGGATATTTTAAAGTGATTGCCCGCTCGGAATCTGGAATGCTCAGTTTTTTAATGGGTTACGTTAACTCGATTGTTCGTGCTTCGTAGCCTTCGCTTTTTATGGATACTCTTGGACGATGATGGAGTTGGTCAATAAGGTCTACGTAAATTATTTTGTGAGGTTAAATATACCCCATTGATGGAGATAGGTTATGAGACAATAACTTCACCAAAAAATTGCAACTTCGAATAAAATCTATTCTGAAAAGGGGAAAGAACTATTCCTCTTATATTGGGAGTAACCTCCGAAACTACTGAACCAATTTTGGAAATTATTCTTTTGTTACCATAAGCTTTTTTGCCGAGTTGAATGATGTTTTAACTTTACTTTATTTCCTCCTTTCAGGCGATGCACGAGCGCCGCGGGGTTTAGTGGGTATACCGGCGACTGTTGGGAGACATACACATGACTTCCATCCCCCCTTACGGAGGGTATCGTGAATAATGCACTCCACGCTTAAAAAAAGGGTAGTTTAGTACCCGGTAAAATAATAGGGACCCCCGGAATAGTGGAAGATTTACAGAAATCCGAATCGCGCGCTAGTAAAAACCGCGGGGAACGGCTAGTAAAAAAACAAATAATGAAATTAGGACACGCTGGTAGGTAATTTTATTAAATCGATAGTCGCCTTGCAGATCCAGTTGCTCTTGACATTTACAACAGGATAGTCACCAAAAGAAAAGTGACTTTAATGAGTCTGAAAAGCGAAACTGCAAAGAAGATATGAGGCCGACCGGTTGTTTTTACCTTTATAACCCACACAAGAGTTTTCGTACCATCGCTACAAAAAGAGAAAGCGTGGGGAAACAATTTTTTTTTTTTTTTTGTGTCATGTGCACGGGCAGAGCATCTAGCGAATTTTTCTTGTATTCGATAACGTCACTCTCACTGTCTACTAATCTACTTCTTCAATATCGAATTATTTGTCACGTACCTATTACGTATTTCATAACGTCCGTATTTTCGAATTACGGCATTACAGGAGAGACTTCCCCATCATCATTCGTAGCTTAACTCTGTCACAATATCTAACAGCAACAAATGTTTGTATTAATCAATGTAATGTGTGTTGGTTCGTTATGACCGCAAGGCATAATTAACCTAATAGGCGAGTTTAATTGGATCTCGCCGATATGTATTTACCATTAACCTTCCGTGAAATATGAATATTATTGAGTGCCGGCGAAAATGTAACAGTATTTCGTAGTTTCGTAATATTATTGTATCTAATGCTTGAGGGATTATGTGAGGGTAGTATTACAGTGAGTGCTCACTTTGGATGCAAACCAGGGGGGCGATTCTCGCGGCGTGACTTCTCAAATTCGACATCTGTAGGTTAATTACGTAACTCTTGCTCAAGGGACCTCATTCTGTTAATTTTATAATTAAAGTTCTGTACTATGGTATAAAGAGCGAGCGTCGGTAGCCGAGCGGTTGAGTATGAGACTCGTAAGCGAAAGTAACTCGTACCGGTTTCGAATCCCGCTGCGGCCATGTACTAACGAGTTTTTCTCAGTTATTTTACATTGGTTGAATTCTAACCGATGCTCTTACGGTGAGGGAAAACATCGCGATGAAACCTGCACATTCAGGCGACTGAATGTATAACCATGATCCAATCTGATCAAGTTGCCCTGGTAGCACAGGGGTACGCAGTCACATGGCAGTCGCTCCACTGTAATTTTCTGATCTACCAAACCCTGGATCACAGTCAAGCCGGACCATGAGCGCTCGCGCGCGACGGTATTAACGCCAAGATTACTATCACAGGCTAAGTACTCTTCAATATTATAAAGAGTAATTAGCGATAGAGGCCTAGTGTGTGCGAACAAAGCAGTACTAGCTTAGCATACATTATGCACTAACGTGCCAATTAATACAGATACTGAGCCCGCGGAATTATGCTCCCTACTCAGGTTATCTCGGATGACTAGAGTCGTCACACAGTTAATCGTTGAATTATTAATTATTGTCTTACATAAACACCATTACATTAATTATCGAATTAATTATTTGCCGAGGCGATGATTGGATCGGTTTATTGCTAAGACCGAATTAGTGAGTAATGTTAGGTACCATTATGGTACTAATGATGTTAAGTATGTAGTACCTAATTCATGTTTCGGGTAAGATGGTTAGTTAAACTCCATAATCCACAAATTGTAAATCCTATTTTACGAAATTTTGATCCGCTACTACCTAAGTATAGATAGATAAATTCATTATTGCTCACACAAGAAAAAAGTTCCGTCAAACACCATTACTACATAAGTATGGTACACAAAATATTCCTGTCAGTCTTATTAATTAATTTTTATTGTTATTCCAGTATATCAGTCGACCCACGGGACTTTGACGACCTGAATGGCTCAGTGGCGTGCCATGCAAGAGGTCTCAGGTTCGATTCCCGGCCGGATAGAAATTAAAATGATGAATTTTAATTTCGGTAACGGGTCTGGGTGTTGTATTTAAAAAAGTGTATAACTTATCTAGCATCAATAGTTCAAGCTTCGCTTAGTTTGGGGCTAGACGGTGCTGTGTGAATTTGTCCACGTTTAAAAAATATATATCCATACTTAGTATAAATTAAAGTCGCTTTCCGCATCTAGCTGCATGTATATCCGCTAACTCCCCCTAAAGCTCGCAAAAATTAATAAAGTTGAACTAAGCTTAAAATATTTTTTTAGAAACCACAACAGTCAATAGAGCCTACCCTCATAATATCGAACACGAAAAGGGGATGACACTGGACAATTTTCCGGTCAGTTGAACTCTTTTTAACGCATCCATACCTACATATCTGTTGTTCCTATACAGCCTGAGGCAATTAGTGTTGAAGACAACTCAGTCATGCGGTAAATTAGATCCAAAAAACCCAACGTAAAACCGGCAAGTCAAGTTCTCGCATGGTACAGCAATAATTGTTGCTAAGACGTAGATGTTTGGTAGTCGATGGGTGAATATGTATGCTGTTATGTTTTTTTTATGAACGAACATTTATTGCCAAAACTTTTGTTCTCATGTTGAAATGTATCTACGTTTGTTACGTAAACGAAATTTTCCACTCGAATTCGCAAAATGACTATTCGCCATTTAGGAGAAACTCTTAAGCATTATCATTAGAAAATAGAAAAACAAAACGCAAAATATTAAGAAAAAACGAAATAAACTAAACGAACATAAACTATTACTAGATAAACTTAATAAAAAAATATTGATTTAATCTTGTCAATTAGGATCTGTGGTGATGAGTCACTAAATCATTCCTAGAAACTTGTCACACGCACTACCGTGCGTTTAGATATCGCAGAATTATCTCTTAGAGGATATGTGTCTAACATACCTATTATGAGGGGTCGAAAACCTTTTTTCCGAGAGAGAGAGAGAGATATTATTGAGAAATAAAGAATTGATTAACGCCCGGTACCTGAAACGTTTGTCAATGTTAATCATCGATTAAAACTCTTTTCGTCTCTATCTATTCACCATAGATTAGGATGGCGAATTTTAATTGTGGAATAACAATAGATTAACTTACGGGAAACTTGTAACCCGAGGTACCGGGTTCGAACCCCAGTACCGCCGCAAAGTTCCCCTGTTAACAGGGTCACGGACATTACGCCAAAATGACTAATCAGGGAATTATTGCCTACGCCCGGATATATATATATATATATATATATATATATATATATATATATATATATATACTTTTTATAATAGTTAGCAGGTTTACATAACTACAAAGTTTATTTTGAATATTATATACTTTTGAATATTTGAGCAGATTAACAGATTTAGATGAAAAATTATATTTGTTAGGTCGAAAACGTGCTCGGTTTTTTTAATGTGTTAACTTTTAATACTAAACCATATCAAAATAAACTGTTGATCCTGAGATCCAGCAGTGGAAATGAGCGGCAGATACATTCCATAAAAACATTTTAAAAACTATTCAACGGCTAGGGTTTAGCATCCCTGGCTATCAACGTAACAAGCTCATTATTAGGCTGTGATATAATATGGTGTTTATGTTTGTCTATTTGACCACAATTAAGCTTAGTTATAATTATAATTAACTATTGCAGTTACGGTTAGATTGGTAGTGTGCGAAAATAATTTTATATTCCTCCTGACTCCATCATCAGATCCTCATGTATCTATGATAATATTGTACTATCACAGGGGTTAAGAAGAAGTACTCGAAAAAGCTGCCGCAGTATAAAGAAATGACGAAACCCGAAAATGACGATCTTCAAAATTGACCTACTGAGAAGATGGACTGACCCAGAAAATGACTTGGAACGAACGACATATCATGACCTGCGTCGCCAAAAGGGAATTGAAAATGTGTGAAATGCATTTATAAGCTTATGATCACTTTTAGCGTAATTTTTCTTTGATCTTCTGCGTCATCCTTCTGTTTGCATATGTTTGTTTGTACAAAGCGGCACTGGGAACAAACTCGGTACTTCTCGCGTACGAGGCCGACCCGCTAGCTACTACGCTCCGTTGTTCTCATCATCATCCTAGCCTATAACAGTTTACTGCCGGACTTAGGGCTTCTCCCACGAAAGGGGAGGTTATTATTGTAATCTCCATGCTTAGCAGGCGGGTTGGAGATCACAGAGTTATAAATATAACAAAAAGCACCTGCCTATTTTTCAGCCTACGGAGACTCTAGATGTTGTGCCTCATAAACATTAGTCGCCTTGTACGACACCGACGCGTGTAAGGGGTTGGTGCTATTCTACTCCGCCGGACACCACAAACCACCCGAACACCCGACGTTCTCACTAGCATATTACTATTCTGATTAAACACCTCACTACATTAGTAGTTACAATAAATACAACCCTACCCATTCAGCTCATCATCAGCGAAGCTTACAGCGTAGACGACGTCATATCTCCCTAAATCCGACGGCTATAACGCCACTAGTAACTTTACCAGCTTAATACCAACCGTAATAGTTTATTGAAGGTTGTTCCTATTGCATAGTGCGGCGGCTAACTTTATTTCGGGACACACGACCCTTCAAATCCCTGTTTAATGACCATCCTGCGGGGTTGGTAGCCAGTTAATGTCACCGTATTTGGTGCCGTTACGCTAGTTTCGATACTATAAGTTATTTGTTGTACAGAAGGTACGGAAAAATAAAAAAATAAGGCTAAAAAACACTAGTGGCCATTTTCTGGCGCAGAGGCAATAGCTGATCTGCCTCTTAAGATATTTATATGCCTTATAAGAGTAACGAATAGGGAATGGTGCTGTGTTCTACCTTATTGAACGCCACGGAGGACGCTAACTTTTTACAGATTATTGTATGATAATTATTAGAGTGTGTTTCAAAAGAAATATAAAAAGAAGGGAAACGCGTCCGCTTATAATAAGCGTTAGTGGTCTTGAGTACGCTAATTTACTTCACTCGATTGAATTATAATTGGATTGCTATAGCAGCTCAACGGCAGTTTTAATTGTAGCAGAATACCAAAAGCACGTAAAACTGCCATTGCGATACAATTACGATTAAATCGCGCCATTAGTAAATTAGTCACCGTGCCAACCGTATATGGTCCAGTCATCAACCGTGACTACGAATTCATTACTTATTACTACTAAGTACCCACGTTTAAAACAAATCCTACACAAGGTGTCCAACGATCTTACCTAAACCGACAAACCGCCCTCTATACTGCTGTATAATTTTCGCATACGTCTGTCTGTCCACCCAATACCTCTATATTTACATACGTCCCTTTGTTTGACGCGTAATTGCTGCTCTCGGTGTAACTGACGAAATCCGAAGCTAACGTTTACCAGTATCCGACTAGCTTTTAATATTGGACCTGGGTGACTGGGCTTTGACGAGCCACATTTGAGTGGGAAAAAATATTGGCTGTCGAGCAATTTAGTGGTGTCGTGTTATCCAAATGAAATATTTATTGTGGATGTGTTATTTTTAACGCGACATCAAAGCTGATTGAAATCTTTTTCTACTTTTTTGTACATTGAAAAGGCTGTAACGCCATAGCAAAAAAGTTTGCGTCGGAATTTCGATTCCATACAACCGGTGTTAAAAATTTGAAATTCTGACGCAAAGCTTTGAGCAAAGCAAAGCTTTGTCCAAACAACTTGAACATGTGCAGTGTTATTACGGGTGCAGCATGTAATGCGTGAATTCAGAAACATTATTAAAACGCTGCTAAGTGACAAAAATGTAATACGGATGATAAGTGTCAAGCTAGACAAATCTTGTAATGGTCTGGATCAAGTTGTTTGGGTCAACTTGAACCTGTGCTGTAAACGGTTTTTTGGGGTGAAGTCTTCAAGTAGAGTGTATTTATGTGAATTTTGTTATATTATTGAAATTCCGCCCCTAAGTGGTAAAAGTAATACGGTTTATAAGAGACTAGCAAGACAAATGGTGTAGTCTTTTCTAGGCTAGGATCAAGTTGTGCAAACGCAATTATAATAAGTATAAACACTTTCAATCAAAGTAAATACCTACACAGGATATTGCACAAAAAACAAATTAAAAAATAGCGGGTTTCGAATGAAAATATTTCGTTTCATGTCTGCCTCATATCTATAATTAGCTGCAATTAGCCAATGGATCAGTGACGGTTTTGATCATCGCAAATACATAATTGTCACATAGTATACCGTCATAATGGAGATAAATCTTTATTAACCACGACGCTGGGAGCTCAGCTGTGCCGTACTTTATTTCGTCTTCCCACCTTCGTGATTAATCTGTTTCCACTATCAGAGTTCCGTATCTTGGTGCCGCGGAACCCTTTCAGCTTCCAGCTAACGACCTTCGTATTGTTGCTAAGATTTTAAATTAATGAATTCGAGACTCATTGTTGGCGAAACAATAGTGTGAAAATACATTAATTTTGCGCAAGTTTTTTTCTAGACGATGGTGCTTAGATGGATTGGTTTGTAGATGTATAGTTGAATAAATAAGTTTGCATTTGATTACGTAAATTTTTTGTTTATATAAGAGGGAAACATTGCAAGCAATAATAAGCCTTAAAACAGAATTTATTTGTTTGTGTATAAAAAGCTTTGTGTAACGAAAGCTATACAGGTTGCGGCCGTAAATAATACACATCGACTAGTTGGGATTATTACAAAACTAGCCGATGTGCATCATTCACCTTTTTAGAGCTCGACACTCGGATTGTAACTGAACTGTGAAACTACAGATAATATTATGTAGGTAGCAATGTAGTTTATGTATTGGTATTATAAGTATTGTATGTAGTTTATTATATTTGTATCTTATATGTGTATGTATATTTAGTTAGATATAGTTTGTATATATTGTGATAGTGCATGTCTGATCTGCGACTACTTATCACATATATTTAGAAATTAGTAGCGCCCGTTGTGTTATCTATAATTTTGTATTTTTCCATAAACTTTCATGAGAACTTTCTATAAACTTTATCTGTAAAAATAAACTAAAAATAAATCAATATCAAAAACTTTATATTTGGTATACTTATCTGAAAAGGAGCAATTCCATAAACATTCTAAGAGTTTCCTCCCAAATCTGATAGAGGCGGGAGTTTGCAGCTCTTGTTTATACAGAGTGTATTAGCGATGCGGGGGCGTGTCGACGTCACTTGCGATGATTTATTTGCGACTTGAACACCCTTTGTGCAAGTCTGGCCCGTGAGAAATAAAAACGTTGAGAAACGATTTTAATTAGGGGCAAGATAAAAAGACGATGCTCGATTTAAAAGTTAAATATTGCACGTTTCGTTTGCGAGGAGTGCAGATTATTTTGTTGGGTTAATATTTATTTTAGAGCTTTATTTACGTGATAGGTTTTGTATTTTTATTCAATTAACGAGCTTTTACATTATGTTACTGGTACTGAATTATGTCTATTAATGAAAATTCATTTGTATTCGTATTGTAAAGGATGACTTTCTGAAATGTTCTTTGAAGCTTTCTTTGCTAAGATCATCTTAAAAAGAAGAAGAGTATTTAGGAAATCTTAACTAGGGTATTAGACATTTTATAAATTGACTGGGCAGGTTATATAAAGTACAACAAGTGAAAAATTTTACCAAGACGAGCCCAGCATTGTGTTGAATGACTGGATCATTTTGCCATTAACATATCCAAAGGTTAAAGTTTGGCCGTCGGACACCAGACGGACTACAGATTATTATATAATTGTCCGTGTGGTAACAGGCAGAGTAGAATAGCACCAACCCCTTACTCTCGTGGATGTCGTACAAGGCGACTAATGTTTTCGAGGCAAAAAAAAAATCCATTTTGTTGGTGAGACCCTAAGCCCTGTAGTGGATTGTTACTGGCTGCGATGATGAAGATGATTTCCATTAAACAGCCTAATAAAGCTCATCAACGTCAATAGATAGATAGTACATACTTACTTCCTCATAATGTCATGATTAGATGTTAGACGTGTGGATTATAGTCTCGTATTAGAGTCAATTAGGTTCCACTAAATTGGCGTGCAAATAAGCGGCTGGCAGTGTTAATACCACGGCCCTGGATTACCGGCTAATGAATTACGCTGCCAACTGTTTGCACTGCGTGTTTGTTTGGTCAGACCATTGACTTTGGGCGATTCGAATACGACTTTGGACGTGTAAAGCGACCGGCGAGTTTTCAAAACCGCAGATATTGGAACGATAAGATTTATTTAATTTTGGAGTGTGTAAGTTAGTAATCGAGTGTGAATGAAACTAATCGACAGAAAAATGTTGGACAATTTTGATCAAGTTTTCATGTAGGTACTCAAATATTTTCCAAACTACTGAACCGATGTTAGTAAAACAAAGCCCGATTAAACTGCCTTTAAATAAAGAAAACCGAGCAAGGTTGTCACAGACAGACACACACCTCCATATATGTATATACAGAGCCACAGATACACAGATACAAACGTCAAATTGTTAACACCCCTCTTCTTTCGTCAGAGGTTATTAAGCGTAACACGAGAGAACGACTGGATCATTTCATTTTATATAGTTAAGTTGTTAGAAAAATGTGGAACAATAAGAAATAGATGTATAAACATCTTAGCGTTAATGCCCCGGTTGTGCTTTCGACACCAGGGTCCGGGATCTGCCATGCTCATGATCCAGAATTTGGCATATCAGGTAATTACAGTGGAGTGACTGCCATCTGCTACTAGGGGAATCTGACCAGATTGGGATGATGGTAAGAGCATCGGTTAGTATTCAAGCAATGAACAAAACTCAGAAAAAAATCATTGGTACATGGCGGCAGTGGGAATTGAACCCGGTACCTTGCGAGTAGGATACCGTTACCACTCGGTCATCGGGCTCTGAACATGTAGAGGTAAGAATAGAACACTCCACGAGAGAGTAATACTCGTACTTGTAAGGTTTTTTGGAATAATGACTAAAATATAACAGTTTTATACTAAATCCAATTATTCATTTGCGCAAAGAGATAAAGAAAATTTAATTCAATTCAAATAATTGGAATTGGATCGAATTTATTTGTACGCCTTTTCATTTAAATCTCTTCGTGTACTTTTATGTCTCTTTTCCGTGTTTGAAATAATCACAAACAGCCTAGGGTTGTCCGGGCTCGTGTTACGCGTAATATTAGCTTGTATTTTGAATTTTAAATTAAAAAACGTGCATCCTAATTGGATTCCAAGTGGCATATGTTTCGAAATTAAAACAGAAAAGGGATTGTGCTGACTCGTTCTGGATGCCGTTCATTGAATTACTTGGCCACCTCGACATTGGTACTAATGTTACAATGCTTGGGTATTATTACGGGCTAATATTATACAGACATCAAATTCACGATACCAAGGGGTACACATATGCATGTGCTCTCGATTACAAACTACTTTTGCTATCATGTAAATGATGATTTTAAATTCATGATACCTTAATGTCGTTTTTGCGTTAAGACTTCCATAGGCTGCGGTGACTGCTTACCAGGCCGTAAGCTTGCCATTGCCATGTGGCCATTATGCCAAAAATTATTAATTTGATATCACCGTGTATTATTTTTGCCTCAAGGAATATTGAGTGACAACTAATAAACCATGTTCGCGGAAGTGCGCTTACATGCGAGCTGCGGCCTATCCGAATCTGAGAAAATGCTTTCCGAGGTTCCGACCTATTAAGATATTATTTATATGGCAGCTTACGCACTATAGTTCGCGCGACATGGATTGGCAATAATGGACATTGACCTCTCGGTCAGATCTAATTCGTAAGTTATCTTATCGTATTTATCAATTTATATGTTGTAATCATGTAAATTGTCATATAAAACATTTTTACGTATTTTTTATGAAATAATGCCGGTAGTTGACCAAGACACACTATTTTGAATCCATTTGGCATGAACCGTCCGAAATCTGTCAGTGTTTTTTATAATCCAATTTTAATAGCACTCCAACTTAAACGTAATGAACTCGCGTCAGAAGCAGTTCTCAAACGCCTCTTTAGTGTTGTATAGAGTAAACTTCAGTTTCGCATACGGGGACAAACAGGCAAGGCCACGTGATGGAGAGAGGTACCTCTATAACACGTGGCTGTGACAGCAAAAAGGCGAATGGCGCAAGGGTCCCGAAACCCCCACCCCGCGTCGCATTTATAATTGAACCCAACTTAAAAACCTCCGCCAAGCTCGCAGCCTCGCGAACCAATAGTAGGCGCTCCATTGTAATAGCTTGATGCAACCTGCGCATTAGCATGCGAAATTAACCCGTCACCGCCGCAGCTGCCGTCCGTATGACCACTCTGTTGATTGAAACTGCTGCACATGTGCGGGACTGCCCGGTGTAGCCGTTTGATTAATACTGACGGTTGGAACGCACCGAATGATGGACATTACAATTTGGGCATCGAAACCGATGAAAGCCGAGTTGGACTAGTGATTCCTGCAGATATTTTTTTATTTTTTGAGTGGGGAGACACACAAACGGTCCACCTGATGGAAAAAGGCCACCGTTGTCCAGGACATCTGCAATCTGGGAGCGGATGCGGTGCCGGCCTATGAGGTACCTGTAGACATGGCTTTTAAAGAACACCCATCCTGCTCGTCGGTTCAGAACAACCGATTTTCGGAGCCGAGGCTCGAAACTCTGAAATCAGCCACAGATTGATGTTTGTACGGAGTTTGACTCTGTTCCCTGATGTCCACATATTCAAGGCTAGAATGAATATACTGTTTCTAGACAGGCATATTTAACTTTTGCTGCATCGTCACTTCCCACTAGGTGAGCTGTGAGACAAAATTAGTGTTAATATAAAAAATGCCCCCACCACACACACACCCTGCACGTACCCCACACCTACCCCACACCTACCATACACCTACTATACATCTACCCTACACCTACCCTCCACCTTCCCTACACCTATCCTACACCTATCCTACACCAACCCACATCTACCCAACACCTATCCCACACTTACCCCACACCTACCCCACATCTGACTACCTAATTGGTTCAGTGGTCAACATGCCAGTCAGCCACGCAAGAGGTCCCGGGTTCGATTCCTGGCCGGGCAGAAATATAATGATGAATTTTCATTTCTGTTACGGGTCTGGGTATTCTATGTATAATAAGTATGTATTTTAAAAAGCATATAAGTAGTTAGCTAGCACCCATAGCACAAGCTTTGCTTAGTTTGGGGCTAGATGGCGCTGTGTGAATTGGTCCACGATTATTTATTTTGTCCACGATTATTTATCTACCCCATACCTACCCCACACCTACCCTACACCTACTATACACCTACTCTACACCTTCCCTACATCTACTCTATATCTACTTTACACCTACTTTACCCCTAGGTACCTACTCTTTTTTTCACCTTCACCTTTTTACAAAGTATCATTGTATAATCGAATATGCCATTTGCAATAAACTGAAAATTTCGCTTGTACGGACATTTCAAGTTTTTAGTCGTTTTCGCTGCAATTTTATATTAAAATCCAATATACATACACACTACTACTACTAGTATTCGCATTTAACCTTGTTACGAGCATTACAATCGGTAATTTATAGGTAAATAGTATTCATTAGAGAATACAAATTAGCGAGAGCATAGGCTATTCCAATACTAATGATATAAACGAATTTCCAACTAGAACAGACCGCTAATTAGTACATATCTGTGTGGATGGGTCAAACTACTAATAAACCTTATTACACATAATCATGTTACCAATTAATTCATTGCAGCTCAAGATGCCAATTGAACCGTATCATTAATTCAATCAATTGTAACGTGAGCGGATTATATTATGTTGTAGGGCTGGCTCGTCTTACCGTGAACAAGCCGTTCTTGTCAATAATCCATAATATATATCTATATATAGTATGAAACAAAGTCCCTTCCCTTACATGTATCTATGTACGCTTAGATCTTTTAAACTACGCAACGGCCTTCGAAGTACCTGTAGACATGCATTTTGAAGAGCTTCAAGTTACAGTGCCAATAAAATTATTGCCCATCTTGTGCGTGCGCGGTACGGATTGTTTTTTACAAGCGCATAGAAACTGGTTCAGTATTTTCACCGATTACTTGATATTAAGAGAGAGAGAGAGAGTGAATCATCATCATCTTACTTTGCTAAGCCTATGGCTTTTAAACAGTAGAGCGATGCCTAACATAATTATCAGTTCAACAACCAATATGACATATAGTTCAGCTTGCAAATTCTTTGAAATACGTCGACCACCTTAGTTTCTCAATTATATACAGAGAATAGTTCGGTCCATCGCCCGCAGAGTTACCTTTAGGACTATTGTAATCCCACTGTCAGGGCGTTTGTCCATCATTACCGGTACCGGAAATTCAATGAGGACGGTCATAACGGGTAGGACGTACTGATTGAAAATTTCAGTTAGTCGATGAAAAGATATGACATAACATTCCAAAAAAAATATCGAAATATTTGGGGTGGCTAGACGTCGCGCGTGGCGCGTGCCCATGGTAGACTCAAAAGCGGATCACGCAAACGTCATTCTCTTTACATTGCTTGCCCTGCAGCAACCAATGTAAATAGACCTCAGGAACGTTTGAAACGTTATGGCAGTTAAAGCGAATTGCGTGCCAGCTTTGGGTGACCGGAATGCAATAACGGAACCGGAACTTTTGGATAAATAAACAGCCTAGGTTTATTGGTGGTTGAACTGCAAACAACTCTGGCTAGACCAACAGCCTACATCTTTATTACATTCATCAAATATCATATTTGAATTTTTGCATCCCGTTTCGTCAGTGTCAATAGGGTCAGTAAGGATTCGAATTACAAATTTTGTTCAATGTACTTACCTACTTATTGGCTACTAATATAAATGTCCATTTGATACTTTTTAAAGATGTATTGCGCAATGAGGTAGTAAACTCCTAGTGCTTCCGTAGTTCCAAACTAAACATTCCATTATAGTAAGTGTGACCTCTCATGGGCATTTTGCTCAATCGCGTTTTTATTGTTTTAAAGTGTCCTACCGAAATTTATGAACCAATTGAAACACGCCCGAAGTACTACAGCATGAAATTATCTGCCTAATGACCTAGAAGCTCTAGGCTAGAATCTTACATTGGTATTACACTATAATACAATTTCGTTTACAAAAAAGTGCCTTAAATCTATGTTTGAATGAGACTCCTTTTAAACACAGCCTGTGTCAGGAGGCCCATTATCTTTTATATTGTAACACTAATGTGACAAACAAGCTTACGGCCCTTCTGATGATAAGCAGTCACTGCTACCTATAGACGTTTGCACTTACGACGTTATCTAGTTCTAACTGTGAAATAGGTACATACAACTAAATATAAACCTTGTTTGCTCTTGCACCAGTAAATTAAACCCTGCAAGACCTCCAACCTGCAACTGACCGTAACTCTGTGACGTGTACGCTTGTGCCTCCACGTTCTGTAGTGCCCAGCCAACAAGACAGCAATTGTTACGAGCAGTCCAGTGACGACGTGCGGTATTGATCTTAAATCACCCCCCTCGCTCCGTAGACCGTACGAATAAACCACAAGAGGCGAGCCGCTTGCAAAATTAACAACTGGACTGGCCGTCGGTGGCCGTGATGTACAGTAGTGCGTAACGGGAGTTGTACGCCGCAGGGTGGGGTGTGAGCCACAGGAGGTTTGGTTGAGTTTAGCATCACTGTGTCGCTCTTTGGACAGAGGTCCAAGCAAAAAGAAAGTTAGTTACGTTATTTATTAAACTATTTATTGCCCACAATAAAGAAATACAGACAGATAACATAGATATAACTTCGAAATTTCTTCCAGCAGCATACCTTCATGGGCCAATAATTTTTTTTCTCCGTGGTTCTAAGCATCACTATAGTGACGCGCGGTTTTGGTGAATAGCAAAGAGCTGTCGCAGCCGCAGCCTCTATAACCCTGGTACACATAGCTCTGGTAGCAAATAGACAAATGCTAGGTCTCTTCACTGTTAAAGCAACGGTTTGCTGGAGACCTTACTTACTGACAGAAACAATACAATACAATATAAAACTAGAAGGAATACAACACCATACATTTAAGTTTTCTTAAGACCTATAATTTTAGGTGTCTATGAAGTGACAAGATTGTATGATAGAATTAGAAACAAAGCGGGCGCATGAAATTAAGCGAACTAAGTTTTTTTTAAATCTTTGTTTAAGAAGCTATGTCTGAAGATAATGTCACTCCGTTATACAAATAAACAAATACAACATAATATAATACAACATACAATTATAAAACAAATAAAAACACAAACAATATCTTCATGACGTCCCTAGACAATGTTATATAAAGCTTTGATGTTCGAGTATTCATTTATTAATACGAACAAAGCACTTTTCTGATGACTTGCACAGTATCGTAATACCTCGGCGGAGTGCAACGGTCCATTGTACCCGGTACGGCAGAAATGGGTTATTGGAATTGGCGTATAAATATTCATTTTTACAGGTTTTAGCGAGGAAAAATATCAGGCGATGAGGCGAGGACAGCATAGACCGTTCCGTGCACACCGAGCGTTTTACGACGCCGCTTTTTCCCATTCTACTCTACTATGCTACGGGCTACGGCGTAGTACTTGTGCTACGAACGTATATGCTACAGGTTTAATTTTTTGCGAAACTGTATTACAATATCGGAAAAGTGAAGTCGGTGTCGGGGTTACGACTGGACAGGTGAGAAGGAATAAATTGGGAATGTAATTGAGTTTATATTAACTCGATGTCAATTGAAACATCTTCAGAGGTCGGCTGTTCTATTGCTTAAATAATTAAAAGCAATACATATTGATACATTAATTTTAACAAGGTAGATCGGCTTATTTTATTTCTAAACTTCGGTCATGAGTAAAAATAATATAAAATATTTATTAAAATGTCACAACAGTAAGTATACGAGTACCATTCGGTTTATAATTAAAAGTTTTTTACTTAAAAAAGACCAAACCTTCAACGACTGAATGTGTAACCATGATCCAATCTGGTCTGGTTTCCCTGTTAACTGGGTCACAAAGTCAGACAGTAGTCTATAATTACCAGATCTGCCAAATCCTGGATGATGATCAAGGCAGACCCCGAGCCCTTACATTCGGAATATTAAAGCTTCAAAAGAAAATTACAAAAAAGCGCGTATTCCGACTCGACGTATGTAAGTACGTATATATGGACACGAATATGAAACCATACAGTGGCAGTTTATTGCGGCGAACGTTTGATGAGAGCGCAATCCACTAAACAAACACGGTCGTAGTTCAAAAGTGGAAACCAGCTCAATCCACTCCGACAAAAATAACATTTACAAAACTAGAATAAACATAGCAAAAATCGAGTCGGTAAGCGGGTATCCATAGAATATGCACCAATTCACTTTTCCTTGGTCCTTTGAAAAGATTATTTGGTGAGATAGAAAGTAAACAGTGCACCTTATCTAAATATTGCGATGTTTGGATAGAAGGCACTCATAGAATGCCATACAATTGAATGTGCGCGATGCTCTCCCAAATTGGATGATGCCTTTATGTATTTTCCGTTTAGATATAAGCATGATACAAGTTTCCGGACGTTTTGCAAACATACTGGAGTTTCCCTTTAATTTGGTCGTGGAAAAGTTTGTTGTCGACTTTTAGCATAATTTGGTATGATAACTTGACATTGTGTCTATCTTTATATAGAAGGACGTTGAGTCTTCTAAACGCAGTGTAGTCCTTAAAGCATATATATAAAATAGAAAGCTGCAAATATGATTTGTTGGTCTAGATTTCTTCCCCAATTAGCGCATGGTTATGTTAATAACTCTTTGACAAAACAGGTAGAAACAATATTTCACATGCCTAGATGATATTTTTCCGGTCTATCTCCCATAAATATCATGTACTGTTTGTTTGTTGTGTTAGTTTGTTTTGTGTATCAGTACATAATTCTGCGAAAATATATCCACCTACACATAATTAGCGTTTAAGTAAACCCAATTAAGCAGACAATCAGCATTGCCGCATCTAATTACAACACAATGGTACAAAAACGATAATTGGACTGATATGGCGCAGTACACACATGCGATTATTAGATACAATCACATGGTTAATGAAGTGGGAGCTGTAAATCATCGGGAGCCCTACATTAGCGATGGCCAGTATTGACAGTCGACGCTGCAGCCATATATCATATTACACCTACCTGTCAGTGACTAAGTGGCTTGCGGTTGCTACAGAGATATAATGCTGTTTTCATCAGTATTTGCATGTGGTGTGTGTACGAAATTACTATTCGTATTACTAATTATATTGGGACGATTTTTGAATTCTTAGCCCCTGAAAGCGTTAGCAGTTTCGGGCAGTCGACTGGTTATATATATATTGCCACACCCAGATTCGGATTTCAATAGAATGTCTACAACAGCATGCAAGGCCGGTAATAAAAGTTAAGCAACGCATGAGATGCCGGTAACTGGATGGGTGACCGTTTCGAACTTTAAGTCCAATTGAACTTTTGCACCGCAACGCGTTCGCCACTCGTTAGATGGGCCTTCTAATACTGTCGGTGAAGCGAGGTTCAACAAGATCTTCCGCTGGTTGGGGTTCCTGAGATTTGCACCCCTTAAAAGTATATTATTATAGAATTCAGGCACGAATGCCCGAACTTTGGCAATATCTCGAACTTAGCATCAGTCTCTTGAAAGTTTCGGGAATCGATGTACCCATAGGTATAGAAATTATTATTTAAGATCCACATTTAAATATTTTGACCGATATGGTGTGATGGTGTTTTGTCGAAACCTAAACTGAATAAATTATTTTGAATTTAAATTTGATGGACACCCCATAAAGGTAGGTACATTTTTTACAGAATACAAAAAGAAACTGAATCGAAAAAGAAAGAGATCGGGTATCGATTTATTATGACATTGTCCATTGCGTTGACTGTCCTAACGCGCGATTCCGGGAATTAACGAACAGCAAATAAATTATAAGTATTCTACGGACAGTGAGCAATGACGTCACGATTTAGTATCGCCATTTAAAATACACGTAAAGGATTATTTCCAACAATAAAAAAGAAACGATGGCGATTCAGGTAATATCGTTGTGAGGTGAACTAAAGGAATGTTTTCCCTCATCGTAAGAGCACCGGTTGAATTTTCTACTGAATGTACCAACGTCACTCAGTAAATTACATTGGTACATAGCGGCACTAGGGTTCGAACACGGTAACCCTCGCTTACTAGTCCAACCCGCAAGCTTTTGGCCACCGACGCTCTTCTCCTCTCCCTTCTTGTCTTCACCTGTCTTGATTTTCCTTCCTAAGCATCATATAAGTATTCAGTGGGACTCATTATCTTAGTTTGGGCGTAATGCACTGTCTACGTCGTTATCCTGATTTCTATATCGTAATGTAATCGCACCATAAATAGCGGGGTGGAGCCAGATAATGGAAATATCTGTATGGTTAAGTAATTTATTTTTTTAAACAACTGTAGGGTACAATGAGCCGGATACTAAGAATTGTGAAATGCATTCGATTGCATTGATGCGATTCGTAGTAGTTCAGTTTTGCATTATTGTGTACAGTGCAAGAGTTTACTTAATTGTAACAATGGAGCAGAGCTGAGTTACTTTCATTACACGTCCGTTAAATTCTATCTGTCTACCGCGACGTAAATTAATTATTTGTTTAGTGTCCGGCAGAGTAGAATAGCACCAACCCTTTACACACATGGGTGTCGTACAAGGCGACTTATGTTTTCGAGGCAAAATATCAAGAGTCTCCGTAGTCTGGAAAATGGGCAGCAGCATTTTCCATTGTTATATTTAAACACTCCGATCTCCAACCCGCTTGCCAAGCGTGGAGATTATGGCAATAACCTCCTCTTTCGTGGGAGAGGCCTTAAGTCCTGCAGTGGACTGTTACAGGCTGTTACGATGAAATTATAATTTTGTATTTTTCTTCATATTATTTCATATCGAAAAACGATGAATGAAGTGCGATTTCAAAAACATAACACATATCACACAATATCTGAAATAGCGACCGCCACTGTACAAATTGTTTGCCGATATTTCGTTCTGTTCGTTAAGCTCTTTATTAATATCGAACGAGCGGTCGCATTGCCCGGGAAGCAGGTGTATATGTGCATTTCGGGCTCTATCACCAACAAACTTGTGTTAACTAAGTTGTACTTAAATAAGGTACGTCTTCAAGGCTAGAGTGTTCCTACACAGGAATGTGAGATGGCGGTAAAATGCCTATCTAGTCTAACATAAAAAAAATCTTGCTTCTGACCGACTTATGAATATAATATCCGTTTGATTCTCGACATGCTGTGTACTTTTAGTCCATGTACAAGTAGTCCAACAGTAAGTAGGTATTTACAAAACCATGTCCAAAATATAAAATTAGCATATTGCAATACTTTATTTGTTCCATTTTATGGAGTGGCATTCTCCTTTGACCTGACCTGTATTTGATTTTATTTGACATTAAATATTGAAAATAATAAAACGTATTTCATTAAAATACAACGTACCTACCCAAGTAACGAAGAAGTACCTAAATACATTTCCGTTGTCCACACAAATGCTCTGCGGTATTGCGTCGTGTCACCCTTGGTTAATAAAGTGCCGCTAGCTTGTCCAACGGTATTACAGCCGATATGAATTTATGGGCTCGCACGATTTAATATTGACTAATTTCATATTAATGCACCGTTGTCTCGACGTTCCACCGACGCAGACCTACCTACGGTGCGAATCGATTGTTATTTTGAAAGAGACACAGACGTATTGGGATGTTATTCAGATAGACATTTTGGTGGTTACAAATAAATCGATAGATGGCATTCATCAAGCAAGATTTACACTCTATAGGTACTATAGCGAAGTTTAATACTTCTTTATTCATAAAACAGACAAGAAGAAAGGGTATTTTACAATGAAAGAAGAAGAGGTAAAAAAACAACACTTAATACTTCTTATGTCCTAAATCTTCTCCACGTTTTCTCCACGGTTTGATTAGGTTGACCTCGAGGCCACAAATACGACCTAGGTAGGTCGACGAGATATACAAAATAAAAATTCAAGTCGATTTAAAACGGCTTGAAATCGATTATGGGGACATAGATTAAGCTACAAAAAAACTACTAACACACTTCTTCTATTATCTACAAAACACTTCCTAAAACATCCATTGTAATCAGGTAGGTGATTCGTCATAACCGGATAAGAAGTAAGACTGGCCATAATGCGTAAACATTGTATTATACGCTGTGCCCTTGCCAGAGCCACGAATATGAGTGTAAATGAAATTCACTCGATCTATCAAAGTCACCGAGACCCAAGAGGGCCACCGTCGGTTTAAAAGTTAAATTGCTTTCAGTACTTTACATTGTTTCTATACTTCCCCTTAATTTAATACGGTCAAACATTCGTGAAAAATTACGAAGTTGCAAATTACGAATTCGAAATAAGTGTTCTCAAAAAGAACGTGAAGCCTTATTCGATATAGTATCTGTCAGAGTTTTTGATGTTTTTGTCAGAAATGTGGGTCATCGAATGTAGGAAAAGGGACCCTCGATCTGAGGCATTTCTGTTGCAGAGGCTGTCACTCGCCATACAGCGTGGCAACGCTGCTAGTGTCATGGGCACCTTTGCACCCGGAAAGGCCAGGAGTGGGGCAATCTAAGATCGGACGAAGTCACCTACTCAAACTTGCTCAATTTTAATACTTAAATATTATTATGTTCATTTTAATGATATTTAAGTTGGTTAATAAATTTAAGGTTTTTATTTATAGGTAGTTTTAGTATGTAATTATATATTGTTTGTGTATTATGTTTAAGTTGTATAAATTAGTTAAAAAGTACGCTAAAATAATTTCGGCGGCACCTAACACCGACAACGCACCATTGGCAGCAATACAACCAACTCATAACACCCATTCATTACTAAGCGAAAACTAAAATTTAGTACGAGGTCACAGTACAAGACAACCTAGCTATTGTTTCACATTTCAAGAAGAATAACGAGGTAAAACCTGCAGAGGGGAGCGGGGTGTTCTTATAATTAGGCCGTGGATATAACAATAAAAATCGTGCCAGGGGAAGGGCGCGAGATAATCCTTCTGAACAGTTCCTTCGGATTTTATGCGTTCTTTATTGTTACCCTTAAAACGGCTCAAATTTAAGGTCTCTCATAAAAACGGGATTATATTCATAACAGATAAAATATTTTAATGGCGACTGAGATATTTTATTTGTTTATGTAATCCGTATTATTATTCTTAGACGGTTTTATTGCGAATAATATTGTTTGAAAGCGTCGTATTTTCTTGTAATATTATTTGCTAACGTAACGACAAGGTGGGACTGCCGGAAAGTTGTATTCATAAAATATTTTTCGGTAACGGTACTCGTTATGGCCAGTTAACTTGGCCCTTTTTTAACTGAATTTCCTATACATCAGGAAGTGGACGAATGAAGAAGTGGAAACGTTAGGAAGCGGCGGCTTTGGAAATGGACAAGTGAGGAAGTGGACAAGTTCGGAAATGGATAAATTAGGAAGTGGTCAAAGTAGACCGGTTCGATCTTAAACACGAACTCTCTGAAAGTCAATTGTTATGTATGAGTGAGTGGCTAGAAATAACTAATATTGTGTGGTGCGATGGAACCTTGGGGCCTACCACAAGCCTTACAAACAAGATTACTTTAACCTTGTTTTCAAATTGGTACCATGACCTCAAAGAAAATAATGTTAAAAAAATGTTGTTTTGGTTAGAAGTTTTGTGACGTCACAGCCAAATCATTCATTCAAACCAGAGACTAAAAGCCATCACAAACTTATCTGAACCGGTGGCCAAAACCGGAACACAGAAGCTTACATGTTAAATTCGACAGATTTGTCTGTTCAACAAATAACGTAGAGGACCGTCCAGTTAGCCAAGAAGAACAGCTCATGAAATCACGCTTTGAACGTACATACAATTTGTGCGTTGCGTTGAAGATATAGAGTTCTTCATAAGGGAATATTATTGTCCCAAAGAAGGCCAAGGGATGCTTTACCGGAGTTTCTGTGGGCGACCTAGAATTATCGGTGATGTCGATATGAAATTAAAGAAGTGTCAGAAAGTGATAATGTGTGTCCGAAGTGTGTAGATTGTAAATTATATTTTTATGTAAGTACCTATTGTAAACAAATGTATAATGTTGTATATTTGTGTATTTAGGTATACATACACGTATACCTCTGGCCTCAGTTGCCTGAAGTATTTAAATAAAGATGTAAATTTATAACATATTAACATTTCTCATGCTTTTAATGGTTTTTATTGCCTGAAATTACAACAATTCTTGAATATTTTTATAGTTCCGTAAGTGTGAAATGGTTTCGTTTTACTTCATTACGAGGTAATGTCAACAATTATAAAGTAGGCTTTAGGCGCTAAGCAAGCCCCGAATTATGCGGTCGTAAATTGCCTGATAGGTAAACACTTCAATATTTCGTACTGGCCCGGGGTCCGCCTTGACCATGTTACAGAATTTTGTAGATCGAGTAAATACGGTAGAGCGACAGGCATCTGCCCTCCGTGACCAGATTGGTTTATGGTTACACATTCAGACGCCTGGAGGTGCAGGATTAATTACGATGTTTTTCCTCACCATAAGAGCATAGCTTAGTAGTCAACTATGTACCTCACCTTTCAGAATACCGCAGCTAAACAATACTCTTTTAAATAGTATTGTGTTTCTGCTGGTGAGTAAGGTTTTCAGTGCTCCATGGGGTGGGGATTTGGGGAACCGTGGCTTTGGCAGTGGAGGGGCATTTGCTTTTTTGCTGCCAGAGCAACGTGTTATAGAGGTGGGCAACGCATTAGCGATACTCTTGGTGTTGCTAATGTCTATAGGCAGTGGTGACCACTTTCCATCAGGTGGCCCGCTTGCCTGTTTGCCAACCGTATGACATAAAAAATGTACATAACTCAGAAAAGAGGTATGGGTACATGGCGGCAGTGGGATTCAACCCAATACCTCTCGCTTACGAGTTGGATACTTAACCACTAGGCCACCGATGCTCCAAGCAAAGATTTGATTAATTAAATATAGTGCTAATACCAAGGTAAGCAACAGGTTTTATCAGGTGTCAGGACACTATCGAGCCTGTGGAGTCCGCCTAGGTGAGTACCAACGCCTTATCCATTTCTGCTGCCAAACAATTATGCTTGGATTGTCGTGTCCTGGTACCAGCCATCGCAATTACAGGCCTCAGGCATTTCATCTTATTCCTCTCAGTGCAGAGGCACCTGCGCTTCTCCGTTTTTGTGCAATGCATGAATCATAGATTTTATGGGCGACATTTACTGCTTACTGTTAGGTGGGCTGCCTGTGGATTAGTCACTGCGTAGCATAAAAAAACAACAATAAATATATAATTATAACCGGTTTAGTCTGCGTCGAATTCGCGAACCAATATTTCGAAATCAATTGAACATATTGCTTTGGCATCTAAATATTATTGGTGACCAACAGGGGGTCTACGTAGTAAATAACTTAATAATTGCTTAACAGATAGTAACATTTTAGTTTTCTTTAAGGGAAGCCTACCACCATCTTATGTCTACATCTACACGCTTGCCAATACCATCATTAAAGTGGGGTTGATGCTTATCTTGATAGGTATTATTGGAGTGATGGCTCAAATATTTACGTGTCGGGTTTTCACCGAATATCAAAGGGTTATAGCGTAGTTGGTGTAGAATATTTGCCGACGCGTTAGCCATGCATTTTCCTCCTGTATGTATATTAATTGCTGGGGCATGCTGATATACCGGCTCTTCGGTTTGCTCTATGGGTGATGACTCTATAGGTCTATGGGAAAACTATCATGTTTTTAGCAAGCTCAAAGTATTATTAGAATTTATTGGTACCATGATCTCTTAAAAACAACATTATAATAATATTGTTTAGAGAGGGGTATGAGCGAATGTATTGTCTATTGTAAATATATGCGAAAAAGAGACAGCGTTAGAATGTTCATACAGTGCCACAAACTTATCTGACCCGGTAGCGAAAGCTGGAACTAAGTGTCGCCATATTGTAATGTCATGTCAATCATAACAACAGTGACGCTATCACCGGGCCAGTTGTGTTTGTAGCTCTACATAGCATTACCTTTTTGTACCTTACTCCGGATCACGCATTAATATTGCGATCTTTGATTGATTTTATAACTTATTTTTAAATACAATTTTATCACAAATCTACTTCATAGCAGAAAATGATACTAAAATGTAGATTTCTAAACAAAACTGTAATTTTATTCATAGTAATATCCTCAAAATATAATGTTGTAAACACTTAAACACGAATAACTTGGGTGGAACGGGGCGGTTGCAAATCTTGTCAAACGGAAATGTTGGCGTGCAAAAATGTCAGTGCAGTCAATATATATTTAGGAACTGGTCAAGGGCGAGTACAACAGGCATTTGAAGGAATCCTTACTACTATCGTATTTAAATACTTAATTTAATATTAGGTTATTAAGAACATTTTCATTATCATTGCGTTCATCCCGGTTGTGCTCTTGCGCACCACTAATCTTAAAAAATAAGTAGAAACGGTGCAAAATGTGCAAAAGAAGTAGGAACTTCTATTTTTCCACCTTGGTAGGTCTTCGGTATCTTTGGTGATTAGTTTGTTAACTAACATGCATGCCACTTCTAAAAACGTCAAGCCATCGCTTCTTGGGCCAGCCTCTTATTCTCGTGCGTGGCAGGGGTATGACATTTTTTCCATACTTAATTTGCCGGTCTGTGCGAGACGATGCCATACCATGGAAAGCGATACTCTTCCAGTGTTACGTGGAAATGACTTTCCTGCAAAAGGCTCAATGGAGAGGCAACAGATCCCAAAACTATAAACTAATATACACTGACTAATATAAACTAATATACAATATTTAATCGACTGGGGACAACGGAGTGGGGGTGGTGCTCAAAAATCAATTTAAGGCGGAATTTTATTGAAATTGTAGAAATAATATCAAACAAATATCGAGCCCGTTAAAAATTTTTTTTAGAATTTAAATTTTTTGAACAACTCTTTATGATTCAACATTAACATGCAGCATTTCATTCTGCCTACCCTGTCTAAAAACTCTGTGCACGCCTGGGTGTAGGGTAGGTGTAGAGTAGATGTAAGATAAGTGTAGGCTAGGTGTAGTGTAGGATAGGGTAGGTTGCGAATGAAGGCCCACTAGTATATTATAAAAGAAAGTCCCACGTCACATCTGTCTGTCTGTTCGCGATATACTAACAAACGATTGAACGTATTTTCATGCGATTATCACCAATAGACAGAGTGATTCATGTTCATGTGGAAGGTTTAGGTGTATAATTTGTTAAGGTTTGTAGTACGGGGGGCGTAGGTTATCTACGTTATCGAGTACCTATATAAAAAATAGCTTAAGCATTTAGGACAACACGCACAGAACGCATATGTCTGCTCTTAGTTATAGGAGTCCTTTTTACCTTATGGTTACGGAATTCTAAAATATTAAATAATTATTGTGATAGTATTAGAGGACCTTTTTAGGGTTTTCAGCTAATAAAAAGCACTATTTTTATACTTTACGTAATTATTTAATTCAGGGAACTGGGGCACATGTTTAAAAATACATGTATACAACATTATGAACTACCTAGTAATAACATAAAAATTATAATTTTAAATTCTAAACACTTTAGAAACACATCACTTTATCGTACACACTTTTAATCCCGCTTCGCTGGCAACGGGAATCCTAGACCGGCCACGGAATCGGATAAACCCTTCAGCCCATAATCTTCTCTCACGAAGATCTCCGAATTTGCTACGGGAACCAATGCCACGAACAAATTGAAGTTACGTTCATGGTATTATGCCAAGAGCTAGACCCTGATGAGGTATTGGCCCTACAGATAAATCAATTGATTTGGTAGGACTTTCCCAGTGTGGGCTTTAGTTGCCCCGTCGCATAGATTGTGTGTGAGCTCCTCAGTATAGTCACCCACATCTCATCGACTCTCAACGTCGAAGGGCTCGTGTTTCACACGCTATATCAGCGATAACAGCTTCTACAATCCCGAATATCTCGTATTGGTTGGCCGTCTAAAAATCATTACCGTTGTTGTAGTATTGGAGACATAAATATCAATGCATTAAGTTATTTCAAACTTTTGTGAGAATAAATACATTTCACTTGCTTTTTGGGAGAACATAACGGTATTATATATGTCGTAAATCTTTAAAAATCGTAAAATAATATTATATCCACCATGAAAAAGTGACTTTTATTAGATTGATGGATTTGACATAAAAACAATAATAATGTCAAACAAAACTTCCTACTGTCAAACAAAAACGTAAAGATCATGGTACGGTTTAGAAAGTAAGCTTGTTTGAGTGAATGATTCTAGCCTAAAATAACCACAAAACATTCGTTCATGCACCTCTCTATGTTAGTGCCACAAACCGGTGACCGAAATTGGAACTAAGTGTGTGCTAATTAAAATAAAATTTGACGGCAATACAAAACTTAACAACAGCGACGCCGTCATTTGGTCAGATAAGATTGTAGTGGCAACAATTCAAGCTTGTTTTAGGAGGTCATGGTACGGATCAAAGTAAGAATACAATAACATTACAATAACATTATAATAACCTTATTCTAAACAAGGTTATTTTAACCTTGTTTTGAAAAGATTGTGGTACGCCCCCTTGTCGATAAATTGTAATAATAGTGGTTTAAATTTTTCACCCATATGTACTTGCTCACAATTGTTTATTCTACATAACATGGAAAACATGTAAAAACTAGTAATTAATTTCTAAAATATTGAAGTTATTAAGAAAATAATTATAACGTTTGTCTTTGAAAATACCCCTTTATTTGTCCTCTTTGACCAGGTATAATTTTATAATATAGACAGATAATTTTTTTCTGTTACTTAGCTTAATGTTGCCTGATTATTTCCTACCTACAAAATTTCATTGCAAGTCGGTTTTAAGAATAAAAGAAATTGCTTGTATGAAAATTTCCTTGCCGTCATTCTCCATACAAATCGTCAATTTCATATTTAAAAACCTAATAAGAGCTACGTTCAGAATAGAGTGGCACTTTTTCGGCGTAAATCAACCTTAATTTCGATTTACTTGGACAAGGTTCCGTCCTTTTCTGTATGCGGCTTAAACAAGGCCACTCTTTCTTCCACAAGCAATCAACGTGTGTTTATTCACAGAACGTCATCGGCCACTGTGCCGGGGGAAATCCCATTTAAATTTTTATAGGGAATCCCTCGCTAACCCCACACTGATTCTGGCCGTCACGGTTGTAATCTTAGCATGATTGATGCGTACCCGCGGCATACTCCTGTAACCAGTTGAAACGTTAGCTGTTTTAAGTACGAATATCGGGTCTGACATGTGCTATAATGTGTGCTATAATGAATTTATAGGTGTATGCGAGTTTGTTGCATTTTTGTCTGCAATAGAGGTGACTTCGAATCTAGCGGTGTTATAATATTTTAAATGGAATCAAGTAAAGCAAGATTCGAGATCTTGCTTCTTTGGAGATCCTGACATCCATGAGACGTCCTTTACGTGAATAGTTTTGTAGGGGTAACCGTAAACTAGGTACCTATATGATTTTGTTTGCTATTACTGGATTTTCCCGAACAATTGACTTATAAAGAGTAGATGTAACTCCAAGAATCTCGATGGAAGATCTTATAGAATTCATGCACTGTAGTAACTCGAAATTTGGGAAATCAACAGTAGTATTGCTTTTTTGGAGATGGAGATTTGTTATTTGCGTTGACCTACGACGAACATAAGAAAATTACCAACACATGGCATGATGTTCTCGTAAAATCAATATCTGAAGTGAAATACCATCATTTCGTAGAGCTATGAGAGATTAATATTATGTAACAAAATCCCCTGCCCCTTTATGTTTGGAAAAAATACAAGCGAACATGACTGTTATTACTGGGAAACGAGCACAGCGTAATGAATAATTCATACAATTTTATTCAGATATTGGCTGATGACATGTCACATTATTCACAATTTGCGACTGATACCTTAATTCATTTTCGTCTCCATTATCTCGTGATGTCATGTTTTATACTTTCCCGGATTTGCATTTTGATGCCGTCGAATGCTCGGCGGGAATTACGGTTATGTGTTTGTTTTGGTATGTTATTGGACATGGAGCTTTTTTTATTTCAGGAGGAGAAGCGAGAGTGACTCGTTTGCGATGAGTTCGTTTATTAGTGGCTCAACAGGTAATTATTGAGTGTGTAGTGAGTTGATACAGAGAATGAGACAACTTTGCACGGAGTGAGAAGTGATTTTTAAATAGGTAAGTAGTTTTATATAAAGACAATGTAACTCCATGAAACAAATCAGCTAATATAGGGTAAAACCGAATATTCATTATTGGTCGACAACTTAACTGGTATATCGCCAGCGGTAGGTGAGGTAGGTGGGAGGGTGATTGTTCGTTGTTGAACGCGGAGGTGCGGGGTGCGGGGCAGTGAGCATTTTCTTCCGCGAAACGTCAGTTAATGACGTTCCACGGAAAAAGAATGCACACGAGATTATGCCCGAACTTGTCCCAAGATTAATTATAATATCCCGAGAAGAGAAACCTAATCTTAGACAATAGCGTTTAAAATTTAATCCCGATTTTTAATTCGGTGCAAAACAGTAAGTTTTTTTTTCATATCCATTTTTATATGTTTATTTTCGGAAGACTTACAGCTATAACATTGCAATTGATATTTTATACAGTTAACAGGAAGCCAATTACAAGTCTCCGCCTGTAGGTAACAAAATTATGTGTAATGCGGAAAGCATTCATAACACTTCGGTTATACGGCAAACAAACAGGCAAGCGGGCCATCTGATGGAAAAAGGTTGTCGCCGCCTGTGAACATCAGCAACTCCAGGGGAGTTATCAATGCGTTGCCCGCCTCTGAAGAGACCTTTTGAACGATCCCATGTCATAGTCCAAAGGCAACACTGTGGCTGGGACCTCATTCCACATCCGAATCGTACGAGCGAAAAACGTTCTTTCGAACCTTTGCGTCGTGACCAACAGAGGGTCTACGTATATTTATTTTATGGCTCACTGTGGGCCTTATAAGAAAACTCACTGTTGCCCAAAGGGCGATGGAAAGGGCTATACTTGGAGTGTCATTGCGCGATCGAATCAGGTATGAGGAGATCCGCAAGCGAACTAAGGTCACCGACATATCTCGAAATATTGCCAAGCAGGAAGGGCACATAGCTCGCAGAACAGATGGCCTATGGGGCAGAAAAGTTCTCGAGTGGCGATCATGTACCGGAAAACGCAGCGTAAGTACCTACACCTCCCACTAGGTGTACCGACGATCTGGTAAAGATCGCAGGTATAGCTGAATGCGGAAGGCGCAATACAATTTGTGGGACCTTTGGGGATGCCTATGCCCAGCAGTGGGCATCTTACGGCTGATATGATGATGATGATTTAATATGTGCATATGAACATCAAGTTTAGTTTCGAGACGAGAATATGGGAGCGCCTCTCAGCGCCCCTCCTTCCTCTCCACGGCGCACACTTTTCAAGCCTCCACCTCGGGATTTATCTTCGGTAAATTTACCTTGTGTGTGTTATTCTGAGAGTCCGTAGCAAAATAACCAACCAGCGCCCCCGCGGTCAGCCCCGAAACGTCATATGACGTCACCCATTCTGCCTCATACCGCAGGCGATACACCAGCTAAGTTGTCGACCTATAGTAGAAATGTTTACTTACTCTATTGTGCAACATGGGTATAAAAAGAGGTTGATAGGTAATTAACTATTTTTGGTTGATTTTTGCTCACAAGGACAAAACCCGTGCGCCTACGCCAATGGATTACATGGCATTTCCACTTCCAATAAACTAAAGCGTTAATACTACCTACATTCCTAAGATTGTATATTCTGAACCGGGGCATCTATCTCACTGGGGCAATTATCCATCTTTTACCATGCTAATGTCATTTAAATTAATTATAAAATGGTGGAGAGCATTTAGCGAAAACTTGATACCCTACGGACCAAGCCCTTCTAAAGCGTACTCCACATGTTCGTCATTCCGCGGGATCACGAGAATGTAGAGGGAGTATTCGTGTAGTCGCCTTCACTTCTCAGCCTTATTCATAGACTAAGTAGAGGTGTATTGATTTTATATTTATCTTCCTAGCGCTTTTTCCCGTAAAAGGTTCGGGGTACACTTGACCATGATCCAGGATATTAGTAGATCAGGTAATGACAATAGAGCAGCTGCCATTACCTGTTTACAGCAGATGGTACCAGATTTGCGATATTACACCGATGAAACGATATATTGTCGACACATTTGACACCTACCACATTTCTAATAGGCGAGAATGTAGAGGGTCTACCAAAGTCCCGGCAAAACGAGTGGAATCAACTAGATTACGGCACTGTAAGTGCAGCTGTGAGTAACATACGTGTTTGAGTAGTACTTGTACATATATCTAGGACGTAAAAGTTATCTGTCTGTTTGACGCCCTCTCGTGCGATATGACCTAAGTGCGCTACTCAAATCCGAGCATAGTAGGGAATTAAGCAAAACTAATTTCCAAGTTTGCACATCAACGCGCCAAGCCGAGTAATAAATTATGTATTCGCGTTATAAAACCATCTTGAAGTTCGCTGCGACAGTCGTGTGTCGAGCGAAGAAGATTGCCCTCAGTTCCGTTGAGAGCTCGTCTAATATTCCGCTCTCGGAAGCTCTCGAATATGGACGCTGGAATAACAAATACAGAGACAAGTTTTCCTGCTTCGAATAATTTTATTGCCATTTACATAAATAGTTCTAAATGCAAAAGTTTTGCGAAATAAAATGCGGTACGAAACAATGACAAAACAATCCGACATGCGTAAGTATAATTAGTACCGGCGGTGAATAATATCGATCAAAATAGGTTGGAAACACAAACACAAAAACAGCAAAGCTTATGCTATGGGTGCTAGATTACTGATATAATACTTAAATACTTTTTAAATACATACTTATTATACATAGAACACCCAGACCCGTAAAAGAAATTAAAATTCATTATTTCAATTTCTGCCCGGCCTTGAATCGAACCCGGGACCTCTTGCGTGTTGACCACTGAGCCACTCAGGTCGTCACTTAAAACACTTTAAACTTATTTGACTCCTCTTTTTGCGGAGGGTTAAAACACTATAAGAAAAACGAATTCAGTTACATTTTTATCATACGTTTGTCAATGAGTAACAAAAATTAAAATATTTAGTTACTTTTCCTTTTTTGTAATCTCCTTACAAAAGTCTAAAGCAGATATAGGTATAAATACCTATCCAAGATACTCTAGAAAACCACTAATAAAAACATGTTTATATAGGATTTGAAGCACAATAACATGTTGCTTTGTAGGTATGAAATAAATGAAAATTTAAGCTACAATCATCAAAAATTTTGACATCTACTGAATAATACACGGGGCAGAGCATTCGATTAGCATAACAATGAATTACTATAAACAAGACTAATACTAATATAAATGAGTGAACTGTATTATTATGATAAGGTAGCTGACGTATACACTGAGTACATTCATCGGCAAGGATGCGTCCAAAGGCAGGAGGCAGACGCTATAACGAAGTGGGCGAGCATCGAGGTACTGCACAAACCTCTGGATGTCGGTAACGTATATTGTATCTGAAAAATAATAAAATAAGTAAGTGACCACTTGCCATGCATTCGCTTGATAACTTATTTATTTGCAACGATGTCAGCATACTTAGTAAACCGTTGCCCGTAAGAATCAACCGGTGGTCATTTAGTCAGTCAGTTATGTCAGAAAATTTGAAATCATTACTTTTACTGATGCTTTGTTATAATAAGACCACAATAAGTCCGAATCACTTTAAAAAAATCAATAAAAATCTCTGTATGGCAAGTTTTTAAACGTCATAGAACGTCATTCATAAAAGTGTTAATAAACAATTTGATTTCTGTAAAATTGTTTATTTTCGTGAGTTATGATAAACATTATTTAACAAATAAAAAGTAAGAACGATGATTAATAATTTAGACAAACTTTAAGTACAAGTTCAAGCTAATAGTGACCAAATAACTTAATGTTTACAAGAAGGACTGATAAGGATGGTTTTTATTTTTTTTGAAATTTTCTGGCCCGGTTACTACCGGACCTTTAAGCTAAGTCTTTATTTTTACATTACAAATAAATATTTCAGTATTTTACACGCGGACACTTCACTCACTGTTATATTGAGCAAACAGTATTTTTATTGTATTTGTATATTGGTACGAAGCACTTTGGGTTTTTAAATATATCACTTAGGCGGCGGGAGGGTTAATCATTTATTTCACTGGCAAGAATGAGTCTGTGTATTGAATTATCCTCAAATTATTGCCATATCCACACTTTATAATTTTTACTACTGTCAGTCAATACGAACTTATAATTATTGTGGTCCTATTATAGTACCTACCAAGAATGATTTTTCTTTAATCTGAGTACCTAACTAATTACTATCTTTAAAGAAAAACAACTATTAATATGTAACTGGTAACGTAGCATTACTTTCGATAGCGGTTGAAGGGTCCTTGTCCCTATGTATACCCGATCCTCAAACCCAAACTCACTAACCATGGAGAACTCATCACTTAAGATGCCGAGAAATAAGAGAAATGGACAAGAAGTTTCGAATTCACACCCCGGGCACAACGAGGAAGATCATTATGAGGCAACCAGAGCTACCTCTCTAGATGAAGTGTTAATATATCCAATTATAGTAAAGGGCTGCAACAAAGCTATAAAAGCTACTTCTACCTATTGTTTTGTATCTCGACGGTGCATGATTTTGCGAACAGACGCGAACCAGCCCGCACCGACATACCGTGGAAAGGGCGTCGTCAGTGGTAGCGCAGACATCTGCCGAATGTACCAGGTTGTGTAGGGGCAGACCAACGTTTTGTGGGTCTTCTAAATTGCTACAAAGTGAATTTTTTCTTATACGTCATGACGTAGAATAACCTACGGTGCCCTCAAAATCTATCTGTAATAGTGTGTAATGCACCTGTGCACCTACCTGCAGGCCTTCGCGCCCTGACCATAAAAATGAAAAATAATCATCTTGGCGTGAGAACGAGGGCCCTGGGTCCGCCTTGACCATGATCCAGGATTTGGCGATCAGGTAATTACGGTGGAGCGACTACCATCTGACCTCCGTGACCCTGCTACCAGAGGAACCTGTTAGATTGGATCATAGTTACAAATGCAGTTGCCTGAATTTACAGGTTTCATCACGATGTTTTCCCTTAACTTAAGAGCACCGTAAGAGCAACTCAGAAAAGAGTCATTGGTATATGGCCGCATCAGGATTCGAACCCGGTAGCTCTCGCTTACGAGTTGGATACCCAACCGCCTGGCTACCGAATGACTTAAAATAAATTTAACGGGAAAACTTGACATGTGCGGCCTTGCATCAAACTTTCACGGCGGCAGTCAAAAATCAAACCTCACCTCGATCTGAAAGCAGTCTATCTTGAAGCACTAATTTGATCTTGTTGACTTGCTTCGCCGCATAATTGGCTGAGTACGCTGGTGCGAGCACCAAAAATATTTGCTGTAGTATTGTGAAATACTCAGTCGTGTCCGCGAACAACTGACGGTGCCTCGTCTCTGATATCTTGATGCGTTCAAGAACGCCGTAGGTCATGCACATCACAGCTGGCATCTTTGATGTCAGAGCCACCAAGAACTGGAAACATTTCACTTTGCTACTTTATTTTGTACTTTTGTATACATGACAGATCTGTACCTAAGATGAACCTTTCCAGTTTAATCTACTTTAACACGCGAACAATCGGCTGTTGGTCGCGGTCCATATGCTTAGTCCACCAGGGTAGACGACAGGCATTTTTACTTGCCCGTAGCCCACCGCTGTCCACCTGGGTGGACCACAGGAACATTGTCTTGCTCGTGCTTCACCGACGGCCACCTGGGTAAACCACGAGTAGTGGTGGTGGTGTTCAGGATTGAAGGATGAGATAACCAACAGAATCACAGGCATGAGGTGTACACAGTAACAAGTTTCCATCAGATCTGTCTGCTCCATTGTTACCGAGACGTATAAATAAGTTCTCAAATAAAAAATATGTTGTCATAACAAGCATAACAAGCAATATTTTATAGAGGTGTATAGTAGCCCAAACAATATGTGGTTCTCTTGTTGCGCTCAGTAGTTCCTATGGGGACCTTACGTCATCATCATCAGATCAGCCCCGTGGTATCATCTTAATCCATTGTCATCTAAGTCACACAAAATTAAACGCTGGGAAGTGCATCTTAGACTTGAAAGATTCCAAGACACACAAGTGAAGTTAAATAAAAGCTTGTAAAATTCGTAAAAAAGGGAAATAGAGGACTGATTTTAACAAACATCTAAAATTATTGCATGTGTACATGTACAGAAATAATATGTTGTCAACTTGTAAATCAATAGTGGACTTACCACATGGTCATAGATTTCCTTAACATGTTCCAACAATTCAATCATTATTTTGTATACGTACTGCCACCGTACAATTTCATTCGGTTGACATGTTTTTATTCGAGACGTCAAATGTTTTAGACGCCAATAAATGGAGAGATAGATAAAGAATGTGATTATCACACACAAGTCTAAAGCTACCAGTATGAGAAGGAAAAGCACCTGAATAGCAACTGGTCTCAAACAGTATGTGTGAGAATTAATACAGTAAATGATAGTGACAACAATTTTGTACGTAACCATGAAAAGATAGTAAGCTATGAATTTGAATTCAAAGTGGTAGGAGTTACTGTCGACTTCTAACTCGTCATCGATTAATTGTAGTTCTTGGATGAATTTAAGAAAAGTCATTTGACTTTTATGAAAAAGAAAGCACATCACAGTAATGATGTAATTAAAGAGAGTACAGTAATAAGACCACGCCATAATTACGGTCATATTAACAGTGAATACGAAGAAACAAACTAAAAATGAAAGTAAACTATGAACGAAAAACAAAAATTTCACCAAATGCTTCACTCTTCGGGATTTGTATTCGATAAATCCAAAGTCAAAACATAACAGACACTGAAGGCAACCATAAAAATACGTTGTCGTTTTACACGTTTTAGTTTTTGTGACTGGTTTAGTAAAAACTCTATTTAATGTCATCCTTTATATACTTAATTAGTAGTTACTTCTCGGAATACTGTTAGGAGCAGACTGAGAGGCAAACTACTGATCGATAAATTTAATTAATTAATTCCATTTATACAGGTCTGCACTACCTATTATCGTAATTAATCATCACGAATGTTTCACATTCGATCACATTGCAACATCGATTACTTAAATTATATTATGTACCTATAGGCTTATGAATTTTACAGGGTATCATGGTTGGGACATTTGCAAGTTAAATATACAAGTCCAAAATACTGTAGTAAGAGAATAAATTGGCATTCTAACATCACGTAAATATTTTTAAGAGGTAAAGTTAAACCGTTTTGTATGTAATGATGATTTCGGGGATAAGTCCCCACGGCTGTCTTTAATGAACGCTTCAAGTTGAAGTTCATCGGGAATATGCGACGTCATGATGTGTATGACTTTACCTTGTTTTTCACTTTTTGGGTACGTGTTGCGTAAGCCTCAGGGATACGTGGGAAATAGGTGCCTCAACCTGCCGGTATCAGGAAAGAGGCCCCGTGGGCAACCCAAGAAGCGATGGATTGACATCGCTGAGTCGGATGCGTGAGCCAACGGCTTACGACGCGACGATGCCGAAGACCGGGCAAAGTGGAGAAGAATGGGTAGAAAAGCGAACCCTGGCAGAGGCCGGGATAAGCGCTAAGACGATAATGATGATGACGACTATGACTAGTGTAGGACGCCCTCCGGTCAGGTACACTGACGATTTGCGTTATAGGTTATAGGAATATAGGTTTCCCGGTGACGTTCTTGCCGTGTCGGATTTTATTTCAAGCCTTTTCACAGGTCTGTGGTATTTTAGCTATTTATCTAAGGCGACTACCTAAATCTAAATCCCCCCTGCCCCCGCTCTCAGTTGTTCGATTGAGAGCTATTCTAATTCTAATTCTTCCGCTCTTGGAAGCTTTCGACGGATACGGATGGATGGTATTGCATATGCATAGACAAGTTTTACTGGTTCGAATACTTTAATTGCTATTTACTTAAATACTTCTAAACATTCAAGTAAAATGTCAACTTAATTATTGGACAAATTTCGAGCATAAAGACAAGCCAACTGTTACATTTTTTATCTTGTGCTTTGACTAATTTGTCACATATTAGTAGCATAAAACAAAAACTCGATTACCTAAAGTAGATAATTGAAAACGATTGATAAAAATATCACCAAAAGTAGCTTCGATGCTTCGTAGGTATGAATATTTCTTGGGTCTAGATCTTGCAAATGCGCCGTTACAGCACAGTTGGAAATGGTGACATTTGTCAAATTTGGCCTATCATCCATGCCTATTATATATCTCGACAACTGTACTCGTAGTACTTAGCACTGCGTACGCCGAGTTGCGCGTGCTATATTATTTGGTATTGTAGTATATTTTTAATCGTTATTTAATTGTAAAAGTATCGTAGTTAATAATAAATAAATTTGCCATTTCTGAACGAATGTAAGAGATTCCTGAACGATGTTTAATCTTTGAGTACATTCAGTACTAATTAATTAGAAGTTAGGTTTCTAAATATGTAATTTATCTTATAATTATTAAAAATAGTTTAATGAGCTATTTCGATGTTTTTGGTTTGTATCTTTGCACAATATTTCATAGTTAATTAGAATTATTATAACGTGCTGTCATTGGTTAAAATGTAACCGATTTCCGTTTAAATGTTGGCTATATAAACCCAGTCGAGAGACTGGGAGGGGCTTTTGCTCCAGACCCGGCACAGAGTTAAGTACAAACTTGCATTGTATTATTGTTGCTTTATATTTTGTATTAGTTTTATTTATTTATATTATCGGTTATTTATTGAATCGTATGTAATACCACTGTCCCATTTTTAAGGGATAAATTTTATATTATGTTCAGCATATATTGTTATATTTCCCATGCAACTTTGTTTGCTATGATTGCCTATCCTATAATATAATACCTTTTCTAATTTGATCAAATCTGTGTGTTTAAATATGCTTTTATTTCCTGAATAAATAGCTATTTTTTTTTTAACTATATATATTTTTATTTAGAACATATATATTAAAAAGGACAACACAAACAAATTATAAACTAAATAAATTAACTTAATTATCTAACTAAAATTAAAATAAACCTATAACCCTAATCTAAAAATCTATATGTACAAATATCCCCTAAATCACTGCCACTGCTGGGTATGGTGCCCATAAGGCTGGCTGCATTCCCCCGTTGGATGGCTATCCCTATACGTTGGCCGAGGAATGAGCCAGCCCTGCGCTCGCCAGTGGAACGAATTAAACATGATTTTAATTTGGCGAATAACTTTTTAGCTTCAGGGCCCCACGGCCCCAAAGTTTCCACGGCAAACGCCGAAAATACGCAACTATCAGCGATATTTGCGTATTTACGGCGTTTCAAGGTCTCAGCAGATGCGGCCGCCGCGCCTGGCCTCACAGATGTCGAGCCAACATGGGACGCCGCTAGAGTATCAACGCATGTGGCGTCCCATACTAAAGGCCGACCCAGCTCCGAATAGCTATTTATATTTAACTAATGTGCCCTATTTTTATTTCGTTAAGCTTTCCATGCCTCAGTTATCGATAAAATACTAGGCCACCATCATTAATATAATCTAAATACTTAAATTCACACCCGAGATCTATACACAGTATACACTCTATGCACCCTTTCTAACACGCGCGTGCAAGTATTTCAATTGTTTCGTACGAAGAAATGAACCGCTTCGCTACGCCCCGTTACAGCATCAGTACGCAATATTTACAATAAATAAGGCTCTAATATAAATGGGTGAACTGTATTATTATGATGAGGTAGCTGACGTATACACTGAGTACATGGAACGGCAACGAAGCGTCCATTGGTAGAAGGCAGACGCTGTAACGAAGTGGGCGAGTCTTGACGTACATGATAAACCTCTTTATGTCTGTAACGTACATTGTTCCTGAAAAAATAAAAAAAAACCGTTTATTTGTTTATCCGCAAAGTTTGCACTCTTACACCAGAACGAATTTATTCTTTGATTTAGGCCTTTCTCGTGATACTAAAAATAAAAGTTAATGACTGCAATGCAGTCAATACATAAATTACTTGTCTCGTGTGGTATCGACACACACCTCTTTCTGAGGATGTCTTAAGAAAAATAAAGTATTTTTCTAGGAAAGCGTTATACCTTATTATAGTATAAGCGTAATACGTTATTCAACACACAAATTCTTATGCCGACAGCCTTATCAAAACCTTACCTCGATCTGAAAGTAGTCTATCTTGAAGCACTAGTTTGATCTTGCCTACTTGTCTCGCTGCATAGTCAGCTGAGAACGCCGGCGCAAAAATCAGAAATATTTGATACAGTATGGTGAAATACTCTGTCGTATACACAGAGGACTGGCGGTGCTTCGTCTCGGCTGATATCTTGAGGCGCTCAAGAACGGTGTAGGTTATTATCATCGCCGACGGCATATTTGATAGCACAGCCACGATGAACTGGAAACGTGTTACATTATTAATTTATCCGAACATCGATATTTTTTTATGTTATACGGCAGACAAACAGGCAAGCGGGCCACCTGAAGGAAAGTGTTACTACCGCCCATGGACATCAGCAACACCAGGGGCGCTATTAATGCGTTGCCCGCCTCTAAAGAGACCTCTAATATACCTCTTGAACGATCACATGTCATAGTCCACAGGAAACACTATGGCTGGGAGCTCATTCCACATCTGAATCGTGCGAGCGAGAAATGTTCTTTCGAACTTTCGCGTGGACACCAACAGACTTACCTTTCCATGCAGTTTCATCTACTTTATTCTTTACCGTCATATTAAAGCAATATAACAATTATTACTTTTCTCAAGAAGTGAAGATAAGGAATACGAGTATGTTGTCACTCAATAAGGGACTTACCGCATAGTCATAGACTTTCTTAGCTTGCTCCAATAAATCAGTTATTCTTTTATATATGTATTGGCATCGTACAATCTCATTCGATAGACATGTATCTATTCTAGTCGTCAAATGTTTTAGACGCCAACTAGCGGAGAGATATAGAAAGACTTTGATAATCAAACATAAGTCTAAAGCTGACATAGAGAGAAGAAAAATTACTTGAATAGCAATTGGTTTCAAGCAGAATTTGTGAGAAGAAATACAGTAAATGGCAGTTAAACTAAATTTGTACGTAATAGATAATAGGTAACTAGCGAAGAGTTTGATATCAAAGTGGTAGGATTCACTGTCGACTCCTAACTCGGCGTCGATAACTTGAAGCTCTTCTATAAATGTGCGGAATGTCAACTGCGATTTATCGAAAAGAAAATACATCACAGTAATTATATAATCAAGGAGAGTACAGTTGTAAGAGAAAGCCATGATCATAGTCATATTAACAGTGAATACAACGAAACAGGCTAAAAATGAAAGAACACTATGAACGAAGAACAAACTTTTTACCAACAGTTTCACTCTGCAGGATTTGTATTCGATAAATCCTAAGTCCAAACCAAATAGAAACTGAAGGCAACCAAAAAAATACGTTGTTATTTTAGATATATTAGTTTTTGTCGCTGGTTTAGTGAAAGCCATATTTAATATCCGACTTTAAATAAGTTACTGTTTAACCCAATCTGCTAGAATCAGACAGAGAAAATGACTGACGGAAATATTTCATTATTTTATTACGTATTTCCATTAGGGTTGTAAGTACGAGTACCACGTCAATCATTCACAATACTTTTAGTAATCTGCTTAGTTATGTCATGAATTATGCATTGAGTGTCATGTCTAGGACAGGTATTAATCACCTAAATTAAATGAGAAATGGAACAAAAAAATATTTGTTCTGTCTTTACGTAAATATGATAAAGTGGAGCAGAGTATTAAATAGCTCCAACCAGAGTGAAAATTTTTATGGAAAAAGAGGATTTTGTCTAGCGCATGGGGCGTATCCTGAATGTTCCTGCTATAGATTATTCTAAGCAGTTGCTTTTATGGAAATCTTTTTTCTTAGTTTATATCAACCTCATGAGCGACTAGCTCCACTCATGCAGTGCAGTGCACTGCGCGGCGCACCACGCAGTGCCACGTCACGGTGACAACAAAGAAAACGGTGGTGTTATTCTGGTTTTTAAGTAAGGCAACGTTCGCACGAGAGATTTACGAATGATTGTGAGTTAGGCAACGTTTGCACGAGAGCTTTTTTGACGTTTTTACTCGCGTTATTTTAAACGACTCGCATGATTATTGACCTTATGTCGACCTTATGTATGGAGGTCAGTTGGCAGTCGTTCCACTGTAATTGCCTTATCTGCTAAATCTTGGATCATAGTCAAAGCGGACGCCGGGTCCTCGCGTGCGAGAGCAGAAACAGGATTTGACGCCAAGATCATCATTATCATCGTCTTGGTGTTAAATTTCGGTTGCCAGGAGTCCGCCTTCCTAATCCTCTTGGTCCAATTCGCTCGGTCTTCGGTATCCTTGATGGTGAGTTTGTTGGCACGCATGTCGTTCTTATCGACGTCTAGCCATCGCTTCGTGGGTTGAACTCTCCTTCCCGTGCCTAGCGGGCTGGCATGGTCAGACATTTTTGTCCCCACGTAATTTGCCGTTTAATTTCCTTACTATCATTATCCGCATCTTGTCTCTCACGTTCCGTTTAGAGTAATCTGATCGATTATAATCGTATGGTGCAGGATGTTTTTCAACAAGCTCATAAAACATTATATTGAAGTCAACATCATCATAATGACGCCACGATGATTATTTAATTTATATTATTGTCAATGCTACATTGACATTACAATTTGTGTGCCGTTTCTGATCTGGCTCGGGTTAATATTTGATTATAACATAATGGTGACATCCTGAAAACCTGCTGAAAACGGTCCGGATACATTTCCAGGTTTACCATCAACTGGTAAGTCTATTTTTTTCACCGGTATTCCATATAGGGTACACCCAATATTTACGTCGGGGTCGTCTACATTTTTGCATATTAACCATCTGCAGTACGGCCAACATGTCTTCATCCTCGGAAGAAGACATAATTTTACTTTAAAATCTTTGAAAACGAATTTTTTCTTTGGATTTTTACTTCTGACAGGTGTCCATAGATTCACCATCTGTAGACCGTGGTAAGTCATTTCATATTTTAACTAAGAAGTATAACATCAGTAATATCTAAAGAAATTGAACCATGCAACTTCCGCGAATACTATACTATAACTGATACTTTTTACCCGACTACGATGGAGCTAAGGGAGGGTAATAAAGTTAACAATCTATGGATGTAAAGTTGATAAACGTGGAAGAATCGACAGAGATTTGTCAGGACCATAGCAAGTGGAACAATGTCGTCTCTGTCGTATGTCGTCAATGTCGTACTCTTGCGGGAGAAAGGGGTTTGTGTGTATGTATATTGATATGAATGTTTGTATGGATGTTTATTCTAGCTCAAAAACTACTTGGCCGATTTTCGTTAAAAGCGTATTGATTGTCCGATGGTTACAGGCTCTATGATAATACATTCAACTAAATTATCTTAAGGATATAAGAACATAAAAACTTCAAAATTTTTAAATTCAGAAGAATGATTCGGTCATGTTAGGAATTTTTATTCACATTGGTTGATTCTGTTGTAGGATAAACCGCACTGCTTAAATTTGTCCTCAACTGGTTGAAGACATGATTTTGAGACAATATTACAACAAAATGTTTAAAACGTAGTTATTTCTTTCCTTTACGAATGTTTACTTAAACTGAGTGTATACCATGGTGGCTCATTCAAAACTATAACTACAAAGTATAACATCAGTAGTAAGTATAAAGAGAGTGTATATAACTTAAATTACTCGGAAACCATTGCTCTTAGAAAACTAGATCCTAAAAAAAATGATAGTGCCCGTCGATATCTATAAGTATTTGCTGTTCTGGAACAAGCGTTTTAAGGCAAATAATTTCAGAGTTATTACAGTTTTAAGTTTGACAGGTGCCAATCAAAATGTAGATTTCTACGAGTACCAGCATTTCTTTTTAGAAACTAGTGTTCTAGAACCAAACATGCCTTATTTATAATTCGGGATGAACTGAGAAGAGAATGACGACAGGATCACGAAAGCGAAACAACTTCGATAAAGTTAAAGAATCAGAAAAAGGGGAGGGGCTTACGCATCAGCGGTCAAACTTTCTTTGACAAGGTCGGTTTCCTATTTCATTCACACGCGTTGTATCTGTACAAAAAAAGTAGACAGATATATGTGTGTGAACTTCGTCACATAAAGAGGAAAGATTCGAACTGTTGGTAAAAAGAAACAGTCAGATGTGACGTTTCATGTTGACATCTACTGACATCGCACCGCACGCTGCACGATGGGGCCAAATTGAAAAACGTAGCCAAAATTCATACAGAACTGACATTTCGGGCTTCAATTGCGGGTGTTGCCCCATCATGCAGTGCGCCGCGCGGCGCGCTGCACAGTGGGACATTCCGCCATCTGTCAATGTACTTGCATACAAATTGCTCGGCGGGTAACAAGTTTTGCCACATCGTGCAGTGCACTGCGCAGCGCACTGCATGAGTGTGCGTTCAAGATCATCATACTGCTGGCTTCGAGTATCCTTCAATCTTTCAATTCATTATCTTAAAACGAGAGTATGAGGATAACCACAGCGGATAAATTCTCCGTTAGTGAAGAATTTTGACTCGGTTAAGGGTCGTTGGACTTGATAACCTGTGGACATTCTGTGGCTAATACCTATAGACTCACTCGACTGCAGACACCAAATCAGACCCACTGCTACTGCTACCTACTGAATTATTTATTCACAAAAGCATTAAGCATTTATAATTGATTACCGAACACATTGGTAAACCTCTTTGTGGTTGATCTCTCCTCTTCGCTTTCGCACCTCATCGATAACGTAGCCTTCGCCTCTCAATGATAACTTCGTCTGTGCCGAATATGGTATGCTAGAAATATCGGATTTCTCTGCAGGAGATCAGTTCAATTTTTAAGAGAGATTTTAAGAGAGGTAGGCATGGCGGACTGCCTCATTCGAAATCCATTTGTCTGACTGGGGAAGTTTCAACACCTTACAGAATACTGCAGCTAAACGATACGTTTTTTTAAATATTTTGTTTCTGTCGGTGTCTATAGACAGCGGGGACCACTTTCCACCAAATCCCGTAACTGCGGCGCTATTCAGTTAGAAACTGAATTTGACATTAAAAAATTCTACACTATATCATCTACGTTGGCCACTGTCTATAGCTTCTATCAAATTAGAGTACCTAGCGTTAATTTTTTTTGATGTCAAAATCAGTTGTCCACTGAGATAGTCCCTGTTTAGCTACTGACGCACAAAAAAGGAATAAGTCGTTGAACTGGGATACACAAACACAGAATTTTACTCATTGATTAAGTTTTTAATATAAATGAGAGAACTGTATAGCGATTATCAAATAGGTGACGCAAATGTTTAGAATTGTCACTGGCAATGTCCAGTCTAAGGGTATTATTTTACATATTTTGAACTTGAATGGTCTGGCTTCAATGTACTCGATGAACAGTTTTATGTCATCGCAGTCTTGTTTATCTGAAAATAAAAGAGGTATAAGCACATATCACGAAACAATATCATGCTGCACATATGCAAAAATGTCGCAGTAGTTAGCGTAGATACTCTATTTTGTTACACGAGAGATTCATTGACAAGCTCATTTGACTTAGTAGAATCAACGTATCAACGTTACGATATTTGACTAGCTAATCATCAATTTACCATTCGCAAAGCATGTCCTTCGCACGAAGGCAACTAAACGTTACATATACATCGCCTTAGATGGAAATACGTTTTGTAGATGCTTTGTTAAAAACATTGCTAGGGCTGACAGTAAGTGTTTCGGGAACATTCCTCACAATTTAGGTGCAATTGCTGACGTTCTCATAGCTGTGAGCGCCTATGGAATATTTAAGAGACGTGCCAAAAGTAGTGTATTCCAAATGAGAATATTACGAATATAGGTATGACTGAATGTTCCATGATGTTGTGAAAAGTTCCCGTAGCCCTTCGCACTTACCCACTAACTCTTTATATGGTACTATAAAAGGAAATCACCGTGCGGAATTATCCAAAGAACCCACAGAAAGTTCATACGTATGAAAGAATAACCATACCTTTATTCACTAGAAGCATGTCGTATAAGATAATTTTGATTTTGCGAGCTTCTATTGATATCCAGTCGGCTACCATCACTGGAGTGAATATGAAGATCAAAGAATGAATGAAGATGAAGAATTGCAGACCGTACGTGACTGAAGGTGACTGAAAGAGAACATTTCACATAGGTACTATAACCACCGATTTCTTACTCCCTAAGGGATCGTCCAAATCTCCAGAATGCGCCGCGCAACTTACAAACTTGTATTCCTTGACCCGATTCCAGCCTGAATCCTGGTCAAGCCAGGTCAACCAGAGTCAATCCTTGACCCGGGCCAAGCCATGCTGTTGGATGGATATGGACATGATTGTGGAAGCGCGCTCGCTGTTTGTTTCCAGCACGTAGCGGCGCATTCGTGGCCCGTTTGCGAGGTTTGGACGACCCCAATTTAAAAAAATAAAAAAAGTCAATACAGAAAACATTGTAAAATCGAGCCACCATGTAAATTGCACGAACTCTGCTATATTAATATCATCATCACCCTGTCTTTATCCCATCGGGTGGTGGAGGCACAACAAGTCTTTCGCTCTTGAGCAATATTGAAGAAAAGTTTTTTTTTTATGCTTTATAACCGGTCGCCTGCCAGACGTCAACCCTCCTTTAGAAAGCTGTTATGGATATCAAACAAAGAACAGAAAACGCTTCTGCCATTTTCCGGTGTACGGAGGTCATAAGTAGCTGGTAAGCCTCCAGGAATTTTACGCTATTTGCGACCCTTTGATGGCGAGATTTTATGTAATTCTACCTAGCCAGAATCCGCACAGCAATTTTACAATTATAAATATTATAGACTCTGTCTAAAAATTAAAGCGACTTCCGAAATTAAGGGATAAATTGTAGTCAACAAGGAAGCAACCTGATTTTGTATAATTTACAAAAAAAGATGGGCATCTTAATTATTCAAAATCAGGTTCTTTACTTGTTGATTTAAATCAATCTTATAATTACCCAAGTCGGCTTACTTTTTAGACAGGATGTAAATAATAATTTGCCCCAGAAAACTTACATATTGATTCTTGTAATCCTCCAAGCAACTATACATATAGACCATTAACATAGGCATATTAAATAGCAGTGGTGCAGTCAGCTGGAAATGAATAGCATCATGATCGTAAATGGAATGCTACTACATAAATTTGGACTAAGACGAGTAGTATCCTTATGGGCAGATTGTCACAGTAACTTTAAACCTAAAATGATAGTACTTAAGTGATAAAATTAGGACTGACCAAAACATTACAGAGTGATATAGTCTTATCGATTTTATCGTGTAGTAGCTTGTAGATATAGTTACACCGCGGAGCTCGAACTTCACCCAGGTGAACTATAGTCCTTAATTTCTGAAGTCTCACATAAACGCTGTAAAATATAAAGAAAACCGACACAAGTGTCACGATTGTCCCACCAACGGGTACGAAGAATAAAATTTGTGCCAGGAATGGTTTCAAACAATAGTGATCGTCAATACTACAATATACTGCTGATATTATGATCTTGATCGATACTGAAAACGTGAAGTAAAACATTATTTTCAACTCCATGTTCTCCGACAAATCGTTACTATTGAGGTACTCTTTGTCAATTCGTTGTAGATCAGTTTGAATTCGGTGAAAATTCCTTTCGACAGGACAAAATGTTAAGATCAAAACATAAGTAAAGTATTCAGCCAGTGAAGCCGAGTATATGAATAGGGAGCTTCTTGTCAATACAAAATATGCCATGTATAGGCATACCAAGCATACTAACAACGATTGCGTAATAAAATACACTTTAATTACAACTTTGGCTTTAGTTGATCTGTATTTGATAAAACCAAGGTCGAGGGAGTAAATAGCGTGGATAAATAAAAAAAAAATGTTCATTAATTTCGGTATGAAAATATCTTTCGTATTTTTGTTCCCATCTTCGTTCCCTTGGGGTTGTACTTCAATGGTCGACATGTTAACGTCCTTTGTACCAGTTCGTGTATCACAAAGGACACTCGCAGGCAAGTTCGTGTTACACACGTGCGTTGCACACTACATGTAAAACTATTACTAATGAGAGCTTTCGTTTCGACTGACGTCATGAAAAATACTTTGCCCTAACATAGGAGTACCTATGAGTGGCACTCATAATATATATGGTGTTCCTATTAAACGAAATGGTAGATAATAATTATTAAACGAGTGAATTAAAAGTAAAGTAACAATTATAGCACTTAATTAAATTAAATTAAATATCATTTATTTCAAGTTTCGCAGACTCATATTCTCATTACATTTCATTAATAATTATAGTTTATAATAATAAATACATTCATCGTCAGCATTACAACGTCACTTTAGAATTAATTCATGTCATAATCATAAAACAAAAATAAACATAGGTATATATGTCAGATAAACTTATACAAATGTCAGCCTTTAAATAATATGTATTAATGGAGAAACAAGTAGCCGCTCACTATGGGCCTTATAACAAAGCTCACTGTTACCCAAAGGGCAATGGAAAGGGCTATGCTCGAAGTTTCGTTGCGCGATCAAATGAGGAGATTCGCAAGCAAACCAAGTTGACCGACATATTCCTAAGGATTGCCAGGCTAAAGTGGCAGTGGGCAGGGCACATAGCTCGAAGAATAGATGGCCGATGGGGCAGTAAATTTCTCGAGTGGCGACCACGTACCGGAAGATACAGCGTGGAAGGCCTTTCACAAGGTGGACCGACGACCTGGTAAAGGTCGCAGATACCAGCTGGATTCGGAAGGCACAGAACCGGTCTTTGAGAACAAGATCTTTGTGGAAGGCCTATGCCCAGCTTTCGGCTATAAGAGTGTAAAACAAAGTCGTTTCCCGCCGTCTGTCCCTAAATATCTATGTTAGTTTTGTTATTTTAAAGTACGCAACGGATTTTAATGTGGTTTTCAACAATAGATAGAGTCATTCAAGAGGAAGGTTTATAAGCAGTAAAAGGGTAGGAAGGTGTAAAATAGGAATATGCGAACGGAATCGCTCCGGATCCACTAGTTTTGAAATTGATCTCTTCACTGCTGCTTTGGTTAACCCCCTAGGAGAAAAAGTAAATAAACAGAACAATGACAAAAACATATTATTTATTGAAAAATATTAAACTAGGTATCTTACACTTTAGAACACTTTCGAAGACATAATTTGATTAACTTTCAAAGGACCTTTCATTTATAAATAAATCACTTTTAATGAAATTTTAAAGACCACAAACTACAAATGAAAAGAAGTATTTCCAATCGTTAGCCACAGATAACACAATAACGATTAATTCTTTATAAGGCAGCCCCCGACGGATTTTTCAAGCGATCTGCTAGTCGGGGTTTAAAAAAATATAAAATTTTGTTTTTCTAAGTAATCAAGCAAGTAAGTATAAAAATTAAAAATAAAGACAGAATTCTGTAAACAACAATCTGACGTACGCAAAACATACAAGGGTCGCACACACACACACATGTTGACAAACCAAACTATTGATAAGCAAACTACGCTTTGGCACACATGTTTACGAAACCGGCCTCAAGTCGAAAGAACGTTTCTCGCTACGTAAATGAGCTCCAATCCAAGGATCGTGCAAGAGGTATATTAGTGGTCGCTTCAGAGACGAGCTACATTTTGTCAAGTTATTTTTATTAATTTTTATTAGCGACGAACACTTTTTCCATCTGTTGTACCGACATAAAACAAACAAAAATATTTTATCAAAATCTACAATGCCACAAATGTCCGACCCGGTGACGGCATTGATGTTGGGAAAAAATAAGATATTTCAAAATAGCGACACTAAGTTCCAATTTCGGCCACCGGGTCAGATAAGTTTAGTACTTAGAATCTTTCAAATGTGAAACCATACGTTTCACTTAGGTGAGCGCGACGTCTCGCTAAATCTATTTCGCGTTCTTTCGCTATTCGTTTTTTGATGTTCTTCATTGCTGTTTCAAAATTGGTGTAATGTTTGTAGTTTTTAGTATCTTCATCGAATTCATAATCCGGAATCGCCTTCTCTATGCACCGGCGGCAAGTTTTCGGGTCATGGGGCTCTATGTAGTATTTGCCTTCTAACACCCACGGACTAATAGTGATGTCTGTGACATTGATAGCGTCGGAAATCATGTCGTATGTGAAATAAACGAGGACAACGAAAGTGGTGATGAGGGTTGCGTCTACTAATGTCTTGTGATCGTTCAGCCAAATGCAGGTGGCCTCCATCACTGGATAGTCTACTTCTTGGAATCCGACACAGGGCTCGTCCATGGAATGGAGCGGGATACTGACCACAAGCACCACTGTTAAAATGAACAGCACGATCGTGATATAGAAATTGCACACAGGGTCGAATAGCAGTCTAAGCTTTATTGGCTGCTTTTTCCTCCTCAGTCGCATCAACAGAGTCTCTTCTTCTTTGAACAACTCATCGATTCTCAGGTATTTGATTAATCTGCAATTGTAAGTTACAAGACGGGAATGAAGAATATATTTTCAAGATTAAATTGTGATCGCGACGGGAATTTAAGTTATAAAAAACTCGTAAAATACTTACGGAGATATGACGAACTGGTACAAGATCATTTTGACACAATATACATACACAAACAGGCACTCAGAAATAAACAAAGGCGAACAATAAACGAACAGCGAGTCAGAGCAAACGACACAAGGCACCTGTCATGACTGCGTTATGATATAGATTCACACCGGACATCAGCTATCGCTAATTGCATTGCATCGTTTGGTTATTAATCTAATGACCACACTATTACCGATGAGGTGCATTTATAAAACTCGTACAATTTGAAAAATGGATAGATCGCACCGTAGATATGGAGTAAATTATAAATAATATCTATACTGAGAATGTGGAAGTGGGATAGAAACGGGGAATAACGCTTCTCTCATTCACTGATATGTTCAGTGGGGTTATGATGCCACCTGTGAGACACGTGAAATTAAACATTAGGAAAAATAGTTCTTTTTATTTTACTAACTTATTATGATGACGCAGGGACCCAAAATGAGTCTTGGCCTTAGATACTAAGAAGTTCCATTTCTCTCTGTCTTGCGCGTTATTTTCTATTTATTACAAAAAAAGAATTGAATAGTAACAGTGTAGCATCAAATGTAATATTAGATGTTACACTGTTACTCGTTATGTTAGAAGTTGTACTTTCATTTATTTCTATTCCAGGTTTAGATGAATTACCTCTCAACGTAATAGTAGGTAAATCAACGTAGCCTTACGTTATTATAAAATCTTATGTATTCATTACACAAAGTTCGGAGATTCTCGACCAATGCCGTGGATAACGTCTCTGCTGCACAGACAGCGATAACGTCTTTAGTCGCTCTCGAATGGAATTAGACGACACAGTACACAATAAAATGCGGTTTCCCCCAACTGCTCGGAAGTACAGTTTCCCACATCGAGTTAACGATATCGCTGAGTTTGTGTGATTCAATTTAACTGAAGTCGGGGCAATTTGCACAAATTGGACTGACGTGGAGTTGAATGGAACGCTATCGGGCGCTTGGGAAGCGCCGACATGTTAGCAGTTACTAATGCCGAAGTTGCGAGTCCCTGTTTGGATGTATGCAAATTCTTCTTCGGGAACTCCTAACGTTTGGACTGAGCGAGGTTGTTAGCCGATTATCGCGTTACTATATAGTTCTCGTGTCCGCGACTCGACAAGCAGGGAAAACTTTGAAAATGCTTGGATTATTTATAAGGGATGATAGTATATTATGTAAGGCGGACCCCGGATGCGTGAGAGCACAACCGGGACATTACAAGAAGATAGTATTTTCATTCTTATTTAGGAAAAAATAGCAGGTGCAATGTTGCTTAATGGCCTTGTGCTTTTGCCTACTGGCTGAGACTACCTTGTTTTTAAAAAGACAAACATGATTTGAACATCACTATTACCTACAACAAGGTTTACGCATTGCAGCGAATCCTAATCCGAGATAATGTTGTCCGAGGCAAGTGCAATTTCACTATTTCTATGCAGCTTACGCACTAAAGTTACAATCGAGTTTATGTAATCCGTCAAGTTGATGTTGTAAAGCCAACCTCACTTGCATGTTATCCCTGCTGGCAGGCGGACGCGGCTTTACCCTAATAGGTTGTGCGGGTCCAACACCCGAAAACCCGAAATAGTTTTAATGGAAGTTGAGGTAAAACAATGACTAGAAAACAAACTTATTTTGAAAGGCCTTGGAAAGAACTATGTTAAAAGTGTTATTAGATTTAGATAACTGATAATCTACTTTATAGTTTTTTGAAATAGATATATCATAAATATTACACCCAGACACGTAACAGAAATTAAAATTCATTATTTCAAGAGTTGCAAGGCCAGGAACCAAACCCTTTATGACCGGCATGATCACCAACTGAACCACTCAGGTCGTCAAATATAACAAATTAAATATAAACTATGTAAGCACGTTTTTAGTTACTTGTACATTTTTTAAATTTTGGGTTATGCCACCAACGTGTACACGTAACTCACTAGAAGATTTGTCAATTGGCACCTGTCCAACACACAAAGGGTTTTTAGCATCCAGCTAGAGCTCAATCGCAATATTTGTGCCCCGAGTTATGACGCCAGTTCGTCCCGGTTGGACACGGTAATGACGTCATTCGCCGCACGGCAATGAGCACACGTCCACGGTAAACGACGCTGTGCTCAGATTATTTGTATTTCAACGCGAATGCAAATTATTCCAGCCATACCGTTGTGCATGTGTACGTCAAATAGCCCCCGTATGCCTGATAAGCTTTGTGCAGCGGTTTATTAAAGTTTGTGACGATCCCGGACAATCAGCCTGTAGCTTGGTTTACGACAGTTTCATTTTGCAGGAGTACCTTTACCCCAATGTTATTGAAGGTTCTTATTATTTATTAAGAAAACACTTTGTAATATTTTTTTGTGTTTCCGACAGTCGATCTGATGTTTTGAAATAATTGTTGACTCCTTGACTAATGTAATATCTTTTAACAGGCTGTTTCGTCGATTAGAGGTGCATATATCAATACATTAATATGCCGCTGCAACACTCTGACCCTGGAGAGGTCAACGTATCATCTTGGGGTTAATGCACGGTTGTGCTCCCGCGCGCGAGGGCCGGGGTCCGCCTTGACCATGATCCAGGATTTGGCAGATTAGGTAGTTACAGTGGAGCGACTGCTATCTGACCATGATCATGTTAATAAGTGTCCTGACTAGATTAGATCATAGCCTCACATTCAGTCTCCTGATTGGGCAGGTGACATTACGATGTTTCCCTCACCATAAGAGCATCGGTTAGTGTTAAACTAATAACTCAGAATAAAGACATTGGTACACGGTGGCATTAGGGTTCAAACCTGGTACCTCGCGGTACGAGTCGGACCCCTTAACCATTAGACCACCGACGCTCCACGCTTAAGGAAAACGACTATAATTGTCTTAAAAGTTGAGAACCATGGATTTTAAGACTAGAAAATGGATAGCAGTGAAATAAACCTCCAGACCGCCTCACAAACATAAACATCAGGAATAAAGCTTTCACTGGAGAAACCAGCAAAAGTTTAAAAGTGAACTGCACAGAACTTTAAATAATATTCTGAGTTCTGTGGTGGACTGTATACTCAAAGTTCGGTACTCATTCCCATTGCTGCTGCTCTTGTACAATCTAGACTACTAGACACGATCAACCAAGAACCTGACTCTAAGGACAGGCTATTACCAGTAAGCTAGAACAGACAATATAATATAAAACATAGTATAAGAATTAGTAAGATAACGTAAGCGTCTTTTACATATATAGAAAAGCTCCGATATTCTCGATTTCTAAAAATATAGATATCTCGCTAAACTAAACGGCGAGAGAGAGTAAGTCGAATGGTAAACCTAGTGCCCTTTATGGATCGCACTATTTTAATTAAGCGTAAAACCTTTTAGCCCCCCTTTCCCCCCTTCTCTAGTATGGGGGGAAGGGTCGTTTCTCAAAGCGTGGTGATGAATAATTGGTGCAAGCGCTCCCCCAGTTCAATGCTTTGGCACTGGCATTATGTCAGTACCGTTCATAGACATATGAACAAAGGAAGGATGCTGTAAAAGGGTTTATGCATTTGTATGATATTGTGTTGCACAACTGAAGGTTTTGTGGCATTAAAAATAGTGCCTATTAGGGGCAAATGATGATTTGAAAAACTTTTGGCAATGATTTCTATCGGTGCAAGGTTTTTCGAAATATCGTTTGGGGCGTTTATTTAACTTTACGAGTATCAAAACGTCATCGGTTCACGTCAACACGACGAAATGTAAATTGAAAATTTAAGTAGCAGTAGGAACTAAAAACCCATACGATAAATAAATAAATCAGTCCAAAACACTCATTTTAATTATATCATTCGTTAATTCACGAGACTCCATAATTGTAACTATTCATTATCATCACCATAACTATTATTATGTGGTTATTTGGTGCAGTCTAAGATGTGTATACAAAACACCAATATACCTGATGATATAAGTAAGGGAACACCGGAAACTACGCAGCCTGAAGAATGTTTTGTTTCGTGTATTTGTTATAATTGCTCTTGTTTTGTTTATACGTGCAGCACGCGGCACGACAACGTGGATCCGGGCGGTAAAGTCAATTGTCATAGTGACAGTGACGGACGGTCCGAAGCTCTTTTTTTTTAAAGCTCTGGCAACTAGGCCAATAGAAATACGCGCCACTTGCTACCGTACCATACTGACTGACCGCAACAATAGCTAGTCAAAAAAAACAGTATCCGGCTCAACGATGCCGTATCATGATGTTCATAAGTGTTTGTGTAAACCTAACTTGAATAAAAATATTTGACTTTGACTATGATTTTAGCATTGTCATAGATATATTTTTTCTGCTGAGCTCAGCAGTAGGCCATATCTTCCGTTTCCATTATCGGTGGCGCCCCCATAGGAGGGTTGTCGGTGTGCGTACTGTGTTAGTGTGTCAGTGAAGTCTAGAGCTCTTTTGTGACAGTGATTATGAGTAGGGGATGCAGGTGACCGGCTTGTTGCGCCTTTGTTGGCTAGGAAACAGGGGAGGGCTAGGTCTTTCATAGAGGTGTCTCTGGTTTCGTATATACGTATAATGTTCTTTTCGATGGCATTGAGGGAGGAGGAAGTAAATAACGAGTTAAATATTGCTGAATTAGATGCTAGATATCTGTTAATTCTACACAATATATTGTTTTTAGATGTGTCTCTATGCGTCTGTATATAGGACCTTTCGAAGACAATACATTTATTTATGCATTTGAATATTAGTGTATTTGCATTATGTTCCATGGCTTTCAGGTCAACAGGTACGGTTAATCACAGGAGCTATTGTCTAGTCACTGGTAAGCTTAGTACTTAGCTGTATAGTTACTTCAAATCAATAGACCATATAACCGTCTACCGTCTTAGACGTACAACTGGGAACTGTTAAACTTGGTGCCACCGTCAGTTTTCCGCCACCGCACCCTCCGACGATGGCATAGATTTCATCCACACCATCTGGATCCCTGGCGCGAGCCTTTTTACAGCACACGCGCAAGATGTGAAATGAGCTCCCTCCTTTCCTTGTTTTTACTTTGCACTATAACATAACGTGGCACTATAGCATTCGCTCCCCGTACATTACAGATGTCCTCGACGACGGTGACCGTTTTTCATTAGGTGGACTGTCTGTTCGTGTGCCTCCCTAAGCAATAATAATTGCTGGATTTAAGCGCTATTAGAGAGATGTATCTTGATCTCCATGCTTCGCAGGTGGGGTGAAGGCCGCTATTGCATGTGGCCTTAAAAATTATCTTAACAAAAAAAAAATTTAGAAACAGGTTCGACTACTTATAAGAAGAAATAAACCGATCTAAAATAAAGAACAAAAATCGGCTATTCCTGCGTCGAACAACATGAAACATAATATTAAGCCACGAGGTATGTTTTTTCAACATTAACATTTTACAGCATCCCTGTTTTCATTGTTCGGGGAAAACATTGAACAAAACAATGCATTGCTACTCGTAGCTGAGAGGCGGTAGAACGAATAATACCCCCGAGGTGGGATGATTAGAATACTGTTTTCAAATTTAACGTTTGGAATGAGTAGTATGGAACTTTGGAAATAAAAATGGGGTGTCATGCGAGCCGCGAGAGGGAATGGCTCGAGGCTACACAACATCAGTGCAACATCAGTGTAGTAGAAGTTTAATAGTATGTTATGAGGAGTGTATTAAGACAGATCGCTATAACTAATTCTACTGTCCAGTAAGCGAAGTCAAGTATCCATGGTGAAGACCGGTTTTGTGACGTCGTGAAGAAATAGGTAAGTAGCAAGTTGATCGGGAAACGGCACATTGGATAGATGTTGAGACAGCCGTATACAAAGTTGCTCCAAAAATACTTTGCGCCAGTTGTCACTTGTAAAATCTACTTCCCATACATGCACACTCACGCCCCCATCCCAAAAGTGTAAGCAACTACTTTAAAAGAAAATTATTTTTTATATCACTAAGGCGGCAAACAAGCTTACGGCCTGCCTGATGGTAAACAGTCACCGCAGCCTATGGACGTTTGCAATACCAGGAGCATCACCCACGCGTTGCCGACACCGTAAAAACTTTTATATCCCTTTCTTGAAGAACTCCATGTTGTACTCTCCAGGTTGTGTTGTAATGACTTAGTTTCCGTTATTACAACAACTCCTGTATTTAGTTAGGCTATACTAATAACCGCTACATATCAACACAAAACAGGCTATTAATCCCTCTTAGAGAAGAGATTACAGAGAAAAATGCTCAGCTACCTGCATCAGGATTATAAGATGGCTGAAGGAAATATGTAATACATTTCCGGCGAGATGTGCATTAGAATAAGCACTCCAGTAATTACGTGCGCTCATCACGGACTCGCGTTCGTTCTGTTTTAGGGATGAGAGCGAGTCAGGGCCAGATGTGTTTGGATTACCTTGGAAGGGGTATCGGAACACTTTACGGGTAATAAGTCTAGGTTTTATGAAAACTTCTTTAGAAAAGACATGTCTGCCGTAAACTTGTTACTTATTTCAAATTCGGCCGCAAAGTAACTTAGCACCAGGTAAGATGGCGGTCAAATGCAAAGATAGTCTTATTAAAAAAAAACTTTATTTAATATTGAGTAGTCAACTTATCAGCAAATTGTCGTCCTTGAGCCCTGCGTAGAAGCAAAGGGAAAGTGTATATTATACTACCCAGTTACAAACGAGCAAATAGCCCACTTGTTGGAAGCTCTAACTGTCGACTGTCGAATGAGTCTTGGACCAGTGGGACATCGTGGGGGACTTAGAATTGCACTTTATGACCGAAAGTGCAGAACCGCTCCACTAATCTAACCAAATGTGCAGTCTTTTTTCTATATGTAATTGTACTGGATACCTTATCCTTCAAACCGAAACGCAACAATTCAATCATTGTTGCCAGCAAGGAAAAACAGATTAGGTGGTGTTACCCATACAGGCGGATTCCTTAAACTTGACAGAGCCCCATGGTACCGGTAATCTGTTTTTGCTGTACTCAATACTCGAGTCCGTAACCAGGACTTGGCAGATCGGGTAATTACAGTGGAGCGACTGCCATCTGATCACCGTGACCCTGCTACCAAGAAAACCTGACCAGATTTGATCATTGATATACATTCAGTTGGCTGAATGTCCAAGGTTTCATCACGATGTATTCGGCAAGTATTAAACTATTTTTTATTTATTTATTTATTGCTTCATAAGTTACATTAACATTATGAACCCTTACGGGCACTGCAAGTTAAAACTTAAAATTAAGTATTATGCATAAACAAAGGTTAAGTAATAAATTGTGTACATACTTATGGTTTTGTACCAAGTTATTCATTAAATTATTAAATATATCTTAAATAGTTAGAAAATAGTAATATATTTACTAATAATTATAGTAAATATATTGTATAATATATTTACTAGTAATAAGTATTTACAAAGTTGGAACATTCATAGCATGTAGGTACTATAAGTGAAGTAATTGTTATTTATGTTGTTATTTTAGTTTTTCATATAATGTAGTGTAGTAGTAATGTTTACGTATGTGTGTGTGTGCGCGTGTGCGTGTGTGTATGTGTCTGTGTGTGTAATGTGTATAGGTTAAAGTTTATGTACTTTTTTTATAAGGTATAAGTACTATTCTTTAAATTTAAACCATACTATGTGTATGGTTTAAATGTTCAGATAATTTGAAATATTTATTTTAATTTGTCCTCTAGAAATTCCTTTATACTGTAATAACATTTAGTTTGTAATAATTGCTTCAGGTGATGGGTAAATTTATTATTATCTGATTCGTTTCTTAGTGATGCAGGGAGTTTATTATAAATCTTTATTGACGTGATCAAAGGGCTTGTAGAATGCATAGTTAGACGTGAAGTGGGCAACATAAGTTTGTTTTTATCGCGTAGTGAGTATTTAGTAGGTACATCTTCTCGTGTGTGGTAAAAAGCGGGGTAGTTGCGGACAAATTTGCATAGTTCTAGGATGTATAAACATGGGACTGTAAGTATTTTGTGTTCTTTAAAATGAGGTTTACAACTGTCTGTTTGTTTGATGTTCATTAGGATGCGGATGAGCTTCTTTTGGGAGGTGAGTAAGGTAGGTGCGTCGGTGCTGTTTCCCCACATGATTATGCCATAGCTGAGCCACGCATAGGCGTAGGCATAATATGTCGCAGTTGCTGTTTTTAAGTCCGTCGATTTTTTTACTTCATGTAACGCGTATGAGAATTTTGATAACTTTTTCCTAATTTTTTGAATGTGTGCCTTCCAGTTTATGTTTGTGTCTATGTCTACTCCGAGTAGTGTGAATTCGTTCACTGTTTCAATTTTTTTGTTATTATAAGTGTAATCTATTTTCAGCGGGGCTTTTTGATATGGGCGAAATATCATGAGTTTGGTTTTGTTATAATTTATTTCGAGATTATGGTCGCTCATCCAACTTGATATCGAATTTAGCATGGAGTTTAGTTTTAAGTGTATATTTGTGTCGTCATTACAATCAGTTAAAAGAGAGATATCGTCCGCAAATAACTCACATGACTCCATAACGGCCTTTGGCAGGTCATTGATGTATATTAGAAACAATAGACATCCAATGACGCTGCCTTGGGGAATCGAAGCCTGTGTGCTTCTGCGGTCCGATCGAACGTTTTCTATCTTGGATGTGTTATAATTAAAATGTTCAATTTCAACTATTTGCTCCCTATTGCTTAGATATGACGATAACCATTTGTGGGCGTCTCCGCGTATGCCTACACCATACAATTTATTAAGCAATATATCATATTGTACCTTATCATAGGCTTTGGTCATATCCAGTAGTAATCCGACGGCGTATTTTTTATTGTCAATGATATTTAAAATTTGTTGTATATATTTATATATTGCTAGAGTGGTGGATCTATTTTTGCGAAAACCGTTTTGTGAATCATTAAATATTTGGTATTTTTCACAGAAAGCATAAATGCGATTGCACATTGCCTTTTCGAAGATTTTGGAGGCTGTAGGTAGTAGTGCAATGGGGCGGTAATTGGAGGGGTCGGTTTTTGATCTTTTTTTGTGAATGGGTTTGACTATTGCAGTTTTTAATAAGTTTGGGAACACACCTTCTTCAAATGATTGGTTCATTAGCATACACATGGGCTGTGTAAGCTCGTTTGCACAGTGTCTAAACAAAGCTGGCGGGAGTTCATCTATACCGTGACTCTTTTTATTTTTTAGGTTTTTAATTATTTTGTACGTTTCACGATAGTCAACTGGGGCGAGAAACATAGTGTTTTCAGTGGGATGTACGACGGGGCGGCCGCGGGGCGCAGGGGGCGCGGGTCGAGTGGGACAGGAAGCGGAACTACTTGAAGATTCTCCGATTGAAGTGAAGTAATTGTTAAAATTATCTGCGATTTCTTTAGAGTTTGATATTTGTATGTTATTAATTATTAGGTTCATGTTATGCGTATATTTTTTTGTTTTTTTGTTTGTACATTCATTTATTATATTCCACATTGTTTTGACCTTATTATGAGAATGTTTTATTTTCTTTATGTAGTGCAATTTTTTTGAAGTAATTATTGCTTTTTTAAGTGTTTTTTCGTAAGTTTTGTAATATTTTTTTAAATGTTCATTTTTTGTTCTAGATGTAAGTATTTTCAGGAATCTTTTATTGTGACAGGATTTTTTTATACCAGTGCTGAGCCAACATTTTTTGTATGTTAGTTTTAACTTTTTGTGTTGTTTTGGTATACAGTTATTTAGGGTGTCCATCATGAAATTATTAAACGCGGAATAATTTTCATTTGTGCTTTTATTTGTTGATATAATGTCTGTCCAATTAGTATTTATCAACACTGATTTGAAGTTATTTATATTCTCCTCATTAAATGTTCTTTTTATTACATACCATGGTGTTTGTTTGCTTTGTTGTGGTAATGTTATTGAAATTATAGTAGTTAAATGATCAGAAAACCCGTATTCATTTACTTTAGTGTACATATTTGAATCATAAAAGTTAGTGAAAATTAAATCTAGACATGTTGAACTTGTATCTGTTATGTGTGTAGGCTCTGTAATGTGTTGTGTAAATTTATATTCCAGCATGAGTTCCAATAATTGACTAGTTTTTGAGTTTTTTGACAGCATGTTGATATTAAAGTCACCTCCTAGTATAATGTTTCTTTTACAATATTTCTTCTTGGTGTAGTTTAGTAGCTCTCTAAGACGGCTGTAGAATACGTCTTCTTGTTTTCTGTTCCAATAGATTTCTACTATTAAGAGGTTTTGATGAGGTATCTCTGTGGCACATATCTCTAATACATATTCTATGGACATGTTATTTATATCACATCTTTCTATAGATTCTATGTGGTTTTGTAGAAGAATGCATACACCGCCTCCTCCACGCATTTTCCGGCAGAAGGATGATGCGATCTTGTATCCGCTTATTTGTATCATGGCAAGCTTTTCGTCAGTTAACCAGGTTTCCGATATACAAATTGCTTGAAAGTTTGGGTTTTGATCTGTAAATGCTTCTAGAATATGATGTTTATTGTTGAGGCTTTGAAAATTTTGAAATAGTACTTTAAAGTGTTGCTCTTTATTTTCGAAATGTATGATTTGATGAGATTGGAAAGGGCCGTTCCATGTAGTTGGGTGTTTCATTTGTATAATTAACTTTGACATCATTTGAGCAATTTGTTTTTGGTTTATTTTTATCATCAGGGATTTCTATAGAATCGTCATTTTGTTCTTGGGAGTATATTTTCTTTTCCTGTATCAGTAATTCGTTGTTTCGTATTACTGCATACAAACCCCTACTTCGTGCTTTTAGCATTTGCTCTATCATGTTATGCCTTTCCTGGCGAGAATCATCATTTAGAAACGCTGATATTGCAATTCCTGTTCCCTGTAGTTTATGTTTATTATTAATTAAATAGTTCGTCATCCTTTTGCTAAGGAGTTCGATTACAAGCGGTCGAGTTTTATTTTGGTGGTATCGCCCTATTCTCTTGGCGTCTTCAATATAACCAATTAAATCGACGTGTAATGTATCTCGGAATAAAGCAATGATTTTACCATGTAGGTCATATTCGGATTCTTTGTATTGCTCTTTCAGCCGATACAACACAATTTTTTTACAATGTTCTTCTGTTTTTTGGCATTTTGTGGTCATTTTGGTACATATTTCTTTAATTTCTTTTCCCAATTTTTCGTTTTGTATTGTTAGGTTTTCTATTTTCAGTTGTAGGTTCTCTATATCTTCTTTCCTTTGCTCATTTTCACTATTTAGCGCATGTGTTTCCTTTTTGAAATCACTACGTAACTGGTTTATTGCTTTATTAATCTCCACTTGGATTGTAGACTGTAATTCGGCTATAATAGCCTTGTTATTCTCTTTTAATTGTGATGCAATTATTTTTGTTAAATTTTGCAATGTTATGTCCGTTTGAGGTTCTTCGTTACGGATTGTGTCGCCTAATAAGCTCAAATCTTCAGAGTTAAGTGTTTCGTTGCAATTTGATATCTTTCTTCTTATTGTGACATTACTTTCTAGCGGCGTACTTTCGTTGCATACTGTATCTCGATTTCGTGGACATATTGGGGTATTTGTAGCGGATAACTTCGGCCTCTTGCACGCATGGCAAGTCCATTGCTTTTTCCGTTCTACGTCCATAGTATTATAAAAGCGCGTACTGGATACATTTGCGCATTCGAGGTCATATTTCTTCGAACACATTTTACATGTTAGGAATTCCCGTTTAGGTAGTTGTTTGCGGCATGCTACACATTTATTTTTTGACTCCATGATTCATAATATTCGCAAACTATTATAGTAATAATCAGTCTATCGGTCTGTCGGCTTTTAGGCGGAAATCAAATACAGGTTTTAATTACGATAACTTAATGCAATCTATCGGATCTTGAAAGTAATAAATAATGGATGTTCTTATTACGATATGACAATGCCCTCTATCGGCTTTCAATGGTAATTAATTCAATTAGTCGAGTGCAGCAATTACCCTTTTCTTGCTAGAACTGCCAAAATTAGGTAGATGGCGTTGTGTTGCACTTTTCTTTATCAAATAATTTTATAATTTTTATTTATTAATTAAATGTGGTATGAACTTAACTAAAACATACCTTATGTATATTCCTTCCGTAATTTCTACTTTTATTAGATAGAATAGGCCGATGTAACATTGTTCACTTCAAGAATTAAAGTTCGTTAGATCTATTGTTTTGAATTTGGCGTCTCTTTGTTTACGTCGATAGATCGATTTTGTGTCGATGAATTTGTCTCGTAGTTACATTAAAGGTTATACAAAGTTAGTTTTACTATAAATTATTCAGTTTGTGAGTAGAACTATACTTTTTAGTCACGGTCACAGATTCTAGTTTTGGCGTCCTTTTCAAACGAACTTTCTGTTACAATTTGTTTTTTCACTGTTTTGACTTTTATTAACACTTATATACTTAGATAACACTTCTACACATTACTTGTTATATTATTGTCTTGAACAGACCGTTTCTATTTCAATAATAACGCGAAAGACATTTTTTATAATTTTAAACACGGAGCTATTTGTTTTCGTGGCGCCAGCGCCATCTAGTTTTTGTGCACTGTATATAAATCAGAAAAGAGGTATTGGTACATGGCCGCAGTGGGATTCGACCTCGGAACCTCTCGCTCACGAGTCGGATTAGTTAACCACCGACGTTCCTACAATACTTACGATTATAACTGCGTATCTGCGTATGAAATGTGGTCTGAAAAACTAAATGGGTTCTTAAAAAATGATGCCGATTGTACGTTAGTCAGACATCACTAGTGCTTGCTAATTATTCTCTCAACTTTAGCACTTGATCTCTCCAGTTTTATACGATGCTTTCTATTTGTACCCCGCTCTACTTGAGATAAATGCTCGCTCTCTACGTAGACTACGTTATTTGCCACTTTTCATAATAAAAACAGCGATCTCTGAGAACGCTTTTATTAAACGACATACCGAAAGTGTAGGTAGAGTTGCAGTCTCGGAAATATGAGGGTGCGTCCAGATCTCACGAACTCTCTACTATAAGTTATACAAGTAAATAATGATTCATGGAGAGATCACGAAGTAGTGTATGAGCAAATTCATACAAATCAAAAACACTTTCTATCCACATACACTCAGTACTGTGCGTATCAAACTTCACTACTCAGCCCAATTACCGCGCCAGCTCCCCCACACTCGTTAAAACTGCAGCGCTCACACTATAGCTTCCCAGCCAGAACTATAGGTGTCCCTATACACACAACAGGATATTGTACCCGTCAAAATAAACAAACGAAAACACCGCGCCAGTAAAAAGCTATCTGATTGCAAATGTCCATTCGCAGCGTAACCGGCGTCCGGCAACACTGTTGCGCTTGAAACCCATTAGCAAGTCGATAGCACTACAAATATGCAGCCGCTGGCTGTTCTGGAAAGAGTAATGTTACACACAAGCACTGGTTGCGCTCGCGTCGAAAATTATTTCGAGCACCCAAATGTGGCTGATTAAAATGCGAGAGTTCGCCTATAGATACACCTCGATGGAATTAATTTAAATGGTTTCGGTCTAGCGACTTCGGTAAATAAGGTATTTTTTTTTGGATTCCGGCAAATGGCCCGTTTGCCTGTTCGTCTGTAGTATAACATAAGAAAAAATAGCCAGGCAAATTTGACCGCCATCACATCTGGTGGTAAGTGACGATGCAGCCGGTGATGCAGCATGCATGTCTAAGAAAAGCCTGATTTAATTCAACATGTAAGTAACGGACGTCTTCATTATTCAATCGGTGTTACTTGCTTGATGATTTAAATCGATCTTATCATTATCAAAGTCTAGGCACGTACCAACCGGCATTATCATTGTTGCTTACGTGATGTTATTGTCTCGATTGGACGATCTAGAGTGTTCTGGAAAGTTGTACAATCGAGGAAACTAGTTTACCGATGTATACAGTTTACTCGTCTTCTTAATTTGTTCGTATTATTACGAGAAACATCGCTCTATGATATTAATGACAAACCATACTTCGGAAAGTAGTAACACGGAATAGCATGCTATATTCAACTACTCTTATATATCTACTGCATTTCACAGGTTCATTCCAAGGTACGCAAAAAAACCGTAAACCGAAAATTATAAAATGTTATAGTATTAATCTGTTAGTTTTAGTGGTTATTTGATGGCAGACTTTTTTAAAAATATAAGTAGATCCACTGGTAAAGTACAAATTCAGAGATTTATTAAATACCATTCTAAATATTAAAGTTCTTGGTTCAACAATTTCCCAATAAATATTCTTTAAGAATTCAAAAACATAGCTGTATCTAATAGCATTTTTTTCATAAAGTTTTTTTGTTCAGTGTACAAAACAAAATCACAGAAAAGTAAATTGTGTAATTGAATTATAATAATATTGCTCTGTATTCCAAAAGGCTTTTCACACACGAGGCCTGTCATAACACTAAAGGAGAGCGTCGATTCAAGATAGTATTGATGCTTCCGTTTTGACATAAGTATTCAGTTATTCATGACTTTCCCGTATCTTCTCCCATCTGTATTGAGGTGGTCCTTATATGTTTTGCAGGCACACCTCTCTCACCAAAATGTGTTTTATCTTGGATCGGAATGGTATCTAGGTGTAGTTTGTGGTCTTCCAAGTTGCCATTAAAATGTGTTTTATCTTGGATCGGAATAGCATCTAGATGTAATTTGTGGACGTTCCAAATCACTAAGTAGTAGTCACTACCTAATCCGCTTGAATTTTTGTAATAGCTTTCAAAACGGAAAAATCTATGAAATATTGAACAGAGCCGACCATGCATGGCATTTCATAGGCATGCAGTATCAAAATCAACACCGTCGAAATTCATATATCAAAGTAACAATATTCTCTTTGGAGTGCGCTCTATTAACTGGTTATCGTGATCAAGCATCAGCGATCACAAACCTTTGGTCGGCGGTTAAAATTTTCAATGCGTCAAAGGTTGGCAGGGGAGGATCAAAGCTGACTGATAGCTTATTCATTTGAATGGAAAACATATCCTCGCATATTGTTTGCACATGGGAAGCTGGATGTGGTTCACCTAACGTTGATGCTTCATATGAAAGATAATCGGAATCTCCTTTGTGTTGTGTTGTGATGGAACTATTACTAATTTTATGAATTAACGTGCACATGTTTCTATATAGTCTAGAAATTAAACGCTCATGTTGATCTTTTTCGTATTCACGCTCTTTTCAGAACTATTTGCTTGAATTATTAGTTAGTATATAAAAGTGTTTTAATCTATAAGACTATCCATTGTTAGGGTAGTAGGTAGAGTAAGTAAAATGCGAACGAAGTTGCAACGGGCCAGCCAGTTATTTAAAAGTAACATTATTTTAGAGACATTACTCTAACAGTGTAGTGCAAGTTAATTTACTCGCCTGAGGAAGCCTTCTAGTAACTTTACATCGTGCAGTGTATGATTGGGTGTCGATTGAATTAGGCTTCCTGTTTTTGTTTCGGTACGCTACTGGGTCTGCGGCTTAGCCAAAGGGTTTAGGGCTTCAATGCCATCAAAGGCGATTAATAAAACATCACATACGCGCATCGGCTTTCAATTAGGGCCTTTGATTGGGCTCTGTTATGATTAACAGCCAATTTTAGCGACGCCATTTTAAACGAAACTTCAGTGTATTTGTTTGTGGTGTTGGTACGTAATATTGACGACCTGAGTGGTTCAGTTGGTTAACATACCGGCCGCCACGCAAAAGGGGTCCCGGGTTCGATTCCCGGCCGAGCAGAAATTGAAATGATGAATTTTGATTTCGGTTACGAGACTGGGTTTAGTATGTATAATAAGTATGTATTTAAAAAAATAGTACCGGCCGTATTAGAGCCGAAAGGTACCGTACGTGACGATGGCAAGAGGCCCGACGGCATGAAGCTCATTGGGTGGCAGCGTGGGAAGGCGCTGGTGTGGGACGCTACATGTGTGGACACACTGGCGCCTTCGCATGTGGCCTCCACTGGCAGCTGCGCTGGGGCTGCGGCGTCAGCTGCGGAAGACCTCAAGCGGAGGAAATACGTAAGTCTAGCGCAAGACTTCGTATTTCAGCCGTTTGGGGTGGAAACGTTGGGACCGTGGGGCCCTGGTGCGAAAAAGTTCTTTGCAGAACTTTCCATAAAATTAAATGACACCACTGGTGACCGGAGAGCTGGCTCGTTCCTCGGGCAACGGATTAGCATCGCTATTCAACGAGGCAACGCAGCCAGCTTTCTGGGCATCATTCCGGGGGACAGCGGTGTGGACGACTTTTTTAATTTTTAGTATTATTTTATATGTATTAGTGTATATTTTTGCTATTTTAAACTTAGGTATTAATGTATAGGTATTTTTATTATAACTGTAAATATTTTAATAATCGAATAAAAAATAGTATATAAGTAGTTTACTAGTTATCTAACACCCAAAACACAACGCCTTGCTTACTTTGGGGCTAGATGGCGCCGTGTGAATTTGTCCAAGCATATTATATAATTTATATTTAATGAATATTAATTTAAACCTTTGCGCCCTCTAAAATATAGTCTAATAGCGTACCTAGATAATCTAAAGCACGACTAATAAATTACAACAAGTAGGAAATCCCCAGGTTACTGGGATGTAGTCTCGAGGAAAAAATGCAATGATTTACAGTCCAGTGAGTCCTCCCTTCATTACGGGCTTGATTTCAAAGGGAGGGGATTTCCACCGTGACATACACACGTACAAGTACACATATCAAAGCGGAAGGTGACGAAGATGATGTTCATGCACATATTTTCCATATCCCGACCACATAAAACTTAAACTTAGGGCTCCGAAAAGAATTTAAGGTTGAATTCATAAAACTTCTTTGAGTTCATAGGGAATTATTGAATGTTACTCCGAGTTACGATTCTAAAATGAATTGTCAAGCTTAATTCCTACACAAGGCAAGTACATATTAATAAAAGTATCCCACTTAGGCCAGTACCGATGATTTTTACTGTCTTAAAAAATAAGGAGGTCCTCAATTCGTGATGTATACTTTTTTTTATACCGCCAAGGTGGCAAACAAGCTTACGGCCTGCCTGATGGTAAGCAGTCACCATAGCCTATGGACGTTTACAATACCAGGGGCATCACCCACGCGATGCCAACCCTGTAAAAACCTTTTTACCCCTTTAACGTATAATGAAATTCTACATCTTATCGATTTAACTTAGGCCACTTGCTAGAAGCAATCGGATAGGAAAGAAAGGAATTATGTGTTTATCAGAAAAAAGAAATATAAGGATTTGAGGGGCTTTTTCTTACTCTTTCAATTTATGGGCCGCAATCAGGGCTAGTTTGGCATGACACTACAATATTCGGCATAAATTTTATTTGATTGTACCCTATTTTTAACATGTTATAACTGTTGATATTGTTACATCTTATTTGATATAATTGTAGTAATTGCCAAATAAAATCTATGTCTATGTCGCTATGTAGCGCAGCTATGAGCATCAGTGGCCGAGTTGTTAAGGTATCCAACTCGTAAGCGATAGGTACTGGGTTCAAATCATAAAAAAAATAAAAAAAGACTCTTTTCTAAGTTATGTACATTAGTTGAATACTAACCGATGCTCTTAAGTTGAGGGAAAAAATCGTGATGAAACCTGCACATTCAGGCGTCTGAATGTGTAACCATGATTCAATGTGGTCAGGTTAACCTGGTAGCAGTGTCATGGAAGGTCAAATAGCAGTCGCTCCACTGTAATTACCTGATCACCTAAATCGTTTATCATAGTCAAGGCGGACCTCGGGCCCTCGTGCGCGAGAGCACAACCGGCACATTAACGCCAAGATAATTATTATACTTGTCAGTAAAGTGGCGTTACTATGCGATGTAAGACACTTATGACAGCGACTCTTTCCTAAGTGAACGCACTGTTCAAACCCGCTCTAAAATTGATAATTTTTGTTCATTTTGGTTTACGGCGTTATTAGTACCGTAGAGATAAGATTAGTGCCTCAATTATTGTCAGTTGGAACCCAGTGTGTTATCGCGCACTTTGAGACCTCATATTAATTAATGAATCGGTATATCTGAACATGAAACTACGGTCTTATGAAACTGGATGGTAGTGTCACTAGTCGATATCTCCCCCAAAGGGGGATGTAGACAAAGCTGCGGTGAGTAATTACAGAAAAATGGGGAGTATAACTGGGTCACTGCGGTTGTGTGAGGGGATTATGCAAGCACACAGCAGCACCTGCACATAGGCATCAACGCATCATGGTGGCTGGTTCCCTTCTTTATTTATTACTGGTGGCCCGGCGTGACTTCGATCGTGTACATCTACTTTACCCTTACCTACCCTTTTTTTCTTTCCTCTTGAATCACTATTGTTGAAAAACGCATTAAAATCTGTTGCGTAGTTTAAAATATCTAAGCGTGCATACATGGGCACAGACGGCGGGAAGCGTCTATGTTTTATATTATGTATAGACTTCTCATTTTAGAGCGTCGGTGGCCGGGCGGCTGAGTATTCGACTCGTAAGCGAGAGGTACCGGTTCGAATCCCGCTGCGGCGTCTACGGTACCAATGACTCTTTTCTGAGTTATGTACATTAGTTGAATTCTAACCGATGCTCTTACAGTGAGGGAAAACATCGTGAAGAAACCTGCAAATTCAGGCAACTGAATATGTAACCATGATCCAATCTGGTCAGGTTCCCCTCGTAGCAGGGTCACGGAGGTAAGATGGTAGTCGCTCCATTGTAATTATCTGATCGCCAAATCCTGCATCATGATCAAGGCGGACCCCGGGCCCTCGTCCTCGAGAGCACAACCGTGACATTAACGCTAAGATGATTATTTTATTTTTATAGACTTCACATTTTATCAATCAAACATAGTATTAACTAACTGCTTCAAGTTGAAAACTTTAAAACGCCCCCTCAATCGAGAACAGCAGGATTAGTTCTAGTTACGCTTTAATATAATCTTTTTACGTAACTAAATTTTTATATAAAAATGTAGGTAGGTATGTATCGCATCTTTGGATATACGTAACTGATTGAAAATTTAAATCACTAACCAGGTAAAAGTCACATGGAAGCTACAAGAAACCATAATGTCTTGGTCCACTCTGGTCGTTAAATGAAAATGAAGTAATTTTAGAAGTAATAATGATTAAACACACATAGACACATAGCCAACGCTTAACGCTCTTCGTATTCCAAATGGACGGATCTAATCGAATCTGTCACTAAGTAATGCATCCAGACCATCACGAAATCTAATATCGACACTATTGCGACGTGTGTCGATACATGTAAACGTGGCAGCAGGTGCCGTCAATGCAATTTCATCAAAGTGCCATCGCCTACCGATGTCCGGTACATTTCTGTACCGTATACAAAATACAGGGAAACGTATGTACAGACGTACACAATGCCTATTGCGTTCGCCCTTTCGCCACCCTGTCATTGTGATGCCGAATGACGTCATTGAATCCAGAGATGGATTTGTCCCATAATTCCTGAACACAAATCCCCTTACTCTGGCGAAACGCAAATCTGGGTGGCAGGGACTTTTGCGTGCTCGCAATACATGCCGCTTTGTACGCTGGGAGACTTCGAGGGCTTCGAGTCGAGGCTTCCATGTATTTCAAATTCGGTGGGGGATATCGAACGTTCTGTATTGTAATTGGCAAGTGACGTGCCATTTAGGGGTCTGATGGACAGACATTAGGCAGTCTGCGTTGTTGTGGGCCGGACGGTATCCATTTGTTGAGGGCTCTCTGTAATTTTGTAAATGCTCCCGGCAAAGGGTTCAACGAAAAAAGCGACGCGGTGTAATGAAAGCTATAAACGGACCTTTGTGAAGAATGCGATGCGACTTATTACGTACAATCTATTATTAAATCTTGTGCTAAATCGAATAATACAATAGGTATTTGTCTCGTGAAGATGGAAAATAGAAGTTAATTTTTGTTATTCGAAAAGTTTTCTCCTTGACCCTTTAACAAAAGAAACAAATATTAACTTACTGAGATTCAAATATGATACGTATCTACTATCTTCTTAGTAAAATATTGTAACAAATGGCCATCATAAACCACGTGTAGCATTTCAGCTGCATAAACTTCTTGCTCCTTTGTAGTCGTAAAGATAAACCTTGAACTGTTTCAGACTGAATGGAAATCTACAGATCGTGTAGACGTAGTCCTTGCCCTTGGCCTTAAACTAAGTTTATTCCTATTCCAACCGATCCATTTACTAACTCTTTTGAGTCATTAGAGTTATTATTATTATGAAATGGTTCTGTTGGATAACGGTAATAATATTATAAAGAGAAAAAATGTGTGTATTTTACGGTGTTTGTTTACATTATTAGTGAGTATCATGCGCTCTATGTTGTCTTCAAAAAATTAGATATACCTAGGAAAATTGCAATAATATAACCCAACGTATCCTTGTGTTCATGTTTGCACATAATACGGGCGGCGGCACCTATTTATTTACCCTAGACGATAAAAAAGGGGTGTTATGTGTAGTTTGACATGTGTATGTGTGGCAACGCAGCTCTCGAACGGAAGAATCTATTTGGATGCAGAATAGATATGGTTCTTATCTTTGTTTGATTAAAATCAGTTTAGTAGTTTAGAGCATATTGAAACTTGATAGGGGGTTATCCGATATTTTCTGTCGTATAATTATAAAATAAATATATTTTCGGTGTATTTGTAACTGTCAGGTCAATCTAAGAAAAAAAGGGTAGGTAAGGATAGGGTAGGGTAGGTGTAGAGTAGAGGTAGGGTAGGGTAGGTGTAAGGTAGGTGTGAGATAGGTGCAGTGTAGGTGTAGGGCAGGCATAGGGTAGGTATAATGAAAAATTCATAAACTACTTAGTAGATTTTCTTAATTTTGAATAGGTGGTTTCTAGACCGGTGTAATTCATCTTATGTCACATCGTCATAAACCATCAGATTAGATGGCGGTCATGCTTACCTACATCTAATATAAAAAAACATTAATAAGACATTTAAACAATATTCGGTGATATTTTCGTATCTAACAGGAATATACCATATGATACGTCCGTGACATTCAAGCAAGGTCGGAATAATAACAAAGAATTGCACTTCGACTCGTGTGAGCTCAGCGTGCAAATACATTGAAAACAAGTTGAAAGAGATTTCATAACGATTTGTATGACCTATATACTCATATACGTATTCTCAAACCAGCCGAAGAGATAAAGTAAATTCACAACAGGCCCTTTAAAAAATGTAACTATTCTTTTTACATTGCGGTTACAATTTGTACCTAATCAAATCTGCCTACACAGGCAGATTAACTCCACCTTATTTGACAAATAAATCTTATTATCTTTATTGGAACAAAAACAATGTACATTAACCACTAGTGTACGGTAACAACAGCATTAGTTTTCACTGTGTCGCTCTCATTAACGCCCACCTCCGTTTCTCAATGGAATCATCGTTCCAATAAATCATTTATTCTTGTGAGGTGGGATACAGGCCCGTTATACTAAAAACGATTTTATTAATATTATAGGGCAACTGAGAATCGGGCTACCTGATGGAAAGTGGTCACCACCTATGGACATCATCAACAACGCGTTACCCGCCTCTAATTAGACTTCTAATATACCTTTTGAAAAAAAATCCTGTGTCAATGTCCAAATATGAATAAACTGCGCAAAGACGGGCGACCTAATAATCCCCGAATGCTCTAAACTTAGGCGACTTCTAAGTTGGCGCCTTAAGATATTATTTAGAAATGTCAAAATCGGTGTCATAAGGATAAAATGACTTAGCGAGTTTAGTTATTAGTTATGGTTTGTGATGGTTGAATGCTTTTTTGTTAGGAATATTTTATCGACTTAGGCATCGCCTAAAGTTTAGTGCTATCTAGAGACGTACTTTAAATAAATACACCAATCATTCCCAAAATCGTGACGTGGCCAGGATCTGAGTCTAATGCATCCCCGCGACTTGCGTTTAAGATACAAGCTATCGGAACTGCAACTACCTAAGTGTCGGAAAGCTGAAGTTGAAGGGCTGGCGAATTGACGACAGTGGCAAGATTTTTATCTTGGCACGAAGTCATTTGCATGTTTCTTTTTCTAGAGTCTCCCCTGTAGACTCAGTTTGAGAGTACTCTGAATAATTGAAAGAACAGTTGAGAAGCAGGGGTAAGACCCCATGTAGGTCACTGGCACAATGTAGGGTTATGTAATACTGAGGGTTAAAAGTGGATAGTGATGGCGTAGCTCTCACATTGATATCGAATCGAGAGATCATACTTTCGAGTCTGCACAATATTTAAAATATAACTTCGTTGGGCATTGTACTATTAATTATCATATTATATCTCAAGAACTGTTCCCGCAAAAGAAAGAAAATGTTCCCGCAAGCAGAGTTCATAACCTTTATTTCAATATAGAGTAATAATTTGTATTAACATTTTAATTTTTCGTTTATGTTAAATTTATCGATGTTATTCTTGGTGAGGTTACTTCACAGTTGTAGACGGAGTGGGGTTATGGAGTTGCAAAGTGTCCTTGTAAAAATAAAGCCTAGAAGAATAAATGTAGGTCGAGAGAGTCGGGTTTAGGTCAAGACTGTTACCTTTTATAATACAGTGTTTCTTGTTGCCATCTTGGTGACATTTGGATTTGTTCATGTGTAAATCACCGACAAAAAAACTGTGCGTAAATACCCCGACGGATACTCTTTAAATTGACAGAAAATGTCCTGTTTTCTATTGCTTCAACAAATTGACTGGTTGGTTGGTGGACCCACAACGATGTGTACAAAACAAAATCATTTTTAATTCGTTATTATTTGGATTACACTTCCTTAATGACTAATACATAAACAAATCGCTTTCCGCTGTATCTATCTCTGTCCCTATGTATCTATGTACGCTTACATTTTTTTAACTACGCAACTAATTTTAATGCGGTTTTCAGCAATAGTTAGAGTGATTCAAGAGGAAGATTTACAAGCAACGAAAAAAGGTTTAGGTAGGTGGTGGGTAGGTGTTGGGTAGGTGTACGGTGGATGTACGGTGGGTGCGCGGTGGGTGCGCGGTGGGTGCGCGGTGGGTGCGCGGTGGGTGCGCGGTGGGTGCGCGGTGGGTGCGCGGTGGGTGCGCGGTGGGTGCGCGGTGGGTGCGCGGTGGGTGCTCGGTGGGTGCTCGGTGGGTGAACGACGGGTGCACGGTGGGTGTACGGTGGGTGTACATCTGGTGTACGGTGGGTGTACGGTAGGTGTAGGGTAGGTATAGACTGTAGGGTAGGGTGGGAGTAGGGGTAGGGTAATGTAGGGGTAGGACACCACGCGACGACATCACGCCGGGTTCACTAGTTTATCCTAATAGATGGAGGCATACGAGTAAGCGGATCACCTGATATAAAATGGTCACTGCCGCCCATAGACACCCGCCACACCCGGGATAACCGTAGCTAAGTATGCGAAAAAGCAGCTTTGCTTAAATTTTAACTAAGCGAGGTTGACCATGGTCTTCCGCTGGGGACCCGGAGACTGGTTGCACAGTTCAGAACAGAATCAGAGATTAATTTTATAATCGCACTAGACAATGAGTAAATACCCATAACGAAGGATCGACAGCAACAGCCGCGGACCTCAACACATTTTCAAAAAAAAGATGAAATTAAAACTCCTAATTTTTCCAAACGCTTTCCATAATAAAGCGGCCAGGGGCGTACTTTATGCAAAACGGGGTCGGCTGGAAAACAAAAAACGAGACAATATTTATGTCTCATACGTACCATTGAGCACACGGAACGAGACCTCAAATGAATGCAAATTCGCAGGCAAAAAAATCATTAGCATAAATGCTCGATATCATATAATGCCGATGTTCATACGCATATTAAAAACGATTAGAGGATCCCTTGAAATGTCACGGTGCAAAATGACCGGCCGTTTTCTTTGCTATTAATGGAATGGTGGGCTATTTGTTTTTTTCATTTCATCAAGTCCGATGATCAACGTTGCATAACAAGTATCTACGCTTGGGTTCTAGTCGAAGCGTTTACGTGGTTACTGTCTGTACTGGTATTAATTCATAAAAATACTTACATAACTACACGAAACAAGATAAAAGATCTTCTCGAAATAAAGGGAAGTACTTAATAATTGTCGTATTTAAGAGCGTCGGTAGCTGGGCTGTTGAGAATCCAACTCGTAAGCGAGAGGTACCGAGCTTGAATCCCGCTGCGGCCATGTGTCAATGACTCTTTTCTAAGTTATGTACATTGAATTTGTAACCATGATCCAATCTGGTCAGGTTCCCCTGGTAGCCCCTGGGTCACGGAGGTCAGATGGTAGTCGCTCTACTGTAATTACCTGATCGTCAAATCCTGGTTCATGGTCAAGGCGGACCCCGGGCCCACGTTCTCGAGAGCACAACTGGGACATTAACTCTAAGATGATGAATAATTATCGTATTTATGGGAGTTCTCATAATTTCCTTTGGCAGACGAGTCAGAGATTACAGTGTATGGCAATGTATAAAAGAAAAAAAAACATGTAGGTAATAAGGGTTTAAGTATAAATGTGCGATTTTTTCCTCGTATTTATTAGCTCACAATCTGTTTATTTTACATAACGTGTAAAAATGTGTAATTTATTTTGGAAAATAGAATATCTCTAAATGCCGCTTCATCATGCAAAATAAAAAAAAATACTTATGGAGGTTATAAACATATTTGAAAATACCCTTTTATATTATATAAAATATAATTTTAGTAATTTTAAAATACTGCTTTCAGAAAGTAAATAGGTAAGTACCTATTTACTTTCTTTACTTAATTGAGAATGTTCATCATCTCGATGTACGGAACTTCGAAAAATTATGTATAGGACTTAGAATTTCTCAATACGTAATTCTTCGTAATTCGTACTTACACCAACACTTTCTGAACACAGAACATCGCTATTTTGAACTAAAAGATTCTGTATTCATGTTTTTTGATGAGATTCCAATCTACTTGACACCACATAGAAATTAGGTACTAAGTCACAAACCGGTTTGTAAGCTGTTTCAGAACCTGCTACTAAAATTATATTAATTAGAAGCACATAAATCGGATTTTGTTCTAATTCCTTTAGCTGGTAATATAATATCAAAAACAATTAACTGGAGTGCGTCTACCGGAATCGTTGTTAAGCCTATTAGCCATCGAGACATCTTTTGTCTTTTTCCGGAAGTGGTGCAAGTGAAAGGATATTGTCTTTTACAGTGCCACGCCACCAATTTATCTGTTCAGTGACCAAAATAAAAACTATAGACGCCATTTAGTAAATATCATTCCAATAGCTCCACCAGCGCCGACGTCTACTGTACAAGAGGTACATATAAGTTGGTGGAACTGTAGCTGCACAGGCTCCCTCAGGCTCAGGGTTCCCTCAGGTGTTTGCTCGTTTGTCATTGAGAAAATAATATATATATTTTTTACTTGCAATGCACTAGAAAATGGTAAAAATGGTTTACTGCTCTGGTGGTAATCCAAAGCGTTAGAGGATAGCTACAAATAAATAATGTTTATATTATTCTGTCCATATGTGAAATATTAACCTGCATTGAATTAAAATTGCAATGATTTAGATAGGGGTATATTTATGAATTAAATCTATTATATTGTAATAATAACTAATATTCCGCCTATGTACCTACAATTGTTGCATCTCGTAAATTATCAGCAAAAATTTTTAAAATATTTTCAATATTAGCTGTGACCCTCAGTATTTCTCCACTCGAATGCTAAGAAATACAACATTCTTAAACTGTTTCCAAACGAAAGGCCGACTGCACCGCCACCGCTAGACTCTCGTCAAGCAATGTCCTTCATTGTGATTGCTAGCGCGCTGTAATCGACGAAAGTTCGCCTGTAGGAGTCTTCCTCACGTACACCTGACTGCGAAAGTTCGCCTTAACGGTCCTGTACGGCTAGTACAAGTTGCTGCTATTTCTTTCATCTTAATATTGAGAGAAGGAAACAAACGGTCTCTCGGGGTGCTAGCTGTATCGCGAACACACTTGTGATAGCCGTGCTGATGTACATACTTCTGACTGCAACACCCCGCTAGCATCCCGTCGCTTCCACCCCACGCCCCGCGGCGGCATCGACGGCGATTTATCAACGTCACGTCTGGGGCTGCCAACCATCCGATTACATCGTGACATTCTCATTTTCCGTCCCCTTGTTTCGCCTCGAGATTTACTTATAACTCGCCTTTTGACTCGGCCTTGTTATTAATCTGTCGCATCATTAATTACAATCAACGTTTATCCATTAAGTCGTGTTTCGTTTAAACGGGCAAGGTTTTCGGTGTTCGCTTGTTTTTGGAATCTATTTGATGAACAAATAAATGTTGAGAGAATCTGGATCACTGACCGTCTGATCGTCGAAATCCGTAGACTTTTACACAAAAAATTATCACCAATTTTGTAAAATATTACACGCTAAATTATTCAAGGGTTTACTATTAACCCAATAGCAGTACCACAACATAAAACTTATCCGAAAATACGTTAGTAACAAATAAACTTTTACTATACCACTCACTAATCCTCTAAAACTCCGTGGTAATCCTGCCAATGCATGCATTTTCTCCACACCCATGCATAGATAAGGCTAATGCCAACGTAATCATCGGGTCTCAATATCCATCGGGTTCATTTCCCTAATTCGCCGGTCGGTGCACGTTCACTGTGTAAAGAAGTCTGCACTTGGTTAGTACATAAAATTTGCATTCCATCAGCGCCATCTAGCGAGCACCTGTGGACTGGTGCTCCGATAAAAATAAAACCCAACTTTATGCTCAGAAGAGTAACGTCCAGACTGAGCATTTATGAGGCTTGCCGGGCTATGGATTCGTGTAGAGCCATCCTAAAGCTTTCTCGAAGGAATCGAGTAACAATCAATTCAAGAAAAGAAAATTGAATTAAGAAAATAGTGAAATGAAAAAATTTATAAATAGGAAAATAAATTTTGTGGCATGTGTCCTTCCCCAAGGTACAAACTAAGTCGGTCGATATTAAGTGACAGCTTAGTTAAGCTGGTTTTAAGTAGAGTCACTTAATACTTCATCATCACAGCCCGTACCAGTCCACTGCAGGACTAAGGGTCTCTCCCACGAAAGGGGAGGTTATTGCCATAATCTCCACGCTTTGCAGGCGGGTTGGAGATCGCAGTGTTTAAATATAACAATGGAAAATGCTGCTGCCCTTTTTCCAGACTACGGAGACTCTTGACCTTTGTCTCGAAAACATTAGTCGCCTTGTACGACACCCATGAGTGTAAGGGGTTGGTATTCTACTCTGCCGGACACCACACGGCCAGCTTAATACTTATCAGTACAGAAACACCGGAGGAACTGCTGCCTATTTTCATCAGTTGTGATGTAACGATGCCAAATGATTCCCTATTTCTCACTGGTGATGAAATAGGAATTATTTTCCCTTTGAAGTAGATTCGCAATATGAAATTCTTGTATAAAATGATATTTTAAAAACATTAATTGGTTCCTACTTATACCGAGAGTTTGCTATGCTTATAAAATAAACACGATGAGGATCGCAATAGAAGCTCTGGATCACCTTCTCACAGCCACACAAGACCCGTTCGTGTATCTGAAATAATAAAACATGCATTACTGGGGCCGTATTGACGGCTCAAATCGGTTCGACAGTTTTTATTGGCCATCCAGTTTCCGAGGATTTATCTGAAAAGTGCATTGCCATGTACGGCGAATGGTTCCAGAATAATAAAACACCTACAGGTTTTATAGCTTCGTAATCTTGAAGGCTAGCCGCGAATATGCACGAGGATAAATGTGGGATCCTTTATACATAAGCTATATGCAGTTTATGCAGGGATCAGTATTCTGTTTGTATATTGTTCAAGTACCGAAGTTGAGTGCTGTGGCAAAGATCTGCTTACTCCCTTGACTAAGGTTAGGGTTTCTTAGAAGGATTTGCTAGTGGTAGATACACAGTACTTAATCGGTTCTTCCCCTTTAGTCGTGTAATTAATTCGAGCAAAAAATTCTCGGATTTTAGCGGATGCCACAGACAATCAGACGAACCCACAGTGCCTTCATAGTTCATACTAATATTATTCTGCTCTCTTTTAGGCTTTTAGTTAAACTGTTTCACAGGTAATTGATTAGAATTTTCTCAGTTATGTTAGAAAGCGACGGCCATAATCTTTAAAAGCTTGTTACTCCTTTCCAGGCTGGTAGACACGAAACTCACTATAGTAGGTACGTCTATATTCATTTTTGAAAATAAATATCAGTCAGTAGTAGTTACCACCAGGTAGGCTGTTGCTCGTATGTCACTGCGTAGCATAAAAAATCTACTCAATTCTATAGAATATAAGTCACCTGGAAAATTAGACAAGTATAATTTAAGTGTACCACCCGTTCAATCATTCGACGCTTCATTAACCGTAAAGTGAATGAATAATGAAAAAACTATTCAAATTAATGAAGTCATTTTTGAAGCCGTCTAATGACAGTCCACTGGAAAATTGCCACAAATTACATACCGCGCCGTGTCTGGGGAACAGATGGTTTGAAATGCCAATCAAACTCGTATTAGTTGACGGAAAATTAAAGTTCGATACATTCGCCTAAAAGAGGGTTGCTCGTGCATTATATGTGTGTACATGTATATGTTGTCATAATGTCATTGCATGGACATTTTATGATGATTACTTACACATCCAAACCTTAATATTAATAGTCAATAGGCCGGAAGGAGTAATTTACGAAAGACCTAATTAATGTACGAAAAGAGTAACTTAACGCTAATTACCTAAAGTTGACCCAATGCCATAAGCTCTAAATCTTCTAATTTTATTCATGGCGGTTTCATTTTAAAACGCTACCGAAATTCTGCAAGTTTCAAATCAAAAAATTTTCCTGTATCGGTGGAACTTTTCAAAAATAAATTTGTTGAATAAATTTTTAAAAGCATAACATTACATTGACACAACTACGCCACCGCAAGCCAAATTATAAACACTCACCAAATGAAGCAGTACGCGGGTGTAACAATGTATGGTAATTGCTACATACAGTGACATGCAGTGTTTAAGCCATTGACCACGGACCAAATTGAAACTTAAACCGTGTATATGCATTCGACAGTCCCTAATGGCTTCGTTGGTAGTTTAATTCAATATTAACAGTTGCAACAAGACGCTAGTCTTAGGCGCAAATTAATACTGAGGCGGTACGGACTTGTATTCACTTGCGACTTTGTTGCAACCAACCGCCGGTTTGCAACTGATCCAAGCATGTAGATGCAATTGAAGACTTTTTGCACATTAACAGTGTCCCTATGCGTCCAACTTTAATTGCATTAAACGTAGGTTCAGGGTGCCCTACCGCGTAGCTTTGTTGACGAGTAGCTCGAGTACTACCGCTACCGGTAGCGGTAGGATACCCGGAATATACCTTTAAATGTGTGATAATAACCGCCATAGTTTAAAACATTACTTTAAACGTTTTTTAATACTGCTGAGAAAAAGAAAACATCCATGTCCGAAAATTGTTCACTAATCTCCCCTCCGCAATTCCGTTTGCAAGCAATTAGCGTTTTAACCCTATAAGTTTCCTTACGTACGATTGCCTTTTGAGAAATATAGATTTGCAAAAGCCATTGGCAATATCTTTTGCAATCAAATATATACCCACACCTATGTTTTGTTGTACATTTTGATTCCCCTTTATAACAAAGAACCCACGAAACAATACCGGGCGACTGACGACCGACTTTCCCGTGTCGTGTCGCTCGTCTGCCCGCCGCTGCAGCTTCACACCGGCTCAGTCGGCGACGCGTTACGCTGTCGCCGGCAGACGGGCGGCAGCCATGTGTGGCGGCATTATTGCCTCTGAAAACCCAGTTTCGCTATTAACCCTGTAAGCTGGACTGACGTACGCTGAATAGCTATTGTTACTCCGTAACTGAACTCGGACTGCTGTTCATTATTTTCTTTTTTTTTTTGCCTCATAAAAGAAGACAATGTGCTATTGTGATAATGTATTTCAGCTCAGTTTTTTTAAGACTCATTAGCGACGAGGTGGGTTATTTAAATGGAGTTGGAGGTAAATTGATGCTGGTTGCGTCGTTGAAGTAAGTAGAGGCTTTCATTTTTTACGTGAAATATCTTTAAAATCACCAAGTCAATAAACTGAGCCGTAGCGAAAAGGTCTATATCGTGTTACCTTAATAACTGCAAAACGATTAGTCTTAGAAACATGAACAAATGCTTTGACATTTAAAAAAATATACATATTTTTCAATTTAGGCGCTTAAGCACTCGATATTAACATCGCAATGAAGTGTTTCTTAATCAAATTATCCGTAACCACTATCTTCTTTCTATTTAAATAATTAATATGTGCAAACTAGATTACCGCGGAGAATTAAACATCTGCGCGAAAGGGTTACTCTTGGCCACTGGTTGTAAAGAAGCTAACCCGATTACGGATTAATTGCATTAACACTACAATTGGCGCCATTTCGCGCCTATTCAGAACGGGATAGAACCTTGTCGCAATAGTATTAATGTTCAAAATGAGATGAAGGGTTCAAGTACCTAAATCAACTTAAATTTCGATTGCGCGCTGATTATTACACTGACACTAGTAGCCATTCAACCGACGCGGTGTATATTTGAATGACACGTCATTACAAGTTGCAAATTTATCAAAGGGTTACCGTTAAACAGTGTTAATTCAAATCAGTGCCATCGCCGCACGCAGCCGGATTCTGATAATTAATATATTGCTTGCGGCCATTTTTAAATCGGGCGCCATTTTGTTACTGGCACTTTAATTAAAAAGTTTTTAAAGAGATGATCTAATAATTACTTCGTCTAATATAGGATTGTTTTTAAGAATACGTTAAGATATGAATTATGAATATAAAAAAATTATGAAAATATGGGTATCCCTCCATCCATGATTACGTATTCAACGTCAGAATTTTTCAAACGCCCAATCCGCATTATCTGTTCAAATACAAAAGAAATATACACATCGCTAAAGAGGAAATGCTTTGTATTTGTCAACGTCACATCCCCATGGTTTGCTACGCCGAAATAATGCAGACGTAAAAAAAGAGGAATTCGGGACATTTTTTTTGCAAATGAACCGTGTCGGCGCTCTGGCTTCACTTATTAGATTAACAGGTCGATTTGCAATTCTCTGTGTGTATTCACATGTTTATTTTACGGAAATGAATCGCAATTCGGTATAAGAGGGGTTGAGTATTGTTGACTCAGAGTAATGTTATATTTATTTGGAATATTCGCGGACGATAATGTTTTACGCTCGCCGTGTGTGGATTACGATGTTATTCGCAAAACAAATATGTTTGAAGACTTACTGAGGGAAATTTTAATGTGCTGTGACGTCACCCTGTTTTGAAGCGTCGGTTTATGATAGGTGTTGTCCGTTGGGGTGTGCGTTGGGATCGGTCGGCAGCAGATTGCAATTGAGGGTTAGTAATGTACACGTATGTTGTATAATTAATTCAATATAAAACCAATATAAATGGGCAAACAATTGAAATGACTAAGTGGGGCAAATCAACCATAAATATAAATAGAGCGTAAAACACTACTTTTTAGAAAAAATAATAGTAGTGTTCATCTATTTTATAAATACAAACAAAAGACATAATATTCGTAAAACACGAAGACACCCGACAGGGCAATTTCGGTGCACGTTCCATTTTCAAAAGCAACCCATTGTGTTGAGTAGCAAAAACTGCGGGTGGTCACCTAATTCGATTTCTGAACTTCGGATTAAAAACTCCTTGCTACCGAACTCCTTCAAAAATTGCTCCTTCCTCCTTTGTATTTGAGTGCTGATTCGAATAGTTGTAATCGTTGTTGTTTATTGTAGCCGCGAGGATTCAAATGCTGTCTTTTTTGTACATGCAGAAGGATCAAATTGCATTGTGTTTCATTCTGATGGTAAACATTTTCGTATGCGATGTATCTGGGAACTAATCAAGTGGACACGTGACGCCGGAACCCCGTGGAGAGGGTCCTAATATTATCCTATTCTATGGTCACGGTTTCACATTTATTCGACTTTTCCTTTTCATGTGCCTTTCAAAATGGACGTTTTTATAATTTTTTGAAGAATAAAGTATGGAATATGAAGCCAGTGGCCCTAATAAGAGTACAAAATAAAAGTGAATGCCATTGTTGAGTATATTATTTACAACACAATGGGTAATGCTTTTAAATCGTAATTAAAACTTTGGCTACTTGACTAATGTATGATTTTAATGAATTTTCGAATTTAAAGTAAATTAATTTTATTATTTTACAATTATATGACATCATCAAACAGAATTCAATGTTTGCAAAAAAAGTTTGTTAAGGCATACACAACTAGCGCTTGACAGCCCACGTGATATGATTGACGACTTTAAAAAAGAACGGGTGGAAAAAACTACAACGCCATCACAGAAATCAAACAAAACCAGAATCTCTGTGACCTTAAAGAGATGGGGTGCGTGCAAGGTGTGAGGAAGTCCTTTGTTGTACATGACACACACTCACCCAGGTCTAACAACGCGCCGCCATTTCGTAACGATAGCACATATTTTTCCTTGAAGAAAATTATTTATAAGTGCCGTCATGGGTTGTCAAATGTCGTAAAGATAACAGGAAAAAAAAATCTGTAGAAATTACCTACGATGCATAAGTAATGATTATTCGTGCTAATTTCTCACAATTACGTTTTATTTACTTTGGTGTAAATTTCGAACAAAAATTACAACGATGTGACTAGTTTTTTTTACAGAAAAATTTCCCTAAAAGTGGGCAATTCTTTATTTGTTGCATTTGTGACTCGGCCAGTCAGATCAGTTTCCGAAGTTTTTAGGGTTCCGTATCTCAAAAGAACTTTCTAAAAAACAATTTATACCACATTACATGTGGTCGGAAGGGGTGTTGCGCGAGAGTGCAACCGGGGTTTAACGCCGAGATTATGATGATGATGACATGTGGTCGGAAGATTTAAGTCGGAAAGCGGACCCTGGCGTACGCCGAAATAAACGCTAGGATGATTATGATGATGAATTTGTGGGACATGACTCACACTTTATTGTCTACCTAGTACCTATGTACGTTAAGTACTGCTATGGTGTGAATGAATACGAAATTCGAATCCGAAATACGCATCCGGTATCCGAATTCGAAATACGAATTGCTCAAGGTTGTTAAAATAACCGAATTCGCATCCGACACATTTTTGAGAATTTTTATACAATTATTACTTGACTTTGAAAAGCTATCAAAATCAGTACCTTTTTGCAATTACGACGTCTGTATGGGGAATTTGGATGGACGTACTGGAAGGACGTACTGCCACTTGTCAAGGGGCATTCTAAAAGGCATGATACAAAAATGGCCCTTATTCTATAAATAAAAATACGTTTATTCCAATAAAATAACGAAGTCACAACAATAAATTCATGAGAGCTAGCCACAACCAACAAGAGTTTTACGAAACAAGGTATAGGTCGCCCTGATTCCTAAACTAAGCAAACTTGTATCTTAGGGATCATAGTGATCTACTGAACGGAGACTAGCATTTGTACACTTAGGCAATAATTATAATAATGGTACAGTTCAGCAAGTTTTCGTATAGACAATGTGTGTGTATGTGTGTATGAGTGAGTATATGTCAGCAATTTTTAACTAACTCTTCAGTTCCATCATAATCTAGAGTCATTAACCAGTTTTTCAATTTAAGATTAGATTCAAAGAACGTTTATGGGAAAGACATTCCTCTTAGATCTTTCGGTGCAAAACGGATTTTGAATCTCGGGCATCTGCGCCTTTAGTTAGTTTAATTTTCCTATACTAATTTCATTACAGCTGTAACGTAAAATAACTTTTTAATCATTACGCAACACTTATATTTTTTAAATACTTGTCGGGCGCCCGGACACGGTCAAATGTAGGCTGAATACCTAAATGTCTTTAACAAATTCAAAATAAATTCAAAATTAAAATTTTCCTGTCTATATTTGTGAGTAATTATTTTCCTACTAAACAGAATATTCTTTTCTAATCGTTGTTAGTTGTGTTTGTAAATGTTTTTTCTTGTTTGAAGCAAATAAATAGATAAATGTGAAAGTAGTGACGTGAATTTCCCGCCGCTTGATATCCGTGACGCGTAGATACAACAGAACTGACTTGCAGCTTACATCCAGCAAAGTTTAAAAAATTATAGGTACGATATTTTAACATAAAAATATGAGTTTAGATAAAGTAGTGTATGCAACTGCATATAATTAGGTATTAAAACACTCGTGTCAAACTATTATCATACTCGGCTACGCCTCGTATGATAAACAGCCACTCATGTTTTAATACCCCCTTTTATATGACAGTTGCATAAACTACTATTATAATACAGCATTTTTCATACAATTTTCATTACAGCTGTATCCTAATAAGCTGTATATATTTTTAATATTTAATCATTATGGAACACTTTCTTTAAATTCTGGTCGGGCGCGTTTAATTTGGCTGAATACCGAGCCTTTGCCATTATCTGTGGATGGAGGTCAGTGAACTGTGCTTAAATAATGGAATTATTTTCCGGCTTAAGAGAATATTTTTATAATTGTTGTAATTTGTGTTTGTAAATGATTTTCTTGTTTGAAGCAAATTAATAGATAAATGCGAAAGTAGTGAAGTGAATTTCACACCGCTTGATATGCAGACACAGCAATAGAAATGACTCGCAGCTTACAGCAAAGTTGAGAAAATTATAGGTAAATACGAAATTTTAACATGAAAATATGAGTGTTGATAAAGGTGTATGCAACTGCATACATGGTATTAATACACTCGTGTCAAGCTATTATCACGCGAGTTGCATAAACTACTATTTAATACCCAGGTAATGACACATAAGAATTTAAAAAGCAAATAAAACTACACGCCTTTTTCCCGTAGGGATAGGCAGAAACCACATCGTTCCACTTGATAATTATAATTCCTAAGCGGATACCACCATCAAGAATTAAAAGTCTGAAATGAGAATTTTAATTTATTTATTATTGTAAAGTGGTGTCGCTAACCTAATACATAAATTAGTAAAGAGGAGAAAATGGATTATGTATATGGCAACCCTTAAATCACGCACACATTTAAAAAGGCGGCCATTTGCAAGCTTCATTCATTTCTGTGAACGCCATATTAAAACCAATCACAATACCGCCCAACTACCTTGTTAGCGCGAAGTCGGCCCAAACAAGTCTACAAGGCGGACGATTGAATTAAAGCAGTAATCCAGCTGTAATCGGGTTGTAGGCTATTCGCGTGCGTTTTATGCGGCGCGCGGTAATATCTGTCAAAACCTAATGCGATGAAATGTGGAGTTGCGTTGATGTGGGCTGACGACGCCCGCAAGGGTTGCGGTGTACCTACAGACAGCGGGCCGCGGCTTTGTTGCACTGGACGCTGTCTTGCTATATTTTGTGTAATCTGTTGCTTGTTCTGGGGCCCGATTTTTGAAGCGCTCGCTGTCATGCGCTCGTGTTCTAATGCTTGCCTTTTTTATCTTTAGTGACTTACCACGAGTATGAAAGCCTGCCTATCTTTTTGGATGAGATACGAGTGGATACGAGCGGTTTAAAAAATAGGGCAACTGGTGTTGGTTTGGGTAAGGGTAAAGGGTAACTTGTATTTTACTTTCCTTTGTAATAAACACTTATATTATAATTGATTGGTATTTATTTCCGGGCATTGCTTTGTGCTACTCTACCAAAACATGCAACGGACAAAGAAGTTTTAAATTCATCCTCAAACGTGACCAAATATTATATTTCAAAGTTTGGTTCAAAACTGTCTTTACACTTATCTACAGGTTTATTGTTAGCTCCAAGAATATCCTAAACAGATCCTACCTATGTCAATACCTACTTTAATAATTGCATCGATATAATGTTGTTCAAATTACACGTAAAGAAAAATATACACGTTTATTTATTACAAAATATTGGGACTTTCACATTCGCCACCGCTTAGTATAGTATATCTTCGTTTGGAGGACCGCTTCGCCCCTGGCGCGGCGGGTCCCATCTGCTTTGAAGGGTTAAACTGTAATGTGGCTATTGCGAATAATGAGAAGTGTTTAAAAGAAATTTACAGTCCCCGGAGTGTTTTTGTCACGTTTCGCCGGGGGCCAGGAATTGCCCATCTTGCGGTGAATGGTCGACAAACGGGAAGTAAAAATTAATTTTTTTCCCACTCTTTTCCCGCGGTCTTATACGGAGAGGCTTAGGGTTCTTTCAGCCGCTTATTCAGGCCATTAATTTGTCAAATTAATTATTCGTTACGTAAATTAAAGGGGTTACGTAATCTAATTTGGGACGAGTCAGGTTTTAATAACAATGCGCTCTCTTTTTTAGAATCTCCAGTTTCGTCAATAGAAAGATGGCAGCCGAACCGACTTTAAATGTTAAAGACGAGCCTATAAACCAAATAAGTACACCCACTAATAATGTCTCATTTGGTCATGTAATAACTTGGGTTGTATAAACTTTATTGTGACCACTTTATGACACAACTTTATGAGGGATTAGTTTTGGTGAAATTATGACGGGGATTACACACAATTTGCTACCAGGCTTATGGAGATAATAATAGTATGGTTATGTTGGGGGCCTATGTTTTATATTATCTATGTGGTAACTAATGCTTAGATGTTCTTCAATATTAAAAAGCAAGTTACTGTTTCTTCAAATCAATGTAAGTTATAGATCTCATTAGAGGTGGGCAACGCATAGGTGACGCATCATGTATTGCTGATGTAGCTTGCTTATTTACCTAGCGTATAACATAAAAATACCTAACCTATTATTTCCGTAGTGATCACATATCCGACTGCTTTTTATCATCGATCATAAATAGATCTTAATCTTATACTATGTTAATCGCCTTGTGAACGTTATCCATGCCCCTATATTAGGTAACAAACTACCAACTTTATCAAAACGGAATGACTTACATATAGCGAAAAGCAAAGCATCTTCGCGATATACCTCAATAATATACATTTAAATACTTACCCCATTTGAAATAAAATTCTTGGGCCTAATTTAATTACGATCAAAATATACGGCATTCCGGAAAACGGTTCTTGTCTTGAATAACCTAAAGGCTAAAGTAAATTTTCTCTGTCTGGAACACGTAGAAACTTCTCTGCTAAAATTGTTCATTCTAGCGATTTTATTCACAAAAAGTGCCGATAGTCTGATTTTCAAAAAACGATGGTGCGTTCAGATATTGCGTATGTGCCGCAAATATGCCATTGCTGCGACAGCGAACAGCGCGTGAGCGTCGGCGCGTTCACGATATTTAGAGTATTTAAATACCTTTGACTACATCTAGGTAAATGATTTAGCATTATAAAAAGGCATGTAATTTAAATTGGATGGCTGTTGGAAGACATTTCTCCTCGGCTAGTAGCATTATGTTTAATTTACGATCAACATCTGTTTAGTATGTTCTAGAAGCGTCAGTGGCCTAGTAGTTAATGTATCCGACTTGTGAGCGAGAGGTGCCGGGTACGAACCGCCATGTACTAATGACTATTTTCTCAGTTATGTACATAAGTGACTAACTAACTGATGCTCTTACCATGTTCAGATCTAGTCGGGTTCCTCTGGTAGCAGGGTCACGGAGGTCAGATGGCAGTCGCTTCACTGGAATAATCCTGGATCATGGTCAAGGCGGACCCCGGGCCCTCGTGCGCGAAATCCGAACCGGATCATTAATGCCACGATGATTATGATATTTTTATATTGTATTGCCCATTACAATCTTATGTGCACTATAAACAGTAACTAAATAAATAAAACTAATCACCGTCGCAGCACCTGGACGGATGACCGTTAAAAGTAACAATGTCATGTTTTCTGAGTAGAGGTATAAACTGTCATTAGGATCATCATCATCTTGGTTGTGCTCTCGCACACGTGGACCCGGGGTCCGCCTTGACCATGATCCAGGATTTTTCAGATCAGGTAATTATAATGGAGCGACTGTCATCTCACCTCCGTGATCCTCCTACCAGGGGAACCTGACCAAATTGGATCATGGATCATGGTTACACATCTGGCAAACTATATAGGCACATACTAACTACCGTTACTAACGAACACTGTCGTGCATCATTCTAACACATAATATCACGAGCTCTTTGTACACATAGCAGATTGACAAGCATTAAAGCTAAATTTAAAACTGTGTATCATCATCGTCATATCAGCCGGAAGACGCTCACTGCTGGGCAAAGGAGGCTCAGAGATCTCCAGAAAGGCCAGTCTTGTGCCTTCCGCATCCAGCTGCGATCTTCACCAGGTCGTCGGTCCACCTAGTGGGAGGACCCACGCTTAGTCTTCCGGTACGTGGCCGCGGTCGTGTGTATAAAATACAGAATAACTTTCAAAGGTCACTTTATTCGAAGCTCGTGTATCTTAATTTAACATTGCCTGTTACTTACTATTATACTATCCAAGTCGCAAAGCTAAGTATATTTGATTGAAAAACAACCTTAACTTAGATAAGTGTAGCCGCGTCTGTGTGAGCTTCATTAAACCTTGTCATAGTTTTCATAAAAAATTGTCTAAAGGACTCCCAAAAGTTATTCATAAATGAATTGATGCCATGTTTCTCAGTTATCTTTGTGACTTCTTGATTTGGGTTGAGTTTGACTTTGACTGGATTGTGTGTAATGCAGTAATCGTTATTCTCGCTGTCTTCGTTTAAATATTTTTCATTTTCAAATTCGTTTTCGTTTTCGGGCTCCATTTCGTCGTCATATATCATAAAGTTGACAGTTATTTCAGAATCGTCGTCTGTTGTCTTCCACACTTCCTCATTTTGAGTACCAATTCTCCCAATTCTCAGCTGTGTAGTTTCTGCAACTTGTTGCTTTGTAGTTTGCGTGGAATTTTGACCCTTGAGCAAAACGAGTGTCATCGGTGCCTCTTGAGTATATAACATTTGTAATAACAAAATCTGAAATTTAATATTGGCAATTAATTAATATGAAGAAAGGTTCGCGATAATCAATCCGTTACTGAGTAAACGTGTAACTTTACGTCAATTAAGAGAAGCATCGCTGAGTCACCACCTCCAACCACACAAGTTTCCCTGACAACGCACTTCTTGGAACTGTAGTAACATGGCTTGTTCCGCCAACCATACAAATTGAACAATTATACTCGATACAACAAACCAGTTAGATATGCCATAATATTTCTAAAGAGTAATGAAAACTTTATACAAACATAGACATAATAAAATAGGTATTGATTAGAAATGGCTGAAGTTTAGTAAACACTTCCTTCCTTCCAATAGTAATTGTTGAAGAATGCTATCATCTATCTAGCGTTTCTGCTTAGCACAATATATTACTTCCTTTCTCCACATTAATAATTGATTACGTCGATACTCGCTTTGTAATAATTAAATATTAAAAATAATGAATTTTCAGTAAAACTTTCTACACTTAAAATTAGCATTAGCTTTGTCCAAAAAATTAAAATAATACAATTTGAAAAGTTAAGGGTGCGCCCAAATCCCACGAACGCGTTAGGACCGCACCGCTGCTGCACGCACGCAACGCAAAGCGTAGGCAAGCGGCGCGCGCGCACGTCTTCAATTGTTCGGCTTCGTACAGCTTCATACTAGTAAATATAAGGCCTTTACAATGAGGACGTCTCCTGTGGTAGAATCCTGCAGGTTTGTAAATAAAATGTAATGCATTTTTATAGCAATGAAGCCCCTAAAACGATTTTTTGAAATTTGTATTGAAATGCCTAACTAATGAGGGTCTGAATAAAATGTCAAACAGTATGAAATACGTATGATGTAAGGTTTACAAGAGTGACACAGGTGTCATCGTTCATGCAAAATAACAAAGTTTGAGTAATTTCTGCACAGGTTTTTATGTGGTATCATAAGCTGTTGAAAAATTTACATGGCAAAAATGTGGAGACGTTCTCATTACCACTGACTATTACGCATGCGTAATTTAAATTACATTAATTTATAAAGTTGATCATTTCATATGTATAACGGAGCATCCACGAAAAGTAACATGTAACCATAATTATTATACTGGTACATAATTATTATGATACTACTGTATACAGGTAGATAACAATATTAATAACATAATACAACTAGTTTCAGGGTCCCCAGCGGAAAACCTTGGTCAACGTCGCTACGCCAACTGTGCACTTCGCCAACGAGGCGCACCTAGCGAGTGGCGAGCTTGTACTCCTATACATACATACTAATATTAAGTGGCTCTTCCCAGCCATCTACCGTCGATGCAACATCAGTGGTACAAGCGCAAACACTGAATTATTAAACCTACACCGTTGTACAAACACAGTGTATCTGTGAGAGCATGTCTTCGGGGCATAATTGACTAAGTGCCGGACTTGTCGGTCGAATTAACTATGCCAAAGTAAACATTGACTGAGCGACGCCGTTCGCAAATTTACCTGTTTCAAACACGGTGCCAAGGATGGTCGTACTAGCCTTTTCGAAACCGAGGTTTCAGGAGTTCTTTGAGCCACCGGAAAATATAAACACAAATTATTGTCGTAAGATTATTGCAACACTGAATGGGTAGTAAATAGTAGATTTTAATTAGTAACGACGTACCTCTGTATTTCAAGTGCGATTGAAGGATTAACAAGTAACTTTCGAATTTGTATTTGTAGCAAAATTCTATACATTAAAATTGATCATTGATATTCTTAGTGTATGTTTAGACCGACCGAGAATTTATTTTTTTGGCATAGAAAATATTAAAAACTTTATATAGCATATTTAGCACCATCATTCAAAGAAACTACATACAGATTTTACAAGTATGTGAACCAAACGCAAGGTTCAAATAAAAATTAAATTTTCATATATTTATATATATTTACATATAAGATGATCGATATAGTAACAACATTCGGGGGTTGTGTGGTGCGGCCCTCCATCATCAGACAGTCTCGCTGTTGGCAGGAATTTTAGCTGATTTTAGCGGGGAACCGAGATTGAGATCTTGGTTGGATCTTAATTAGTGACTAAAAAAGGCGTCTCATAGATCACCGCCCATCTGCGCGGTGACGCGGTGGAAGGGTAAAGATGCGTAGATGTAACGGTGTAACTTCGGATACCACTTACAAAAAACTGTATGCACGAAGTAGTTATAATATGAAGGTAAATATGTAATAACGAGACTGTAAGGCAACCTAGCATTGACTTTAATTGAGATAGTAAAACTTTATTCGCGATTCCGGTCTGGCTTCCAACAGCAAACAATGAGTTCTAAAAAGCATCGCGGATGTTTCAGACTGATAGTAACTGAAGTGAGGGAATTATTCCTTTAGAACGGCGATTCGTAGAACCGAGCTTAACCTGCGATTGCTGATATTGGCCCTAAACGCGAACGATTATAGCAGATTCAAACTGGCATAATGGTCGCTCAAGTTGAAAATTGTCTTAACTTTGAATTTTTATGTGAAACGGATTTCGCATAAGCCATTCGCTTAGTGATTTGGATTCACGTCCAGTAATAGGTACTATTAAGGTTATACTACAATATTAGATGGAGTATTTAGGTTCCTTTACTAAATGCGAGGTAGCTTTTAGGAGTTATTATTATTTTGTTAAGTAAATGCATTGATTATATATAAGTCTTTTAGTGAATGACAATTTGTTTGAAATATTCGGCGGAAAAAGGAAAAAGAGCATGATTTTAGGTTTGTATATTGAAGTGAATGACAATTTAATAGAATTATTAGGATTACTTTAGTAATAACTATAAATCTAATTTTAAATGGTTTCATATCATATTAACTACAATAAATTGAAAAAAAGAGCTACAATTCTAGGGCCATACTTTTGTCTCTTTCACACTCATGGTAAGTTGTTAGAGATAGGATAGAAAAAAAAAATCTTATTATAAAAAATCGCGTGGATGCGAGCGGTTTCAAAAATACTGTACTGTACCCTGTACTGAATAGATACAGAATCTCTGATCAACCTAAATAGAAAGGCAAGTAACACAAAAATAATAAACATCACAGGCAAAGTCAAAAACACGAACTGCACAAAATAGATTAAGAAGTCGAATTTTTAAACCAACTACAAAGGACAGTGGTCATTTTGGAAATTTATCGAACTACCCCCCGCTACGTGCTTTACAATCTCCTTTGTCGATGTCACGTACGTGCCTTTTATCTTTCCCTTTCCTTGAACATGACAAGGAAAAGTCGGGACCATCTTGCATCGAGGAATTGGTCAACAGTCTAATTAATGTAATAGATACTCGAAGGCCTATTATTGTATGCCTATGTTTCGTACGTATTTGTTGTAGGTATAATGTTATAATTTTCAAAAAATACAACGCAATTTTATATTTTTTTTGAAATTAACTAATATGGTTTGTCTCTTTCTCGCAAGTTGTATATTTGTGATTGTGGTAATGGCGATATAGCAACGTGCTTTTCAGTGTCTCTGAATGTGGTCACTCACCATCCTGGTGACTGTTCGGCATGACAGAGATAGGCTTGACCCAGCCCATAAAGGGCCATTTCGGCTTAATCCCGCTCGTTTGACATAATGTCCTTCCATGCCTCATGTCTTGCCGTCTGACAGTCGTCAGGATGGTAACTAATCATCATAATTATATAAATTTATAAAGTTTATAAAATTAGCAACGTCAAACGGTCATACCTTGATTATTTATACTCTTTTGAGAAATTTAAATGTGAAAGTTTGTAGGGATGGATGTTTGTTACTTCTTCACGCATAAATGACTAAACGGATTTTGATATGATATGTGATATGCAGTTCCCGCATGAACCGGCCCGAAACGTAAGACAGATCATTATGCGGACGAACTCACTGGCAGAAGCAAGTTACAGTTTTCGTGATATCAATTCGACTGTACCTAGGCGTATGAGGAGGTAGAGGTGGTTCCAAAGCCACGCATATTTTAGAGCAAGTTTTATTTCCTCCTAACACCCGCTCTTATCTCCCGCACCCAGCGCACATAAACGAAACGACGAGCGATCGGCACACCATCTATAAAACACCGCACAACATTAACATACCGGAATGCGATTAAAGTTGTTCACGTGAACAGAACGACATATAAACCAGCTATGAACGTGTTAAACAGTTATTGCGCATAAAACCGTTACTCTAACCGTGCTGTTACTGCCACTAACCGTTTACGGGGTAAAAATTTAACTGTGACACGTGCGTGACGGTTTTTTCAGACTACCCCCAACGCTTTCAGTTGGACGTAAAAACTTTGATTCTAGTTTTAATAGCCCCATTTGCTCTAGACGCCAGTTTTCCAGATGGAGTGAAACGGGACATGATCTCTAGCCATCAAGGTGCGATTGTGGTCTCGAGATCTGTGATACTTACAATATAGAACAACGCAATTTTAAGTCGTCAAATTGCGTTGAAATGCAACAGGATTGGTTTTGTTTCAATCTTTAATTTTCTTAATAAATATAAAATTTTCAGTACTAGGAAAGTATCCCATTACAGCCGGGGTAAAGTCTGCAAAGTCCTGTCCAGCACAGGATCACAGCGTCCTTATCATTTGCATAGTAGGGATCGGCTGTGACCTGGAAAGTTTCTACATATAACGTTTATTTAGCATGTACTTACGAAAATTTTACGTGTAAGTTCACTATCTCAATCTCTAATTCGAATAAAATAGTGTAGTAAGTATCATGCCCACCTAGACAGTGCTTATATGCAAACTATACATAACATACATAATAAATTGAGAAGCATTCGTAACAAAATCTAAACTTGGAATGAAAATTCGTAGACGTTTCAATATTCACACCACATATGATCAGAGACTAGGCTACTTTGCGTTGGCAATGGCTTCATAAATCATAGAGCTCGTATGCTGAAAATGTACTCCCTAGAATCGTATCGATCTTTGATTTTAGAGACTTACTTACTTATTCCTGGATGTAAGAGGGATGTACGAAACGTGGGTGGATATCTGAGAGATTTTCTGATGTTAGACGAACATCAAATATGTGAAATACCACTCTTTTTAAGCTATTGCACGTAATTTCTTGCGACATAATAGAGAATACTTCTTCAGTTCTTTTGGGTAGGTACATATATAAATTACAAAATAAACAATGTTTTCGAACTTTTGTAAAAAATTAACATCCTATCCGGAATTTCCCGAATCGTTTTTGAATGCAGATCATTTTGAACATCCGTTGACCAGAAACCGACAGTACCTAAGCTTTAACGCTTTTCGAGGCCAACCCAACGGTACGTATGGTAATCGCTAAAATAGAAAAGCACCAACCTCATCGATTTACGGGTATCGTAAAAACCGACTAATGAATGAGAGGCTAAGCAAGTTGGGACCTCCGTAGAACAAAAGAAAAGCAGTAGCTTTCTCTGTTGAGTATTTCCAACACTTAGCTATTAATACCTGTTACCAGGGTCATGGAGGTCAGATGGAATGTGCTGTCGGTTCAATGCACCTGATCTGCGAAATCCTGGATCATGGTCAAGGCGGACCTCGGGCCCTCGCACACCAGAGCACAACTACATTTATGTCAACCGTAACAATAATAAATAAATAAATAATAAACAAGTAGATAGGTCCTTCGTCGTCGAGTACAAAAGAATCCACCAAGATAGTAGAGGTTTAGGAGCCCTTCAAAACTTTGGTCTTCAGCCTAACAAATCTGGATCAAAAACTTTTTCTTTAGTCTCCCACACTTCGACTTTTCTTAGCAATAGTACTTACTTATCCTCTTGTTTGGCTACTAAATGTTAAAAATTCGGTCTGCTTTAAATCCTCTTGGTAGTTTCACTTTTCAGCCATATTGAAGTCACATGTGACGCCGCCCTCATAGTCTTTTGCGGGCTATTATTGTCATGTGTATCAAATCTGACATAATAGACTCTATTCTAAAGCGAAGCCTCCAACAATTTATAAGCCGCCTTTACAGCCTTCGTGGCTCCCTACAAAAGGAAATGCAAAAGTCAGCCGCGCTCACGTCGAAGCGAACTCTGTTAATACCGAAACCAGCTCAGTGAGTAGCAGTATAGAGCTCGCGACGGGAAACTTTCTGAATTTAATACTGTTTATGACACGTTTGCTTTACATTCCTGTTTATGCCGAAAACTTGCGACCGGCTCCTTGGATATATAATTTCTATATGTAAATTGGTACCTATTCAGCGGGATTAATGTCGTTAGAGATCGGCTGTTATCTGAATCAACTGATGTTTTAACAATACTTGTAGATAGTTGAGAGAGACAGGAAAAAGTTGACAAATGAGATGCGGGCCTTCGAAAATGTCAGGCAAACTTGATCTTTGATCTCAATTTGCAAATTCAATTAAACCTTTGCACACGACATTTAACTGCCCCCAGCTCATCCAGTTTTCGTGTACTATTTATTGTACCAGCAAATTAATACTTAACATTTAATCAATATTATGCGATTTATTGAAAAGCTATTGAAGATTAGATATGTGATTTCCAATCACAACATTGGAGCAAATCTTTAATCTCCACTCCACTTCACGTAAAGTCCCTTATACATTGATATCCACGCGGGCGCTACCGCACCGTAAGATGGGAGCGCGAGACCAATCATTCATCTATAACTACCAGTAAAAAACAAATGAATCATCCAGGAAGCAATTCGATTTGTGAACATCTTTCTTCCACAAATGTTTTATTCAGTGGGCGCAGTAAATAAGTACTGTTTCGGACAAAATGTTCCCAAGTGACACAGATACAAAAACGTTCCATAGCATTAGTGCGGTTATCAAATGCATTTTGAACCTTATCGCCCCAAGTATAAGGCCAGCGTGATACAAAACACCGCTTGTTCCTAGTAAATTACACGGTGTATGTATTCTTTGCGGGGGAAACTGGCCATCCGTCAAAGTCGGGTTTATTTATCGTTTTAGTTGAATTTTATCGAACTAATAGCTTCGGAGATAAATTTACGATTGGCAACGGAATTCTACGGTGAAAAGGGTTGTTTGTACGCATCTAAGTTCTCGTTTGTTTGTATCGAGAGATTGGGATTTGGTAAATTTATACGCTGCTATAGTAACAAGAGTGAATCATTCGGAGTGTCCAGACTCGCGAGGCTGCATTTGCTCAGTGTATAATTATAGATACCTGACCGATAAATACCAATACTCAATACTTGAAAACCAAGCAAATAAAAGAAATCGAAGAACCGAACCGAAATCGATCCATCCTTTCCGGAATCACACGGATACAAGACAGGTACACACTTTAACACATATTTTCGAGACAGTGGTGAACAACGAGCGCGAATGTATTTTCTATTATTAATCAAAGCTATTCATTAATTAATTAATAATGCAAAATTCCATTTAAAACGTCTCGGACGTTACGGTATCCATTATTAATCTCAGAACATGTTTACCAAAATTACCCTCCCTTGCTCCGAAGTCCTGCTTAATCCCGAAAGCACAAACGGACTGGACAGTCCATTATTTAAATTAAATACAATATACATACCTATACACCTACAACGATTGCTGTATACTAAATAAAGGACAAGTTTCAATCTATTAACTCCCAACAATTGAACTCGGTACCCATCAACAGTTTACTTAAATTACTTTAGAATAAAATTCAATTTACATACGCAATGTTGTGCGCTCAATCTTTGCATTAGCGGGGCGTAGGGCCCATTGTTGGTCACTTCAATGTCCATTTCGGGTGACAAATGCCATGCATATTTAATAAGTTTTCAAAAGACATGGTAATTGAAATTTGGTTTCAGAACGAAACAATACGCACGGCTACGTATGTATAGATAGCATGTTTGCTGTGTCATGTTGTTACTTGTTGACTGTTTTGTGTGCCATAATGTATTTTAAAAGCCGATAATGTAGAATACAAGAGAAGAATTTTTTAAATCGAATAAGCAGAGGTTTAGTTTACTCATTACAAATGAATAGGAAAATAAAATATTTGCTATTTTTAGTAGGTATTAGTTTAGATTTTATTTTAGTACTCTATTCTGTCCCACTGTCCACCATATACCTACTATAAATATTTAATAAATAAATAAACAAAAATGCCAATTTGACACTCGGAAGGATCATGTAGTCTAACTGTCATATATTTTGGATCTATGATTATTTCAATTACAAACCATTAACTGTGCTCAAAAGAGGTGAAACACCAAATTAAAGTCGCATTTCACAGCCACCTAACCCTTCAAATGCGTGTCGGATTCAACGCAAATTTATCGCTCGGAAAATGGGTAAAAAGGACCCAACCGAAAAAGTCTTGAAATGTCAAAAAGGTGCAAGTAATGACCGACAGCGAGTAAAATAATACCAATCTGAAATTTCGGTAGTAATAGTAACTTGAGTTTTTCATTTTAATACAAATAAGATAACTACATTAAAAGCCATAAATAACTTTAAATGTTTATTTTAATATTTGAAATGAAAAAAAATTATAAACCGTAGCAAGACATGATTAGTTAATTTAAGGAGATAGTTAATAATTAACTTGTGTTATGATTTACTTTATCTACTCATCATATCTCAAAAGTGTAGATCTTTGGGTGGTAGATGGAATTACAGCCAGCCACCACACGTGAGTTCGCTGAAAAGTGAGTTATATTATAATACGAGTAAATCATAAACTACCACCTTAAATAAACTGTCCAGGTCACTTTAAATCTATTTCGCATCTAAACATCTCATATAACACTTTGTTTACAAATTTTATGTCGTGAGTCGACCGGTATCTATAGACTACTGCAGGACAAAAATTCGGGACACTAAAAATTAACGGCGAATTATGAAACATGGTGTTTATGCACTTATTTAACTACCATGTGAAGCGTTGTCTCCACGCCATCTCTTGCGCTTTGCATCCATAAATTACCCACCCTGTTATTTGCAAGGAAATCAGTTCAAAGGAAACACAAAAGCGGGAAAAATATCGCGATATCCGCCGCAGAACCCTCGAATGACCAGTTCCTGACGGTAAATTTAACTTTGCTCCTCAACAAGGGGTGTTAGCCCCTTTCGTTTGTCCATTGAATAATATTCCTATACGTGCTATTATGGAAAATAGAAAGGAGGCGTTTTTGACCCTTCCGTTTTCTTTTTTATTATTTATGGTGTTCACGAATCATATCAATAAATCGCTGTTTAGGCTACATTAGCTTTCCCGCGTTGGCAAGAAATGGTGTACTATTTTAGCATTAGCAATGTTGTGTTTCTAGGGAGAACTAGATTATATTTTTCTATATACATAAATATGTAATAGGTAATGGCGTTGGATTACTTGAGCTGTTGCTCAAGTAATCCAAAGGCAAAGGTTTCAGGATAAAATTAAAAAATCTACGTCTTCACACAGATCATAAATCATCCCACGAGCTTGAGAGTGAGGTAATTAATATGTTCACGTCATGTCTGCGGACGGTTTTCACAACTTCGCTTCTCATTAAGACGTCATTAGTTATGCAAAAACATACTGCTCATAAGTTTTGCCGTCTTTACGTCTTGGAATACCTAAACTTATTAATATTTTTAATCTAAGTTTTGAGTACGTTACTCGCTTATTACACAAATTGGGTGTTCACAAGCTGCAAACGCATTGTGGCGTGTGCAAATAGCACTGCACAACGAAAGCAATAAAACTTTCGTACCCATTCAACACACAAAATCCCAATTGTAATGAATCCGAACGCCCGCGTGCTGGTCCCATTTGCAAATTCACGTCGGGCCTTAATCTGCCGCTTGCATTTTACGAGATCTAGGGCAATATCTGTCAATGTCCTTATCAATAAATTGTGGACGTTTAGAGCAAACGACGTCATTTTGACGGTTCGAGGCAGGCGGCCGTAATCCGCGGTCTGCGGGACCCCATCTGCGTCGAAGGGTTAAGTCGCGACAAATAGACCATTTGCAAATAATAAGACGCAATGAAAGAATAAATTAAGGGTTTTCTAGGTGGGGTCGTTGTTTGGCAGCAACGCTTTTGGCTAGGGGTTGCTCAGTACTGTAATACTTTAAGCATATAAACTTCTGTTTTCTGCAATAACGAGTTGAAAATCTTAAATTACTACTTTGGAACATGCACTAAATTTTAATATCGCAGTTGCAAGTTTGCAAGAGACTCTTCACAATGTTGCTTCAACAATATTCCGGCAACAAAGCTCATTATTCATATTTAGCAGGGACCTGTCACCCGTTCGAGCCATTTAACTCATTCGGAGCGAAATTCATTTTCTCACTTGTAGTTTGCCCCCCGTCGCGGGTCTGTCTTGGCTCAGTTCTTGGATAGCAATTTATAATTATTGCACCTACTTCCGGCTGCTTCTCGGAGGGCGACTTAGCTTCCGGGCTGAGGCGCCGGCGAATCCCGGAGGCAGACAATAGGATCCAGCATCCGGTTTCAATAAACATTAATTGGGTATTATGAACGTTTTCTTTTCAGTACATAGGTTGCCAATGCTAATAAAATTTGAATTCATATTGAGATATATCAAGTCTTCATTCATTACATGGAAATGAAAACGATCAAAAGAAGACCAGTTGACACTAGTTTAGAAAAAGATGACGAGTTAGGAATGTATCAGGTTTGAAAAAGGAGGTGTTTAAGACATTTACAAAGTCGCTCGGAAGAAATCATACTCTAAAATTACCTGCTTTTTATACTACATATAATCACCAAAGATGATCTGCTGTCAAGTCGGCTAGTACGATGTTGGAGCTCCAAGAAAGGAGCCTACACCTTTTACAAAGGCCGGCAACTCATTCGTGACCTACCCGATGTCAATGGGCGGTGGTGATCACTTACCAATTACCGTCAGGTAACTTACGCGTTTGTCTCCCATCACTTATAAGAAAATTTTTTAAGCGTCGGTAGCCGAGCGGTTAGAGTATCCGACCCGTAAGCCAGAGGTCCCGGGTTCGAATCCCGCTCCTGCTATCTACCAATGACTGTTTTCTGAGTTATATACAATAGTTGAATACTAACCGATACTCATACGGTGAGGGAAAATATCGTGATGAAACCTGCAAATTCAGGCGACTGGATGTGTAACCATGATCCAATCTGGTCAGGTTCCCCTGGTATCAGGGTCATGGAGGTCAGATGGCAGTCGCTCCACTGTAATTACCTGATCTGCCAAATCCTGGATCATGGTCAAGGCGGACCCCGGGCCCTCGTGCGCGAGAGCACAACCGGGACATTAACGCTATGATAAACTTATAAGAAAAATTGTCTTACTATACTAATTTTACCAGGTGCGTCCTATCCAACCACGTCTCCATAACCTATGCATATACCGTTATACCGCGCGCGATATCATATCATGAAATGCAGTCGCATCATAATCAAAACTGGCAATAACCCGCGTTATAGCGGCCGCGGTTATTGTCTCAACGCCCGGTAATAAAACCAGCAGTTCGGGCGAGTAGTAAATGCGCTCGGTGTAATTAAAACTAGCTTCCCAATAAATGTACCTGACGTGACGTGACTTGGCAGACACCGAAATTACGTACTGTGACAAACGGAACGAATTAGATGGCTTTAGAAACGACACGGGCAGCGATACTGAGAACTACCGGTAGCTGTAGTACTAAAAGTTGATTGGGTCAAAATTACCCGTCATAAGAAAAAAGGACAACAGTCCAAAGTGGGTTAATAAATGAAAGTGGTAGTGGTATGGATTTCGACGCTTTATAAAATTTGTTTGTAAGTAAATGTTTCTAACAAATTCTTTCTATTTATGAGCCATTTAAACGTGATAGGGAATAAATTCATCATCGTGTTTTTATGATATAGTATACCAGTAGCTATTTTATAGCTATAACTTTAAAAGTGAGAATATAAAAGATTTTAAATTGTGTTTCCTAATGTACTGTTTATTAGTATTGGTTAGTATTGGTTAGTACTGGTTGTACTAAATTGTTAGTATTGGTTAGTACCAAAAATAAAGCTTGATTTTTCTGATTCCATCTGGTTTACATTATCTTTATTCCAAAATCTAATTTGGATGTCAAAAAAACCATTAATCACAAGCGATTTTCATACACGTCAATGTAAACTTTGCAAGTTTGTACCAAACCCTTGATAAAAGCCAACAATGGAATCTTGAACAGCCCGAGTTCCTGTGAAGATTGACGTAAAGGCCGTTTGCGGAAGCGACGGTCATTTGGTATGATCAAGACTTCGCCCCACATCGTAACACGTCATTAATCTCTGATCTATGTGACATTTAATTACCTAAAACACCATATATTAGGCGTTCTTCCGCCGCGTACCCTCTAGGGTGACTCGCGATTGGCGGAAAAGTCTACTTTTGTTTCAGGTTACGATACATGAAGACTGTTTGTTTTTAGGTAGCAGGTTAAAAAAGAAGTTACGATGACTGCCGAAAGGAAGGTAGGGGTTCAAATTTACCCAACAATTTAATTAAAAAATATTTTAAAAGAAATTTAGGGGATCTGTTATGTTGAGAAAATTAGGATAACATCAATAATTTTTTATATACTTAAACATTTTATATATGAGAATGTAATTATATTAAAATTGTCGAACGATTCAGGGGACTATATCAGATTGTCTACTGTGACTACAGTCGTAAAAATGTAACTATTTACATAGTGATATTACCTCTAACTATGGATATGTATGAAGCAACTAGAAATACCCAACTGAGAGTTACCCGTTCCATTGAAAGAAGCTTCTATTCCGATTCTACGACGTAACGGGAAAATAATCTTTATTACAAGTGATGAAAGTCTACCTCATGGGCCAGGACAATATTCTCTTAAGGTAATTAATATTGTCTTTCTTATTGCTTCACGCCTTAGATTTTATTACTCCTTGTAAATTACATGTATGTGTATTTGTTATGCGTCTTGCGAAATAAGTATGTTACTGCAAAGCGTTGTTTTCGTCTTTTTAGTAATATAATATAAAATATAAATGTTGGTTGATTTAATCGTGATAAAAATATATGAATTTTTACACAATAGCGAAGTTGGAAACTGACCTATCTACAAGGAATCTGACCTCCATCGCCAAATTCTAAAAGGGTATCTGTAATTTACAGTCATGTAAGTTTGGCAAGAAAGTCGTGAAAAAAATGTTCTAGGAACTACATTACTGCTCTCGCCTAAATTGGCCACACTAAATTACTGTCACTGTCTGTGGTTAAACTGACTTCAGCTGTCACGTCATCTGGACAGTGTCGTTGTTTTGTTGTTGTTATGCTTAAGTTGATATGTGTATATTCCTAGATTTTTACTGTGTTGGACATTTATTTTCGCAATGAATGCAAAAACGAATAAAAACGGCATGAGAAATGTAATATTTAGAGTTGTTAATAAATGTATGGCCAAGTTTAAAGCAGATAAGTTGCTGTGCCATTTGGAAGATGTTTAGAGCCGAATAGCAAATATTATCGGTAGGTAAAATGTACCTCAATTTTGAAAAATTTAATGAAATGTGGAATGCGTGAATCTTTTGGAAACCATTTGTATTTTCCGTGTTTTGTAGTTTTTGTTACATTCATTTAAGGTTACAAAATTAACCGTCAAATTAGAGTGTAGATACTGTTATAGTTTGATCCTTTTGTTTATTGTTCGTAAACATAATATTAATTAATATTTTTGGGTTCCGGTGTGTCTAAAAGCAGTGCAGCGCTTCTGTATTGTATTTTAGCAGAGAGCTATATATATTATCCAGGCACATTACGCAATGAACGACTAATCGGGCTAGAGAAATGAAACCCAGGATTAAAGAATTTTGAAAAATATAGTATATTACTAAGATTATCAAGGTCGCTGGTCAAACAGAGAGAGAATCAGAAGATAGATAACAGTCTGACATTACATCGTTCCGTGCATCAGTGTTGCTGTTAGTAAATTAATAAGAGTAAATATATAACACTCTTATTTCAATTTTCAATACTACCCCTATTCTCAATCTTACACCACAGAGCGTCGATGGGCGAGCGGTTAGAGTATCCGACTCGTAAGCCAGAGGTACCGAGTTCGAATCCCGCTCTGACCTCTGACTCTACCAATGACTGTTTTCTGAGTTATGTACATTAGTTGAATACTGTTGATGATGATGATGATTATTCTTAATCTTCCACCATAATGTGACAGCTGAAGTGGGTACTCAGTTTGACAGTAGGTAACTTATTGTTGTAAGAGCAGTAGTTCCCAAACGGCAAAAACTATACTATTTAATTTTACCTACTCTTCATCATGATACACTAAATTGCAAGGGCAGATGCAAGGGCTTTGTAACGAGACCTGTTGAATTTTTTAAATTATTTAGGGTCTGATTAAAATAGTCATGTAATAAACCTCCCATTTTTTCCATCTCGCTATCTTACTTGGAGCTAGCCTTATGTTAACCTTGATTTCACTATATACTACCAACCAATGAGTGAAAACATCGTGATGAAACTGACTGAATGGGTAACCATGGTCCAATCTTGTAAGTGTATTGGTAACCTGGTAGCAGGGTCACGGAGGTCAGATGGCAGTCGCTCCACTGTAATTATCTGATCTGACAAATCCTGGATCATGGTCAAGGCGGACCTCGGGCCCTCGTGCGCGAGAGCATAAACGGGTCATTAACGCCAAAATGATGAATTACCAATAACTTTGTCTATTCTAACTATACTAAACTAGCATTTTCGGCTGATGTGGTTTAAGCCCAGTATCAGATTGTCGTAGATAGGTGGATGCGTTTTAGTCGTGCAATATGATATAAAATATTAACAACTATCAAATTTTCTAGTCCAAGTATACGAGATACAGACACAAAGAAATTGGACATAGAGGCAAAGCACAGACGTGAAGATACAATTTTTAAATATTGTAAGTTCACAGACTGATAGAGAACAATGATACCATGTAAACGATGGTGGCGCCCTCAATTTTTTTCATGACTTTCTTGCCAGACTATAAAAGCCATTATATCGTTCCACGTACACTCAATGAGTCATGTCTCCTAAACACCACACAATAGACGCCTTTATTGTAACACGACAAATGTCAACCATTAGACAGTATCCGAGTTTCGAGTAAAACCGTGAATCCACAATGCTTTCGGCACAAAGCGACCGCCAGACTGTGAAATGACCTAGTATTTGTCAAATAACAAACCTGCATACACACTCGGTTTATTATCATGCATTCGTGCCGATTCAGTAATGGCACTACTGACTGACGAATGTTCTGTTCCATTCACGAATGAGTGAGAAATCCTTTCCGCTGCGTAGGAAGCAGGTAAAACCACTTTCCTTTTTAGAAATATTTAATCTCACAAAAACATTTCATGCAAAGTTGGATAATTGACCTGACATAATACTTTCATTCTTAAAATGCTGTCAGTTACACTCTAAATACGGTTTGGGAACACACTTCAGAGTATCATTGGTTAGTTATCACAGTTCTTTGAGTGTCCAAGGAAATTGTCGGTAAATGGCCACTCGCAGAAAAGAATGTTGCCAAAAAATGTAGTGATTGGTGCGGTAATGCAAAGGACACGGATACGACGGAGTGTCACCGAGTTACCTTCCTATTTGTGTGTGGTTTTGCGAGTGCACATCGATGTAGCTTTGGTTGCCTGCCCTGCCAAACTACGTTTCTACGTGGCTGGGTTTACGGGATACATTTCGCATGTTTGAAAGTGATTGAGAAAGCCAACCAATTATATCGCTGACCCTTCTGGTGTCATTGTCCTTGACTAGACTCCGCAAAATATATAATAATCTTTTAAAAAGCACAACCAATTAAAAATAATTATGAAGAAAGAAACAAATATAAGTAATATACTGAAATGACGACTTGACTTACTATCAGGGCTTTACTTTCGGAATAAAGAGTATCTGTGGAGTAATGGCGAGGTTTAGACTTTGAGCTACAATATGAGTATATTAATTTACAAAGAGCTGTGTACACTGTGAATAGAGTTTCCCTGACCTAAATATGTGTACTAACCTACTAGTGCGAGATGTTACATTTTCTATTTGGTAGCTCCAGATTAGGTTTTCGTTAACATAAACGCCCAGGTATTTAACAGTTGCACGCAGTCGAAGGACTCGCACAGTTATGAGCGACAATGTTCGACATTGTTTGAGACAGCCGCGATTGTTTATGTAATGAGAATCGTAAGACTTAAGTTTTTTTATAGATTAAGAGTAAGTTAACTCGTCGAGAGCCAGCTCATAACAGTGCGAAGAGCCGACTCAGCCGCATTTTTAGCAACATCCCAGTCAGTAACAATATCAGAGGCGTAGGCGATAATTTCACAGTTGTTAGGGACGAATTCACACATTGTGTTCAAACTCGACATATACCATCTCTATTCCGACGTGGGGAATAAATACATTTACTCCATATTTAGACAAAGCCACGAACTTTCTCTATTCTTCAAATCTTAAACGGTTGAACAGTTTCGGATACGTAGGTAGGTAATACTAATATGATCGGATTATTGACAGTGGATGCTCATACGGAGGCATCGACTGCATATCCTGGCCAGTAATTGGCCACAAATCAACTGAGTCGTACTTGTATCTACTGGCCCTCTAATTACGCCGTCAACCGTACGCCAACCTGTGCTTAATTGCCAGATATCTTTTGTCCGCGGGTACAACTGTAACTTAACTATTTAACCTCATAGGCATAGGAAGGGGGGGGGGGGGGGAATGGTCTGCTGCCCATTCCAGAATGGTCTGGTGCCCACCCAAGATACGAAATTCTGCATGGATACATAAAACGTTCACACAAACATATTTCTAATGAAATACAACTGAGGAATCCACATATTTACTATTAGGCACTTTTGCGAAGGATCCAAACCTCGACTCTAGGTTGGTTGCCTGACTTTTGCTCTTTTCAGCTTGTATCGCATTCTTTTAAACAAACGAAAGCTACCTAGTTATTTTCCCAAAACCGACTTATACCTACCTTAAACAAACCTAAGAGATAATTTTTCAGGCCACCAATGTATAATATAGTCAAATATTCCCCCGATAAACAGCGAGTGATATTTGCTCACTCAAAAAGTGAGCAAGTGAGTGAAAATAAATAAATAAATAAAATAAAATGACCGGATCAGGGCCAAGATTTGGATCATGCATGGCAGTCAGTAGCAAACAACACAATATTATTATCGCTTATATAAGTGTAGTGTAGGCGCGCGGTGTAGTCAGTGATGGATTTTGTGGGTAGTTACATACCGCCTGCGCCGCGTTTCTAAGTCAAACACCGAGTTCGCTCCTTCATTAATTTGTTAGTTTTATTATGTTCGCCTTAGCTCTTTGAGACAAAATTCGAAAAAGGAGGACCGGCAGGAATATATGGACCCCATCTACATGACCAATAACGTTGAGCGATATGTCATTGGAAAGGATTTTTATTTTCCACAACTTTTTAAATTTTAAATTTACCAGTACAAAATGAAGTTTATTTCAATTGACCATAACTTTTCCTCAGAGCGATTCGGGAGTTTACACAACTTATGAAACAGTCTCGGCAGCCGATCGGCGGTTCCACGTACCGGTATTTTCGATAACGACACGTAGAAAGATAAAATCTGACGACGAATTTTCTTTTGCTGTAGCCTAATGGAAATAAAATGCAATTCCAAAAATGAACACATTTTAAGCAAACATGTTTGCCAATGTGCAATAAAGTCCGGACGTAATATTGTCGTCAAAAGAGATTCATATAGAGCGCTACGTCAAAGCTACGCCGTAGCTTGTAATGCTACGACTATTCGTTTTTAATTTTTAAGGCTCATATTGGGCCCAGTACTATAGCACATTCCTATCTGTCTCAAAAGAAGACCAGGATGGACTGGACCTACCTAGACCCATTTTATATATTTATAATAGCTAGCAAAGGAGTCATTCAGGCATACCTACGTGCATTGCGAGCGTGCCTAAGCACTATTATGCAATTTTGGATTCTGTACTATTGACAGAGAGCTCATTTTATATTTTTTCCACAAACCACGTCCGAACGCACAGAATTCCAACGAACAAATACTTGAAAAATAACGGTAGTGAGTAAAATTGCCCAATCATAAGCCGTATTGAACTTAGTGCGTTCATTTAAATATTAAAGTATTTAAAAATTATTAGATTATATATTTTCCCAAATTATCTTTTAAACTACTCATACTGGAACCAATATCAAAATTCAGGAATTGTGTTTAAAATTCGAGATTCAGTTTCATATTAGACAATAGTTCCGATATCACATGTCCTTGTCTAAGCTATAATTTTAAAAGCAATAAAACGGTGAATTCACCGAACATTTTCTGTACAACTGTAGAAAGGAAGCACCGTCAGATCCAATATAACGGGCGGGGAGAATCCAGAGCTGCACATTCATCACGCACTGTCCATGTGCATCGTATGAACGTCTAACCGAGAGATATTTTTCACCGGGCAAGAGATCCGAGCAACAGACGTGCACCGTGATTTGTGGATTTGTAACAACTTCAGAAGTACTCGCTTCAGATATATTTGTATCTATAGATTGGTACGTAGAGGTTGCGACAATTTTGAAAGTAAAATGTTTAGATAGTGACCATACAACAGCCCGTACCAGACCACTGCTGGGCTTTAGTCTCGTTCACATTTGTGGAGGGTTTTGCCATAAACTCCACGCTTGGCAGACGGGTTAGCAAACGCGTTGTTGAGAACACAACAGGAAAAGGTGCTTTTGGTCTGAACACTATATTACACAATCTAAAAAAACATATAGCGCCAACCCCTTTTGTTCACGTCTCTTCTTCAACCTAGCTGTAAATTACGACTCAGCGCCTAGTGATAAACCTGGAAAAAGTGGTATGCCAGAATCCCTTATAAAAAAATTCATTTGTGTTTCTTTGCGACTACCTCCAGACCCGTACAACCCGTTAGGGGAAAGCCAATTAGCCAGAGCCTCGTCCGGCTGTCAGCAAGGCGGCAGCGAGCAGGTGAAATTGGCTTCGGCCCAGTGGACGGTGATGGGCACCATAATCCCCCTTCTGCTTACGACTGATCGTGATTTAATGTACATTATGTTATGTACAACTGATACTGAATAATTGAATATGAATATGAAAATGTTTTATACTTTTTGTTGTCTGATCCTGCCAGACTTTGTACAAAGCTAAGCACTTACCTTGTTATATGGGATAAGTGCTTTTACGCGAGTAATGGAACACAGCACATGTTATTAAATTAAGCAATATGAAATTGTTTACTAGATCACGTAAAAAAAGGGCAGATTCTATTGTTACATCTCGCGGTAAGGTGAGAGTCCCAGTTTTCCACACCATTTATTGCGCGCGTCACTTGTTTCTGCGGGCCATTTGTCAAAAACTCGGATGTCACTACTGAGTCTGATTTATGGCTGACAGGAATGCAATCCTTATAATGGATAAATATTGTATTATTTTTTGTTCTGTCTATGATAGGGTGGCTATGGTTTTAAGGTGTTTATGGCATTGTAAGGCTTATTTAAGGGCAAGAAAGTAATTGTTGTAGACGCGGTTCCTAAAAGCTGGTTAGCTGGTTATGGGCCCACTTTTTTATACTTGATCACATAACTATGCTGTCGTTGATACAAGTAGATATTTATTATGTTATCCTTATTTAAATAGAGGTATATTTGATATATTTACCCATAGAACAGCTGTAGGTATCCTCTAGTAGGTGTTGCTCCGCCGAACTTTTGCAAAGACGTGGCCGGATATCTGGAGCAGGCTAAAAAAGGGACAGATGTCGCTCCTTACCGTTTGAAGAGCCGGCACACTTTTATCAAAGACGTGTATCCGCTGAATTGAGCGAGCCTTAGTATGTGGGAAGAGAAATTCCCCACAATGTCACCCATCCCGCTGTCTAAGTCCCTACCGCCTGGACTTGACTTGCCTTGGCTGACATGAAAATCTCCAAAAGCCAAAAGATGTGTCGGTGTAATACTTGTAGAGAATAAGCGACAGTTACCGCATTCCCAAAGGTGGGTTAACTTTTTTTTTTTTTTTTATGTCATACGGTAGGCAAACAGGCAAGCGGGCCACCTGATGGAAAGTGGTCACCACTGCCTATAGACATTAGCAACACCAAGAGTATCGCTAATGCGTTGCCCACCTCTATAACACGTTGCTCTGGCAGCAAAAAGCAAATGCCACTCCACTGCCAAAGCCACGGTTCCCCAAATCCCCACCCCATGGAGCACTGGAAACCTTACTCACCGGCAGAAACACAATACTATTTAAAAGAGTATTATTTAGCTGCGATATTCTGTAAGGTGGAGGTACTTCCCCAGTCGGGCGGCTCCAATTCGAACGAGATACCCCGCTATGCCCTACCTCTCTTAAACTATGCCCTAACTGCTCGATTGTCATTAAATATTCATAAATAAATATTCGTGGACAAATTCACAAAGCGCCATCTAGCCCCAAACTAAGCAAAGCTTGTACTATGGGTGCTAGATAACTGATATACTACATAAATACTTTTTTTTTAATACATACTTATTATACATAGAACACCCAGACCCGTAACAGAAATTAAAATTCATCATTTCAATTTCTGCCCAGCCGGGAATCGAACCCGGGACCTCTTGCGTGGCAGACCGGCATGTTGACCATTGAACCACTCAGGTCGTCATTGAGTAAAAACATCAAAAATAAATTTGTCGTAGGTATTAAACCCAACCATATATCTCAAATAGCTTTAGCATTTTATTATCATTATGACCATAAGAATAGACATCACGAAATGCAAACCCTATTAATCACAAAAATAGGGTTGAGATATCCGTCCGATACCCAATAACATTAAGTAATTTGTCAAATTGAGCTCGCGTATTGTGGAATACGAACTCTTCTCCTTTTCTTCCGAACGCGAGGGCACCCTACCGATCGGTCGCGTCTCGTTTTACAAATCAGACTACCGTCACACATCCATTTGTCATACAGCGTAATGACACCATGTAAATTTTTTCGCGTATATTATACTTTTTCTCATTTCCTCGAGTGTATGCCGTTCAATGCAATGAACCGTCACCGCTCTTCATTTATCAGCTTACTCTGAATTGTCATTTAGTATCGTTGTCATTCGTTTGCAATGTCGAGAGGTCTCTATATTCTAAATGAATTGGATATTTATTTACATTAGAGTAGTCAGGAGATATTTGAAGGTTAACGTCAGGTTAGCGTTGTATTTTATGCCTAAAAGGATGGTGGTCTCTGCCTATCCCTATGGGAAAAGATTTGACTTTAAAAAGGAGGGTCACCAGCTAGAACCTATTAATCTTTAGAAGAGACAAATGCCATTATCATGATAATGATTGCTACTGAAAACAATTTCGATTAATTTATTTCCTGTAGGCACTACCTACACTACGTCTTCAATCCAATATTCCAGCTTTCTTTGCACGTTAGTCGACTGGACAGATCCATGAAAATGTAAATACTTGACTCACACAGAGACAACGCTGCATATACACTAGTGGGATGGTATTTAGCTCCTACGTACGCATTCACTTAATACCTTGCCCGGAACCTGATTCGAACTGTGGTGGTGGTAACGTCAGAGCCATTTACTGCACGTAAATTGTATCCGACCTCGCATGGCTTACGCGTAAGCCGGGGGAAAGCAGTCTTGGTCGGAAATGACGACCGGAATCAGCAACCAGCTAAATTGAAATACAGTGATTCTAAGCCAAAAAGTGTTTATTTATTTATTTTACAATTTATTGCGCACAATAAAAATGCAATAATATGAACATAATGATAACAATCACAAAAGGTACACCTTATTTCTAAAAAAAAATGTCTAAAAGTAGACATACCGAATAGGAAGGAGGAGAGAGGCCATTAAGTCGAAATAAAAACGAGTTAAGCTTAGATTTTATACGAAATTAGAGACAATGCTTTGTTTTATTTTATTCACACAAACAGTTGTCATAAATACAGATTATCGTCATCATCACAGCCCATAACTGTACACTGCAGGACTTAGAGCCTCTCGTACGAAAGGAAATGTTATTATTGCCATAATCTCCACACTTGGCAGGCGGTTTGGAGATCGCAGTGTTATAAATATAACAATGCTGCCCATTTTCTAAATTTTTTGCCTCGAAGGCACTAGTCGCCTTGTACGACACCCACGAGTGTAAGGGGTTGGTGCTGTTATACTTTGTCGGACACCCCACGGCCAATAAATACAAAGACCACACAGTAATTAGTACCAAAACTACCTTGGCGTTATTAGGATTTTGGAACCCTGGTTATGGCGCCAACAATCCGCGAATAATCAACCAATTGTCAACTTATGGTCCAGTTTCAGCTCACGTGACTCACACGCCACGCTCTGCAAATAGGCATAAAACCGCATACGCTTAATTGGAAGGTAGGACTCTGTCAAAGTAAGTAGCACAGCCATATCTGATTTTCGTCCTAAGCAACAACGCTTGCATTGTTATGTTTCGGATTGAAGGATGAATATATTGAGTAGTTAGCGCTATTACAGCCACGAAGCATTTAATATCATATTGGTACTGACGATTGGTGTCATGTTCCCCTGTTAGCAGGGTCAAGGAGGTCAGACGGCAGTCGCTCCACTGTAATTGCCTGATCTGCCAAATCCAAAGGCCTTCGTGCCAGGTAGCACAACTTTGACATTCCCGCCAAATATAAAAATAATTCACCGGAAATTTACAATAGGTACAGGTATAGGATATTAATGAACCTTAATATCGAGTTATTGCCATAATGAGTTGGAAACCTATACATTAAGCGAACTCGAGGGTACATGAAACAGTTTGGACCGCTTTGAAATGGGTCCCCGCTGGGAGATTTGCTGTTATGTAAGACACTACATCGGGAGAGCGTGCCTGGGTCGTTTTATCTCTTAACTGGTAATAAAAATAAACGAACGCTCCAATGACCGTCAGCCCTATAACGTGTCCATAATAGATTTGCCTGAAACCCTACCAATGGTTAACTAAGCACCTGTTTTTGTCTCAAGCATTTTACTGCCACTGTAAGATGTAAGTGACGATGCGACTTATAACCAGTAATCCATGCATGACCGAACTCGTGGTAGACAAAGCTGAAACAGCTGTTCCGAAATAAAATTACCGCCATACTTTTGAGAAGATGCCGAGTTAATAACAGATTACAGACTACAAGATAGTTATTGAGAAGTTTTCCTTTTCCGATTGGAAAGTTCTTATTTCCCGTCCCAGTTTTATGAGCGTTTTCGAACACTTCTATCTCAGGTCCGTCTGTCAAACGTGGAGATTATTCCAGTAATCATCATCCGTTTATACTAATCCACTGCTAAAGAGCGCCAATGTACTCTGCTCCACCCCCCGGCCCTGCAGGCTTTCGCTAATCGTCACTCCACCTGCCCGAAGGGCATCCTTCACTTTGCTTGTGATTGTGTCAATGCCGTCCACTATAATGGCGGAGATTCAAGGTCACTAGTGGATTGTTATGGGCTATTGATAAATTTAAACAAAATCATCTTGTCGTAAATATCCACACGACTTCCCTGGGTCCGCTTTGTCAAATCAAGTAATAACAGTGGAGCGACTACCATCAGACCTCCATGACCCTGCTACCAGGAGAACCTGACCAGATTGGATCATAGTTACATATTCAGTCGCCTGAATGTGTAGGTTTCAAGTATGTACACTCTTTATTGCGTATAACTACATAAATAACAATAACAAAAGAAAATAAATATACATTGCAAAGGCGGGCTTATCCCACAATGGGATTCTTCCAGCTAACCTTACCTTGGATAGTCTGAAATGAGCTATTTAACGAGCGGTGGTAGCAATATCAAGTTTTGTGCAAATTTAAATATAACTATAATGTTGAATATTATATACCACATAAATATACTATACCATAAACTATAATACTATATACTATTTCATCATGATGTTTTCCCTCACTGTAAGAGCATCGGTTAGTATTCAATTAACTGTTATGGATTGTTGATGATGCTGGTTTATGGGGTAGGCTGTATCGACGCAAATCCTGATACCTTAGATGTTTTTTATTCACAGTAAAATAATATCTCACCATATAGTACCTGCACACTAACAACAAAAGCCCCTGTGCTGCCATCACTCTCGTCATCGTCATCGTCATTCATGTTCAGTTTATCGACAGTTCTGATATTAAATGGCAAATTAACCGTAATCAAAGCAAACAACACAGAGTACAAGTACGTATCTGAAACCAAATCCCACAGGATTAGACTGTCTAGGCATTACCTAGCCGGCGATACGACACATATTGCGAATATACAGGGTGGGAAGGTAAACTCGTCAATCATCAGCACTCAATATCGGTTAATTGACAGCTCAAATGGCGATCGTCTGCGAGACATGCCGACTCATCTAAGATAAACTTCCCTTGTACAAGGTGTGCCAAAATAATGTCTGGACGATAAACCGTTTTTAAAGTATTAAATTATTGGCTGTATTGTATTAGTGCTTACATTTTGTAGTCATCGAATTTTCGTTGCCATGAAGTTAAGTAATTAGTATTTCTTCCTGAGAAAAAAAAAGGTAAGAAAGATCCTAAAACACTCTTGTTTTAGATTAAAAATAAAGTTAATACGTACCTAATGATAATATTTTGTAACATTGTACATAAATTACATTAAAGTGACACTAATATTATGAGTCATGCATATATTTTATTTTTCCATAACGACGAAAAGTCACACCTTACACAGAAGCATTGCACTGTTCACCTATACCGGTAAGACGTATACATCTGGAATTAAATAAGTAGGGCTTATAGTGTTATAGTGATTACACACGATATAGCAAAAAGTAGGTAGACAAATATAGGTGCATTTAATTAAAACTATTTTGTATCTTCTCAAAGTCCACATTTGACTAGTATGGGCAGCTAACGTTTTTTATTTTCTTGTTTAGTGTGGCATTCATATTAATGGAAGTAAGAAGCGGGCCGCGTGGCGGGACGCGAAGTTTTTGCAAATATAATATAGTTCCACCGAAGCTGTGCGATTAGAGAATTCAAATTTTTACTGACGAATACCGTATGTACCTGCAAATGTTAATTCTTCCCGCCTCGCGCCTCCTCGCCGGTAGTACGCCTCCTAGCTGTTAATACTGCCGCTTCCAAACCGCCTAGTCACCGCGTAGCGTCAGAACAGGAATCGCTCAGCCTACCATATTACCTATACCTACTAAATAAGCTTTCTGTCATTAGTAAAGAAACCAAAATTGCATAAACATTTGGGACAAATCGTGCAACTCGTCTGTATGGTTCTTATGGAGAAAAGTGATTCCTAAGGATAAGGATACATTTTTTGGGCAATAAACTTACAACTAAAGTAACAAATATACTTTTGCACCCACCCTGTAGCCGAGCTCACAAGGCGAGCTCACCTAGCACGGCTGTCAACAGCAACGCGTCGTTAATCACGCCCGCCGAGCCAGCCGACCGCCGGTCGCTAGTTATATTGCTAAGTCGCTTAAATTTATTTAATATAACTATTTTGAGCTATAAGTGGCGCTTAAATGATTGCGCAGGGCTCCGTAAATAAGTATTAATCGTTATCATCGTCAGTCAACAGAATGTAAGAGCCCGTACAAATGTATACGCTTTTTACATCGCTAAGTCGCAAAAATTTATTGAATAGAAATATCTTGAACCTTAGGCGGCTTAAGTGATTCTGCAGGGCTAATTAGTAAATAGGTATAATCATCGGCAGTCAACAGCCTGTGAGAGCTCGTACAAATGTATATGCTTTCAGCATGGCTGAGTCGCTAAAATTTATTTTATAGAAATATCTTGAACCATAGGCGCTTAAGTATTTGCGCAGGGCTAATTAGTTAATAGGTATCCTAATCATCGGCAGTCAACAGCCTGTAAGAACCCGTACACGTTTTCTGCATTGTTAAGTCGCTAAAATTTATTTTATAGATCTATTTTGAACCATAGGCGGCTTAAGTGATTGTGCAGGGCTAATTAGTAAATAGTTATCGTAATCAGTCAACAGCCTGTAAGGGCCCGTACAAGCGTACACGACTTCTGCACGACTTGTTCCAAACGGTAATGCAAGTTTGGTGTCTAGACGCACAGTGACCGGCTAGTCACCGCACAGCAATCGTGTCGCATCAACGGCTGCCTGTCCATTGACGTGGAGCGAGGTAGCGGAGCCACTTTATATTAATTAGTACCAATTGTAGGGTCTTGCCCTGTTGAATGGTTATATGTGTACTTACAGTTATTAGGATTTCTTTACAAACCACTGCTCGTAGAAACATTTATTTTCAATTTTAATGTAAGAAATAGTTTTTATGGTTTTTGTTGGTTTTTCCTTGGGTTTGGCCCTTCAGGCTGTAATGGCTCTCCAAATTATTATATTAATTTCTGAAAAAAAGAGGATACTATGTTTATTTGAATGCGACCATTATTTTAAATGGTCTACGAATTATGTATTTCTAGACGTACTTGTTTTGTTAATTTATTTCTTTTTGGCCTTGGAGACAATATTTATAATAACTAATATTAATTATTATAATATCTAATACTTATATTGATTACAAATTGTTTTGAAGTTGTCAAGCAGTGACAAACCATAGATCGATGCCATGATAACGAAGATTTTATTCATACTTGTTGGCCACGAAAAATACGGTAGCAGTAATAAATTTGAAATTGCTTGACGGCTAGAGAAAGAAATTGAGTCTGAAGTTTGGAAGTGAAAAAATATGAAGGCTTTTTGATGCTATTTTAACAAAAATGAATATTACTTTAAAAGAGTCATCCCAGCCTACTAGACGGTAGATCAGTATTATAACCCAGAACATGCTGTCTTCAAGAAGTAAATAAAATAACAAGTGACCGGTCACCAAAAAATGCACATGTCTGCATCAAATAATTCTCTCTGAAATTCTCAAACTAACATAGTCGCCTAGTTAGTCTGCAAACGGTACTTTCTGGCCTGCTTTAACGAAATCCAAGTGAACTCAGTGATCATGCCTGGACTAAGGTTATGTGACTCTTTTAGGAAGTTTTGTGCTTTACTTAGTTTACTTTTTAACGTAATTGTATTTAGCTAGTTTTCCGGACTGAGAGAATAGAACCCATTACCCTGAATCTTTGTGTTTTCTTTATTAACTGAACCTGGCACTGTACGTGGGACAGTGTTACGTTACATAATGTATTGGGGTAATGTAAAGCGACCGAGAAACTGACCTGAGTTCAGTTGATTAACTTGCCGGTCACGGAGAGGTCCCGGTTCAATTCCCAGCCGGGCAGAAATTGAAATGTCACAAAACTGGCAAATTCGTTTTCTGCTCTGTGTAATAAATACCCTGTGTCATTATGTTACAATATTATAGAGTATATCTATGATAAACAGTTGCCATACAGATGACGATGACAGCATAATATAAAAATAATCATCTTGGCGTTAATGTCCCGGTTGTACACGAGGGCCCGAGTATGCCTTTGCCATGATCAGGATTTTCCAGAGTACAGTAGAGCGACTGCACTCTGACCTTCGTGATCCTGTTACCAGGGGAACCTGACCAGATTGGATCATGGTTACACATACAGTCGCCTGAATGTGCAGGTTTGACCACGATGTTTTCGCTCACCGTAAGAGCATCGGTTAAACTGATCTTACTATCCAACTAATTAAAGGTACTTCTCGCTTACGAGTCGGACACCTTAACCACTCGGCCATCGCCGCTCGATGACCAAACAATATAAAAACCTCAATTACTTTTTAATAACATTTTACATCGATTAATAAACGAAGTCCAGTGCATAATTTGCAATTAAGCTCGTTATAAGAGCGGCGATGCGATGAATCGATCCCGACAGCCCTCTGGCAGAACGACCTGCGTCGATTTGTTCGCAATTTAAAAAGCCGCGGCACCCACCGCTACATCGATACAGGGTGGACCGAAAGAGTAATAAAGCAATAAATAACAATTGTCCGCAGATGCATAGCCTCAGCGCGCAATAAACCAAACCGATGATTAACAGATCGTCGATTAATACCAGTAGCTAGAGTCAGGGTTGCGATCGACATTTGTTAGGGTAACAATTTTTAACTGGGTAACTTTGACATAATAGTAACCTGGAAATATATCTTGTCAACTTGTAAAACAAATACAAATATTACCAAAGGGTGATTATGAAGAGAGTGAAGGTTAGGTTTACACAGTCAGTCGCCTGAATGTGCAGGTTTTATCACGATGTTTTCCCTCACCGTAAGAAAATCGGTTAGTGTTTAACTAATGTACGTAATTATATATAGTATACGAGTATACGTATTCGGAAAAGAGTTATTGGTGCATGGCGACTGGGGTTCGAGCCCGGTACCTCGGGGTAGGAGTCGGACCCCTTAACCAACCTCAACCACCAACGCTCGTTAGTCACTGAGTAGGTAAAGAATACTATTAAGTGTCATTGTAAAAATCCATTCAATATGAATATATACTGTTAGTAGACAACCCTAAGCGTATTTGCAGTATTGGAACCGCTTTACGGCCGTAAAGGCGTTTAATCATGCAACCAATGCCGGTATTCTAATGAAGAATGCCATAACGGCTCCCTCCTACATATGAAGTAGGTATTGTGTCATCAGATTGAACAAATGTGATATAAACCTTATTGTGAGAGAAGTAATTTCGAACCTTTGTTAATAGAATTTGTTTTTATTCTACGCACAGCGGACAGCCCACGTGATGGTAAGCGGTAACTGTCGCCCATAACATCTACGATTCATGCATTTAGTAGGCAACAAAAATGCAGAACAGCAGGTGCGTTGTCACTGTGAGGACTAAGATGAAATGCCTCATGCCTGTAATTGCGCTGGCTACCTTATTCTTCAAACCGGACCGCAACAATGCAAGTATCGTTGCTTGGCGATAGAAATACAAAAGGCGGTGGTACTCATCTGGGTGCAACTCCTCAGGTTTGAGAGAGTCATCCCACCTTATATAGATTAGGTACATAATTTTAAAGTAATTTTGATGAAAATAGGTGTTTTTATACGTATAGGTACGGCTTATTTTATACAAAGTTATTAAGGCCATCGTATGGCAAATGCCTTCGGGACATAATCAACAGCCCTTTGTGATTGACGAAATCTTAAAAACACATTTTCAATAGCTAGTTTCGAATCGGGCTCAAACTTGAAACAATCAGATCAAACAATTTCATTTTTCCTAAAGAATATTCTTTGATGTCCGCCATTAATTACTGTCGACGCCAAAGGGGTTAAATACTTAACCCTTCATTCGGATTGGGGGTAAAAAATACCCTGCAGCTATTTTCATGCACTCTTAAACTCTTTGTAACTTATTGTTTTCCTTTAAGAAGGAGACTTTGAAATATTGGAAATATTACGTTTGATGTTTGCCATTTGGGAAAAGACCGAAGTTTTTTTCCCTAGCGACATTTTTCATTAGTGTCGTCAAAGGATCTCGGGAGCGGAAAAAGTTCTGAACTCTAATGGCCTCACTCCATTTACTTTTTGCTTCATATTTAAATTGTGTAATTTTCTCTGTGCCATTTGCGATGTGATTTTAAAAGTTGTAGTTTTTATATGGAATCTCACTATTACGTATTGCGTGGTTATTCGTTCTCAAACGGCACGTAATATTACTTGGTTTTTACATTTATTTAAACTCGTAGTACGATGCGAGTTTACGATTGACCACAATATAATGAATATACCAACTCCTATATATTATATACGGTACGACAACTAGTTCTCAAGCAGGACGCGTATAGTAGGTAGATATAATATTCTGTGGTAGGACTCGCACTTCTGGGTTCTTAAAGTGAATATATAAAACTTTGCAAGTTTATATTATTTGCGTTTGCTAAAACAGCTTTAAGTTAAGACATTGTAAGATAAGTTCAGCTTACCAACCGCATATAACACACTTACGATTAACATTCAAATAGATATGTCATGTCAATGTGATAATACTTATAAGGGTGCCATTTCAAACGTCAAAAGTTCGGAATCATAAATACCTTTAAAATAAAAATATATTTTCACCCATTACTCCCTAATACACTCGATTCCCAACATTAAAAAACAATAACCCACTTAGTAGCAGAAATGAAATCGTGAGAAAGATAAAAGGACTCATAATCGCAAACTTTCACCTTATTAGCTGAAATCTCATCCGAGTTTTCGCTCCCTGAATATAGCTGTGTTGTAAAATGGCGTCCGCGCAGACAAGCGGCTATTTTGCCGTTTCAACCGCGCATTCCATTTTGAAACGGAAATGCCGTTGACATAGGAATGGAACACGCCTTTGTTCTCCTTTCATTTAATTTTCAGACGAAATCCTATGGAGGAGCGGAGCTTTAAACTACGTTAAGCATGTTATTTTTGTTATATTGTTATTTAACTTTAATGTCAGACCTATTACACAAAAGAAACGTCGTTAATTTGTGAACTATTTCGTTTTTTTACGCTTACTTACTGTTCAGGCTTACGGCTTACGTAGCGAAAAAATTATCTTGATCAGTGCACGGCCGCCACCACTATTTGAGAAGTTCATGACCATAGGATGTCTGATAGTGGCAATTTTCTCACCGCGAGCCCACTAACTGGGATAGTATAATAAATATAGAAGATAGAGAGGAATGGTCTAAGAAATTAAATTTGGATTGATCAAACTTTGGTCAAGCGTGAGTTGGCCATAAAATTGAGAGAGAGCTTCAGTATTCTAGCCAATTCACTTTCATGCAAAGATCTTGGGTAGAAAAATATCTGAGCCGCCGATGTTTGATTTCTTCATTGCGACATTTATCCTCCAATTTGTAGATGTTTGTTGTTAGTCCACGTTAAAATTGTTGAACGGATTTTTAAAAACGTTTGCTATATGTTACCTTATGTACCATTATAATTACCTAGGCAATAATTTACTCTTAAAATGCAAGTAGGTAGTTTGTTATAACAAATAGGAAAGAAACTGTTCTGACAGTAAAGTTGCTGTATAACAAGCATCGTAGGTATATACTCGATGATGATTTTTCTGATAAAGTAATAATGGTGAAAATTCATAATTTTTCATCGTGTAGTAATAACTATTGCGTTTCTACGTTACCATACGTAATTTTAAAAAGTCCTCAAATGTCTATTTTTTCGATAATGTAAAAATCTAAATTGTCCTTTAACAACTTATGTAATTTCAATGAATTATGCAATTTTCTTATGAATCTGTCTTTTACCTAAGCCTTAACAAAAAGAATTGGTTTCCTTGCAACATTCCCTTCAAATATAAACAATTAATATGGGCGGAAAAAATCTCACCCCATGCCCACAGACGTTACAAAAACAACGCGCCTACCCGCTACCCTTAACACGTTTAATGTAAACTAGCCTAGGGCTCTATTTCTTAATCGCACGCTTCGATTCGAACGGTTTTTTTATTTTGATTTGCGGCATAAAAAATTCAATATTTTTTCAATCACATTGACAACGCCGATAGAGTTTAAAAATAGAGAATATCAGCATCTTGCATCAAAATATTGAATCAAAATTGAAAACGAATCGAATGGAGCGATTCAGAAATACAGCAATTTTTTTTATATAAGTAATGTTTCAACCGCTATAATTACGCTACAATAATGCTTTACAAAATATTGATAAAAACAGAGACTAACTGGCTGGCTGACTGCCTAAAACAACAACACGTCAAGTTTTTGCAAACGAAACCAACTCATTTCGGCCCATAACTTCGACCTTGAAATATCACTATCGTTAAATTAGATATTCTAATAAAATCATAACTAAGTAAAATTCGCAAAATTATTAGTTGGTACCTCAATTTGTTGAAAAACCTCAACCCTCTGCAATCAAAACAACGTCGGAATAATTCAGTATAAAGCCACCGACATTAGGTAGCTATTATTTGCGACCCTCGATAGTAGAGTTTTTGATATTTGTTTTCAATAAACGAAAAGGGATACCCGGGAATCAAAGGGCTATTTTGGCATATTGACAAAGCGGACATGAAATGATAGGTGCCTTTGCGTATCCTAGTAAATTCAGATTTATTTTCAAAGGGACAAGTTTTAAATTTTTACCGACGGATTTTATCCGATTGTGACTTTCTTAGTAGCTTTATTATATGTGTGTGTGGGTGTGTATTTTGTTGATGCCTGTCATGCGTTTAAGCGGCTTTGCTGGTAGGGATGGATTGAAGAACGCAAATAATCAAATTGATTTTTTAGGGTTGATCTGATTATAAACATTGCAAAATAAATGGCAACACGGTTTTAACTTCTGTCATGTATTATTCAATGACGCTCTTGATGTTTGTAACTTTGATTAGAAAATATCGTCACATTTGAATAGCCAATGAAGACTAATAAATAATGCGTTGATTTTATCACGGCAGTCGTCTCGTGACCACGGTGGGTGTAACCCTACCGAAACGTCGGGAAAACAAATCATAAAGGTACGTCGCGTCCAAGTCCCGTCTAATATAATAATATGATTAGCAGATATTTCCTTTCGTTATTTTTCCTTCTTGTTTATTTATAGTCTACATATGTATAACAGATAGGCCATAATCTTTGTATTGTTAGGCGGGTTAGATACCGCAATGTTTTCATATTTCAGCCAACTGTTAATAAGTCATTTCGGAAATCGGTCATTCTGGAAAAGGTTATTTTTTGAAATAGCGACTGTCATTAAAGCATTTTGGTCTTAGGTTTTAATGTATCGGAGGTGATAATAATACATAATGGGAAATTTAGATCAGCAGGCCTGTCTACGGAGGTCCCAGGTGGCCTCTACGTTCACTTTGCACGACATGTAAGAATAGAAGATATTCTTCTTTACCGAATACCATATGGCATACATTCTCTATTTAGTACCATTATAAGTATTATACTATAACGTCATGTGGTGCAAATCGGTTTCCGAGCCTGTTCAACGAGTATCAGGGTCCCTAGCGGAGATCTCGCTTTGACCACGGTAACAGGAGGTACACTTAACGAGTGGCGAGCATTAATGCGCTGCTGAAGTTCGACTACTCAAAATACAAAACTGTCATCCATCCAATTCCCGGACATTGCGAGGTTTGCTCAACCTCGATTATCAGTCTCGCAACCACGCTGCGACTAGACCAGTGCCGCTTATCCTACATACGAATAACTATTTAATTTTAACCTTCTAATGTATGCCGTCATATGACCCTAAACAGTATTATGCGACAAAGTTCACCGAACTGTCACCGTATACGTCTCACGCCTCAGTATCCGCTTGCACAATGCAAATTCGGTATGTAAGTAGGCCCTAATTGATCCAGATCGGATGATTATAGCCATTAGCGACGCCAATTAGATACTACTAATGCAGTTACCAATATCCTAGGTACAGCTGTAATAATGGTGAGTATTGGTCGACGGATCATGTTACGGTTGTTTAGTTCGTTGCGTTTATAAGTCCTGATGCAAAATAATGTATTTATGGGCAATATTCATGCAATCGAGACAATGGAACTTTCTGGAAAAAATCTGATTATGCACATTTAAAGCAAAATCGGTTGTAGTATTATGATTGCTTTCTTATTTGTGACGGAGTAGTAGGTAATTATGAGATTTAACACTAAACATAGTAAACTGTTATCCTGTCTACCTTATTATTTCACATCACAAAAAAAAGAAACAACTTGCACACGTGTAGGTATGCAATGTACGCAACAAGCAATATCTAAAAATACAAAATAGGAAAAAAATTGTTTATGGAAATAGACACGGGCGACTTAACACGCGCCCGTGCAGGGGCCGCTCAGTCATCCGTCAAAAAAGCGCTCACCGTATTACGGGTACATCGTGGTCTGGCAACACCGGCACCGCCGAAAATACCCGATGGCAACACCGACGAATGTTTTAAACATTAGCGACGCGCTTGTATCGGAAAATGCTTTATTTTGCCGACATGATGAATTGATAGCGTTCGACTGATATGTGCCCGCCCCGACCCGTCTTATCTTTTATTTATTTTATGAAAAATAATACAATAAGACTTTGTTTTGTTATTGAGTTGTGAGGTGACGGGATGGAGAAAAATGTTGCCAGGTGAGCGTCTGAATGCGTAATATAGCTACTTGTGCATTTACATTATGTTATCCTTCTCATTTTATTAATTTATTTATTGAACAGTTTATTGTGCTTAAAGAAAAACATTATAAATATGATATAATGTAAGTAAACAAAATTTTTCGAGGTTTTGTCTTTCTATACCCTTTTTTTGACCAGTCTAAAGATCAGGATCATGTACAGCTTACTTTCCGACATTGATCTAAGCTTTCTTACAAATTCTTGGCAACGCATTCACCATCACAGCCCGTAACAGTCCACTGCAGGACTTAGGGCCTCTCCCACGAAAGGGGAGGTTATTGCCATAATCTCCACGCTTGGCAGGCGGGTTGGAGATTGCAGTGTTTAAATATAACAATGGAAAATGCTGCTGCCCATTTTCCAGACTGCGGAGACTTTTGATCTTTTGCCTCGAAAACATTAGTCGCCTTGTACGACACCCATGAGTGTAAGGGGTTGGTGCTATTCTACTCTGCCGGACACCACACGGCCATGCCGGACACCACACGGCCACCAATGGCAACGCATTGGCCTCTGGTATTTACGTATTAAGTTCGGTGACAAGTATGTACTTCTTCTTAATATTTAAGTCTCGAGCACTTTTTTGTATCCAGAGACTTCTTATCTATAATCATCTTGGCGTTAATGTCCTGGTTGTGCTATCACGCACGAGGGGCCAATGCTCCTAATTCAGCGACATGTTTAAAAAAAAACAATAAATGTTAAACTTTAGTGTACTGTAGATACTATGAATGTCACATGAATTTTTTACAAAAACCAGTTTAATATAACGCCACAAGGGTTGCAATATGTAAAAAAGAACCGTCCAAAGGGGGACTGGCTGAACCCGATGAAACCGGGATGCATATAGACAAATAGAATGGAAATCACTTTTCAGTCTGCCCGCAATAGAGAGCGGCAATTGAATATTGAGCATTTTTGCTTGTATTCTGTAAACAGTATGTAAACGACTCGACTACATTCTAGTCAGTTTGTCCGTTTGTTTTTAACAGAGGATTGGCTGGGCACACACGGGGCAGAGTTTAGCTTGACTTTATTTTATTCCGTTTGTGGCATTCGAAAATTTTGCCTTTGAAGGACGCATCGATAATGAAAAAATCATGTACGGGATCGAATTTGAGATAGTTTATAAAAGTACTCGTTAACACTCCAGTACGTAGCCAATTTGGCAATGACTGACAGACTAAATTGCCTAGAATCTGATAGAATGAATTAGTTTGCGGATAAGTGTAATAATAGGATATACCTACTACTATATCATCATCTATGTTATATATATGTTACCTCATCTTCATAATAACATATCAACATTATTAGAATTGAATAGTCCATAGTCTCCGACTAGCCCTGCTCAATGGCGTGGGCTTTATGTATATAAATGTATTGTATTGAAAATATATACATGAGACTAAATAGAAGATGCGGTTCATATTATGGTGGAATGTGTCCGGAATTAGAATGCAAGCATGGATATATAATTATGTAGAAATTTTTGGATGCAAGACAATAATTTTTTACTGATTGCGATGTGATTTGCTCTTTGGTGGGGTGGTATAATAACTTATTGGCTTTTCCTTTTTCTAGGGAGGCCAAAGCTTTATATATGATTATTAGGCTAGGGATGTCAAGAAGATATTATTTTTGTGTTTTATAATTAACAATATGTCGTATTTATTGACTTGTATAATGAAGTGACATCGTCTTCAAGCACTAGAATGTGAGGCTTACTTACTTATGAGGTTTAAAAATGGTAGGAGGTGGGAAGATGTAAGGCGGTACTTGAAATAAGTTTTCTTAAACTCAACTTTAAAGATGGTAATGAACTTAACTAGCCTTTGCATTGTAAAACCTACCGTATTTTCTTTTGTATTATGTTTTATAGTTAAGGTACAAGTAGGTAGGTATATGTAGGTACTATTTTTGAATTAGTTATACTAATTCTATTGACTTTTTGACTTTTGATGCAATAAGTACTGTACTGGGAGGAACACATTAACTATACCGAATTGTTGGGCTTCTAAATCTTTTAAAACGAAATGTCCAGTAGAAAGACCGGATGAAAATCTTTCACTTCAAGTGTGTAGACGAGTTTGAGCTTCGTGTGTAACCCTCCAATAGATTCATCTGTATTCAGTCCAGTTTTTCCCTTTACTTTCTTTGGAACACACAATCCGGATAAAACCGTTTGCAATGTACGCGGGGCACGATTGCCGTACCCCCTTGATTTTGAATTTTATTTCTGTGTACGTGTGTTCGGCTAATTTTCCTACATTATTTGCTAGAATGAGGCTACGGAGATGCATTGGGTTAAGAAATACGAAGAGGTTTCCGATTGAGACTTGTATTTTTTTAAATGAGCTTCTTTTGCGATAGAAAATCCAGATACCTATCATAAATTAGGTAAAAATTAGTTTCCAATTACGTTATTCGATTACTGAAATAAAAGGGCTTGGCTAAAAAGACATAGACAAAAAACTCAGAATCGCTAGCAACGAAATGAATAAAAATGGGTTCACTATAGTAAAATCATTATGTTTTTAAAAAATCAGCCCCCTAACCCATGTAATAGATAAGTTATTATACTGTATGAGAATCATAACTACATAGATTTTTCTTGATTTTTATTTTTTCACTATTATTATTAAATGATAATACTTATTATTAAAAAATGTAAAAAAATATATCCTCTAATACATATTTTAATACTCCGTAATAACATTTTTATTCTATTCCATTTATCTATACCTATGTAAAAATCAATTGTAGTGCGTTAGTCTTGCTAAAACTCGAAAACGGCTAGACCGATTTGATTACTGAAATTCTTTTTTTGTTTTGTTCGCTATAATATTAGGATCAATTAAACTCAAATAGTAGGCTGCTTTACCCCTATCTACAATTTTTTATCTTTCGTACAAATTACTTCTGCATTATAACCAACAAAACGAAAGAAGAATTATTCAAATCTCTCCAGCCGTTTTCGAGTTATAGCGAGATTAACGAAGAGCAATTGATTTTTTGTAAGGAGATTGTACCTTTAATAAAAAAAAAATCTAGTATTCCACATCGATTTTGCAGTAAATTATTATAAATATTTCATGTACATATTATGAATACAATAATGGCATATATGACATTTCTGGCGACTCTTGTCTTTTTTAGCCAAGACCTTTCAATGCAGCAGCAACACCTGAGGTTCATATTTTAAGACAAAACAAAAAAGTTCTGCTTTTTAATTAAATTCATTCAAAGTTTCAAATTATTTCTTGAAGTCATTTTCTTCCATTTCGTTCTGTCACTGGCTTTCTTCGATTGGGTGTCGTAAAAGGAGACTAAATGTCTTTAGAAAATGAGCATGATCATTTTCTATTGTGTGTTTTATACACTACAATCTCCACGGATGTAGAGGAGGATGAAATCCAGCAGTGGACTGTTGTGGGCTGTTAATGATGTGAAGAGGGCTTAATTCGGCTACTTAATGGACCCGAATGAAAAATATAAATAAATGGAGTAGCGGTGGCAGAGTGGTTTCAGTATCCGACTCGTAAGCGAGAGGTACCGGGTTCGAATCCCACTGCGTCAATGTACCAATGAGTCTCGAATAAAAAAGTATTCGAGACTTACAATTTTACTTTACTCGTAGCAGCTTACAGAAGATGTAGCTGAGACACCTACTTGTCACCGAACGTTATCAGTGGTGCGTATAAACACCAGAGGCCAGTGTGTTACCAAGATTTTGTAAGAAGGCCTAGATCAAGGCCAATGTCGGAATTTAGGCGAATAAACGTAAACGCGAACTGTTGTACGTCTAGTCAGTTATCACCCACTCTACGTAACTAGTACCGTAAGCCGTCCGAGATGATATCGACCGGATATTCGCTCCAATATCACGCTGGGGAGCGTCATTAATCCCCGCGGGCGTTCAAAGCGAAACATTAAGGTGTATTGTGCCATGAAGGCTGCGCTGCAAGTATGATTAACCGCTGTGCATCCGAAACGGGCGAAGTCACGGCCGGTGCTAAGCGCAAATGCATTCGCTAGTTCGTCTAGACTGATAGCCGGGTTGAGCTATTAATCAATGTTTTTGTTGCAACCCATTCTATAAGGAGCACTTAGTATAATGACGGCATCTACCGGCCCTGAAATTCGCTAGGCTAATACAGGCTACGGAATATGCTAAGCGCAAAATGTTACAATCAGCTATTTTCTCTAGAATGACATAATTTGGAGACCAAAAGTATCGGAGTTACGAAGACAGTTCGTAGTTGAACTTTTTTGCGAATTTATTTGATTGCCTTGAAAGGCTTGAGCCTCCTTCACAGTGAAATAATCGCTTGGCAGTACAGTTGAAGATTGCAGTGCTGAAAAAATTCAACCAAAAATGCAACCCATTTTCAAGTTAACAGAGGCCTACCTCCATGTCAGTAGTTGCCTTTTCTTACCCCATTCAATAATGTTATGAAGGCTGTTTTTTTAGAGGCGGAGAACTTTAAATTGAAATAAAATAATTAACAAGGAATAATTATTTAATTAATTTTATTTTTATGGAATTAAAATGTTAAATATATAATATTAACAAGGTAACTAGTGTTTAGTATCAGTGAAACTAGATTTATTTCTAAGATAATTTAAATTTTTAATGTGATTTCGGCCATGTGGCCGTCATGTGCTTATTATCTTAATCATTCAACCAAAAGGAGCTTCATCACCGAACAAAATTTTGTATGAGGAAAGAAATGAACATCAATGAACAATTTCACGTTGGCTTCCGAGATTGTCTGATCTGACTCCATTCTTTTATTTTTTGTGGAAACATGTCCATATCTACGCGCCAGTCAAGGCAGCCACATTACCGAAACTATTTAAACATACCTAAATGCTATAAAATTATTTATCTTTCCAGCATAGTTAGTTTCATTGATACAAAATACTTTTTTCTTTGTTTCATTTCTATTTAAAGTTCCAGCCTCCAAAAAACACCGTTTATATACAAATAGTAAAATTCTACATTCTACTTTGGGTTTCAATAAGTACAGTATGGGTTGACTTCTAGTATTAGAGAAGGCATAGTTGCAAAATAAACTTCTGTTAGTGCAAATCTCATTATATTCCAACGACATTTTATTAACAGTATGAAGAAACGAATCCGCGATAGCTCGAGTAAGCTTTCATGGAGGGATAATAATGGGGTTTAAGTAGGTATTTTCTTTGCTTCTTCCTTTATCTTCGCTCGAGATAGTGGAGCCAGTTCCGCGCAATATCCGCAGTCGAATGTAACTTAGTTTCATTAGATAGTTATTATAGTTTCTCTTATCGCCGTTTGCTTTCTTTTGTCACGGCAGGAAGAGTTTTTGTTTGCAAATATTGCTGGGTGGTTGTTTTCCCTAGCACTGTTTTTAAAACAATATCTTTGTCGTGTGCTTTTCTGTTAGTTTAAAAAAACCTACATAAAAATTAAACTTTTGATATTGGATTAATTCCTTATTACGAATCACGAGGTTAGAGAGTGGGGTCGTAGAGTTCTTGGACACTAAATAAGAAACAAGAAAATGAAGTTCATTCGATTTCGTCGTTCATGTACAGTCTTTCTACAAATTAACTGACGACTACAAAGAGTAACTTACTTCATATTAGTACTTATATGAAGTAATAAATCATATTTCAATAACAGACGAAATATATGAACCTAACTCGTTGAACGTCTGTGTAATACTATACGACCCATTAGCGTGGACGTAAAACAGAAAGCGCAAAAATAAACTTGAAAATCCGCATGTTATCAACAATCAGAGGCAACAAACTCGCTTTGTTTTCAAATCCAGAAATTGATATACCCCAACGTTCTAGGGTTTCTATTATTAAGGGCGCACGTACACAGGCAATAAAACATAATAAGACAACCACAAGGTCCGGGTTTACCGTTATTCGATATTTTAAAAAGAAAAAAGGAAAGCCGGACTTGAAGACCTTTAAAGCGCCCCTCCGCAAGGGAAATTTAATTTCACAAGGACAGTCTATTGAGTGAAATCCCAAACATATTGGACGTGATACAGAAAAATAAACCTTTGATGTAATTCGATCCCTTCATATTTTCCCCGGACGATATTAGCTTCGTTTTAGTTGGACACCGAATATTTTTCCGATACCCTATTAAGGCTACCGTGGTGCGAGGCGGTGAATTTGTGTTTCTAATAGAAAATTGTTTTGTTTAAATAGTCCTCCTAGCCTCTTGTGAGTGTCACTTATTGTGCAAACTAGAGTACCCGGCGCGACTTCGTTCGTGTATCTACTTTACCCCTACCAACACTTTTTTTCTTGGTTATAAACCTTACTCTTGAATCACTCTATATATTGTTGAAAACCGCTTTAAAATCCGTTGAGTAGTTTAAAAGCTTTTATCGTACATAGGGACAGAAGGCAGGTATCGATTTTGATTTTACTATGCATATATTTATCAAAGTAATGAAAGCATAACTCAATTCTAAAAGAAAACTTCCAGCAGGCTTGTATGTAAATAAAATACTGTTAACCAAAAATATCGCTATCCTATTACTCATTGTAGACACTGATGACTTTTCAGAATCCAACCGAGATATGCGAATGTACTGTTGAATTACACAAAGAGAACACATACAGCTATAATACCTCTCATAAAGGACATAGACTACTTATCTCTAAACAATATCTATAGCCGTCCAGCCTTCGCACCTCGCCAACGTGGGTAAAGGGAAATATTTGAGAATTAATTCCGACATCAAAGTGCACCGCGAGCCTGTCTCCCGACTCATTTGACAAGGAGAATGGGAATTATTAAATTTTAACAGCCATCGTTGTATCCGAAAGTGAGGCGTCGATGCGTGACCGACTCAAAGAGATATCTCCCTTTGACCCGACGGTTATTATTTTTCATTCCGGACAGTTCGGTGTCGAATTTGTTTGTTTCTGAATTAGGAAATGAAAGTTGAAGGAATTGCTTTTATAGAAGATATGAATCTAATATTTACATTGTATAATTCTGAGACCATTTAGTTATAGTATGCTTTGTTCGAGTGACCCCTACCTAATCCTCACATACAAGGGGATTAGGTAACTCCTCTAGCGTACAAATTAATTGGGATTACAGAAGCGTCGAGTGGTTAATATCCGACTCGTAAGCAAGAGGTACTGGGTTCGAATTCCACTGCGGCTATTTTCTGACTTATGTACATAATATTGAATGCAAACCGATGCTCTTACGGTGAGGGAAAACTCGTGATGAAACCTCCACATTTAGGCGAATGAATGTGATCCAATCTGGTTTCCCCTGACAGTACCCAGATCCCCAGATCACGGAGGTCAGATGGCAGTCGCTCCCCTGTAACTATCTGATCTGCCAAATCCTGGACCATGGTCAAGGCGAACCCCGGGCCCTCGCGCGCGATAGTACTACCGGGATATTAACGCCAAGATGATGGGGTAATTGGGATTACAATTATATTTTTATGAATCACCAATTTCGTTGCCAGCAGTTTTCGACGTCAATCCACCGCAACTATACAAAACTCATCCAACCTCAAACGTCTTCAAATCATTCGAACGCACAACAAACACCCACATTCTTACACCCCGCCGGCGATAAACCAACACAATCGTAAACTCAACAATATCGCGTCACTGTCGTATATTTAATCCGTCTTCTTTACAGCCAACCGTAACGCGACTGTTATCCAGCCAAACTCATTAGCACTTATAAGTCAGGAGTCGGATCTTGCGCACTTTACGCACACTTAAACCGCTAATTCCTCTGACGCGAAAGTGCGCGTAAGAGCGCGTTAAAACGTTCCTTTAAGCGGCGTTAACGCGCGCGTTAACGTTATCGGCACGCGCATGGGCACGAACGGTCGTACTGCCACAAAGTTATCTGAGACGGGGACGGCGTCGCTGTGTTCACAACAAAATGTCAATTCAAAATGGCGATGCTTAGTTCCAGTTTTGGCCACCGGATCAGGTTATTTTGTGTCGTAGTAAGAGTAGAGTGATAGAAATCTACGCGTAGCAATCACAACAGTCAAATCTGGAATCGTGGGGTGAGGACTGAGGGTTTTCTTTTATAGTACCCGTCGATTTTCGAAACATGTACGTACGTACTGGTAAAGAAAGTAGTATTTTACAATAATTCGTGTATATGTATTCCCCTTCCCCCTTCCCCTTTCCATCAGGTGGCCCGCTTGCCTGTTTGTCTGCTGAGTAACATAAAAAAAAATCTAAAATAGAGAGAGACATAGAGGACAAGAAGGGTAGCGAACGCTTTGACAACCTTAATTCTGTATAAACCCAGCTTTAGTCTCTTTAAGTATTTCTGACAAACTAACAGGTATTCCACCGAAGGCGGTGTTTTTTAGATTATTTCACACTGATTGTTATTAACCACATATATAAAAAGTTAAAGGTAACTCTGTCCCTCAAATAAGTTCGTCCACGCTCGTTCAAACCAGACAGCCGAAAGGCATCCCGAGCCTTCCCGTAAACAAACAACCCATCGCCTCCAGGCCAAACCGCAGCCTAGAACGTAAGTGCCAGCTCAATTTTAATTGACACTCCCATTTCCGCGCCGTACAACTGTACAACACACTCATCGGTTCGTAGCCAATCTAATTCCGTCTAATTACTCGTAAAGTCGCGGATGGAATTATGATCCCCCCCTTCCCCCCTATCCTCCCCCGCCGCCCCCGCAATTCTCATTAACGCTGCATCTCAAGATTTAAACAGTCATCTGAGCGGTGATGGGCTAACGCACGCCAAGATGAGTTGTATAAACTTTACTGTAAGTTAATGTTACAGACGTTTTATCCTGTCGTGAAAACAGGCAAGTTTTAATGGTGATTAAGGGCCGATGTTTGGCGGCGTAATTGTCAAGAGGCGGACGAATGGCGCTTTAGCTCAGGTTATTTGGGTTAATGCAGAATTTATATCTGTTTGTTTGTGGCAGGATGCTTGCTACTTGCAATGATTACGGTTGAGGTTGTAGCATGATTTTAAGAGGAGTCTTGTCCAGGAGCGCGCCCAATACAAACGTAGTTTGTTTATCAATATTACGCTATCGCGTCAGATTTTACTTAATTTATCGTTTCAAAGTCACATAGGATTTAAAATTTGTATGGAGCGCACTAGGGGAACACTAGCCTTAAACGTGTTTTAATTGATATCAAGGCTTGTTGGCTACCCATGTTATGACATTAGGTTTATTCATAACTTAAAACAGACCGTGCGACTCGGAAATGTATCAATTTCGTAATTGGATTAGTTCCAAAGATATCCATCTTTCGAACGAACAATTTAATTTCCATTTGTCAGTACACAAGTCGGGTTTAATTTGTCAACTTACAAATGGAAGTTACGCGGCAGACATAATAAATAGGGTGAAGCGTTTATCCAGCTAATAACATTGCTTCATAACATTTACAAACGGTTATGGTGTTCGTAAAGAAATAGCAATATAAACCAAAGGTTGAACGTAATACTCGTATGCTTAAAACAACAAAGTCAAACATAAATAGTAGGTGAAAAACGATAGAAGTAAAAAGGAATTGCATTAGGTGTTTGTGTGTGTAAAGATTGCAATAATGCACCGCCACAGCTCGTAAAGCACGTAGACGTTCAAAATTGCTAATTTTCCTCTTAGTGTGCGGCAGAAGAATACAGTTCCAACTCTTTCCATTTTTTGGTGTCATAGAAGGATTTAACAACAGTTTACGATGGTATTGCTCCGAGCTGCTCCTCTTGCATCCATCTGCTCCCGAAGATGTTCTCGAAAATATATGGCTTTGTTTCACGGACGCTGCCCAACCGAGCTGGATTCGTCGATTGACATTTTTCTCTAAGTGGGAACTATGTAACTCGATATGTATCATAGTCATCAACAACATCGAGTGAAGCGACTTCAACTGTCACCGGAGTAGCAACAGGGACATTCGAAGCTTTAGATAACTGGCCTATAGTCGTGTTACCATTCAGAAAGTGTACCTACGAGAAAAATAGTTTTTTTTTATACCAGTAAGGTAGCAAAGCAGTTACCGTAGCATATGTGCGTTTGCAATACCAGGAGTATTACCTACCACCAATATATTGCCGACCCTGTAAAACTCTTTCCAAACCCTACTTCACCTCATACTCCAGCTCAAGTTCACCGTTCTAACGCGTGGTTACTAGAAACATTTTTCACATACTCACCTGTTTACATCTCCGCGGGTCTGTACGGTACTCGGTCCCGTCGCTCGCGAGACGCCATCGCTCATAGTGGTGCGAGAACCGGCACGTGCGCCTGAGATTGCGCCCGCGTGCCTCACGACTCGGGAGGATAAATCTCGGCGTACCGAGCGAGGAGGTTTACGTATAACTCGTATGGCGAGTTCTTAAATCTACGTCCTATCGGCTTCGCGTGGGAATTTGTACGATTATTTCTTTTTGGGAAATGGACCACGGGTACCTCTTTATCATCACATCACACACCGCCCATAACAGTCCACTGTAGGATTTAGGGCCTCTCCCACAAAAGGGGAGGTTATTGCCCTAATATCCACGATTGCCAGGCGGGTTGGAGATCGCGGTACTATAACTATAACAATGAAAAAAGCTGCTGCCTATTTACCAGCCTATGCTCACCTCTTACCCTCTTAAAACCGCGCTATTTCTGACTGAAAATGAAAATGTTAAAATTAGGTTAAGATAGACAGTAATTGGCCACTTAAGCTCATTTACTTTCATTTTTGTGGTATTAATTTATTTGCTAAGTTAGGGACTGTTCTAAAACTACATTTCTTGTCATAAAATAGTGTTTATTTCCTAAAATAATTAAATTGCAATATATAATTTAATTTTAAAATGGAATAATACAAAATTATAGTTATTGGCTACTTTTTTATAGTTATTGGTCGTAAGAGGCATAGTTATTGGCCACTTTGTAAATGTATTAAAAATCAAACGAAACGGCCGAAAGGTCGTCACATTCATCATCATCATTAGACAGAACGAGTCCACTACTGAACATGATCCTCCTTAGTAGAACGGCATCATAATATAGGTACACAGGTGAACGCTGCTGCCCGTACTTGGTGCAATCCCTTAGTCACATCATCAGTCACAGTTATCGCGGGGGTCCACTTTGCTCGGTCTTCAGCATCGTTAGTGGTGAGTCCATGTCAAACTTAACCATCGCTTCTCCAGCCATCGCTTCCTCGGCCGGCCTCTCCTTCCCGTTCCTGGCGGGGATGTCATGGGCAGATATCTGTTTCCCACATAATTTGCCGGTCTGTGCAAGACGTGGCCGTACCATTGAAGGCGGCACTCTTGTAGCTTATCTGCGATGTCACAGACATGAAGACTACCGCGGATGTGGGCATTCCGCACGCGATCTTTGCAGTATTTGCAACTCCTGCTTGTGTCGCTATAGTAGAGGCCAAGTCCCGCAGCCATATAAGAGAACAGGTCTAATAATAGTTTTGTAGACCTGTCCCTTCACTTATCAATGACTCTTTTCCGAGTTATGTACATTCGTTGAACACTAACCAATGCTCTTACGGCGGAAAAATACATCGTAATGAAACCTGGACATTCAGGCGACTGAATGTTTAACCATGATCCAATCTGGTCAGGTTACCCTGGTAGCAGGGTCACGGATTTCAGATGGCAGTCGCTTCACTTTAGTTACCAGATCTGCCAAATCCTGGATCATGGTCGAGGCGGACCCTGGGCCCTCGAGCGCAAGAGCAGGACCGGAACATAAACGGCAAGATCATTACTTTTTGCAAGCTTACCCCTACTTAGGCATGTCATGATAGTTATTGGCATATGTTATGTTTCAGTAATAGGCCTAGGCCAATAGCAAGAAATATGTGTCAAAACCATAGATTTATTATACACCTGGATGCGGTTGAGCAAACAAATAACTCTGACGGTTACAGTTGTAAACAAAACAGCGCCGTCTACAGTGCCACAAACATGTCTGACCGGGTGACAGCATCGCTGTTGTTGGCATTGACATTTTATTTCAAAACGGCAACACTTAGTTCCGGTTTTAGCCATCGGGTCGAATAGGTTTGTCAACAATCTTGTCAAGCCGCCAGATATAACATTGTTAACGCGTATAAGAATTTGTATGGACAGTGGTAACCATTCCAATAGCTATGTGTAATACGTCGTTGGATAGCCCTTTTTTGAGCTGAACAAAAGTAACTATGGCGCTAGTTCCAAATATTAGTCCGTTCCGGGTTATGCTGTACTAAGCATATCACAGTGATTAGTATTTTTTTCTGTTCTACCCACATTTAATGGTCAGAACTAAATCCACGATGTTTTACCGCCAGTGCAAAGTCACATCGTGCTCATGCATGTAAGATGGCCAACTCAAAAACAAGCAGATGGAGTGCATTGAATTTGATTGAACATACCAACTAATCATGGCCGGTTAATAATTTTGAAATAAACACTGAAATATTTATTTGAAATGCTAAAAAACATAAGTTTTACAAGTAATACATGATGTTTGTTATACTTTACAGAAAAAAGATACTCCACCTTTGTTTTTGGTTGCTGTTTATCGGAATTAGTGCATGTGTTTCCTATGCAACTCGGCATTCTTAGATAGTAAAGTACCGACCATTCGTATACATGGCCGAAACGTCACTGAGACTACGTTGGAGCTCTATTGCATTTTTAGCTCCAGTGAAGTGGTCTCATTGCCTTTGTACAATGAACCGGTCCATATCATATAGAAGTCTTTGGTCAAAACATAATTTGTTGTAGATAACAGGCATTAAAAGCAAGAGAAAATAAAGATAAATCACATATATTCAAGTTCAGATTAAAATACAGTATTTGGCATACAAGGCCGATAACTGTAATAGCGATAAATTATGTTACACTAATAGTCACCCTCAAGTTTTAAGTTAGAAAATATTTTTACAGAGGTTTAGATTATATAAAAGTCATTTTGTACTCTTTACCTTACATAGCAATCAGTTTTCTAGCATCAATCAGCAACCGCAACCACCAATGCGAATCAGTGAAATATAAATTATATGTTCTAAATAAAAAAACAACAAAAGCATATGATTTCGGTAGGCACATGAAAATGTTAATGTAAGTGAAAAAGTGGGCTATCTAGTGACTACAGCGTGTATTTTTAGATACTTCAAAGGTAATGTTGCCTGTGTATATTTTTAAACACATTTCTTTCTATCCTTATTAAAATTCTTGTTTTTGTTGTATACAGCTAAGGTGTCCAATAACTATCTACCGGCCAATTACTGTCTATTTTCCCCTATTTGTTCTTGAGTCTTCCACAGCAAGGAAAACAATCAAATAAACTTCACAACACAGAGACACAAAGCCAGCCAAAACAATCGTTAACCGGCACCAGTAAATCCGTCCTTAGAAATATAACGTATCTCACATATTGGCCATTAAGGCCCGCTGAAACCATTCCCAATTAAGCAGATTGAACGGAGTTAACGACGTGGACGTTAAACTGCGTTTAAATAGTGAATCGGACAGTTTATGGGCTCGGCTTTAGAGGTGCTCGTTTGTTTTCGGGAAAGCAATCCCGCGGCCAAGGCGCGCAGTTTGCGAGGAAGTTTCAGTCGGTTGGAGTGCCCTAAGCGGTGGGGAAATATCTTAGATTTGTTGGTATTTCAGTTGAGTACATAGTGCCGCAGTTCACATAGTGCATGTAATTGAAATTTGGTATTGATGAAGTCCTATTCCGCATCTGGTACCCGAAGTTGGAAGGGGGACGGATACTAGTTTAATATATTTTAGGCCTCAATTGTCTTCTCACAACTAAAAAGTTAACATTTAGCTTATTTATTATGATAAAAGACTACAATATAAATTCTTTTTCCCGTTCAATAATTTCCTAATGCCCCACTCTGATCGTATTCTTTTGTGTAACATTCCTAATAAACCATGTTATGGGATCAGTGAAGACCCTTACTTGTATACGTGTGTGGCCATCATTATACCCATGCGGGGTGTATGACAATTCAATTTATCCCCAATAATATCGGCTTACGCAATAATGGTGAAAGAAAGCCGCTGGTCGTAGGGCTCGCGATCCGAGTACAGAATTGGACAACCACCAACTACTGGCCGTTGGAAAATGTAACCGTTCAGTTTTATTGAAGGATAAAAAGTAAGTATATAAAAGAAAAATTATTAATTACGTATTTATATGTGTAAAAGCAGGATTTAGAATAAAGTGCTTTGTTGCCTTAATTACGAAATTTGTATTTTGAATGATTATAACTAAGCTGGCTTGCACCAAATTCTTAAACACATTTAAGAATGACATTGAACGTCATTTTGTATTAAATTTTGTGTTTATCATAAGCTTTAAAGCGTCGAAGAATTTTTTGCAAGCCGCCCTTATTCACATTCGACAAAAAGGGATTTTTTCTTTTAAATTGCTTTGTTCGTAGATGCTCTAACAATTTTTTTTTTTATTATACACGTCAGGCATTTGCTATCTCACCTGGTGGTAAGTGACGATGCGGCCGATTATATGAACTATAATAATATAATAAATATAGATAATGAACAGCCGGCGATAAATAATGGACATCGTCTAGTTTAGACATATTACTACAATTATATCATTCAAGTTGTAACAATATCAACAATATAGTTACAGCCTCGTATCTCACACGCGGCAGAGACGGTGATCTACGAAGTCGAAAGGGCCGACATGAATTTGCCGGTACCCGCCGGTACGTACAGTCGTATTCATAATAGCAAGATTAGACCCGACTCAGCAGGCCGAATGTACACGTAGTTCGAAAATCCAATAATAAGGTTGCCTCGCAACGCGCATCAAAGCATGAACCGAGGGATCGGGGGCACTCAATTGCGTCGGACCACAACAGAGTGTACCGGTAATAAAAAAATAAACATGATTTTGTCTACTACCACTTGACATGCGAGTTCAACAGCTTTTCTTTCTAGGTGAGTCGTTTTTAGATACGAACTGGAACGGATGAAAGAAATATAATTTTCACATTTTTTTGTTACTAAAACTTTCGCGTATTAATGGTCAAATATCTAAAAAGATTTAGATATTTTGATGTAATATTAATGAACTACTTCATAATTTAAGATTACTTAGTTCTTGATCTATCTATGTAATAATTAAATAAATGGAACCAAACATTAAATAACGTTACAAAAACTATTTTAATTTATTTAACCTGTGCTGTAGCACACGTAGCTGCATCTACGGTGCTACGTGACTGGCTTCTACGAAGCTCTACGTGTCTACAACGTGTCGTCTTTCGGTTGCCTCGATTTTGTCTAATACTATTCCATATTTGGCGAAAAAGCTTGTGAAAATAAGAATTTGGATTTGGGAGATAATTTTACTACGTTAGGAGATATGAATCAGTTTTAATTCTATGTATATTTTAGCATAAGGCCACACATTTTGTCTCTAGGATCGATGCAGAACAGAAATTATAGTACATACGGTTAAAGCATATAGCTGCACAATTTAAGGGTCAGGTAACTTCTCTAACATACTCTCATTATCTTCGTGCGAGCGGTCCCGTCTTGTGACAGTGTCCTATAAGATAACTATTGAACCTACCTACGAAAATATAAAATGTAGCTCCATTTCGGATATATTTTACGTAGGTACGGAACTACAGCTATTATCGATAATGAGGTATTAATTTTTTGCCTTAAACTACACGTAAAGAAATATCATAAATACTTAATTGTTACTGCTATAAATTTTGTGCGGATATTTGAATAACAGCTGTCTCTAAGATGGCGCGATACCTACCTTGCGAAATACACAAACCCTGCTCAACCTGCTACATAAAACTGTAAATATGAGATTATTTACTTGAATAAGAACTTCGAGACTACAATACAAAAAAAAACTTAACACATAATAAAGGTATTGCCTTCAATAACTTTTTTCAAATTCCTGAAAATAAAGAACACAAACGTTATAGTTTATTAACTTGTCAAGGTTGAGTCACCCAGTATTTCGACTTCCCATTGTCAAACCTTTACCTTGAGTTTATGAATAGTAAGATAACATTCGATTGAATTGGGGTAATACGTACCCGAATCAAAGAGCCTTTTAGAAATATTGCAGCCACTCCGTTTTGCCGCATTGTGTTCCCAGGGGAGCTCGGAGTCAAATGTCGTATGCCAACGTCTGCGAACTTTGTATGGGGGCGGCATCTTTTATGTATGTTTCGTCAACAACTTTGCTCTTTATCGTGGACTTTGTCAGAGAAAAATTAGTTTTTTTTAGGTAATTTTTTTTTCTAGATATTTCCTTCCACATGTTGCCATCTATATTAATATTATAAAGAGAAAATATTTGTTACTCTGTTCGTTTGTAATAGATAAAGACTAGTTACTTACCCATTTTAAAAATTCCTTCACATGTACATTCACATTATCAGGGGGTAACAGGCTGTAGTTTTTTCCGAAATTCAGTGTGGTTCCCATAATAACGGGTCTGGAACGTAGTAACCGAATTTTAGGCGCAGGCAAAAAACTAGTCTACTAATAAATATTATAGAAAGGAAATGTTGTTATGTTTGTGATATTGTGAGTTTGACTACCGAACCATCGATTTAGAAAATTCTTTCATTATTTCCTACATTATTTACATAATTATTTACATTATTATTGGCATATCCTACTTTTTATCCCGAAAAAAAGTATGGGGTCCTGCGGAATAGTTGAATGTTTACAGAAATCCGAACTGCGCACGGGTGAAAGCGCAAGAGACTAATACCTTTATAAAAGCCTATTAATCGCTTTAGGCATACAATATTGACGTTATTATCACACTTTTGCATTTATTATTGGTAAAGATTACGTCCTATCCAAAGGATTTCGATTGTGTGTTTATATTTATTTCTTTAGAAATTTTCACTCAAAACGACGAATAAACTAAAAGTGTATACCTCCATAGTTTCCCTTCGGCATACGGCTACAATACGCTTTTACTACAATGAGTCGCTCAGTCGAACTTCTCAATATTTCAGCGAGAAACTTCGCTAGCCCGCCGGATTTACCTGCATTAAGTGATTAGTCCCATTTGTGAACAGCACAGCTTGACTCAATCCAAATTACTTGCGAATTCCGCTACTCAGATATTTCCGTCGAGCAATGCGCTTTGATTAATTTCACATAAATAAAATTTTTATTTCGAGATTGCGGGATAATGATAACTGACATGATTGTTGTCCAGGAACTAGGAATCATTATCATCATCATATCAGTCATAAGACGCCTTTCAGACCGACGGGGTTTACGGGTAACTTAGACAGACAAAAAGTTTGTCACTGCGAAATTGAGTGGCAGTGTATTTGCGAGACCGATAACCGAGGTCAAACAATGCTCGCGGTGCCCGGGAACTGGATGAGTGATCCTTTCGTATGGACTGAAATACGAACCCCGAGCCCTCGCGTGCCGCGCTCCCGACAGCACAGTGTTTGAGACCATGGCATTCAGCACATTGAAATCTACAAACTGCTCCACATCACAAGTACATGCCATCCGTCCCGCCCTCCGATTTCACAAATTCACTCCACACAGAATCATTAGCCACGTAAGCAGCGACATTAAGAAGGCACGCTCTGCCGCGCGCCCCTCGCCCCGTACGGACAGACAGACAAAGGAGACGTGTTGACTAATGATTCTTTAAGAAACCATCATACTTTACTGGCAAGTCGATGGGGTGTGATTATTGCGGCTTACACGCGCACTTTGCTATTGTGCTCCTTGTAATGGCCCGGTTTGGAGGCTGGGGCGTCCAGATTGTGATGTGGTGGAGTCGCCAAGAGCCTTTTGCTGACATAGAAATAGAAATATTACAAGAAAATAAAAAAGAAGTTATTTAATTACAAGAGTGTCACCGGAGTGCGCTCCAGACGAACAAAGATTCATAATTTCAATATTTAGCAATCAAAGTAAATAATTTATGAAACGCGATTTAGAAACCAATAGATATCAACCAACCGACCAATGTCGGTTTGTGAGATTTTCTTTAAAATATCGTTTCAAAGCTTTACGGTATTTAGGATTTGCATTGAAATATTGTCCTCTGCTACGTAATGGAAACTGGTCACCGCTGCTTTTTAGCTTAGCTGCCTGCTGTACATTAGTCTCGCCAATGCATGCCCACTTTTAAAATCCTGTTACATATGCTCTGTAAAAAAAAAAGCCTAATCCCCTCTCTACAAATCTCCATCCCATGGAGCACTGGATTTCTCACTGACAGGAACATAATGCTATTTAAAATTGTATTGTATGTCTGCGGTACTCTGTGAGGTGGATGGAGGGTCTTCCCAAATGGTGACGACCTGAGTGGTTCAGTGGTCAACATGACAGTCTGCCACGCAAGAGATCCCGTGTTCGATTCCCGGCCGGGCGAAATTTAAATGATGAATTTTAATTTCTGTTACGGCTCTGGGTGTTTTATGTATAATAAGTATGTATTTAAAAGTATATAAGTAGTATATCAGTTAGCACCCATAGTACGAGCTTTGCTTAGTTTGGGGATAGATGGCGCTGTGTGAATTTGTCCACGATTATTTATTAATTATTATTATTAAATACGAACTTGATATCCAAAGAGCAAAAAAAATATTGGCTCTGCCATGAATGTAGCTAACTTTACAATCTTTTGGGGATATCCCACTATGCCCGCTTAAACCTTTCTTAAAATATTAATTTATATTATAATATACTTTGGCGCAAAAAATAAATATTTGTGTAAATATATAAATGACGAAGTGCTAGTGAATTTGATATACGTTTAAAAATTCGACTCTACAATTGGGTTAAAGCAAGATTTTCTGCGACAATTTTAAGGATTTGATCACACAAAAGCTTCACCGCAAGCAAATTATGGTCGTCATAAATAGAGCCACCCGAAATGGTTCTATCCACCGACTCTATCGAATCTGTTCACACTGAAGTTACGATTTGTTTACAAGTTCCAGAAATTCTTTTAGGGAAAAGGAATTTTTCAGTTCAATCTCCAATTTAGCTGAGAGACTATCTCAATAGATGTTGAATATGAATCACAAAATTTGCGACTTATGCGCGTTTGTGCAAGTGCATTTTGTGAAAAGTATTATCATTTTCGTTTTATTCTGATGCACGGGAAGGTCGTAAATAAGTTAATAGTTTGAGAACACCCTTAACCCTAGATTACTTACCATCGTCGATTCGACGACGCGGACTTTTAATTATCGCGTAAAATCCTGATCACGCGATCGAACTTTTTCCATATTTTGTCCAATTTCAGTCAACCGATTGCCTATGCGCCTCATAAGAGTGTTTTAAGTGTAGGGAGCCCGAGAGCGCTATTCCAGCAACCATGGCTCGTCGCGTCGACGAAGGTTAGTAATTACGTGATTTTTTTTCAAATAGTTCAATTGTGTGTTTTTGCGTTCTTATTTCTGTTGTAGATGTATTTTATTTATTTTCAACTCGCTCTTACGGCGAGGGAAAACATTTATCCATGATCCAATCTAGTCAGGTTCCCCTGGTAGCACGGTCACGACGGTCAGATAGCAGTCGCCCCACTGTGATTATATCCTGGGTCATGGTCAAGGCGAACCCTGGGCCATCGTGCGCGAGAGCACAACCGGGACATTAACGCCAAGATGATTAATAATAAATAATCATCTTAGCGTTAATGTCCCGGTTGTGCTCTCGCGCACGAATGCCCGGGGTCCGCCTTGACCATGATCCAGGATTTGGCAGGTCAGGTAATTACAGTGGAGCGACTGCCAACTAACCTCCATGACCCTGCTACCAGGGGAACCTGACCAGATTGGATCATGGTTACACATCCAGTCGCCTGAATGTGCAGGTTTCATCTCGATGTTTTTCCTCACCGTAAGAGCATCGGTTAGTATTCAACTAATGTACTTAACTCAGAAAACAGTCATTGGTACATGGCCGAAATGAGATTCGAACCCGGGACCTCTGGCTTATGAGTCGTATACTCTAACCGCTCGGCCACCGACGCCAAGATGATTATTTAACTATAATTCATGCCCTCTGCCTACTACTGTAAATTAGATATTAATATAGAGCTTTAGCAATAGTCGGACACCCACCTGATGGAAAGTGGCACATATGAAAATAAGACTATTACTTGTATTATCTTTCAATACAAATGTGTGAAGTTTATTAAAACAATGACGTAAGTGGTGCACAAGTTAATAACTTCAAGAGGCAGCGCGATGTTCAGTGGTATGATGCGCCAGATTTTGTATTGGAAATTTCTTACTTCAGTGTAGCGGAGAAACACTTCGATTTCTTGTTTGACTGTTGGATCTGAAAATAGTTGTATTGTATTAAATTGAGCTGCGCGGTGCAATGGGTTGCGGGTCGGCCTCGTAAAGTGAAAATAGCGAGTTCGATCCTCAGTCTTATGGTTTTACGGTGAGGGAAAATATCGTGAGGAAACCTGCACATTCAGGCGACAGTATCTAAATTATAAAGTTCCCCTGATGATAGGGTCACAGAGGTCAGGTGGCAGTCGGACTTAGATTACGGTCAAGGCGGACTAGCTTCTCACGTGCGAGACCACAAACGGGATTTGCCGCTAAGATGATTACTATTCACAGTCATAGCTTTCGTTATAGGTAGGCTTTTTAAGTAGTTGATGATTTTCTATTTTGGAATATAAAAATATTTCTAACATTTTTCCGTGACTTCGTCCGCATAAACAACCCAGTTTGTCGTACTTCAAAATAATCCGGAAGGGCAATATTCTCAATTTACTAAAAAACCATCGAACTCTCAGAGGATATCAGAATCGCGTTATCCAATAGTGAACACAAGAGTATTGTGAATGCTAAATTCTAGATAATCACGTACCTTGTTCGTCGATCAGTTTATGTATTAGAAACAGTCTCATGCTATCCACTTCTTTAGCATACAACTCCGCAACCACGCAAGGCGAAAATAAAAATACGCATATTTGAAACAGATGGATTATTATGAAACACAGAGCTGTGTAGTGAACCTGTAATATAAATAAAACCAATATTATTTATTTAACAACTTATTGTGTATAGTGACTTCTAAATACTCAGTGAAAGTACCTACAATTCTACCAAAATAAAGACAAAATTTACCAAGGGATATCGTAAATATGTCTTTAACTATCTACCTATCCCGGATTCACACCAGTATTTTCGAGATTTCTCTGTTTTTATATGCATGTATTATACATAGTGAACCTTTCAGAAGATATTAAACCGCATCAAACTCTGTTACAAAAAATTACTTTATTTTGTTAATATGTTATGTAAAATAAATATTGTTAGGTATATGCTAGTTATTGAAAAATACATAAGAAATATTTGTAAGTAAGTATTTAACGAAGCAAAACCTTTATTTGTATTAAAATATTCAAATTTCGACTTACATGTGACTCGATGACCAACATGATGTGATAGGCATTTATTATCAATTTTGGTAGACTGCAGACAATACTCATGAACATCTGCAAGATAAGCAATGAAAATGATGAATAATTAGAAAAAAAAGAAACCAACAAAAATAAAGAATATTACTAACCGACGCAAACAGTTCCGGCGATATCAGCTCTATTATATCGGCTATGTTTCTATACAGATGAAGGCAGAATCTGATCTTATTCTCTTTAACTCCCTTATTGTCATTGATATAGATGTAAAAATTAGATTCAGGGAACTCCTCTAATCTTAAGCGGAGCATCTTCAATCGATACCTGATCACATCAAACAGATTGAATCTCCATACTCTGTTTAAATCGAGTGCAAGCAAAGAAAACTGGCTAATGAGAAACAGCGATAGGTCATTATAGCATTGGTTATACGTACAGAATGCCCACGTGTACATCATTCTTAAAAACCACACGAAAAACACCGATGCAAACAATTTAACTTTCAATTCGGAATAGTGCTTGCGATTGATTCGCAAGAAAGAGTCTATCCTCCCGATCCTCTGGAAGAAACTCCGTATTTTGCATTTGAAGAACAGAATAATCAACACCGAAGACACGTATTCCATTAAGGACCAAATCTGTGAAATCTCCTGGAAGTCGCAGCAGGTCAACGTGGCAACTGTCACCAGTGCGATTAGAAGCATAGAGTAAGCTTTCATCAAGCACTTTATTAGGAATCTGGTCGTGTAGAAATCAAAACTGTAACCACAAATCCATAACAGGACGAGCATAAATTTATAGTGTCGTATAACTTGATTGCTTTGTTTTGTATGCGGACTGATTTTGCTCTTCGGAAACATTTTTTATATCAAAACCAATTTAAAACCTACGGTTTTAATTATATTTTGTAGGCGCTGACGGCTCTGTAAACGCTTTAGTGGACGTCACCAACACTCCGATGAAATGGTCAAAGTGAAAATATATTCTCTTTAATGTCGAAATATTGCACGCTTTCCCATTTTAATGAGACACACAAACGTGAACATTATACGCCAACTCGACAAAGATTTTGTGAGAGTAAAAATCTAGTTAAAGAAAAAGAGTATTTCGCAGTAAATATCCAAACCTCTTTATGTTATCCTAAAATCTTTTACCACATTTAAAATTGCACGGCTTTACACTTTCTCAGAATTCGAGTCGCATGTACTCACAAACCCTTACTTATTTACACAAAAAAGTACACTTTTCTAACAGACACTGCGCCATCGTTAAGAGAACTCTTGAGACTCGAAAGTCATTATTATAATAAAGGGATCTAACGCTCCTGCCGTAACCAACCTCAAACCGAGCGTATTAAAGCTTATCCTTTGACATCATCGGTCGCACCCCAAGCCTTTGCATGCGTTGTTATGGCACGACAACCAATCAAGCCCATAAAGCCCTGATTGTTACACAAAATTTGTGATGTTCCACCATCGACGTGCCAGTCTATTCTTACATTTGACGACTAGTTTAACCTGCGTAAATTAAGCGTGGTAGCTGTGCGCGACAGGTTTGTTTGTCGCGTGAAACTGCCCACAATTTTTCGAAAATGTAATTATTTTTGTACGCAAAATTGATTGCTTTTGATATTTTTATTGAAACTATGTCCAAACATGGCTATACGTAGCCATGTTTCAATAATATATCAAAAGCAATCAAGATAAGAACAGACTACAATAATTCTAAATTCAATCAACACCCGAGGAAAGACGATTGCACCAAAGAAAAGTGGAAATGTCCGATTTCTTGCCTTCGAGTCCGTGTAATCAGAGGGAAAAACCTTGTAAAAAGTGGCGCACTGAATTGTTTAAGAGATTCCATTAGTCGGCAACGTGGACGCTCCACATGCTCTTACTTACAACTATTAAGTTGTTTCAGATCCACAAGAAGACTTCAATTGGATGCGGCAAGGTGATCAATTCAATTTAATCAAACAGATGAATTTTGATGAGAAATTCACTGTAAAATTTAAATTCACGTAATCAAAATATAATATCAAAGAAAGTATGTTCACAATAACGCACTACGACTGATACAGCAGCGCAGTCTGTGATAAACAGTTGCGTATACCACTTTCCGACCCGTGATGATGGCAGTTAGGAAAACGAAGAAGTGCCCTTAAACTGGCTTCCCACGATGAGTGATTCTGCGGATTTCGTTACTGCGCACCGTATATGTGGCTCTTCCGTCGTGGTGGCTTCTTCTAATGGTACATGTCCTAAGATCCAAAGCCCTGAATAGTGAATATTTGTATACTATGTATAGATAGGTAGGGATTGAAAAAGAACGAAAACGATAGTTTCAGAAAAGCTACCTAATTTTGAATAATAACTCTATTTTAGATCACTAAATCTTGACTTTGTAATCTCGACACTACCAAACTCGGTCTGCCACCAAAACAATGGCTACTCTTAAACTCTTTGTCTCAATCTCTAGTAACTCCAGTCTCAAGTAACTCTTAGGTCAATGTAACGCATCCAAAGTGAGATCTTATTCCGACTCGAAGAGTCCCCTAGCGTTCGTCGCGATCGTCGTTAACTTGAATGATTGAGAACTTGCGCTTTCGACTTCATTGCTTTCAATTTGTCCAGTACAAGGCGTGATTAAGAGACGACTCCTTTGAACCCTGTCTTGTAAACACAAGCGTTGATGCTGGTTGTTTCCGAACACTTATTTTGTAATAAAATGTTTTGTTTTATAAGAAAATATCCCAGGAAAAAGATCGTAAAAATGCTGAAGATTGAAAAAATAAGAACAATTTCTGAAAAATATTTTGTGATGTGTGGAGGTTAGGGAGGTTCTGATCTCTGTCTACCCCTGTCTGTACGACAAAGGCGTGAGCTTTAATTATGTATGTAGTGTATGATTTTCATTGATTAATCAAGATTGATTGATTGATTAATACAGATTTCGACGAAAAGTAGCTACCTATGTATGCCATTTTATTGAAGTGCACAATTAAATTCAAAGTGAAAGTAGCATTATAAATTGAGTAAGTATTTGTCATTGTATTTTTCACGTTGAATTGTGCAACACTTATCTTTCTCATTAAACAGATCTATACGCAAATGAAAGTAAAACAATACGCGAAGAAAACACAGCATTTTGTATCAACCTGTATATCAACGGTCTGTTGTTTAATGTAGCGTGACGTTGTAGCGTAATCGCTGAAAATGAAAAGCCTGACGATTTCTACAATACATTATTTACAAGGTAGATATTTACAGGGAGCTACAGAATGTTTTCGTCATAGAATTACGTTTAATCGTTATGTACGTGGATACAAAGAAATGCATGTTTAATTTAAACATGTATTCCAAGAATTTTACATAATTATGCCTACAGAGGTGTATTCATAAACGATGGCTTGTGTTTATTTATTAGCTTCAAATGTTCTTTGTTTAACTTTAGTTCTAGAAAAGAATAGAATGACTGGCTGTCTGATGTCAATTTCTGGATTTGGCACTTTAAGTTACGCGGGGCCTCTTTCCTGATACCGGCAGGTTTGGGTGCTTATTTTCCTATTAATCCGTTATTGAGGCATTGTCTCGCCAAACCAAGCTTTTATATAGATGCTATAACCGAAATTAATACAAAGAATATCCATTATAAACTGCACGAAAGTGATGCGGATAGAAGCTATTAGGTAACTCGTGCATCTTTATTATCTTCACGTGGCCACTACGACGAAACTCAAACCAAACTCTCTGTCTGAGGATTACCACAAAATCCAAAAGCAGATTACGTATCATTGCCGTTTTTTGTTTGTAATTTGAATCCTTTGAGTGCAGTGGAAGTTTTAAAACACGCTTTTGACTGTGTAGCTCGCTGCCAATGACTATATCCGCTTGGTAAAGGCAGTCCATTATGATTTGGATGTGGTATGGGGTTACATAAAAGCACAGGCAAGGCTTAATAAAAGCACTAACCGTTGAGTAGTTACACGAAAAGGTATATATGTATTGTCTCCATCAGCTTTGAAGTTGTGTCGAATTTTCTCGTTTCGAAAAGTACTCTATGGCTCTTGGGAATCATGTAGCTTCCTTTCAGTTAACTTTATTTTATACTATGCAAGGATCATTGCTCCCAGCGCACTCTATTATGCTGAAAGTCGGAGTTCCTATTATGCTTTTCCTCAATTTAGGTATCAGAAGTATGTAACGTAATCGATAAAAGAAATAATTTTGGTGTGGTTTTCGAAAGAATATGTAAGTACTTCATAATATAACTATCACAGTTATTATCACACATTTTAAATACTGTGCAGAGCTACTTTTAAACAAAGGTACGCGGTAGGAAACCCGGATCATACCTTAAAATAGGTACTTCGTTTAATCAAAGTTCAGTTGTTCACGCGGACGAAGTCACGTGCAACAGTTAGTAAATAATAATTAGATTATTGACCAATAACGTTATTATATCACCTAATTAACAGCTCTCAATTTAGGTTTAACGAGAGCTACTACATTCCATAACTCAAATGACTAACTTAAAATATAGCTTAGTCCATAATCGATCTGCACAGACCATTATCGCAAACAACTCCTCTGTTCTAAGAGCATCATCCTCCCAAGGCTCCCACTCAATAGGTTAATCAGAGGAAAAGGAAGGGCCGCATCTGACGCGGCCGCCGCTAGTAACTCCACACTCCCGTTGGAAGTAGAAAATTGTTCCGGCCAACAGTCTTTGTCCGCTGACCACTTGGAGTTTTCCACTATTAAATTCGTCGACTCCAATCTCTCCCATAAAGGGAGGTGGGTAGGTATTACGGCAGTAATTTTGTGCTCTCCAACGTTCGGTTGGCAAAAACGTGAATCTTTTAGCCAGTTCAAGTGGGATTGTCTGAAGCAGAAATGCTTTTTGTATAAAAAAATCCTTTTGTTCGACGGTGAGCTGGAAGTGAATATTGTAATGCCGGCTATGTTAGTAAGGGTTTAAGCATTGTTCAATCGGTCCACTTATGCACTATTATAGTTGGAGTGTTTCTCTCTGATAGTCGTAAGGAATAAAATATCTGTTTCAAGTTCTCAACCTTATCAGAAATGTTATTGTAATTACAACAACACTATTAGTGATATAATTCTACAAGTAAATTCTAGTTGCTAAAATGCTAACACGTTTAGATTTATAGATACCAACTGCGGCTCTATTTAAATAAAATTTTATGAGCATAGCCTGTTATGCCCACAAATCCCAGACATGCCGGTTTCCGATGTCAAAGGTATCCCAATTATTTTTACCCCGTGTTGCCATGGAGGCGCAATTAGAGCTAGACCGCCGGACAAAAGATAAATGCCCGTAACAATCGCTATTATCCCCCACTCTTGTCTGCATGACCATTGTATCAAACTAAATTGAAGCTCAATAATACTTCAGCAGTCGGACAATAGGACGCGGTCCTCAAGTTATTATACGACGCAAGTGTGTTTTGTTTGTTGCTTGGGAAACGAGGCTTGCAAAGGTTTTCAATTAAGGGCGAATTTTTAATAGTATTTAGCTTAAGTATTTTATTTCACAAAATTTCATACAAGGAGACGTTAAACGTCATTCTTTAATGGGTTTAACGTTTGACGTTTAACGTCATTCTTTAAGGAGGAGTTTTCCAGTAGGCATTGATAGTTTGTTTCAAAAAGCATCAATAGAAGGCGCTCCTACAATTTTGGTAATCTTCTTTAAATCTGTATGATGGTGGCAGTGATTTCATGCAGCCAAGTAATACTAAACAAGAAAATAAAGTGGTTATTTATATAAACATAACTGTTAAAGGTTGAACGAAGTGTAAAAAGAAATATTTATATAAGTTGGCACTATGTTCCATTATTATTACAACCTCTAAAATGGTTGAAAACTATTGACAAATATAATATTATCCAATACAACGTACCTAGTGTTTATATCCTGTTTGCTAAGAACCTATTTCAAGCGATTATCAATTACCAAAATTGTCGGGGCACCATCTAGTGAGTGGTTAGGAATGCCTTAAATACCTATTGGAAAACTCCTCATTGGTTTATGAATCTGGTGCAACCTAAGCTCAAGTAGGTACGTCGGATATATTTGGATTGGGAAGCGGATTTTTGAATACTTAAAATGTGTATTACAAATAAATATAACCCATTGGGATGTACAAAGTACACATACAAGGCGATTGCCAGACGTGTATCGGCTTTATACAATAAGGTTTACTTTTTCGTCATTGATTGATATCATTGCGAGAGAGCAGATGACAAACTTAATTATCTTGCAATGCATCTTGAGCTTCGGTATGATTAAGCAATAATAATAATAGGTTTTGTCATAAACAACACTACGAAATAGTAGCTTTTGAAAAAAAAAAATTATTGATGTCTACTTTTCATCCTCTGGTCTACTGGCCACTCTCTGGCCTATTCTTTGTTTACTATCGCTTCTTCATCACTTTATAATATATTCGTTAGAGGCAGTTCTGTCAACTTAAACCTGTCAAATATCTCACGTTCGATTGGCTCCTACTATTCGCGGCCATATTATGAAGTAAAATTTCAGCCGGCGGACTGTAATGGAAAGTTAAGAAGGAACCACGGACGGTGATCCACTCACCGGACCTTAGACTACGTCTGACATTACCTATACGAGTATGTATCAGACTGCGCCCGACAATATCCTGTGGAGTCAGTTCGCGCCTTATAATGCCAACCGCATTGCAAAGTTGAATATAAAGATGCACAGAATTGCATTATTCATTGCTGCTTGTGAATAGAATTGCCTAGGTATAGAAAATAAATTCACATAATAATTTGATGTGATTAGTCTCTAGCCAGAGGTGCGATTCTTTATGTAAAATGTAGGTTGTTCTGTTGGATATTGCGCGTTGCTTGGTAATTTGACCACGATCAGTTATGTTTCATTTTGGCGCTGACGGAATATGACGGAGATTCCATCTCACTATTACTAAAACCGATGCACAATAATGACTGCAGGAAGAATCCATGGCCAGTTGTGCACGTCAATGGCAGACAGCGCCGGATTGCATCAGACATTTGGTATCCAACATTGTCCGGCAAATTTGGTAAGAGTCAGTGTTCTTCGGAATGTGGTTCGGCAGAGTCAGGCCACGCCTGACAATAACAAATCAAAGCTACATAAAAACTATATAGGTACTATAGAAAAGAAAAACACATTAAACGCCACGTGACATGATTGATCCGTGGCCAGTGCACCTCGTGCCTCCGACAAGACACTTAATACCGCATTAAGGTCGGCCCGCGCGGCACTCCATTCATTTCGGTTGAAAAATGAATACGCGCGGGGCAGATCGCGGGCCGATCCAGCACCATTTCCGTTTCCGGCTGCCGCATCCATCTCGCTCGGATGTTTGTCGACACCCTTTTTAAATTATCTCTGTTTTGGTCGTTGCCTCCGTGTGGTTTGTGGTAATGCTGCCGGGTTTGTGGTGTTATGTGAGTTTTTGGTTGGTTCCTCCGTTTGGTCGAGGTTTCGTGTAATGTTGCTAGTGTTGCTACTGTGCGGATAAAAAATTTGGAGCTGTATATGTGTTATGGTCTGGTTCAATATTCCAGAACAGCAAAATTACACAATGTTAATAGCTAAGTTGGCTGAACCCCGCCTACTGATCTAGGCCTGATGATCGTTGATACACTCGTCATCATCTGCCCTTATGTGCTGACACCACATTGTTCCACTTGCTACGTTCTTGACAAACCTCTATCCCTTCTTCCATATTCCAACCTTTTCATATTTGCTCGTCGGCTTAGAGAGATAGGGTAGGGGTCGGGACAGGGTAGGTTAAGCCGGGACAAAATATGGTCCAACTCCAGTATCATTAGATCTTACTTAATACTAAACTAGTGACCCGCACAGGCTTCGCACCGTAACAAATTATACACCTAAAGCTTCCTCACTCTGTCCGTTAGTGACAACCGCATGAAATTCCGTTCAGTACTTTTGAGTTTATCGCGAACAGACAGACGCGGCGTAGAACTTAGTTTTAGTAGAACGTAGTCTTAGAATGTAGTGAAGAGTCTACCTTCCTTCTTTACAACAATCAACTACGAATACAAATACCTAATTCGATGCACCCGAATATCACAAGCCACCGCAGCGCTTTATTGAGTCTTATTGAATTCCCGCCAAGTCCCAGGTCAGTTCCGTTCCTTCTCGCCCCATTTGCCCCTGCGGGTCATTAACCCCGTCTAGATGAGGTGTCATCACTCTGCGCTGTTTCTGCTGGCTGTCTTCATTGTGGCGGAGCGACTTTGCATTCCGGTTGCCCTTTTATGTGGACCGTACTCGTATTGTCGAGTGCACAGAGGAAAAAAATAAAAGGTTTGTAAGGTAGCTAACTTTCCAATCTTTCTGGTCGAGTGAATTAGTTCTCTACCACAGAACACGATCACCTAAGGGAAATTGTCATCAGGTACATAACGCCAAGATGACGATGATGATGATATTTTCCCCAATAAAATTTATATTTAACCGCAGCATAAAAACAGTCAGATGCAAACCCATGATATGGCGGCAGGTGGTTCAAAATTCAAATATATCTATGCCGCATAATTTCATTGGTATGCAGTCTCAAAACACAACACCGCTCGCAATTATAATACACATTTGTAAGAGGCGACGCTATCAAACAGCGTAGATAAATCAAACGAAAAGATAAGAGGAGACAATGACAAGACATCTGCAATTAGCACTCTTGGTGGCGCCTGATAAATGCTCGGGGGGAGTCGCGAGAAATAATTATACTTTAATCCATCCTCGCGGGCTGCTCTCAGACGGCGCGCTTCCTTTTGGGAACCTTTTGTGGAAGAGGGTTTGTAGATCGAGTTGGTGAGCTGTCTTTTCTTCAGTACAGTTTCATTGGACGATTTGAGTGGTTCTGTTAGTTAAAGCCGGTCTGCCACGCTGAGGTTCTGGGTTCGATTTCTGCCCGAGCAGAAATTAAGTAAATTTTTTAATTTATTACGGATCTGTAGTTAAAAAGTATATAAGTAGTTTATCAGTTACCTAATACCCATAATACAAATTTTGCTTACTTTTGGGTTAGATGGCGCTATATGAATTGTCCAAGCATATTAACTTATTTATTTTACATCACATTCAGTATTATCGTTGTCGCATAATATATATTGTTCTTTTCTTTTTCCAGTGAAAGTAACGAAACTTTTGTTGGATCACCTAGACAGAAGTCGAAACGCGAAGAGTAAGTCGTATCTTCGCCACCGCAATGTGAGATGGTGGTCAAATGCCTGGCTGGCGCACAGAGGTCCGAGGTTTGATTCCCGGCTGGACAGAAAAGTGATGAGTTTTAATTTCTGCTACGTGTCTGAGTGTTGCTGTTTATTATAAATAAGCAACACCTATAGCTCTAACTTTTCTTTGTTCGGGGCTAGATGGCGCTATGCGAATTTGTATACGTTTATATAGACGCCAAATTATGATTTTTTTATATTCCCAAACGGTCACACCTTACACGAACTGAGCCCGCTACCGCGCCTATAAATCAACCGGCAAGCTACTTAGCACACGATTAGCATCGAACAAGAGCGCGTAAATCATTGTGGCACGTGGCCCTCCCACTCGCGAGCACTCCGCACCACTCGCCGACCTATGTACGTACAAGGGATGCGGGACGAGTGACTGAAACACGCCGGCTTACGAGTATCCCGTGTAACTGAAGTGGCAATAGACTGACCACATCTGTCGAGGACCCGATAGCCTTTAGGGTGGGCGTGTTGAGTTAAGAGCCTGAACAAATGTAGTAGGATACCATGAGGAAGGCTGGTTGCGCCAAGCCGAGGATAAGGTGAATTGGCGCTCGATGTTGGAAGCATATGTCCAGCTTCGGACCGATACAGGCATTGGATGATGCTGTACGAAAGATATCTTACTTTCTTACAAGGCTCCAGCGGTCAATCCCGCTTCTTGTCAAAGTCGGCTCTCCTAGTAGAAAAGCGCTTTCTGATTTCTTGAAAATGACTTCTTACTAGAATCTAACCTAACCTTTAATAAAGTTTGTGGTGTATTGACTTTTTACGTGCAGCGACTATTATACCATCTGACCCACACAACTCGTTAGGAAAAAAACCGAATCCTCAGTGACTCGTCCGTCTGTCAATATCTAGGGACCAGAGAATTATGGTCTTGCCTAGGGAGGCACACGGATGGACGGTCTACCTGTTGGAAAGCGGCCACCGTCACCAAGAACATCTGCAATCTAAGGCTTGAAACCTTTTGAATTGAGGGAGCTAGGGTAGACGAAACAAAAGCCCGAGCGAAGGCTCGTCAACGGAACATGTGAAACACCTTCGAACCCACTCCTCCCTCCCCTCTGGAGAAGTGATCTTTCCTAGTTTTGTTCCGAATTAACACGACAATCGCTACAAGAACGGCCAATAAAGAGTTGTGGGCCGCTTCCAGCCCATTACGCGGCGACTGTTTGCCGACACCGGCTTTACGAGCGGAAATCTGATACGGACAGTGGCTACCTTAGATTGACACTCCCGGTTTGTATTGCACGTTAGATGCTGTTGCTGTGAGTTAACTTCCCGATCAACTATATTCTACTTTATTTATTTTATTTGCCAACAGCTTTACACGATTTTTACTTTCAATTATTGTACATTACATTACGTACATTACATTGAATACTAACTGATGATCTTACGGTGAGGTGACTTAGGCGACTGAATGTGTAATCGTGATCCAATCTGACCAAGTTTCCCTGGTAGCAGGGTCACGGAGGTCAGATGACAGTCGCTCCACTGTAACTGCCTGATCTGCCAAATAATTATCATGGTCAAAGCAGGCCCTGGGCTCACGTGCGTGAAGCATAACCGGGACATTAACGCCAAGATGATTTATTTTATTTTATTTAGCAATAATTTTAATTTAATGTTAAACACATCGAACGGAACGTCCATCAATATTGATATTGCGAATACATGTTGCTGAAAGTTATTTGTGATATGTTTCCTGAAATATTTTGTTGTAAGTATTAGATGATAAAAATCCAAATAAAAAAATTTTTAGGGTTTATGATTCTTCAGCGAATCCCCTGAATAGACGAAAAAGGCATCCACTACGCCGTAGTAAACGCGAACACGCCTCGTGGTGTATGGGCGGCGATTTAAGAAGACAAAGGGCAGTAAAACGGCTGATTGCTCACAACACTGACGCTGCCCCCGAGACGTAGTGCTCGTCGATCGCTAGAATTGATTTAAGCTAAGACACAGTAAGGGTACTTTCTTCGGTACGCAGATATTACATACAAACGTTAAAAGTCTGTGAACCGTGGCAGGATTGTTAAGCCTGATGAGTCCACGGTAATGGGACCGCTGCCCTATCTATTTTATTTCTGCCGCTATGCGGTTCTGTATTTTTGTTTAATGAAACCTAGCTTAATGCAGAATGTGACAATGCGCAGAATGCAAATGGCTAATCGCTACTGTTATGGTCGACAGCTACCACTTTCCATCTGACTCTGGTAGACCGTCTGGCTGTTGGCTGTTGTTGGATAAAAATCAGCCTCGTAGGTAAACGAGTTGTGTAACCGGTTACAAGTGGCAAATATTAAAGTGGTGTCTGGTTTAGTAGAAAGCACCAACCCCTTCTGCGTACAAGTTGAGAGTCAGACCAGCTAGGCCTGATGATAAACTGAGCGACACCGTTTTCTTTTAAGATCGACGAACAATTATATACAGTACAACTACCAAGCTTCGGGATTCTGGTAAAACCCTCCATTAAAATGGAAGCGGCTTAAGTCCAAACGGGCCGTTGATAGAATTTAAGGAATTTGAGTTACTACAATTAAAATTCCCTACTACATTCACTACTTTTCTACAATTATTTCGAGCTTTCTACCACATTCTTAGCTCTATGAGCCAGTCCACAAGCTTTTTGCTTGTTTGTTAACTAACTTATTACTTTTTCACTGGTTTTACGTCACTTTTTAGACGCGCAAACTTAAATCGTTCCCGGGATAGGTGCAGTTCACTGTACACTGCAGCCATAAAGTATCCCAACGGGGTGTAAATAAGAAACTAGTTTACAGGATAACTCGAAAGTTGTATTACTCAAACGGAATACATTGCTTAAGATTATGAAGTCAATTATAAAAACTTTAAGGTCGGTTTTGTTGATTAGAAAGGTACATTTTAGCATTGAGTTATGAATAGTAATCATTTTTGGGGACAATAAAACGAAAATTTCCGTTTTTCATAGCATTTGGGAGACAACGGGAATAAACCTATTATTGGATGTCTTTTTTATTATCTTGCCTAGGTAGGCAGAGTGAGACGGTCCACCTGGGCTTCGAGTCCGCTAACTTACTTGTTTCAAATGAATTGTAATTGGACCGCAATAGCAGCTCTTCGGCAGTTTTAGTTGTAGTTGTATACCAAAAAATGCGAAAAACTGCAATTGAGCAAGGATTGCGATCCAATTAAAATTAAATCGAGCCTTTTGTAACAGTAGCAGAATATTAAAAACGTATCGAACCGCGATTGCGATCCAATTGAAATCTATCACAACTTATTAAAATACAACCTTATTAAAAAATTTCGCAATTCCCCGAAACACAGAAATCTAACAAGTCTCCGGAGGCCTAAGAAGTCCAAATCTGCTAAGGCATAGTCGAGCTAATATTGGAGTGCAACAGCCCATACGAGTAGCTATTAGGAACATAGAGCAGAAAAAAATTTTGCCAGTTGCCAATTTGTCAGCCACTAACTTTTCAATCTTTTTGATTGGGAAGAACCTAGATAGCAAAAGTCTATGGCTTTAGGTATATAGTTTCTAAAACTCTTCTGAGGCCAAATTGGCTTTACGGCGAGAAAAATAAGCTACTTAAGAAACCAAAAATCGTAAGGAACTTGCAATTTGACACTACGGGCGCTGAATGAATGTTTTAATGAGAAATTTAGCGTTTATCGACACCTCCTTATATAAGTAACAAACGAGACACTTAGGTGCTTAATTTACGTAGCAAAATAATATTAATATAATAATAAAACTTTTATTATCAGACACAAGATCCATAAGTATTTACAAAAGATTTTAAAAATGACACAGCAGTAAATTACTACTTAAGCTTAGCTAAGTACGCAATTACGCCGGCAATAAACGTGATGCTGTATCATTTTACAACGTAGGTATTTTGAGCAAACTTTTCCTACGTAATTTTTATCTATGTGTACCATCCAAGTGATATCGCGATTGGGCTTTGTTAAAAATTCATAAATAGTAAATACCTACAAATCATGACAACACTCCATTTGAATAGTAAGTGCTCAAATACAATGCCACCTTACATCCCCTTTGCGACCAACTGTGATTCAAATTTTCGAATTGCGATAGTCCAGCCTTTGATTGAACCGGACTGTTAGCGTTGTGCGCAGTCCGCTGTGTGCTTACATCGATCGGACCCTCTAGGCAACCCTTTAGTCTACAATGCTACGGCACAGACTAGATTTTCATAGTAACAAATTAGTTTGCGCGCCCACCCATCGGCGAGACAATTATTTTCCACTGGGCCGTGCCGGGCCACATTGTGTTCGCGTCAACGTTTCGTCTGCTATTGAAATGCGGAATGGAACCAGTATTTACAGACATGTATGTTTGTGTTTGGGGTTTGATAATGGTTTATTGTTATGTTAAGATTTGTTGGCAGTGTGTGTTGTTACTTACTTCGCTGTTGTGACCCGAAGTTGTTATTTAGAAGTTCTAAAAGCTAATTTGAAAATGGTTATTAATTTTCAAATCAGCTTTTAGAGATTCTTCGATTTTATTGAGATTTATTAGTAGTGTGAGTTGTAAATTTACTTACTTTGCTGGCTCGGCGACCCAATGTTGTTTTTTGTATATGTTGAATTTATTACAGCTCGGGTACCTCGCTAGTATTGAAGCTATCTATCTGAAAGAATTATAAAATGGGACAAACAAACTTACAAAATCTGTATAATTTATCCCAAAACTCAAAGTAGTCCCACGGCTTTACGCTACAAGATTCTACGGCGCAGCCACAGGCAAAAGCTACTAAAATAATAAAACAATATAAAGTACAACTTCATTCCTGGCTATCTCTCGAACGCACCCATCCACCCGAGTTGGCTAAATGCAAATCACTGATAATCCATTAGCAGAGCGTATTGGGGCGCGGGCCATCGCCACAATGAACCCAGTCTTATGTGTTTGTTTGTTTGCCTACAGTGTTACAAGGAGAATGAAAAGCGACGCATACAGTCATAATATGACTGTATATAGGCAACTGAGACAGTACTTGAAAAGTCTGGCAGACATGCTTCTATCGAAATAAAAGTACCTATGTATCAGTTAAACAAAAAATATTTTTACCTCTACAATATATAAAAATTTGTATTATTTAAATTGAATTTGTTATCCGAGGGCTGACCCAAAATCTTCGAACTGCCTTATTTTCTTTCATCATCACAGCCCATAACAATCCACTGCAGGACATTTCAGGTCATTGCCATAATCTCCACGCTTGGCAGGCGGGTTGGAGATCGCAGTGCAGTTGATGTAGATCTAAACAGAAAGATGCTGCTGCCCATCTTTCGGATTTGTCCCTTAGTCGCCTCTTACGACACCCACGGGAAGAGATGGTGCTATTCTTTGAGGTGGCGGCACCACACACCACAATTATTTTCCTTATTTTCTTTAAGCTGGCGTTATTATTATTTATAGGTATTAGGTAAATGGTAGGTATATAGATAAATAATGAATTTTATGTAGTAGGTCAAGTATAAGTAGGTATATGTATTTTTATCATTTAGGCAAGTATTTATAATTACTACGGGCTTAAGACACGATGATTCGGACCTCAATCTGCGGGACTCACGGAAGCCCAGCGCCGCGGCCCCAAGTCGTGCTCTTCGTCCGTGTAAAATTCGGTTACAACGTTCCAGACCCGTTCCACCACACTGAAACATTGAATTTTGGGATAAATTATAATAGCCTAATATGCTATTCTGGCCTATAAGCAATATGGCTGCCAAATTTAATTAAAATTAGTTTGAAAGTTTTTGCGTGAGTAACAAACACCCAAACACTCTTACACATTTACAATATTAATAGGATTAGTGGGATCATTGCCTAGGAGATTTTGAGACACTTCCCGAAAAAGTCTGGACCTCCGTTTTCACGTTAAACTAACTCACAATTTTTATATTAAAGCCTTTATAGAAGTACACCTCGCATAGTGGCTTCAATTAAAACCCACCGAATGTTTGCTCACGCAACCGCGTATCCCAGTCCATTGGGCCATATCGACGCGCCGTAATGACGAAGCCACATCAAAGCGCGTATTTTATGACACCCCGTCCACGGGCGTGATGACTATCGGCTCAGCTACTCAGTTTCATTTAATTAGAGCCATTTGCAGCAGACGTGTGGTAATGCGGCGCTACGAGGTTGGCGTGTTGCTTCTGATGACATTTATAATAGCTAGCTTTGTCAGCGATTTCAATGCGTCTTTCTTTGGTTTTAGGTTCCCTGACTGTTGACGCCAAAATTATTGAAAGCTACCTTTATTTATTTATATATTAAAACTTTTTGCACTAAAGATTGGTGGACTTGAAGCTAAAATAGCCTCATCTACCAGTCAACCGTGAAAAAAAAATGAACGAAAACGGAAAACGTTATGGCTGAGCAAGTTTTTTTCTGTTTGGTGGTTGACTGTGGGTTGATAGATACAGATGATGACATTACCGTGTGTTTTAATGGAAAAATACTAAATTAAACGCACACGAATAATGTGTGTGGAGTAAAGGACGCCAGGACTTTTTTTTCTACACTTCAGTCGACGATTTCTAATAGGTATCTGTCATAGTAATAAGTTGAATTTACCTGATTTAGACTGATAAAGTTTAATTTCTGTATACATTTTAAATAATGACTACTAAAAATATCGCGGTTAAGATTCCGCTACTTCCGTGGCCTCACGTTTAAACGATACTAATTAGATTTCAGCGGATACACGCTCGTTACCGATTTTAAAAACTTATTAAGTATTTTTTGCATAGTTGGGGTGGCTTAGGGAGATAGTGATTGCACTGCAATTTTGGTCTTCCCTCTGTAACTGGAAACTTTTACTGTGTTTTGGAGAACACAAGATGACTTTTCTAATAGCGCAACATAAATCCTGCGCAATAACTTTCCTATTTTTTTTTTCACATAGACGTGAGACAAACGGGGTTTCTTCGCCTAAACTCCGCTAATTTACTTAAGTTACGCTTGAATTGTCATTGGATCGCAGTTGCAGCTCAAGGGTAATTTTACGCGTTTTTGGTAATCTGCTTCAATTAAACCCGCGATTGAGTTGCTATTGCGATCCAAGTGCAATTTAATCCCTGCAATAAATTAGCGGATTTGAGCGAGGCCCTGAAGGAAAATGGTCACCGCTACCTGCAGACATTAGCAATACCAGGGGTATAGCTAAAGATGGAGAACACGTTTTGAAGTTTTAACTACTTAATTACTACAAGTTGAATTTTTTAAATTAATGAACAAAATCTAGAACACAATAAGCTTCTGTTCAATCATAGTTTATTAATTTTTAATGTCATCATTTATTTCAAACGAAGGCCTAGCAGTATCAACCGAACTCAATATTAATATTTCGTGTCGACCGGTCTAAATATAAAGCGGCATGCACACCGCGGCACTAGCGCACGATAGTTCCACTAGTTTCAATTAAACTGCTAGGGTAGAACAATGAGCCTGGTAATGGGTCTGTAATCCATTTAGTCAGTCATCGGCGAATGATTGGATGGTGATGACTACGAGGAAAATGCAGGGGCTAATCTCTTTACTTGCGTCTGGGACGCGCGTCGTTCACCGTTATAGCCGTGTATGTGTGCACACGGCGTAATAAACTTTTATATTGTGCTGTTTTCCTGTTCGACGAGATTTGCCGAGTGTTGCATTTCTTTAATTAAAAATCATTGTTTGATCTGGGCGAGGCAGCAGTGTGGTAGGTATCCGGCCCGACAGAGTCGGAGAGTCGTGCCATGAGTGTCGTCAGGCGAACAGCGATTTAGAGTAAGATCGAGAGAATCTCGAAGACGGCTCCAATGATTTCGATAAACTTTGGTATGCTAGGGTTTCGAGTCCGATAACATTTTGCGCCTTCTTCAAATGGTATAATGGCACGCTGCGGACTATCGAGGGAGGGAGGCAGAGAATACCACCAGCCGGCCGGCTGTTCTTGCTGGACTCGCAGGAGACACCTAGGCGTCTACCAGCCAATCTCTGAGTTGGGACTACCTATAGCCGGAAAGGCTTTTTAGGTTTCATCGAATGCGACACCCCATTGGGGGTGCGCACTCATTCTTAACGAATATCGTTTTTCCTGTGTTTTAGGCATAAAAACTACCCAGCAGGCCATTTACCGTGTTGCGTACCTTCATACCCCTAACAAAGCGGAACACACACTACAAGTTCGTAAGTTCATACGCATCCCATTTCGATTGCTAACATAGTCATTTCAAAACAACCGAGCGCTAAGGAAAGTAATACCGCTACTTCTCAATACCTGTAATTTAAAACCAATCAGCCACTATTCATGGTATATTAATAGCAAGAGAATCAAAGTTGGTACAGGCAGTACAAATGTTTGCTTCTACAAAAGCGTTGTGGCATAATGACTTAATTCCGTGACGGAGTTTTTTAATTTCGTACCCAAATTGACTGCAGCCGGCTCCTCCGTTCCGATTTCACTCGATAGTCAATTTGGTGACTTATTCGACGCGCCACTCAGTTGCTAACGACTTGTTTTTATCGGGTGGGGTCGGAAGGATTACTTGTACACTGTAATTATGGCTAATCAAGCGATCATCGTTACAATTGCTATTCATTTCTTTTCCGAAAATAATTATAAATGCAATGAATTGGGTTGCCTGATACAGAATACGGCACATTTATTAACAACAGGGGAGAATGGGACACTTGATCCACCCCTTTGTTTTTGAGCGTTCATTAAAGTAATTTTTTTTTTCATTTATGCATAATTTATCCAGGATTTGGGTAAGAAAATGCCTTTAACATTAATTGAAAAATCGTGGAGTATGAAGGAAAAACGTAATGTCAACATCATATTTTGAAAATATATAACAAAAATTAAAAACAAAAATAATATCGGTAATCCAAGATTGCACGTATTTTAAATTGAATGCTATAAGATTTTAATGCCCGATTTCGCTAAACTTGGGCAGTGCTTAGTTGGCGCCTTAAGATATTCCTAGCATAGGCGTCACAAAATTGGTGTCATAAAGTTAAGAGTGACTAGTGACTTGGGGTTGGTGCAATGCTTTTTTCTTGCTCTGTAAAAATGGCAGTCCACTAGCCTACTCATCGTAGCCTTTCATCATTGCCAACTTCTACAGAATTAACGCAACAATTACTGCAACCTATTGTAATTAACGCCATCTAGCCATCCAATAATGTAACTAGGGTAAAATATTGGACATCGCAACCCGCATACTCGACGCGCACTCGACGTCGGCGCACCCATAAGAGAGGGCTCTGGACAATAAATTGCTTGCCCGATAAGTGCACGGACAAGGCCGCGTTATTGAGGCAAATTGTGGACACCCTACTGTTTCGGACTCATCATGTGCATCAGGGTGCGGGCTGTAGGGTGACTGGAAGTGTCTATTGCCGAAAATGTACGCCGAGCTTTAACCAACATCGGTCATAATCATCACAGCCCATAACAGTCATTTGCAGTCAACAGTCAACTGCAAGACTTAGTGCCTCTCTCACGAAATGGGCGATTATTGCCATAACCTCCAAGCTTTCCAGGCGGGTTGTACATCGCAATGTTTTGAATATAACCAGTGCAGCAAGCACGAGCCATTTCAGCTTAGTCGTTACAGATATATCACAATAAGTACTGAATGGATTTTGGTTGAATTGTACAGTGTTGTAACTTTTTTATACGATTACGACGGCAAACTAGCTTACGGCGTGCCTGATGGTAAGCAGTCACCGCATTCTATGGACGTTTGCAATACCAGGGGCATCACCCACGCGTTGCGGACCCCGTAAAAACGTTTTCACCCCTTTCTTCACTTCTAACTCCATGTCGTACTTAAACCAAATCAAGACTTAAGTTAACATAAGTACGTACTAAGTTACAATTCTTACTTTAATTTAAATATAAATTCATCTAGTTCGGTTAGTACTCCACAGCCACTAAACGTCTCATAAGCAGGAAACATCGCTGTAATCTTTGGAATGCGAGCCCTGCTGCGTAATACAGTCGCCACCCTTGAGATTTTGCCCAAAGAACGATAAGGGCGTAACAAGATTTTGAAAGAAACAAGTACTTTAGAATTCCACGTAAAGTTTGGCTTATTAATTGATCTTTGCGTTGCGTTATTCAAATTATTTGTCAATAAATGAGTTAAATATTTTTAATTAAGCACGGTAATTCAATCATCGTCATCATTATCATCTTGTCGTTAATATCACAGTTGTGCTCTTACGTACGAGGGCCCGGGGTCCGGCTTGACTATTAACCTTAATGTATGTTAATTCAATTGAATGTAGTACCTATAATAATAAGCACACTAAGGAGGAAAAAGACTAGGTACGCGGACCCTGGCGGGATTGAGCGCTCGAACGTAGATGAAGCACTTTAACGTAACGTATTTATGTACGTAAAAATGTTTAGGGAATATTTGAATTTTTAAACATGTTCTTAGCTTTCAATATAATTATAGGTTGTTGTAAAAATAGTGTAAGTATATCAGATAAGATCTCTAATAACATTACCTTCAACAAAAAACAACTACGTCCCAAGACATGAAGTATCAACTCTATCCAAGCCTGAGCAAAGCCAAGGAATTTCACGTACGCCCTCACGACGTCCCCCGAGGCAGGGCCGTACTCGGAGAAGTATTCATTAGGTCGTTCCGCGCCACTCGAAGTCACTCGGACTTTTGATTGAGGAAATAAAAAGCCAGGAGACATCGCCTAATTCGAGAGGACGCCGCACGTCAAATTGGCCGCATTGTTTCCTGATGGGAGAGGAATGCTTTGGCAAAAACGGGAGCCTTTGCAGGAATATTATTAGTTTCTTGCGCTTGCAATGTGACGATATTATTTTAGGTGGTTGTGTAGCAATATTTGTGTGTTTCGAGTTTCATTACGATGAGACAGGCAAACGCACAAGAGGGCCAGATAAGTGATGTTTATTTGATTTATCGGTACTGAATTTTTTGTAGCTAAGCAATGCTCGCCAGGCCGGTAACTGGATGGGTGGCCGTTTCGTACTTTGAGCTATTCGGACTTCAGCATCGAAATGAGCTCGCTCATTTGTAAGATTTGCCTCCTAATACCGTTGGCCATGCGAGGTTGACCAAGTTTTCCGCTGGAGACACTGAGACTGGTTGAACAGTCTCGCGAGCCGATTGGCACTGTACTATAGAACAGTAAGAAAAAACATGTACTTTAAACAAAGTTGCAGTTAGTAGTTAGCTTTTAATTATCACGATCTCTCTGCTGTACGCCTGCTGGAAGGAATTACTTTACACAAATAAGTTACCCTGCTGTGTTTGATATTTTACGTCATATATATTTGTAACAATCTTGTGTACAATAAATACAAAAAAAAAAAGATATTGTGGTGACAATTTTAATGGAAGGCAACGTTGGCAACCGAATAATGAAGAATTTTGTCGGCAATAAATATTTCAATCTGCAAATTAGATCACGCGGCGTTATCCACGCGCCATCAACCTGGAGCAGTCATAAAAGGGGCTTCGCTGTGAATCACCTGCTTTGAATAAACGATCGAATTCACGTATATGGACCATAAAGTATAAATCCTTCACAGTCTCTGGAGACTCTCAGCCATGAATTACGGGACAGAAATACTATTTAGGTATGCTATTATTTAAAAGAATATGCGAGTTTAATTTGTAAAATTTCTTATGTTGATCAGATTTCAAGTAGGTACTTAAGTTGATGGTATGGTCACAGAATATCTATACTAACGTAAGTATAGTCGACACTGGATACTACAAAATGATCTCAAATTAACAAGAGAAGGAGACTTGACTTAGATCCCAGCCACAGTGTTTCCTTTGGACTATGACAGGGGATCGTTCAAGAGGTATATTAGAGGTATCTTTAGAGGCGGGAAACGTATTGGTAGCGTCTCTAGTGTTGCTGATGACCATAGACGGCAGATACCACTTTCCATAAGGAAGCCTGCTTGGGTGTTTGTCTGCCGTATAACATGAAAAAAAACATAGTTTAAAACATCGATTTAGGAAGAGTAAAATTTAAATCCCACATTTAAACATCCGAGTCAAAGCTCCACACTCCGTAAGCGAAGTGCGCGTTCCGTTTTATGCTAAAACCAGCGCAGGAGACACGGAGACCTCATTTGGAAAACAATCCGGGCTCCACACACGGGGATCAAGACCGGCATAAAGGAACGATGTGAAGCAATAGCCATAAAGATTTTATTGTCCAACTAGAAGGATGTGTCGTGCCGTAAATGTAAAATATTCAGGAATTTGATAGATTATGGGACAATGCATAATGAGAGCGCCTTTTGGCAAGATGCTCCGAATTGAGACGGAGAAATATAGCTCGGGATTAATGCTTGCCTGATTTATGTGGAAAGCAATTGAATTTTGATCACCGGTGCGCGTAAGATCTTTTGTGGAAATATATTTTATTACTCCTCCTTCTTCAAGAACATGGGTTTCTATTTTGAGTTCTCCACTTGGCTGCTCCTCATTGGCGTGTTGTTGGTGCAATAATTTTCATCACTTATAGGTATTATTATTTGTGGTAAAGCCCTCCTATTTCTAGATGCATTATACTGATTAGGCATATCTTTGTATATCTAGTATAAAACAAAGTCGCTTCCCGCCGTCTGCCCCTCTGCATGTATGTATTATGTACGCTTAAATCTTTTAAACTCATACACATCGCATTCGCTCGGTTAATACGGTTTTCAACAATAGATAGTGATTAAAGAGGAAGATTTATAGGGTAGGACAACACGCGAACGAGTGGTGGCGGGCCAGTCGTCGTGAAAATTAATTATGCCTTGCACTGCACTAACGATAGTTGCCGATATGACGCAATTTCTTTAAAAATAAATTCGTATTTTGTAAAGAAAAAGACCCGTCCCACCAATCCAGCACGCTGGCACTTGTTCACAAGTTCTACACAGTCTTGATAACAAAATCACCCACATCGATGACAATTTCAAAGTTTTTATGGCAAAAAAAGCCAATGCATCGAAGCGATAACTCCACGCGTCGACAAACAGTATCCGTAAACTGTTACAAAGCGACCCTACTTAGTCCGGATGGCGGGTGCTGCCCGCAAAACACCCATTTGGTTAACATCACTGACTGTGGCACGCCGAATTTGGTCGAAATCTCATAAATATTGACCAGGCCAAAGGGTTCTGGCGTGCAAGGCCCATTTCACTGGCCGCTCCGCTGGACATTATGTTTAGAGGTCCTGCTTTGGACGTGTTCACATGCATAATTCAGGGGAGCAGATGTTAAGAAACAGAGTGAAGATGAAGACACTTGTAACTTGTTGTTGCGTGCGTGCGAGGCGTTTTGTTATTGTAAGGAGACTGGGTAATTGGAGAAGTATCTAATTGTTATGCCTTTTCAGACTTTATTAATTAAGCTGTAGCTGTTGTTCGACATAAAAAATGTTATTATTAACCATTTTGTATATTTGCATTATGCATAGGTACTTTAGTGATGGACACACTAACAATAGGCTAAAATTATACTTACTGGTGGACCTCCCTCCTCATTAGAGGAGGGCTTTGCCATTTCCATATTTATCATCAGTCTATCAACAATGCTGCCAATTTTCTGACTTACATAGGTCTGGCCGACGGCAGAGTTTCTATACTATGGATATCAAGTCCAAATGCAGGGTACTGCAGTGTTGGCTATGTTAAAATAACATTTTGGCGGTATTTTTATATATTAATTCCCAACTCTAACTTGGCAAATTGTAATTAGGACGTTCTATTTCCAGTAAATCTTACGTATCAACTAAAAAAAAATTACTCACACCAAAAATCCAACCCAATCAAGAAATCAGCAAAGTATTCCATCAACGCGACGTCCCGTTCCACTGTCCCTAATCAAGCCCAATAAGGCGCCAAGGAAAAAACTGCACCTCCATTTGTAAGTTCGCCCATCGCCCACATTTGTCTGTCTGTTGGTCTAATAAATAAAACAAGAGGTAGCTTCGGCCAATCCCGTGCCGCCTGCGCCTTATCTGGCCTCATCACCGGAGATCTATTGAGACAGTGACAAAGAAAGCAGTGGTGTATATGGAGCTGGTAAACGGGCCTGGTTTTTATGGTGTAAAGGTTTTGTGGTTATTCATTGCAAAAATATAGAGATAAAATAATTATAGTTGTGTTGATAAACTCGTATTTTTTAGGGAAAATGGCCATATTGTGTAAAGACCTCCATAGAAAATGTCAATTAAATGCAATAAAATCGTTTCATCCAATAATAAACTAACCGACAGAAAAACTCGGATAACCCCTGACCAAGTTTACTTAAACTCAAATATTTTCTAAACTACAGAATCGCTTTTTATGAAACAAAGCTAAGAACCATCTCGATTAACTTATCGTATCTAATTCGGTCCATCCGTTTGGGAGCTAAGTTGCCACAGACATACCTATACAAAGATACACACGTTAAACTTTAAATACCCTCTTTTTTCGTCGGGGGTTAAAAATATACAGGTTCATCCGTCCATGCAAACAAAAATGGTTAAAATACAATATAAATTTAATAGCAAATGTTAAAAAATCTGGTATGTCAGTAAATGTGCTTTATCAGCTCCGTAGATGTCCTCGCGAGGAAAAACACTGGCCGAAGACGTTCGGGATCATTACACATTGCCCTCATTGTCTGTTTCTACTTTATTTATTAGTTGAATCTACGCTGATAAAGTGGTTTATCGTAAAGTGAAAAAAATCACGAAATTACAAAAGTTATGATTTCTTACAGTTGTTTTAGTAATAAAGGCAAGCGAAGGCTTTTTTAAACTAACTCTATTAATATCTAGTCAAGAACACTCGAGCTGAAAAAGCCATTATCATACAGATAATAATTTTAATTTTGTCTCTAAAAAACAAAATATCACGAAATAATATGCGTTTTACAAGAAATACCGTTCGACGAATACCGTTTTTCAAGATGATGATATAAATGAGTTCGCCTAGAAATTTTACCGGATTACGTAATAAAAAAATATACGCGGTGCCAATCAGCTCCCGAGACTGCCCAACCAGTCTCAGGGCCCCCTTCATGCAACCATCATGCAACTATTTATAACCCTAACTTGCAATACTTAAGGGAAATAACCCTAACTTTCCATCTCCAGCCATCTCGTTCCAGCCTTTGTATCTAATTAGATATCGTAACGTATTCGCGGATCCGTTCCGGCAATTTGAATAAGAAGAAGTGCTATAAAAGTGTCGCTAATGAAATTCCGACAATGCGCGACCATCAAAAGTTCCGTCGCGGCGCCCGCGCCGGTCCATTCGGAATCACGGCGGTGAGAGAAAAGACAAGTTTTTACGATTTCATAAAGCAGAGAAACCAGTTTTTCATTTACACGGTTTTAGTGGTGATAAAATATAATTAAAATATTTTATACCGGGTTGTATCTCCGTTCGCTTTACGGTTTGTGTGTGCCGCCTTTGAAAGGAGTGGGCGAAGGTCCGGGGCACACCTGGGTATAATACTAATTGTAATGTTTTACTATGTCCAATAGAGTGTTAAATAATTAAATACGTTACACTTTAGTTTATGTAAGTGAATGTCTATTGTATATGTAATCAACTAAGTTACATAAGATATCATTAAAGTTACATGGCACAATCTAGTCATAAAAAACCTACGTCATTAAATCTGGTTAGAGGCAACATCATTATCGCCCCTAATAGAAGATGTAATACAGCTTGTCTAAAATACACCTTTTTATTGCTCAAGTGAAGATCCCTAGAATAAATTATGGGAACCGTCACGCAGGCAAAGTTCCAGTACTAACCAGTGCGCATAAGAAAAGTAGATGCAAATCACTGAGTACGAGGCGACGAGATGTCTACCACAATATGATGCCACTCATCTGTTGTCCGCCTCGTGGACCGATGGTGAAACGAGTGCACTTATCGAAGTGAATATTATAGAAGACCAACAGACGACACACCGCCACCACACCGACAGGACAGCGAGTCATCGCCAATTCCACGCCGAACTCCCACAGTACCCCCGCCCGCAGCGCCGCATAATCAAAAATGCGGAGTCTCGCGAAAATTAACAATTCCCCGCGCGTGTTTTATATTAAGCCCGGGCCGTAAACCGGGAATGTCCCGCCCACATTAGGATCACGGGACTCAAAGAAATAGTTCTCATGCAAACTTTTCTGCTTTACGGGCGACAGTAAAGCTCGTGTTTTAACAAAGCGTTTCACTAGTTCCGGCGATTTCGGAGAGCGCATGCATTTTAGATGAGCGCTCTCTGTTTGAATCATAATAATGTCAATCTTCTAAATCGCTATTCACTTTCAGACATAATCGTGGATTAGGTATAGTCCGACCAGCTGGTCTTGTAGTATAAAAAGCAATAAGTTGCTTGCACTTCAAAACAAAGGAGAGGCTCAGGTGTAACTCGAGAACAGAATGAGCACATCATAACATAATGAAGCCTTGAAACCAACGCTGGTAAGATATCGGATGGAAGGCAGAAATACTACTGCGTTGTGTTGTGTCTTGACGCGTATTTCCAGTAATTTTTTTATGTTAGAAAGAGATAGTACTCACTCTCTATTACTACTATTCAAAAGGCATATCTACAGGTAACTTAAAGGCCGGCACCGCATCCGCCCCATAAGGTTGCAGATGTCCTGGACTACGGTGGCCGCTTTCCATCAGGTAAAAAAGAAACTGCGTGTCAGACAACTGTGCACGCCTCCATAGATAATGCATGGCTCCGATAGCGTCACGACACGACACAGATACGTACATGTTTCCGAAGTAGTCTAGTACCTACCCGTACTTACTTCAAGAGGGTGGGTAGTTTTAAAAAATTAAACCAAATCCCCGTTAGGACGCGAAACGACGCCGCCTCCCGCGAGACGTCGCGTCATTCGTCATCCGAGACGCGTCAGTAATTGGAGACATCCTGGCCGCTAATCGAAATTCAAATTGAGTTTCGCGCCAATTGTAAAACAAGGACTCAGCTTTTTAACGTTTCCAACTAAGATTATTGAGAATTAGATACAGAAAACGCTGTTGTGTATTCCTATATTTACCTACATTTTGCACTTCGTGCCCTCCTAACATCTTTACACTGTCAACAGTATCTCTCACCACTTAAACCGAGATTAACCAACCGATTACTTCTTCAAAGGTAACACTAATTCCCGTCTACCCGCAAAAAGGAGCAGAATTAATTCAAATAATTAGACCTGGCAGTTGCAGACACTCTGATAATTTCACACCTGAATACTCCCTTTTAAGGTAAAGGGTGGAGCCACTTAAGTTGTGCATTTTTAATCAACTCTTGTAGTAAAACGAAGCGAAATTAAATGGGATTCCACTGTGGTTTATATTTCAGCCGTGAAAGCCAGTTTGTTGAAGATATTGCAGCGCATAATAATATTCCGGGGTTATCTTTTTGAGATGAAATTCAAAATATACGAAAACAAAGCAGTGCTATTTTGTATAAAATTATGTAAATGGTTTTTTAAGTTACTTGTAGTAACTGATCCAGCAATTTCGTACTTGTGTAAGTACCTACTAAATATTTTTTTTTTTTTACATAGACTGTTATATATATATCGATGGTTATTTACTATTGTTTTTCTTAAAATCCACTCCTTTTCCCACTGACTTTTCTAATTTCAGAATTTTATGAATATCATTAATGATCAATAAGATATGGTTATAGTGCTTACTTACAGTGCCACCCCGCCAGAGTTTATGACTCTTTTTGATTCTTAAACCTTCTCTAGCATCGAAATCAGGTCATCGGTTTAGGATCCCATAAACTTCAAACTTGCTATTACGTATAAACCACTGAAATGAACCTGAACTACCGTTCACTAAAACAGCGGTTACTTTGTCTCACTGAGACGTATGTGGATCATTGCATTCCATAACCAAGTCGGAAACAAAGAGCCGTCACGTGACGTGCCATATATTCGAAATTCGAAAATATCGCCGTACATTGTAGAGATACGCGGGAAACTCCGCGAAGGAAGTTTAATAGAGCGTCGGCGCCTCGCGAAGACAGCGCGAATGGGCGAGACCCGTCATAATGCACGTAATGCACCTATCAGTTGTGTACGTCATTCGTTTTCGCGCCATTTGCAAAGCGGCGTGTAGTAACACCATGATTGGCGGGATTTGCGAACGAGATACCGAATTGTATCTACAGGCCGATCGCCTAACTTCGATTTATCGAAAACGCCATCGTCATGTCAGTCGCTCTCAAAAGAGCGAGAGCACTTACAATTGCAATTATTAAATTTTAGTTACGCGGTCTGGCCCATGGATTATTTCCTTTGCCAACGTGGGCTGAGACGTAGATTTTTTTTCTGTTGGATTAGTAGGAATTGTAAGCCTTGTGACCTTTTGGTAAGCTTGAATAAGGCTATATTTAGTGCACCTAAATAAAGATAATTACAAAAAAAAAATTGTATAAACGATATTAGATATAATAGTAAAGTACTTATCTAATTATAGAATGCATAAAAATTAAATAACGATAACCTGTTCATAGACATTGCATACGATCAACTGTACTTAACATTATGTATATGTCAAAATCTTTGTCGTAATACCTTTTAACGCTAGTCGGTGACCGAACACTGGCCCACCTATTCTACAGTTTAACTGAATTATGTAAGACGCCGTTAACATCTGCAACATTGAACAAAATCACTATTTAAGTACCTGAATACCACTGCACTACAAGTCACCCCAAAAATTGTAAAGCAAAGCCTTGTCACTAAAACGGAGAAAGTTTTCAATTTTCCCCAAAATCATGCTCACCGTACACAATGAAGAAAGGAGCGGGGCGAGGCAAAACTAATGCCCTGTTTATTATAACAAGTGACGCTGCATTACGCGCGAGCTGGCGGCTGGCTAGAGGTGCGGTCCTAGGAAATAGCACCACTATTATGACTAGAAATTATAAAAAGATAACAGTCCACGTACTGAAGCACGAAAGTTGTATGTAAATTGTTTGTTCCTTCGCGGTCTAATTTATTCGTGCAATATCAATTTGTATTACTCAGTCTGTGCAATTACGTTTCGAGTCGTAGACGGTTAACGGTCACTTCTAATTAGTGGAAATAGCTTAATGTGATAGTGTTCTGCGATTAAGCGAACATGAAATTGGTATTAACAAAAATAGAAACCGTTGACAAAGGTTAAGGTATCCGCCTCGTAAGCAAGAGGTACTGCGTTCGAACCCCACTGTTGGTGTGACGTGTACGTGACCTTTTTCTGAGTTATGTACATTAGTTGAATGCTAACCGATGCTCTTACGGTGAGGGAAAACATCGGGAAAAAACCTGCATATTCAGGCGACTTTATTTCCAACCATGATCGAATCTGGTCTGGTACCCTGGTAACAGCGTAACGAAGATCAGATAGCAGTCGCTCTACTGTAAATATCTAATCTGCTGAATCAGGATCCAGGTCCAGGGATCATAGTCAAGGCGGACCCCGGGCCGACGTGCGCGAGAGCACAACCAGAACATTTTACAATCTGAACATTAAACATAAAGCTGATTTATATTTTTTGTGGAAACCATCGACAAATGTTTAAATTTGACTTTTGTAACAATATTAAAATTATACGTCTCTCGCTCTGCAGAAGACCTACCCCACCGCACAGAAAATATAAAACTACCGCCAGATTTAAATATCCGATCGGCGTTGCTATCAATCCAGAACGACATCGCCACAATGGTAGGTATGATATCGATATTAGATCCCCTAGCAAGGGCCGGGATTACTGCGTGTGACGTAAAGTTAGATCGTGTAGGAAGCAAGTCGTAAAACTTTACGAACTGCCGCCCTCGACGACCTATCGGTGACAATCATCTTACTAGTGCAGGGTAGTACGGGGCAGAGGCAAACTCTTCAGATAATTTGAAGTGCAGTGTAGAAATAAGTTGCGTTGCAATGGCGGCGTCTCCTTTATGGGGCGTTCTTTGCACTGTGCTATAGGCATACGTAGTTAATATTTGTAGTTCCGCTGATAACCACGGGTATTCAAAGATGAAACGGGGTATATAATGTGCAAATATAACCGGTTAATACGTAAATAGCTATGACAGATTGCAACTTGTTTCATTCCAATACAGGAAGGAAATATATCATACCTGCTGTTTATGAATTAATCATCAATAATTTGTGTGGATTAGATTTAGTAAAGCTAGGAATTGACCGTTTTTATTATAGAGTCTTATAGGAAATACGCATCTATCTAATGTTCTTATATAACTTCACGCCTTTTTCTTAGCCACATTTCATTGTTGTATACTGTAAATTGCTAGAGTCCTCACGTATTGTTCGATATTTCCCATACATTGTTTTATTCGTTTATTTTCTTTACTTTATTTTCACAACTTTAGTCAGCTATAACAACTCTAAACTTTCTAATTAAAAATACAGTACCGAAAATCCATATAAAATATTCGCAGCCATATTTCATGTTACCCCCACGTATTGTGTAGCTATTCGTATTAGAAGCTATTAGCTACTCTCTCTGTATTACCCCTACTCTGCGCACCAGGGGCTGAGATTTCAATAAACGGCATCGGCGCCCTGATTGCTACGTTTCAAGACGATATACACGTCCTCGTTAAATGTGACAGACAGACGTCGTTCTGCCACTTTATTATATTACGTATGTGTAACTGAGTCGTGTTCGCGTGATCACTTCACATGATGGTAAGAATTTGGGGGTCTGCGCAGTTTAATCTGACAATGATGATTTACGATACTCGATTTGGACGGCTGATAGTAGAAATGAAATTACTTATTGTTGATAAAAGCTGGGACATTATTTGGGAACCCAAGATTATAGGAGAAAGGATACAGTAGTTGTATACATTTTTGTCATACTTGATCACAAGCGGGCCACTTGATGGAAATTTGTCATTGCTGCCTATTTAGAGGAGAGCAGCTAAGAGAAACATGGGATACAATAAATAGCTATTTGTTATTCTTTTTCTTTCACCGACATTACCGTTAATAGGTATTTGTCGATGTTACTGTTGCGTTTTAGATAATACTTATTGTGGAGGTAGTTCAACTCCTCCAATCTCCAAAGAAGACGTGGATGAGATATCAATAGGCTAATTACGTAAATCTGTTGTCAACAATTCTCTGATTTCAGTGATTGAAATTGTTACTTTTGCGATTACATATGATCGATATTCAGATGTTCAGTTTCCGATTCAAGTCGAATGATAATACGGAATCACAAAAAAACTATTTCAATCATTGAAATCAGATAATTGATAGCAACTAATATACAATAATTCAACTACAATAATTCATATGAATAAAAATTAATCCTTATTATCATATGGATTATCAACTAATTCGTTGAATGACTGACATTAAAGTCATACGCCCAAAATGCCAAGCTTTGCTAATGACTGAACTCATTCGTCTTAAAACTCCACTTTTTACATAGAAAAGTGACATTTCCAATATTAAAGGGAAGGGTTGTTATAAAACACTTTATGAATATTCGCAGTTAATGAGGCATTAATCCGGAATCCTGTCCGTAATATTTCGGAGCGCGCTAACAGCTCGTGAAAGGGTAAGATTAATTACTGACATTTTTGTTTTCGATATGAACGGACAGCTGAAATTTTGATATAGTTATTTATCATGGTTAAGTTCCGAATAAATACAGAGCGTAATTTTATTGTACCTATCTTTAATAAGGGTTACTTTACGTAATTTTGAGTCTTACGTTTTTATATGGTTAATGCGCGCTTATAGTGTATTGCGTCGTGTGTTGTATTTATTTATTTCACAGTTTTACAGCATATAAATTATGTTTAAAAATGTTACATTACGAAGTTGTCATGCCAATTATAAAACAGCTATTTATAATTTGGGCATTAGTATAGCTAATACACCACATCAAATACAAAAAGTCATAATATAATTAAAAACTAAAGATTTTCTGTATGTATGTGTGTGTGTATTTAAAATACATATATTTTAAACACCTCATTCATGCTTTCTACATTTCCCATTTTTATGCAAATATTGTTCATATTATGTTCAAGAAAACATCAAACAAACACACTATCATACTATACTTTACTAAAAAGGCAAACGTCCGTAACAAACAAATTCTCCACAAAATTTTCCTGAAACCCAATGGTAATAAGAAAGAAAAGCACCTGTCTGTTACCGAAAGGAAATACATATTTTTTACATCTTTTACCGATTCGATTCGACGCTAATAAACCCAAGATTCGTGAATTTATATTAAAATTCAAAGGGAAAGAGCTTTGAATGACGATTTTCAAAGGATACATTAAAATCTGTCTACAGCTCCGCTTCATGGTGGACGTTGCAAGTGAAAAGTTAAAGCGGTTCATTATACGTATCGTTCAATGGAATGTCACGAGAGATATGTGATTTAATTACATCTTCTCGAAGAAAGTCGTATATTGTACTAGCGGCCCGCTCCAGCTTCGTACGGGTTTTATCGGGGTTTCAAACAACCCGTCCGAATATATTTTCTAAATGATAATGAAAACCGCATTAAAATTCGTTCCGTAGATTAGAAGTTCTAAATAAGCTGTATGCTTACGGTACGTACAGTGGTACAGAAGGCGGTAATCGATATGTGATGCAATTTTTTATGACAAAAAATAATATTTAAAATAATATTCAAATTCGACTTACCATTCTTTAATTTACCGAAATCAGTTTTGACAGATCATCCGGTCATCCCAAGAACACTTTCTTCATTGTCGGATCTTCTCCCATCATCTCTACGTGGTCGTGTCACAGTAGCCTATGGGCTTTTGTATCATAGTTCTTTTCATCATATATCATCATATATAATCCAATACATTTTTCTTAAAATACCTGTAACTTGAATAAATGTGAAACACCTTTACCTTCTATTTCTTCTATCCGCTTATCCCTTTCACCGCGGCTTAAGTCCGTTGGGACGGCAATAACAAGTCCATAAACCGTTTTTACTGCCTTTGTTCAAGTAAATCTATGTAGGTTTTGACTTTTTAAACAATGGACGTATTTTCGACGAAAAAGACAGATATTCTCAAGAAGTTTTTCAACAGATTTATTGAGCGACTATTAAGGATCATTTTATTATAATATTGCTAGTAATTCACGTTTCCCTGTAATATTAAATATTATTAAAATTAAATTTATTTTTAAACAAATTCTTACTAACTTAGGTAGGAACTTATCGAATGACCATTTTGAACAATGAACACTTGTATGTGAGAATACCGTGGAAAGTTGTTAGGTATTCACATCAGGAATTACTTTCTTTTTACCGATAATCATCGGTTCAAGGTACTCAGACAACCTTTCAAAATTGACTCTTGGACCACGAATCCCTTAGTCTGTAGGCCGGTCCGCCTCTTGTTGCGAATTACTTGTAACTAGGTCAAACACTTTACGGGTAACAGGTCACCCGTCTTGATACGCCAATTATTCTATTGTAAATAAAATTACTACCACTTACGTTGTTACCCAATTTGACACTTCGTGTGCCATAGATGTACTGAAAGGCGCAGATAGTCATAGCTTTGGAAACATTGTTTCATGCCTTGATGACGTTTTGACTTTAGATCAAAACATGCATTTCATACATATTACTTATTACAGTAATTTTTTTATGATATGTAATGTAATTTCTTAAAGTAAAATACCAATACCCATACCCGTTCGTTTATGGTGTTCTGTACCAACCAACTGCCACAACTGCCCTCACTGCCAGAATTTAAGAATTTTAAAATTATAAAGCACAATAATTCTCATGTCGCATCTGAATCTTTGTAGGCACCAGGTCGTCTGTACACTTTATCTTTACTCCACAAACTTGGTACTTCGACACGAATGCGTCAGTCGTATCCCTAAAGCGTAGAAAATGACCCGTTTTGCATTGCTATTCTTCTTCTTCGTAGTAGTCCGGGCAGGTGACAAGAATAACAGTACAACATGCAACAATTTTCACGCGAACTTCAATATGCGAAAGATAATTGGATCCTGGTACGTCGTAGCTATTATTCCGGAAAAGATGTTTCCCGATCATAAGGAGCAAGTCACTTGTTACCGGGTCGAGTTCAGCGAGACTGATGTGGTGAGATTTAGTTTTTAAATTCGACTTTATCGGCTCGTTTGGCACTATATAAGACTACGCATCGCACCGAATCGCAATTAAAAAAGAAATATAACTCTCTATGTGGCAATTTATGCCAAGTTTTTTATACGTCATAGAACGTCATTCATAAAAGTCATAACAAACAAATTGATTTCTGTAGGACTGTTTATTTTCGTAAGTTAAAAAACAATTAATTAAATAATGGGCATAACTATTATTAAGGAAGTGCGGACGATAAATTACCCCATGATTAATAATTTAGACAAAAGTTCAAGCTAATCGTAACAGATTATCCGCAGATTATTGCCATATCCACACTTTATAAATGCAGTAGTATGTCAAAGTAACAAATTAAAGATTTTCTATTATACTTTTTATGTCAGGACATCGTAAAGTTTTTGAATTTACAAGTTCATTTTAATTGGAATTCTTTTAGTTATAAATTATTTTCTATTTGGAATACATAGTATTAGGATTATCGGGATCAGCGATTGCAAAAAAATTGTTATCGATGACTTGCTATCTATAGAAAATATTTGTGGACAATTTCAACTTTTAGACCTTGTCTAAACCAGTCAGCCTACTTTATAATATAATTAATCTAGAAACTGAATCGTATTCATTTATTCAGTAACTGATATACTGTGTGCGAATATTCATAAATATTTCTTCGGCATCTATATCTATACATACTATAAATCAAAGGCACTCTATCTATGTAAAACTACACAATAAATTTTAATGCGGTTTTCAACACTAGATAGATTGATTCAAGAGGAAGGTTTATAAGCAAGAAAATAAGTGTAGGTAGGGGTGAAATAGGTGAAGAGTAGATGTAGGGTGGTGATAAGTATATCTAATATAATATGAAATGAAAACTTCTAGATAAAATGCAACAAAGCGAATTTTGTGACTTGTATTACGCTTTTAGTGAATGTAATTATTGTTCTTGTGTTCTTTTCCAATGTCTTTTAATCATTGTTTTGAAGTTATATTTTATATACAGGATATAAATTGATAAGTGTGCCAAGGCGTTCTGCTCAATAGACAAAATTATTTCGTTATCATAACCGCCTCGGCACACCAAGTAACTTTGTTAAACTTTATAACTTTCATACTTCACTTGTCATCAGGCTGGCCTTCGATGGCTTGTGAACAAGACTCTAGACGCTAAAGCTGGACAGAACCTCACTGAGCGTATCTCTGGCACCATTGTCAGGCAGCGTTACCACTCCATCCCTCCTTTTGACGTCTGGTCCAAATCGGTGAAAGGAGTCAGTGGTTGCTTCCAACAAGTGCTCTCTTTGGACACCGACAAACGAGATATCCGTGAGTGTGTTGCCTTCATGAAGTACTATATAATATTTTGAGTCAGTTAATACTTGCTTGCACTTGACAGGTCAACTATATAAGTTGGCGGGTGGGAAGAAAATGATCGACCACTTGTTTAGTACTATAAAGATCAAAAATGGCCACTGGGGTCCCCGTTATCTTATGCTGTCCCCGTTATTTATTACAAACCTACCTACGAAGTTGTTGATACGTTGATCGAGCGTTAAACGCTCATTGAACGAATGTACACATACAAGGGTATATAAACTATTCGAAGTTTCACGCGATTTCCATATACATTTTAAATCATGTGTAACTTTGAACGATATATTTTAACGAAAATCTAACAAACCACAAGCATAGGTATTGGTTTTTGGATCACGTCTTCAAAATGTTGTTAGCTTTGTAGTCATTGGGTCAGATAAGTTTGTACACACGCCGCGTAGCTTACGACTGTGTTGTACCTTTTTTATTATTAAGACGGCTACTGCATAAAATGCTAACAAACAAACCTTGTTACAGACAAAGCATTTACACACGATGACATGATGCAGCTACACTTGGTAGAGTCCAAGGAGTCATCAAGGACTTATCTTTTACAATTACTATGGGGCAGGATGATATCGGTCGTGATTTACCGAAGAAAACCTGTGAGTATTTTACTGATCAACGCCGTTTTCTACCAGGTATTTCTTACTGTTCCTTCTCCTCCTCGCCCGGTATTCAGCTACTGCTTTTTTTTAGTTACTTGTTTGCCTTATTTCATCATCATCATCTAAGCGGTCAGTTCTGGTTTAGCCATGTTCCGCTTTGTGGGCATTTACGTAATACTACGTTCTTAAATACTAGTTTTGGAATCATGAGTTGTGTTGAGTTTGACAGGGATTATATTTTATATTATAGGGTCGCAGTTCACAGTTAACATTGACACCTTTACTAATGCCTAGTCTTGCCTAAATTTGTAGTCTTGGTTAAAACCAAGACTACAAACATAAAGAGTACTTTTGTATTCGCAGGGAATGGTGACAGATCAACTGCTACCAATGATAGAATTGGTGACGAAACTTCGAGGGCCGCAGAAGGCGCCAAGAATATGCGACGTCTCATTGGTCGATATTTTAGGGTTAAGGAAGCCCTAATTCCACTGTAATGACGTAATTTAGATGATACCTATACATGTAATAAATCAGTAGAAAAAGTGTGTGTACATTTACCAAAAAATAATTTAGGGCGATGAAGACATAGTAATAGAATAAGAATTAAAAAAATTGTCTGTCTGTTTACAGCTAATCTCCGAAATAAATCTCCGGTAAGGTTACCACCTTACCACTGCGATTTCAATCCTATTGAAATGGTTTGGGCAATGGCGAAGGAAAGAATAGCCCAAAAAATGTTGGTGGCCAAAATGTCGCAAAGTTAGCCAAAGAGGCATTCGCATCAATTATTCCACAAGAATGGAAAAATTCTGTTAACCATGTAATCAAATTTTAAAAAGAATATTTTTGTCGTGGCCAAACCATGTACGATCAAATAAATAGACTTATTATCGCAGTTGGCGACGATGGTGACAGTTCAAGTGACTCTGAAGTAGAGGAAACGGAGATTGGGAGCATTTCTGGCAATATTCATATTCATATTTCATTTATTCGCTGTTAAATGGTATAATATGGTTGTTATAAATAGGTATTCGTTTCACATTTAACACCTTATAAAAGGCACTAGGAATGTCAGGTAGTTGAATACAATTAATAATTAATAATGAGACATGTCTTAGGATTACAAACCATTCAATAAGTATAAAATTAATCAAACCAAATTGTCAAACATCACATTATCTCAAAGTTTAAATACATTCAAATATAAATATAAAATGTCCATAAATAATAATCATAATCACAAAAAAATTCATTATACAAAATAAGTACATAGGGCAAAATATAAAATTCCAAGTTAAAGCTGGTTGATTTAAGTAAATGTTACTTAAAAATTCATCAATTTAAACATTTTTAAAATTTGTTCTAGTTTATTTCATTTCTTAAGTTTTCCTGTATTTTATTATATATTTTAATAGCAGATGCATAGAGACATTTTCGAAATAATTGCATAGTCGAGTCAGGTTGGAGTAATTGATTTCTAGGTCTAGGTTTCGATAAGGCGGGAATGTCGGATTTATTAGTGAAAGTTGTATATTATTTCTGACAAATAAGGCCGTTTCCAAAATAAACAATGAGGGCAGAGTCAATATGCGTTTTTCAATGAATTGTTGTCTACAGCTGTCCCTCTGGCGGATTTTTGCGAGAACACGTATGCACTTTCTTTGCATTATAAACAGGTCACGTGATTCCGCGTGATTACCCCTCAGAGTTATTCCATAGCGCAGCCATGCCTCTGCGTACGCGTAATAAGCAGACAGCGCTGTCTCGTAATATTGAGAAACACCATGATTCAGATTGTTTAGAGGAGTACCTTGATATAGATTATTTAGACTCTGATTAAAACAGTCTCCATCTTATTATTTTTCTTGGACCTGGTCTTATATCAATCTTTCTTTCCTTATTTTATCTATCCATTTGTCAATGTATAATAAATTGTCATACAGAAAAAGCCGTGTAGTGTCCGATAGAGTAGAACTAGTTCTTTCGACTTATGGGTGTCCGACAAGGCGACTTATAAATTACTCTGTAGCTGTAGGCCTTCAATCCTTCTGCTAAGTGTGGAGGTTTCATGATGTGGACAGCATTGGACTGTTAAGCGTTATAGTCGTGCGATGTAAAAATTAACAAGTATCAAATTTTCTAGTCGAAATATACGAGAATACCATGATTTTTTCTATAAATTTGTTTCACGGCTATGGATTCAAGAATATACTATGTAAACTACTGTGGCAAATCAATTTTTGCCACGACTTTCTTGTCAGACTATACCAACATGTTTAGGATTTCAAAAATGTAAACTTAAAACTTTCTCACTTCACTTCCTTGTCCATCTGTGTATCTGACGCGCTGGAATTTGTGAATTGTCTTACAGAAATAAAATAAATATATCCGAAAACCATGAATTTATCAATACAGTTTTATACGGTGACTTAAAAATGTTTCTTTACTTTCTAATTTACTTGTAGTATTGGAACAGCAAAACAGATTTAGATACAATGCAATTGTTAGTTCGGAGCTCTCATGGCGCCCTCCTTCACATGCATGCCTGGTGTTTTTTTTAATATTAAAATAACTTTATATCTCCTTTGTTCGCGCGCGGTCAGGCAACTGCCCAGGAAATAAAGAAAATTACAACAAACTATTACAAGGATTCCATATAATATCACCCATACAGCGCAATTTACTAAACAGATATTTAAGGACTTAGCGGGCAAGCAGTTTATATTGCTTATCGATTTTAGAAGCTATGCGTCTTAATTCAGGGCTCTATTTACGATAGCTCACCAACTGGAGCGTCCAGTTCTAACAAATTGCGTCTTCTCACGCTACAATACCGCCATGAAGCGTTGTGTAATGCCAATAAAGCACAATAATCTACTAAAATATAACTGCACCCGGACAAAGGGCCATAGACTAAATAGGGAAAGAAAGTAAAAATCATACTTTTTGTAGTAATTTTTAGACCATAGTATGTGCCACTAGCTTATCTGTTCAGTAGACAAAATCGGAACTATTATTGTACTAAATTAACAGCTTAAGCCTACTCAATATGTCCTAGTCATAGAGTAGATTATGGTCATCAGTACCTTTGCGTTAACATCCCGGTTGTGCTCTCGCGCACGAGGGCCCGGGGTCCGCCTTGACCATGATCCAGGATTTCACAGATGAGATAATTACAGTGGAGCGACTGCCGTCTGACCACCGCGCATAGAGTGCGATTTTATGCATAGAGTTTAAATTACTTAATTAGAGTGTCGCATGATCGCATCTATTGCATGGCATTCGCTGCTCTTTGACCATTATGGGTTTATCGTGACACGGCTATTTTCCTAGCGGTCGAGTTTTTAAAAGATAATTTCTGTCTTCCAGACACGCTACCCTTGCCTCGACATGGCCGCGTGCTTATTTAACTGCTTAGGTGTTTTAATAGTTAATCGAAATTTATTGGAACCAACCGGGTTTCCCGGTGGGGAAACAAAGGCAATAGAGACTTGTAAAAGTATTGTGCAACCAGTATTTGTACTGTAATGTCTGACGTAGGAATAAAATTTTAGCGAATTGTAAACTGAATTCTGGAATATTATGATATGCATAGAAGCTGTGGTATTTTTTCCTCTTGTGGTGGAGTAGAATTAATCGAAAATATAGCTGGAGGTGGTACTAAGGTAGGTAATTCACACCTGTATTTTTGGTGCTTTTGGTGTGAGAAAGCCTGAAAGGTCTTATTTTTTGTATTTTCGTAAATATCTCTATCTTTTCTGAGGAAAATGTATGAAAAATATAGTTTCAAGATGACGGTGGAAAAGGGTATTTCGCGCAGGTGTAGATACAGGTATAGATTTTTAGTATGTTGGTTAGAAGCTTATTACCTACCATTGCCGCAATAATAATATCCTGTTACAAATAGTTGCACCTCAAACTGTTTCTAATGCACTATAAACATATACGGTTCGACTGGCTGGTAACTATTAACAAATCCCACTAGGTATATAGACCAGCTCCATTCTTTCTGGTAGTAGGCCACCTGATTGAAAGTGACAACCGTCGCGGATAAAACCTACTTTGTGACTCATGCATTTAGAAACAAAAACGCAGAATGTCTGGTGTCTGGCCACCTCATCCTTCAACCCGAAACCCGAAAACACAACCATTACTGGGTGACCCTCTGAACTACAGCGTAATAACATAACCAACAGAAAAACTCTGATAAGCCCCGACCAAGTTTTCATATACCAGACCTGCTTCATATTTTCTAAACTACTGGACCGATTGTAATAGGTAAGAACCATCTCAATTATCTGGGTTTCAAATAGAGAAATCATCATCATCTTGGCTTTATGTCACGGTTGCGCCCCCCGCGCGGCTGCCGAGGGCTCAGGATCCATCCGATTTCAAATACAGAAAACCGCAATCAAATCGATATATCCGTTCGGGAGCTACAATACCACAGACCGATGCATAACACCCCTCTATTTTCGTCAGGGGTTAAAAAGGAAAACTAGCAACTACTAGGCTAACCACGGTAGACTTTGCGAAACTAAGAATGAAGTAACTGTAGACACTGATTACATTCGTGATATTTATCCGACACAATAGAAAGTATGTACAAATATACCTATATGTTATTCGAGGGACAGACAGACTAAGCATCAGGTGTCCGATGTGAAGCCAGTGATTGATTTCGCGTCCAGACATACAACTACAAATGTACGTGTGCAATATTTTTTGACATACAGTATGTTTCTGATTGAGACACACAATTCGATCACTGTCACTAATACTATTCATTAGTTATCAATACGTATATGAATGCATGTTATTAGTATCCGTAACTACGAAATTAAATACGTATGATTATGTTAAAAATTGTTAGTATGTACTTACACGCCAACAGCATATTAAAATACACATAATAATTTACAGTTAAATTAAAATTGACTTTCCAAAATTTTATCGGGGCCTGGTTGGAAGATAGGTCAATGGCAAATACCGACTCGAGCCACAACTCTCTAGACAAAACAAAAAACAAACTATTCAAAATTCACACACGAAATATTGCTGGAGAACATTACGCAGCGTTTCTAAGCGGCGTATTTCATTTGAGAATATTGAAAAATAAAAATGGTCGTAATAAATAACTGAGTGGGAATAAATCGACAGGTATTCTGCCACCCTAGCCGCGGGAGAAACCGCGTCCCCTGTATCCTGACAGCCGTGGATGCCGCTGAGTCCGCGCGAATCAAAGGGGTGTAGGGTGTTCCACTTGACTCGTTTTATATCTATTGTTTATGCGAGGGTTTGATGGAAAACCTATTTCAGTGCTGTACGTGTATGAGCGAGCTACTAATGAGTCAGGGTGTGCGTAGACAAAGCAAGGAATCCTGGTCGGGCTTCAAGCATCTGATCGTATTGCGGCGGATAAACGTGACGGAACGATTTAATTGGCTCGTAAAGTAGAGCTATGTTTTATGATAAAAGTAAAAATAACTACATATAAATAGGTAAGAATATAATGTGCCTTAAGGGTCGATCTCAAAATTTACCTTCATCGCCATTTATTATCAGCGAGTACCGTAAAACGATAAGATGACTTAACCCTTAATTGCTCTCAGGTGCCACTGACCGAAATATCTTAATCTTAACTTTTAATAGCTCTTTAACCGTCGGAAATCTCATCTTTGGTTCTCTCTCCGTGACGAAATTACCTAAAGTCTTTTAGCAATAAAATTGCTCATAAAGACCATTTTATAATAGGATCGTAAAAGTGACTATTGGAGTGGGATAAGGGCACACTCCCCCGGTGGCACTCTTTCTAATTTTACGGTTTTTTCTGTATCGTAACACAAGTGCAATGAATGTAAATTCATTCTTTTCCTTCGCTATTTGTTTACTTTTAGCTCACATCAAGTATCCTCTATTATGGCAATCAGCGGTAACAATACTTGATACCTATAGGAGAAACGTATAGAAAAGTATTGTAGAATTACACATATACCTACGTTTACGGAGACAGTCTGTGACAGCACACGACTGCGAGTACATTAAAAACAATTATCGGTGCAATCAAAGGCCCCCATGCCCTCCGCGCCTAATTAGCCGCCCCAGCAGTTTTCAATAACCGGGCGGCGGTGGTCAGCCGACTCGGTGAAAAATCACCCGGAAACTCGGAAGCTGGGTGACCCGGGTGACCGCGCCGCGCGTTCAAGGGACCCATCTGACCGTGCTAATACCTCATCACGGCCGACCGGAGTGTTTGAATAAAAAACATTTGTTTTGTTTAGGGCGATGGCGTGTGCTACGCAGCTATTATTTGGGCAGTCCTCGCTGTACATTTTATTTAAAAGTCTATTGCGTACGTACCTACTTTTTGTCGGCTTAGTTAGGTATTTTTGTTGCCTGCAACCTTAGCATGAATCATAGTTATGTTATGCGCGACATTTACCGCTTACTATTTGGCAGGTGGGCTGTCTTTTCGTTTATCAGTGCTTAGCATAAAAAAAATGTTTTGGTTGCTTTCTGTCGGCGATCAGATTGCATAATCTTTATCTTTAATTAGCTGCAGAACACAAACACAGTCTTACAACTAAGGGTAGATATAAGCATTATAATGAGTAGTGAGACAATTATCTCAATTCCAGAACTGGTCCCGACAAAATTATTTCGATAACGAACAGATGGTGTTAGATAATTGCTTTCATTGCAACTATTCTCTAGTGAATATCTAAACTGGCTTTTGATCCTGATACAATTAACCAATTCCGCCCAATGGTCACTATCGGTGCACAAATAGTCAAAATGGCACTCTGGCATCTTTGTCCAAAACAATTTAGTGCTGCTGCGCAATGAAGTAGAATCGTTAAATTTAATGCACACTAACCTCCTGCTATAAAACCAGGTTAATCTCAATACACCGATAGCGCTTATTATACACAGTGACGCTGTTTTATCGATACTTTTATCGATAATTTTAACTAAAGCGGTGTTTCATTTGACATTGCTTCACGTATGTACAGGGGTTTCTTCTTCGGGTTTAATCTTCACAATTGACAGGCGGGTTGGAGATCGCAGTGTTGAAAATACTTAACAGAAAACGCTGCTCCCTGATCCCCATTTTGTTCTGGTCTAGCCGAAGTCCTAGCGTCTAGGACATAAATAACCTGACGTCACCCACTGAAGGGGTTGGTCCTATTTTTCTTTACCGGACACCACACGGTACATTGCATGCTCAAAAGTAATGAAGGAAAATTAAAAATTGCCTGTTACATTGTTGTTATGATGAATAGTGAATGTCTGGGCTTCGGTGATCACTTTCCATCAGGTGAATAGCTTGCTCGTTTGCCTCCCACTTAAAATTATATTTTGCAGGAAAAACAAGATTAAGGCAAACACTCCACTGACGTGGAGGAGGCTCCCCGCGTCCAGCAGTGAAATATTATATACAGAATATCCCACATCGATACTTAATCTCAGTTACATTATCGACAGCAGCTGCGCAACACTATCCGGAAATAAAAATCGTAAATGAAGCCATTTGAGCTCGGTAGCGGAGTCCGAATGCGATTAACTACATTTTCGGGACTACCCACGTTTACTGTCCTTTTATTTCAGGTACAAACGTTATTTATTTATTTGGCAGCGGCGCGGGGGTCGTCGACTTGCTCTATATCAATTTTATTGTTTCACTTACTACGGCCCGAGACGTGCGCCATTTTATTTCGGGTAGGTAAATAAAAAGTGTTTGAGTGCACGCTTTTAAGTCACGCGTGTCGTGATACCCGGATTGATTGTCCTGTTATGTGTTATGGATTCGCTGTGGTGTAATCTTACCTTTATCAGTGGTCCACTGCTGGATTTAAGCTTCGTATATGTTTGGGAGAGATTTGCTATAATCTCCACGATTGGCAGATGGGTTGGAAAGTGTAGTGAAAAACTGCTGCCCATATTATAATCTACGTAGGTTCTACTCTGTCTGCCTCTAACTATAGTTCGCGCCAAATGATGATATTGATCTCTCGGTCAGAACTTATTTGTAAGGGTCAAACGGATAGCTGTAACGCATTAAATAGTCGCACTCGTTACAGTTTAATGAAATTTAGAATAATTGTCATGTATATTTCATTAAATAATGACAGTATTTGATCGAGAAATCAAGGCAAGCTATTGTCAATCAATTTGGCACTAACTATAAAAAATATTAAATCATTAAACAGTTTGGTGCTATAACTCACTTTGCTGGATCGAAGAGAGTAAAAATATTTTATTAAGAAACCCAAAAGGCGTTTTTTTCACAATGAATATTATCGTTTCCATTATTGGCCATATTCTGGTTATGGGCCAACAAAATTATACATTTGGAATGTATTCTAAACGTTAGAATGTACTAGCAAAGACTACCTGCCCCTATACGGGAAAAGACACGGTACTTTGCAATTACTGGGTACTATAAACTTTTATAGTAAACCATTTTATTTTATAGTAGTGGAGCACTCAATACGTCCACCCGAACTACCTACATTCTATAACGATAAACCAATTTAAAAAAAAAATAACCCAATACGTCCATCTAATATCTACATTCTACAACTAGTGCATTACGTTCTACCCGCAAAATAGGGTGACAAATTGAATAAGGACGCGGCTGCGACCGGAAATTGGGACAATATGGACCTAACCAAGGGCAAATGGACAGGATATAACACTTTCGACCCAAACGTATTGCATTATGGTCTGTAAACAACATTTAACTTGCTTGAAACAATATTTTCTTTTTTGCTATAAAAATATTTCATCCAATTGATCTTGAGTTATATTCAATTGAAATCTGTTTAGTAAAAGTTTTGAAACGCAACCCACTTTCTTGCAAATATATAATATAAAATTATACTTATCACCTTGCAGAAAATTCCACCCGACTTTCCATAAAAAAATCGCTGTTATAGACAATTTATAAACTTTTAATTGGAACATCCATCGCTATTCTCTACAGATTGGACAGGCCAAGACAAAGCTCTTTCTTAGGCTTGTATAAAGTATTCAGAGTGTACCTATATTTTGTGTTTTTAGAGTTCATTAAAGGTGCACGCAGGCGGAAACAGTCTCCGGCGGATGGCTCCTCTTGGCGGCGCTTTGGCGGCTAGATCAATGAAGTGACGATGTGGTGGCCATGCATCCGTGGTTATGGAGATAAGCTTTGCGAAAAGGAAATTGTCGTGTATTCACGCTTTCTGTGTTGCAAGGAAGATAGTGTTATCTCATCTCACAAACAACTAACAAACATCCAGAGAGATGTAGTAGTATTTGAAAACACTCGACAGAACATGATACTGCCCATTTTCTAATCTCCGAAGGCTAGCTGATTTAATTCTCTGCCTCCAAATGATCAAGCCTTTAAAATCATCGCCTAGGAGGATGGCCCACTACTGACGTGTGGAGCGAACCGTACATACTCGAGGAAAAATACTGCGGACTTAGGACCATCATTACAGCCCAAAACGGTCCACTGCACGACTTAGGGCCTATCCCATGAGAAACGAGGTTATTGCAAAAATCTCTAGGCTTGGCAGGCGTGTTGGAGATCGCAGTGTGGTAAATATAAAAATGGAAAACGCTGCTACCCATTTTCCTGCCTACGGAGACTCCAGAACTTTTGCCTCGAAAATTTTTGTTAATGCACAGTTCTGTTTCCGACAGACCCACTAAAATTGCGTTGGTATAGCTTGTAAATGACTTCCTGAACCAGCCTTATACCTTTGGAGCTTAAAATCTCCGCTGTCCACAAAACGCATGGTCACCTTCCAAGTTTCCCGGTATCCGCATAAACAATTACATACGGAATGAAAGCGCTCACTCCTCGGGGACCGTCTTTTGTGATGAAATGATCAGTCGCGTCTACCGGCCGGAATTAATGAGATGGCTCTTTTTGTGGCAAAGGATAGGTGTTTTCATTACTCTGTTTAGACTACTAATGCACCGTCTCCTTTATAATGTTTCGCTTCCCAAATATTTTATATGCTACGTTTGTACAAAAGCAAACGTTAAGAGGACAATGTTGGTTATACTTTGAACGTCTGCTAAACGTGGCGTCGTGTGAGGAATGAGGAAAAGTGTTTAGACTACGATTCAGATAACACAATGAAATATTTAAGTATATAAAAGGGAGCTTTGGTGTTCTGATTGTTAAGGGCTCCGATTTGTACTCCGTGGTACCGGGTTCGAACCCCAGTGCTGCCATGTAGAAATAATTCTTTTTTGAATTATGTACATTAGTTGAACACTAACCCAACCTCTTATAGTGAGGGAAACCTGCACAATCAGGGAGTGTTGGGCGCAATAACAATTTTTTTCAATTGATTGATTAGTCAAACTAAACATTTTGTGACTAAATTAGTTGTACTAAATAAATCACAACTAAAGGTTTAAGTTTTAGTTATGACTAAATGTTTAGTCATCAATTTTAGTTTTCAGTTAAACTAACTTTCCTATAATATATTAGAAACTATAAAAATATCAGAATTTAGAGTAATCATAGATAGACGAACAGACAACCAGCTTAAGTTAATTGTACTCGCTGGCGATCTCTGTTAGAACCAAGATAACAGTAATAAGTTATTTTTATTACTTACAATAGTACTTAATAGTACTTATATCTATGGAGGGGTATCTCCGACACAAAAATCCTTTAAAGGCCAACTCAGGTGAGATTTCAAGCTTCTGGGATCATATTGTTCTCGGAAATAGGTATTTTATATCGTCTTTATCACACCACAGTTAATAATATTAATGATATTAAACTATACTGGTAGAAATATCTCATCTCATGCAATCTTAGAGCAACAGAACTCGATCGTTTTTCTTTTTTCTTTTACATAAACTACAATTTCAAATTGATACTCATAAGGCCATCTTTTACATACTGGAATTTTTAATCAAAACTATCAATCATGACTAAAAATTAAAACTAATTAGTCGACTTAATTAGTCATCACACTATTGAAACTAATTCAATTTTCAATCTATACATAAAACTAAATTTGTTAGTTTTAGTTTTTAGTCGTCAATCAAACTAAATTTTGCCCAACACTGCATTCAGGCTACTGAATGTGTAATCATGATCAATTCTTGTCAGATTGCCTGGTAACAGGTTCACGGTGGTCAGATGTTAGTCGCTACACTTTAATTACCTGATCTGCCAAATCCTGGATCATGGTCAAGGCGAACACCGGGACTTCGCGCGTGAGAGCACAACCGGAACATTTACGCCAAGATTAGACCAATGAAATACTCAAAATTTAATTGCGGTATAGTTGTCTGTTAAAACATTAGAATAAATGGGATATTTTGAATAGAAACTTAAAATAAAACTTCTAATCTAGTTGTCATCCACAAAATGAATCTACTAACGTATCTAATACGTAGAGCGAACGAAGATAATGCCAGTTTAGTTGCTACGGCCGCGTAGAACTATATTTACCTGTAGCTTGAGGCTACAAGGCTACAGGATCGCGTAGTACATCTACGATATCGATCTCGGATGTGGATTAGAGATAATAAGAACACGAGTGAGAATACCGCCACAGGATGCCAAACAGCTCCCGACGCTGTTCAACCAGTCTCAGGATCATGATCCACTATTTGGCGGAACTGGTAATTACGGTGAGGCGAGTGCCAACGTGCCTGCGTGACCCTGTTAACATGGGAACCCATATTGGATCATGGGTAAGTACACATACTGTCGCCTGCACGTATCTAAAGGTTTTATCACGATTTTTTACCACACCGAAGAGCATCAGTTAGTGTTCAACTAATGTACATAACTCAGAAAAGAGCTTTTAGACAATTGAATACCGGGTTCCTTATCCACGATATTGTCAATTCAAATAGGTAGGTACAAAAAACCAAAGTTGCGAGTTGCAGAATTACAACTCCGAACGCCGCATTCAATTTCTCTCCCCACAAAAACAAAAACGAAGGTTCAAAGCCCATAAATAAGAATTTTGCAGGTTGCTTAACAGACTGCCGAAGTCGCTCGGAAGCAAATCGAGTAATGCGCAGCGGTAAACTGGTAAGAAGCGGTTTTCGCCTGAACGCTCCGCTGGGCCCGTGACGAGCCTCGCAAAAATTGTGTTAAGGACTCCGCTACTGTTACCCCAATACGATATATAAATAAAAAGGGATTTTTGAAAAATAAATTTAGAGAGATTTATCAGTGCGTAAACGGACGTTGTTAAAACTTATTTAATTTGTTGTGTAGTAGCCGACCACAATGTCAAATATAGGAATTGTTGCAAAATCCTATATTTGACTAGTTCCCGATTGAACTAAATCTTATTTCGTCAGGAATAATTATTTGCAAAAATCCTAGGATGTTTGCAAAATAGCGGATAATTTGACACTTTCATAAGTATCCCAGCTATTTTCAGGACTGCAACTATTGGAAATTTGAAAGCTGATTGGCTTATTTATAAGTCGAAGTCGAAGATACGATTTTCAAATGATCTTACGACATTAATATACAATACTTACGATCCGCCTCGGCTTCGCACAGGTGTTCTCGGGGGTTCTCTATTAAAATATGCATGTATTATACTCATCATCTATGTGAGATTCAGGGTTTGAATAAGATTTCCAACTAAAATACAGATTAGAGAAAATAAAGTATGTATTAAAATGACAGAAAACCTAAAGAAATGTATTTACAAAAATATACTATAAGGAGAATTCTTCAAATATTGCAAAAAATATTACTTCAAAATGGATAATTATTGCTCTATTTGTATGACTTCAATGATGTACCTACTAGACCTACATATTTTACAAAACATTTTATTTTAGATCCACTGGAAAATTATGTACAAAATAGTTTCACGACTTTAGGCATCAGCGTAACTTTGACTCGTTTTACCTCTAACGCTGCTTCATCTATTCCAATAGTTACCATATTTTTCGGTAATAGTTCTACTGTCCGTGCTGTAATAATATCATTATTGTTCTGTACTCCTTGTAAGCGATTCCAACCCTCTGACAAAAACTCCATGTAAGAATAGCAATCCTTGCCTAAAATCAATTTCAAGGCTGGTATTGGACCATTTTTCTCGATGTTTGGTGATTTTATGCAGACGTCACATGTCTTCAAATCAATTTCGTAGGGTTGACCGCATGCGGGGTTTACAACCTGAACTTTTTCGTTTTGAGGGGCAGCTTTTATAGTAGTGGGATTTTGCATCATCCACCTCCAAAGCAAACTAGTCTTCGGGGGCTTCCATATATTTTTCTGTATGCAATTCACGCATCCTTCACACGGCTGCGTGTATTTTAAAAGACCATCACAATTACATGCCCCCGTTCCTTTTTTAAAGCTTTCGCTGAATATCAGAGCTAAATATTCACTTAAACTACCACAAAGAGAGAATTTATCTTTTGATGCTAATGCATCTCTAAATGCACCCCATTCAATAGACGACATGGCGTATATGGGCTTGATGGGTTCATCATCAGTAGTAGTAGGTTCTATTTTTAAAACATCTTTTAGGACAGTGTTACCTTTAATGATTGCCATGCTGGCACCTATTAGCTGCTTAATTCTTTTGACACCTCTGCCTCCAGGAAACAGTGAATTACCTACCGAATTGGAATTTCCCAGTGGAAGTATACCAATTGGAATTTCATTGGAGTTTCCGTTTCTTCTAAGCAAACCTGCAGCATATAAAATAAAAACGGTTTAGACACAGATCGTAATGTGTATGCACGACTTCTTTTATTATATAGAAAGACTGTTGCAAAAACAACATGGTTTGTCCTCAACGAGGAACGTTAGTTACACGAACTTCACAAACATTTTAGTACGCAGAACAAATTATCCAGCATAACGAATACTCGTCAGAATCCGAAATCATGACGTCACAACACACATTCGACGTTCAGGATAAACCAGTACATCACTCACGGCAAGATATTAAATTTGGACTTGAAAAGTCTTACGTAACTAAATATAATTTTAATTAAATGAAATTGTCATATATAAATAAAATATTGCGAAAAACGTAGTGAATGAAATTAAAACACATCGAATCATAATAATTTCTGCTTGTCCGACAATTGACCCTTGGAGTAACAGACTATTGTCGGTTCCTATTGCACTATTGATAGGTTTTTCATTTAGTAAAGTAGGTATCTAAAGTAAACAACTCCACCACAATTAGCCTATTATTACCTGTAACTGTTTCTGAAAGCATTCCATCTCCCCCTGCGACCACAATGACATCTGTATCCCTGAGTTTAGCGACAATGTCCTTGGCACTTCTCTTGGAGGTGGTCTGTATTAAATTTACATGCAGGCCACTTAGATGTAACAGTGGCTCGCAGTATTTGTGGTACTCATCTTTGGCTTTCTTATTATTGGCAACTGGATCCAGTATGACTGTTACGGAAGGCGCATTGTCATTTGAAACATGTTCGCTGAGATTAGACACCTCTTCGCAAGCTCCTCGTAGTAAGACTTCTTTGCTATAAATGAAGTTAGTATGATTTAAGAAATCAATATTTAAGTCAATAATGTTTGAGATATAATCTATGTAATCTTAAGGGTTGTTTAAAACAAACTTCTGAGCTAAGACTAAAACATCTTACAATTCTTTAGAATAGTAACGAAGTACTTACTCATATTCCTCTTTCATTTTTGCCGTACCATAACCAACCCCAACAGTGGCTGCCGTAGATTTTTTCCAATTTGTTCTAATAGCTTTGATAGCTTTCACCATTAAATCCATACTAATAAACATTTTGATTTTTATGTAGAAATACACTATAGATACAAAAATACTTGTCACGATAATAAAAATTATATATCTAAAATAAGTACCCAAAACACTCTTACAAAGATGTCAACGTTGTCAACTGACGTAGGAAAGCGAGTGTGAAGTTCTGTTTTTAAAATAACAAGAAAGATCCTTGTAAAAAGCATGGTACTCGCAATAAAAAGATTTTAGCACATTTTACAGGCAGCCTGCGCCGGTCGCTGATTCGTCTGCCTTCACTGGCTGGGCTACTCATTCCAGTTTATTTGCATATAGACGAGGATCATTCATTTCTTCCTAACGCTATTTTACGAATCAGGTTCGTGGTGCGCTTGACCAAGATCCAGAATATATCACATTAGATAATTACAGTAGAGCGACTTCCATGTGACACCCGTGAGCTTGCTAACAGGGATCGGACCTGACTAGATTGGATAATTGTCACACATTCAGTCGCCTGTTTTACCTCACCGCAAGGTTCATGGCCATATTCGGTACCACTGGCTTATGAGGCCGACCCTCTAGCCAGTAAGCTTTCGACGCTTTTTTAAACAAATATTATTATATAGTTATTAGTAATGTGGCAAAACATAGAGGAGCCTAAATACGGAACAGTGACAGCCGCACATAACATGACCGGCAGCGGTGACACTCTCTTAAAATGCACGTGAAAATGTGAGAATCCCGATGGAAACTACATGAAGACCTAATAGTTACCTAACCCAATCATCAGACTACATATCCACTTCCTTTGTTCCCCAGCTCTTAATTGGTATTAGTTTTGGGTACATTCACAAATATTCCTGCTTTGAATTTGGCAACGACTTTAATCGAGTTTTATTGTATCTTGCATCGCGTTTGGAGTCCGTGGGTCGTGCGACCGGCGACCCGGCCTCAGGTGTGGCGCGACCGAAAGTGCCATCCGCGCAGAAATTGAGCTGAGCCACGTCGTCTGATATAATGAAATGAGATAATTCGGTCTCATCTGGTGTTGAGTTTAAAGCGTCATTCGAGAATTATCGTTTTAATTGAATTGTTTATGAACGACACCGTTTCGAGGGGGGTAACTCTTGCAAATATGATTACAGTAATGTTCTGTGGTTACCGTAAGGTTCAACATAATATTATTTCTGAAATTGAAGGGACTCACCTGCTTTCTTTCTTAGTTATAGGTTTTAATTTTTAAGTGTACAGACAGTACAGATAAAGTATGGTTTGCTTCACTATTAATATATATTTGTAAAACATTATATGTATGAGTATGTAACGACTACCATCTCAATTAATAGAGATAGAAAATACTTGTAAATAACTTAATTTCGTTGTAAACGTTTAACATTTGCGCTAAAAATATATAAAATGCAGACACTATGGAATAGCAAAATATTTATTATATTTAATCGGTTAAGTGTTGAATGTATTGCGGAATACCTAGTCTTGGTCGAGGAGGGGTATATAGTCACCGCGGATTTACCAATTTTAATAATTCTCTTCATTCATATGTTTTCCACTTTATCCGTCGAGGATTAACACATCATTAGCTTTGATAGCATTGACCGTGGGGTGAAAATCGAACCTTTTTCCATGTTAATTAAACAGATTAAAGCCAGTGTTCGCATGACCTATTTTTACCCCATTTTATCCCAGTGGCATGTTATTTTATCCCCATATGAGTCGAGCGAGGGTAACGTTCCAATGATTTAGAAGAATAATGTTAATTAATAAGAGAAATATGGTCGAGGTTTTATTTTTATACCTAATTGGTATTTTGAAGCTCAGTTTCATATCACAGTGGTCAATTTTACTTTGTTTTGACTATGTCGTACTTACAGCAAAGTTAGTAAACGTCACGATTGGATTCAGTTACCTGAATAGAACAATAATAATAATATAAGTACTTGGACAAATTCACACAGCGACATCTAGCCCCAAAGTAAGCAAAGTTTGTGTAATGGGTATTAGATAACTGATCAACTATTTATATACTTTCTCTTAAATACATACGTCCAGACATCCAGACCCGTTAGAATTCATCATTTCAATGTCTGCTTGGCCGGGAATCGAACCCGGGACCTCTGCGTGGCGAGCGACACGTTAACCAACTGAACCACTCAAATATACCTACCAAATACCTTCGTTTACCATTTCCCAGTCAGATAACGCGGCTACTTACCCGCACATCCGCGGCACTGAGCCCTTAGCGGTGCCTTTAACAATAAGCGAGAAAGCACCGCGGCGTAACAATAACAAATTCAGACCACCCCAAAAGTAAAATCTCGTCTACCGCTCGCCGGTTGAGCGGCCACATGACAAATTGCCTGTCACGATGGCAACCTTACAACCCTACCACGGTAATCTTAGCAGGTAATACATGATTTATAGTTCGCGAATTGAGCATTCTAGCTCCTTTTTTCCGTGTACCAAATTGGTGCGCGACTCGCGAGGCAATAACTGAGATGTTATTTTGTTTTGACGGGTGTTTCGCTGGCTCGGAGGATTGGACGGCGGAGTTGGGCGCTAGTTTGTTGTTCCAATACTGTAACAAGGTAACTACTGGGAACGGTGTGTTTGACGCCGACGTTTTTGTTATTCATTTTTTGTCTGTAATAGTTGGGAACGATTTTTGCTGAGTCGCTGTGTCCGAAAATTGTATTGAATTTGTACATTTAAAAAATTTTAACACTTTGTGTTGTGACTTCGTGATGGAACTCAATTATTATGAATTAAATCATCTTCTGAATACTAATTTCACTTTATTATACAAATTTTAATAAAATGCTACCGGTTTCTAATTACGCACCTTTCTCATATTTCATTATTAGTAAATTTTTTTTATATTTCATTATTGCTACTACAAAATAACACAAGGTGTCAAATATTTGTATAAAACCTACTGTAAATACGAGTATTTCAGTAATGACGAAAGTCAAATTACTATTTATCACCCCATATCACAGTCTACCGCACTCTCCAACTACCACAAAAAACTAAAGTGGATCATAATATTCGATTATCCTCCATTCTGGAGCTCTGTTATTTGATTAAAGCTCCCTTTACTTCAATTTACCAGAAATAGTTACATTTAACCGCATTTTGGGGAGAAACTACGGATTAGTAAGCGTTTTTGGGGTGAATATTTTTTCCTTTCAAAATTTCATTAACATAATATAATATGTGTCGCTATACATCTTATCGTAATTGAGGTTTAAGTGCGGTGGTATTAAACGTTATTTAATATTATTAGGTGTGCATCTGTTTTCCGATCATGCAGCACCTAAATTCGAAAGTTCTTTATTTAACTTTGGAGTATCTTTAACTATTATTTAGACTACTTTTTACAGGTATCTTTTAGAAATTCAATAAATAATTCGAAAATTTGCGTAAATGAAGAAATAAAGTTTACATTGTAGTGATGTTATTGCCATATGATAAGTTAGTAGCAGAAGGCATAATAAATATAGTATACAACGAAGTCGCTTCCCACCGTCGGTCACCAAATTTTTTTTATTGTCATTTAAAGGCTGCTCCATCTTCGGCTGCATCGTCACTTACATACATACTTACTACCACTGAGTAAGATAACGGTCAAAGGCCAGCTAGAATTAATTTAAAAAAAAGGCTGATCAATAAAATTTAACAAATAACTATTATTAATAATCAAATTGTGAATATCAGATACGTCCAAACTACACTTATTAAAAGAGCGCGCTCAGAATTGTATTCCATTCCTTTTCCCGAGTATTCGTCAACGTCCTAACCGCAAATATTCCCCGGAATAGCTACCACACACGGTGACCAGTGGCCATTCCACTCATCCTGGCGTATATTCCCTCAATACTGTGGGACTCGGCGCCAGCTGCCCTCCCATAACTCTTGTTAGGCTGCAATAGGAACAATGATAATTTTTGCACATAGGTTCGCTGGAATCCACTCACTGGACATCTGATACATGGTGTGTTCGTTTTCGGTGCAATGCATAAAAACATTATAACGCTAGAGAAACTTACACGAATGCATGCAAATGCATTCATGTATGTTTCTCTAGCGGTTAATTATACCTGCAGTTGCAAATAAAATAAAGGACTCTTGCAGCTATACATTGGCGTTTGGATTTTGTATAAATATTATGTGCATAGTTGTTTTCGATATTTTGTTAGTGATTTAGCCTAAACAAAGTGCCAGTCATTGTCTGCATTTTACCTGCGTAAATCTTTTCTCTTATTTATTGTTATATTATTAACTGCATGATCTTTCATATTTACCGAAAATCAAAAGTCAATATATTTGGAAACGTCGTAGTACAACCCTTTTTAAGTTCATTATGTTGAAAATGGCTATTATTTCTTGTAATGACCCAACTATATTCACAAATTCAATATCTACAGACTACGTTTACATTATCTAAATTTTAGAAAAAAAGAGTCTGTTTCATTTTGTCCGAAACCAACTTTATTTATTTATTTACATATTTATTACACATTAATAAAAACTGGTACAAGAAATATTCACAAAAACCTTATAATAAGTTTACCGAGCACTGTGGAAATACCGCACGACCCTGTATCAGTGGACAATTCCTATGAATGTTGCATGACGACTTCTCGCGTTGATATTATTTACCGCACCCTCGCCATAAACCTGTCCCCAATGAAGACAAACTGCTGCGGACATCTTGAGGCTCACTTGCCACTGTTTTTTGCTTGACCCTCCTGTTACGCTACAACGGTTCTGCGGATAATTTGTACGATGATACAACACTCGATTATTGGACGAAAATGTGTTGGCGACAATACAATTTGCAACTGTTGGTGCATTACCGCTTATACCGCAATGTCTCAGCTTCTGTCCGTAAACAATGAAGCTGCTTTGTTGTTAATGTAATAATATATTTTTGTAAATATCAAAGGGAACGTTGTTGATTGTTCTACTACATTTTAATAACAATATTATTTTTTCAAAACAAAAACATGTTGATCACAACTACTATGTTGATCTTTAAGAAACCATGGAAAATTTTCTCAAAGTAACTTAGTTGTTTAAACTACTAATAAATGTATTAGAAAAAGTTGACTGAGAATTATTTAGTGTATTAGTTTGCAACTACTGATATCTAGATGCTTAACTCTTTATCTTAACGCTTAATTTGAGCCATCTCTTTGGTTGCAAAATCAGAAGGAAAAAACATTGCCTGTATCATTAAACTAAGCGTGAACATTATTCAAATTGACAATTTCACATGCAAACAATATAAAACTGACTTCAATCAAGACGGTAGATTGAAAATAAATGTAATCCCCGTGAAACATTGCATGGCACGTGCACGGGCCGTGTCTTATGCAAATTTTAACAACAAATAAATCTGAGCGGGTGACATGCGGAGATGTATTACCTACTGAATCATAGGATTTTGTTCTGAGCGAGCTTTGAAAGTACGAGAATTTGAGATTTCCTGGATATTTTAGCAAAAAGAAGACGTTGCGAGATTCACTTAATTCATTCAATACATTTGTCGAAAATACTTGTAGCGCGAAACTATAATGCTCATTCAGAGCCATCTGTCTCAATTCGCAGAAAAATTCTGTCACAGAAGATGATATTTCAAGCACGGGAGTCGATTGAATATTTATAAGATTGGGTCGTATGGGCTAATACATCATAATGGATTACGCCAATCTGTCAAAATTTGTAGCAGTAATCGAATGATTGCAATATTCGGACTCCACATTTATTTTCCCTTTATAAATATTAGGTATTTTATTTTCAATAAAATATGAAATAGTTGTAACGGCAAAATAAATATTCACAATTGTTTAATCCATATTACAACCATACTGAATTTGTATGATATTCATAATATTATAGCGGGTAGCAGTAGGTATAGTAGTCGGCTCCCTTAACTGTCCTTTGAATCTCAGGGTCCGCAGCGTAAGAAGGTACGCCAACGGTATTAGGAGACACACCTACAAGTAGCGAGCTTGTTGTGGAAATTCTATAAGCCTTTGACACAGGTACGAAACGGTTACCCATCCAGTTACCGGCATCAACGTGCGTTGCTTAACTTTTGTTATCGGTCTAGCAAGTATGCTGCCATTAGGCTGAAGCTGAACCTTCGGAAACGAAATTGTGAAATATCATTTATATCTTCCCCATTATCCAGCATCAGTTTGCAAAATAAAATGCAGCATACGACACCGCTCCCGAACAAGGCACTCGACTGAATTTTTTATTGCATAATTGCTAATTTGTTTCGTCCCTCTTTCAACCGAATCCCAGATAAAATTCCTTTTTGCTATTGTTAAAATTTTTGGATAATCTCTTCCGTTACCTGATGAATTATTTTTATGTTTTTCCCTGTTTCCTTCCGTTGTTCCCTCTCACAATGTGCTCTAATTATTTCCCCTTCAGTAAACAAAGAGACTTCTGTTCTTCACGTTGCATTAATTAAAAATATTTTTTTGTCTTATCTTGACAAATGTTGTTAGTCACACAAATAAATATATACATTTTTGTTTAAAATTTCACATGTTCCTAGTGATACTTGAGTAAGTCAACAACGTGAGCAAGAAAATTCACTACATTATACACTCTCTCAAACGTCTTCAATATTTCCTTCCTTTAAACACCAAAATATCCATTGTCTAATCTACAATTAACGGCCGTTTAAGGTAATATTGAGTTTCCGGTACAGCCGTGGCCTGGCTGGCTGGGCGCTGGCTAAGCGATGCGATAAACACTAAGCGATGAGATGCTACACTTGTCAGCTTAACTATCGAACCACCCCATATTTTTCCCTATAAGTTCATAAATTTCTGTCATTACAAATACCTTTTCGGTTTTCGCGGTTTGATAGCCAATAAGACAATGATTACCTCTGTATTTAATATATATTTATAATAGGTAATCAAATACATAGGTAATCATTGTCTTATTGGCTACCGTCACGCAAAAATTTAATTAAAATTGATTAAGTATTTATGACGTCAAGGGCCGATTTGTAACGCCAGAAATGGAGTGGTTTGATAGTTATGCTTGCAACTTGCAAGTTTATTTTCAAAACAATGTTTAATTTGCTTACGATGTTGTTTGTGGTGAGTATGTCAATCTATCTCTTAATTTTTATGTCTGAAAATACTAAACAACCATTTTAAATGGACCAAAAGCCTTGTGTAATTTGGGTTAAAATTAAAACCATGAAAACGAAACCTATAAAGTATATATTACGATTGATATCTGGGGTCTAAGTTCACCCTGCGGGATCCCGCAAATACTTGGATACAGGGGGATTAAGATAGTTCAGTCCCGCAAATACCTGGATTGGTATTATCTTCATTGCATTCTCTACTCATGAATAAGTAATCATAGTCATAATCATCACCCTGGCGGTCAATTCATGTTTCTGCTCTCGTCCGCGTTCTACTATTCATAAATCTTAATAGTGGTGATACATTTTTATCGTTAAGGGTGTATGGTAATTACATTTTGATGATACCGTAATTTATCTTTTCAACAACCGGTTTGCACACAACAGCCGCAAAAACTGATACAAACGCCGGAGGAAAGGCCGTCAATGCACGTCGACCGACACCCCACATATTATGTCATAAGAGGCTTTCTGTACTTTAAACTGTAGATGAGACTGCGATGGATAACCGTCGGATATCACTCGACACTGATGTATCACTGGCCCTTGGTGTCCCCCTAGCGGGGCCACGGTAATCCGACGCCAACATCTTCACAATTACTTGCCCTAGCATTCACACTCAATATTGCTTTGAACACAATAGCTGGGTTGGGATGTATTGTGGCCCTAGATGCGGTAAGATTCTTTGTATTATCCTAGTAATAGTATTAGTTTTACAATATGGGTTTTTTCATAAGTAGTCAAATGAAAAAAATACATTCCTTGTATTTTTGTTTTCATTTGAATATGTGAAAATCTATAGGTACTATACAATTTTGTAAAAAAAATTTGCTCTAAAAGTCTTGACAATTTATTTATAAACTCCATATAATTTTACACTAAAAACGTAATCGATTTTTTTATTAAAAACATGCGGGAAAGTATCCGTGCGTTATTATACAATGGAACTCGATGGCTATTCTAGTGTAGAGCATTATATTCCGTTGCAAGGGACAAAATAGGGACCCCTTAACGCCACCCTGATTTATCGTGTGTTGATTCAATCATAGATTCCTTTTTTAAAATTTCATGTTTGGAAACCAATTTGGGATTATGACGACCGACGCAATTTATTTATTCAGCGTTATTGACGTGTATTATATTATATTTATTGATAGTTTCTATAACCGTAAAGGTATATTTTAAATTCTCACCAAGTCGTGCTTGCAATTGTGTCTAAGATGATTAGTCTGCCTACAAGCTTACAATATCCAGCCCCACAGAATTGCCAACTCTCCAACGAAGATACACTAAAGCTGAAACCGAATCGTCTGGCAAAATATCGCTCAGACTATGAACGCATCCAATTACAGTACATCGCCCAAGTACCTCGTTTGTTATTCAATTTCTACGGCAACAACCGCACGCTCCATCCGAAAACTATCAACCGTCGGATTGTTAACTTCAGAACCGAGTAATTCAGTATTTGAGAGTAACACAAAACCGTCAAAGGCTCCAAGGGACATCCGGTAAGCTGAGACGACCGCGGTTTTGCCGAGACTTCGAGTTAATGTATTCCCTGGTATTGTTCGTGGCAGACAGATGGATTACGAATGCAATATCAAATCGTTTTAGTTCCGCTAGTTTGTTGGTCGATGCCACAAATGAGGATACGGCTGGTGAGGTATTTTGCTTGTTGTATTGTTGGTTGTACATAATGTGATTCTGAGGTTCTTTAGATAGTCTCGGGAGCCGATTGGCACCGAGTCAGTACCGTTTCCTTTTATATATGAAAATATTTTTTTCTAACAATTCCAGTTATGGGCCAAAGTGGTTAGGTATCTGACTCGCAAGCGAGAGGTACAGGGTTCAAATCCCGCTGCGGTTAATGTATTTTTCTGTGTTATGTATATTAGTTGAATACTAACCGTTGCTCTTAAGGTGAGGGGAAGGCATCGTGATGAAACCTACATATTCGGGCGACTGAATGTGTAATCATGATCCAATGTGTCAGGATCCCCTGGTAGCAGGGTCATGGGAGGTCCGATGGCAGTCGCTCCACTGTAATTACCTAATTTGCCAAATCCTTGATCATGGTTAAGGCGGACCTCGGCCCCTCTATTGTCCTTATTTAACCCTATATTGTCCTTACTCAGTTTACGTTAAAAGCAAAAAATTCCGAATTCACCATTACCTTCTATAACTACCCGAGTTCCCATTTACTACATCTCTACTTACTCGAAACTCCGGAAACTCCGCACCAAAATTAGCCAGTATTAGTTTAATGGCGCACGCTTCAAAATCCCACTCCGGATTCGGAATTAACGCGATCCATCGACAACTTGGCTCTCACCCTTATTGCCAATATTTCAGCCGGTAGCCGAGACGCGATATGGTCAAAGGGACAAATGTCTGCGTCTGCAAGATGGTAAATAATTAATTTGACTAATGGAACAGTTTGTTCCTAACGTTTTGATATTTGTCACAATGCTCCGGGCACGGATGTTGGGACGCTTTGAATAGTTCACGTGTAACCGTCTCGGATTTTAGTTGATTGAAGCGATAAGTAGAATAGCGATGGAGCATTGTTAATTTTGGGGCGTATTGTTTCGTCTGATTCAAAGGCTTGCGCTTTGCTTGTTAGCGCAATGGGTTTTGGTACGTGTTGTGTGTAGCTGTGTACACTTTCAGGTGTTCGACGTTCGTTTGCGGATATGATTTATGGGAGGTTTTGTATGATTCACGTCATACAAAATCTAATATAAATCATATTGTGCTGATTAAAAATTATTTTTTATTGGTGTAAGAGTGGACGAGGTATCAAGAAACCTGTTGCCCAATTGCCGCATACAAACGTAAAAGCAAATGCATATGTTTGCGTTTTTAAAGTATGTTGTAAGTAGAGCCTATGGGTACCTTTCTCGAAGGCAGGCCCCGTATTCGCGATATTGGACAGTGTACAGTTGTCTTTGGGCGGCAGTGATTACTTACTGTCAGGTATTACTCATGGCTTGCTTGTTGGCCACCTTTATTAAAAAAAACGGGCTTAACGTGAAACGTCTACCTATGGTTGGTGGCAGAAGTAGTTGTGCTCGTTACGTTACTGTCTAGTATTTTGACTTGGTAATTCATGATTCAGTGCGATTTTACAGACATTTACGTCAAAAACTCGTCGTGCAATAAGAGTTAAGTATTATTATTCTCAAGTGAAATGAAATCCACGTTACACTATTGAATGCGCAATAAAATCGAGAAATCACTCCGGAATCACTCCGATAAATCGGCTCGACACTCATTGACGTACAAACTGCCTGCTTTGAATTTCACGAACATTTGCAATCGGGCCTCGAGCACTTAGACACGGTTCGCTACGCACCTGACTCACTGTCCTGTCAAATGGACAACTTTTATTTAACAGTTTATAGTGCACAGGATATACAAAGGTACACGATATGACAAAGTAATAAATGGCACAACAGACACATTTGCAACAGGTAACATTGTCCATACTCAAATATTTATCTGCCTATGAAGTTAAGAATGAGATACTGAATGTCGACTTATTATGAAAGTATATATAGTAACTATCTTATTTCGTGGACGAAAAACTGTAAATTTTCATCGTCAATAACTTCGTCAGAATTTATCAATATGTTTATTTTATGTACTATAACTAAAGCTTTGGAAGCATTGTCTTTCAGACCTAATTAGACGCTTTAATAAAATATACACTCAGGTCGAGAAAGGTTTTATCATCAATAAAATGTTACTTTTAATTTAACGTGAAATAAATGTACAATTACAATTTTCAAAATAGGTATTTGCTAGACCAATAATAGTACCAAATTGAACAGAATGAAAACTAGCGACTCCGTTTATGGATTAATTTATAAAAACGGAAACTACACTGAATATTTATATTTTAAACTTGAAAATAGCGCGTCTTAATTTAAAACACAACAATAAAAAACGCCGCATCCCATTTACCCGTGTGTCGTACACATCATCTCTACGTATTGAATCTTGAGAGACGTTTCGGGCATCTTGCCATAACAATAAACAGGGTGGAGGGACCACTCGTGGCATTAACATACGTATTGCCACTGGGGAAGATGTTTTAAATGTTTGACAGTTCCAAATTGACGGCCTATTGTTCTAATGCCGGAGTGGGTCTTTGATGTACAGAGGCTCTGAGATGTTAATCTTGCGGTCGGCCGTGTTAAAGTTGGACTGTTTATCAGTAGTTTGAAGATGGATTGTGTTAGCTTTGGAAGTGAGTCCTTTGGTTGAGCATGTGTTTTGGGATTGGGTCACCGGGTGTACATATCCCTTTTCGGTGGGTTTGGATAATTTATATGGTGATGTTGCTTGTAATTGTAGCCGTTACAGAGGAGCTTTGTTATGATTTAGGGTCCGTTTATACGTCGCCGATTACAAACCGGACAGAAAACGCGTACGTGTAATACCCGCATAGTCACCGCGTAGCAACCGGACAGAAATCGTTCAGTCTACCCTATTGGCGTGCACACGACGCGGTGACTGTGCGAGCGCGACACGATTATTATAACAATAAAATAAGCTTTTTGTAATTAGTAAAAATAAAAACAAATATTGTTTGGGACAAATCGTGCAGAAATCGTCTAGGTACATCTGAACACACTGACACTGACAACTAATTTTCTACGACTTTAAATTGTTGTACCAACCACTGAATAAAGTATTAATCTAAAATTGTATAAAAAAACATTCGCATCCAACATTCCATTATGACCACGAAAATCACAATAGAGCTCAATTTGAATCATTCAAATTCAAACTAATTCCGTATCGAATTCATCATCCGTTATCGTGCCGAATGAATTTCATTCTTCGGGACGCTCCGGGCCGCGTGTCAGTGATCCATCATATGCTCACTTTTGTCGCGTTTGCACTATCACGAGCGAGATCTTGGCGGATACTCCTTATTGAATTTGGCGAAATTCACTCTCGATTCGATCATTCACTTGATTGAGTCTGCATGCCTGGGTTCTGTAAATGCTAGTGCTCAAAAGAAAAAAAGAACAGAAATAATGGAGGAACTAATACCGATGGTGGGTTTCTGCCGATCCTGAGAAGTTGGCCGAGACTGATACCACCGACATGTCTATTTCTGCCGCCCAAGCAACAATGCTGGTGTTGCTGTTCCAGTTTGAAGGACAAGATAGCCAGTGCAAAAAGACATGAGCTATATCATTTAAATCCACGGTCACAACGCACCATCGATTACGCATTTTTGTAACATGAATACTAGATGCAAAGGACCATACGAGTAGTTACCGCTTTCCACCAGATGCGCTGATGCTCGTTTGTCACTGTACAGTATACAAGTTTCATTCGTACAAACACCGTACTTTATAATCACATTTAAACTCACGAATACAAAGGACATAACATAAATTCCAAAACTGTTTATTTGTAAAGAAACAGATACAACAACTAGACAGCTTAATACCCGTAACGGCTACAGGACGAATGTTTAAATATAGAGGCAGCAACACAGGCAGGTATTACTTAACCCTTCCTGCAATGATACAGAGCCTAAAATCCGGTGAAATTTCATTTTGATAGCAACCCGAAAACAGTACAATTACAATAATTTGAGAGATACGTTCACTGGAAATGGTAAAATTTGGGAAACAAAAGGTTTGTAGCGATGCATGGGAATGCTGCTATTACAGGATATACTGAATCTGTAACTTTTGAATGTTTATCTTCACTTATTTACAAGCCCAATGGTCTTCTTAGGACTAACCTAAAAATTGTTGAAATTCAGCTAACCACCTTTTTATTTTTAAGAAATATTTCGCATTAATTCATGTATTTAGAATAATTAGAATTCCGCGTTAGAAACACATAAAAAAAGTCGGGCGGCGCTGTGCCGGAACACACGGCCGATGGTTTTTAATTTAACGTGCGTGAAACGTCTACTTTGGCAGCTTTGAGACGTGAGTAGAAATGCGCGTAAGTGCGCGTTTTATCAATAAATGCAGTACCTCTTCCCCGTCGCCCCACCCGCCCCTGTCGCAAATTCAATTCAATATACGCTAAACAATGACACTAAATTCATATTTCTAAGACTAATCGTTTTGTAGTTATCCTAAGACCTTTTCGTTACAGTCCAGTTTTCTGACAGTTACTCAGTGTGATTCTAAAGACGTTTCACGTCAAAAAAACTGGATCCCAAAACCCCCTGATACCATACCGTTGAATTAGAGGCATACTTCTTCTAACTATTCGCTTTTCACACAACATAATTTAGATACAATTTCACACTAAAAAACAAACCAACCTAATCAAAATCGCTGGTAATTTCCGGACATTTCCAGAAACTGCCACAGCGACTGCGCTCCACGTCGGATTTGCGTGTCGCAAAGCTGATGCTCGGATCAACTGAGCTTTGTCCCGGCTGTAGCATGCCGTTTACACTAATTGCGAACCGATGCGAGCACTCGAATTTGGATTTGCATCTTTGAGATAAGTCGGCCCCGTCATTGACGCAGCTAGTCGCTCTAATGGACGGCGTTTGTCTTGATTCAACTGCGCTAATTAGGTGCGAGCTTGTTTGGTTGTCGGGTTTGGATTATGTGACTTTGCCTCGCTACCTAAAACAATCTGATACTATCTCATATATTGGCTCCAAGCTACCGTAAGCTCATTGACTCCTAAAACCTGAACTATCTCTACCGCTGCTAAACCTAAACTGAAGATCCGATTTACGACGTTTTGAACTAATTAAGGCTATTTTAGATCGTTCTTGGAAGTCCACGTTATGTTAGTAACTCCGATGCTTCTAGAGTTTAGAAGTATTAACAGGTATGGAATTTAATAAATTCGTTAATAATCCAGAGCTTTGTACCTAATTTAGGAATCAGATCCAAATATTATGTCTAAGGGAAACAGGGATTTCCAACCAAGACCCAAAAGTATCCGACACACAAAACTACACAACACCACCAAATAGCGCCGGCATTCAACAACAAAAACGTCCACCCAACGAAACAATTAATGAACAAATTCACTTCACAACACAACAAGTACAAGTATTTCGCACAATTTCATCGAATCGGATAAAACATGCCCTATTAGCCGGAGTTGGCGGGCCGGTGGCTCCAACATCGATCAACGTCCGCACTAATTCTAACCGAGAGTCCGATAGGAAAGTTAAACGCCCGGTACGTGACGCAGTATGTTTTTCTTGCCCAAGGGAATTATTTAGCGGTGGACAAATAGTTTTGGAGTGGACGCGAGAGGGTTCAAGATAAGGGTAAGGAGATTAAATAAAAGTAAAGGGATAATAGAGCTATGTGTGTTTGTGGAACGACGGGATGGCACGATCGCAGTGTGTATTGTGTGAGAATTTGTTTTCTTAGGCTACGAGGTATTGAGGGGTCTAATTCTCGCGCTATGACATCTCGAATTAGACATTTTTTCTAGCTACAAATGTCATTTAATGTCTATTGCAGCTAAAAAATAATTTCTCATTTTCGACAGTCGTTTATTGTTGAAGATAAAATTAAGTGTCATTTTAATACAGTATTTTGGCTAGAGAATATGTCGCATTTGTGATGTCACAACGTTTCATAACTTGTTTTACTGGTAATTTTATTGTTACTCACAGTATGACTTTTTTGTTATTTTGGTGGAGTTTCTATAGCAAACTGGCTTTCCGCCCGCTGTATCGCTCGCGTGGATTGCTAATCGCGCATTTTAGGGGGATAAAAAGTAGTCTATGTCCATTTGGTGCTAATCTTCGTACCGACTTTCATCGAAATTGGTTTAGCCGTGAAAGAGTAACAGACAAAGTTACTGTTGCATTTATAATGTTAGTAGAGATTTGAAACACGAAAAAACGTTTGGGAAATATTGCGTTAGTGATTTTAATCAACAAGCACTAACCCCTACTAAATTTTTTTTCTTGCTTACAAACCTTCCTCTTTAATCAATCTATCTACGGTTGAAAACCGCATTACAATGCGCGGTGTAGTTTGAAAGATCCAAGTGTATATAGATACATTCATAGAACTTTGTCTTGTATTATGTACTACATTGATTCGAATTTCCATTAAACAAAATCGCCTATCAAAATATCCATAACTTGAAAAAATATACAAAAGACCACACAGCAACAACCGATACGTAATACGGGATGTATTAAATGGAAATCTGGCGCCAAAACACCCTGACACAACTCGTAAACTTTACAAGGCGTGAATGAGCGATGGGACGCCACAGCAGCCGAAATAATAGATGGGGTCCACAGAGTCCGCGGAACACGCTTGACCAACGATTTATCAGAACAAAATTTACATACATCTGGTAAGATTAATGATGGAGTGATTTCGTACCCAGGCCAAAGGACATGTACAGCGACGGCGAATACACTAATGGATAAAGTTTTTCTAACGGAACATCATTTATACGGATAACGTTCTATTGTGTTTAATGTCCGTTATATTTAGCTGTTGTAATGTGATTTCAGATTATTGTCAGTAGAAATAGTAAGTACGTTATTAGTACCGTGGCGTAATATCCTTTTTTGTAAATCAAAGCGACAATGTAAATGTTACATACAAATGCCGTGTACTTTTTGACAATGTAATGTAAAAAAGCAAGCTGCTGCAGCAACTGCACACGTATATTTATAATTTCATTCGTAAAGTTAAAAATAATATAATCAATATACCGACACGAGGTGCCAATTGGCTTCCGAGACAATTCACTGGTTGAACTCAGAGTACCCAGAGTACTTAAAAGACCATGGTCAATCTCGCTTTGCCCGCGGTATTAGGAGGCACACCTTAGTGGCGAGCTCGTTGCGGTCCTAAAGTTCGACTAGCCTCAAAGTACGAAATGGCTACCCATCCAGTTCCCGGACTCAGAGTACGTTACTTAACCTTGGTTATCCGTTACGCAAGCACGGTGCCCGTATGCTAGTGCCACTTTAAGAAGAAAAAATGTACTGTAAGTAGTAACAGTATTACCTACCTAGAAGTAGAAGTATTCGTTTTTGAAGTTATAAAAATAGTTGTACCTTGTTTTTTAATAATAAGTAAATAAGAACTTTTAAATATGACCAATGACGATCCACCACGGCCTATTGCCTAGATTTTATTACGCGGAATAAAAATGCAGAACCACTGCTATCTAGGCTCCAGCTTACCAAACAATGCTTTGACAAATCTACTCGATGATTTTTTTATGTTATACGGCAGACAAACAGGCAAGTAGGCCACCTGACGGAAAGTGGTCACCGCTGCCTATGGACATCATTAACACCAGGGGATTCACCAATGCTTTGCCCGCCTCTGAAGAGACCTCTTTTATACCTCTTGAACGATCCCATGTCATAGTCCAAAGAAAACACTGTGGCTGGGAGCTCATTCCACATTCGAATCGTACGAGCGAAAAACGTTCTTTCAAACCTTCGCGTGGTGACCAACAGAGGGTCTACGTAGTGGGGATGAGTACCCAGCCCACGGCGGGTGATGCGATGGCGGAATTGTGCTGAGGGCACCAGATCTAAAAGTTCCTCGGAATTATATAGCCGATAGAACACACACAGGGAGCCAAAGTCCCTTCGGTTAGCCAGTGGTTCTAACTTGCTTGTTTATATGGGATCGTCGACAATTCGTACGGCGCGGCTCTGTACGGAGTCCAGAGGATTAAGCAGGTCGGCAGTTTCGCCGACCCGAAGATGGGAACAATACTCCATATGAGGCCACACCTGTGCCTTGTACAGAGGCAGGCGCTGCCCTGGGCTGAAGTTTCGCTTGGACCGGTGAAGCACTCCAAGCTTTTTGAAGCCAGTTTGGCCTTACCTTCTACGTGACTCCGGAATCGCACGCTATCCGATATGTCGACACAAAGGATCCCGATACTTTTTGAGATGGAAAGGGGTGTTCCTTGGAACTGCGGCACCATGAGAAAAGGATATTTTTTGGCGGAAAATGCGCAGACCTGTGTTTTTGACGGGTTGAATTGCACATGGTTCAGTTTGCCCCATTGAGCAACAAGCTCCAAGGAGTGATCAATCTCTGACACAAGTCTTATTCGGCTTTCCGACACCACAGAACGAAGGATATTTGCACGGCCAATATAACGAGCATCTCCAGTACTGTAATCAGCATAGCAATGAATACTGGGAATGTTTAGCATATTATTGATATGCAGAAGAAACAGTGTGGGAGATAGCACTGAACCTTGGGGTACTCCAGCATTTATAGTCTTGGTATCGGAGCAGCATCCATCGACAACGACTTGGATGCTCCGTCCAGACAGAAAGCTGGATACCCAATTGCAGAGCCCCTCGGGAATATTATACTTCGGGAGTTTTGTTAGCAGTGCCCTATGCCAGACCCAATCAAATGCCTTGGGTATATCAAGACTGATAGCCAGAGGCATGTCGGATGCACATGGGCTAGCTTCTACGAAGACGGCACCGTTCCAGATGTGTAGGAAAGCTTGAATAGGCGCATTAACACCGGATACAACTCGAGAGCACATTTTCTAAGAACGAGATCCGGAATGCCATCAGGTCCACTGGACTTCCGGATGTCTAGGGAGAGAAGCACACTTCTTATGATTTTTTGAGTGAAACGAACCGCGAGATGGTAGGCGGTGCAGCTCCCCCACCATCCAGAGTTGAGTTATGAGCAAAGAGATTACCCAAGACATCGGCTTTGCCGTGTGGGCCAATAGGTCATCCAGCAGCTCCAAAGGTGGAAAGAAAGTCCGACAAAAGTTCCTCTCAACAGCTTTGGAGAGAGAATAAAAAGCTCGACTCCCAGATGGGTAGCTGATTAGTTTCTCCCCAATTCCGCCGATGAATTTGAATTTTGCTCTAGCCATTATCTTTGTAGACCTCGATACAGCAATATACTTTTCCTCAAATTGTGGGTGTTAGGGTCCTTGTGGGCCCGAGCCACTGTCCAGGCACGAAAACGCATCCTGCTTGAGGCGAGTTGCCTCAGCAGTAGGCCTGTCATACCAGGGCTGACTCTTGCTGCCGAGGCGAACTACAGTGGATGGGATAAAACATTCCATTCCCTGCAGTACGACATCAGCTACAGCGGCAGCAAAGGGGTTGGTGTCATTTGAGGAAAAGCAAAGCTGTATCCACGGGTATGACGCGAAGTATTCTCGCAATCCATCCCAGTCTGATGAATCATAGTGCCATACTTTTCGTGACCCTCTGGGGCGAGCCCGTTTGGGTATAGCAAGAGGCAACTCAGAACGGACCAGACAGTGGTCAGATGTCCCAAGAGGAGCATCGACGGAGACCCGATAACCGTCTAGGTGGGAGGTCAGCAGAAGGTCTAACACAGAAGGATCACGGTCCACAACATCCGGTAAATAGGTTGGTTCTAATACCAGTTGCGTGAGACCATTCGCCAGAGAAAATTCGTTTGCGGATTTCGCGGCAGGGTTGGTAGGACAATGTGGTGACCATTAAAGACTCCTAAGACTACCAACTCAGCGGAAGGACTCCGCTCAAGAACTTTGTCGGTAGCGCATTGAATGTGCTTGAAAAACCGATTTGTCTCACCTACGCCGTGACGGTTGTTGTATAGGCATGCGTAGACACGGGATGAACCTCCCTGTTCCACGCACACCCACAAAACAGATTCGTCACTTTCTTCAATGGCAAGACGTTGACAGCAGATATCACCTCTGATGAATAAGCACACACCAGCGCGAGGAAGAAACCTGTGTTCTAACTTGTACCCAGGATACATCTCCCCAGGATAGTGGAGATACGAAGTGTCGGCCGGAGGTGATATCCGTGTTTCAGACAGAAAGAGTAAGGCGGGCTTCGCCGTCTCAAGGTGGTGATGTACGGCGTTCATGTTGGAGTGGAATCCCCTGATTAGATGCACAAAGCTGCACTAACTACATCGCAGACATCGACGGCCATACCATAGACTCAATTCCACATTCAGTGATACCTTATTCACCTTAGTCAGTACGTAGATCGTCAATCCAATTAGAACTACTGATGACGTGGACTGTTGGGCGATGAATGCCTTTGAAGCGGCCAGAGCCAAGTCAAAGTGCTTTATTACAAAGCAAATAGGCAGTGGTTATTAGTGCAATAATCGGATATCCGATACATGTTTCGAATTGTTTACTCGGACATATTGATAGGAGCACGTAAACGTGTGTCAGCAGTCCTAATCAGTGCATTGCTGAGGGTAATAGGTACTCGGACATGTGTTTGTGTTTATTATGTTGTTTTGGTATGTAGGTATAATATTAAATGAATAAACATTTATTCCCGGTCGTACCCACTGGGAACGTACCCACTGGTTACAACTGAGAAAAATAGTACTGGAAATAAAATTAACTTTTGTCCCTGTTGTAGGGTAGGTGTAGGGAAGATGTAGAGGTGGTGTAGGGTAGGATAGGTATAGGGGAGATACATGGGAGGTATTTTATTTATTTGGAAGATATACAGCTTACAATTTACATAAGAGCAGTAATATAAAACTTTCAAAAACCAATTATAAATCTTCACCAATATGTAACAATAAGCTTACGTTACAATTAATATAACTACTCACCCGACAATAGCAAGTGAGTAAGGGATTGGAAAAACAAAAAAAGAACAATTAATAATTTGAGAGTAAACTTAAAAAGAAAGAATGTAAAACAAATATTGAACTAATAGTAGTACAGTTGTTACAATTGCGCAGACCGAAAAATTACAAAGAGAACTGGCACGGGAGAGAGACCGGCCTAAAAAGCGATGGGTAGACGTCGTTAATAATGACATGCGTGCCAATAAACTCACCACTAAGGATGCCGAAAACCGAGCGACGTGGACCAAGAGGAGTAGGACGGCGGAAACCGGGCCCTCGCGTGTCGCGCGAGCACAACCGGATTTTAGGCCAAGATGATGATGATGATTAATAGTGCTACATGCACATTTGCTAGTTTTTGATTCCCATTTACTCACACGCGCGCGAGAGACACCGATGCTTCACAAAGCCGAACTCCGGCCGACATATGTAATTACAGTGAGAAGCTAGTCACTTTTCCTGGTCGCCTTTTTGTGGAAATAAAAGGTACGTGTCTAACTAAAAAAAAAACTTGCGAGATCCGAATGCCCATATTTCCCTCATTACATTATTTTGGTATTCCATAAACAGAACCAAACAAATTCGTGGTGCGTGGTTTTTTCGTGACAAATTATATCGACATTGTGGCAAGCGGGTTGTGATACGCTCTTTGCTCTTGTACTTCTCTGTCTCTTGTAAACATACGAGTAAGGGCGTATATCCATAACTCAATAAATCCACAGCTCGGGCAGGGTTTCTCACCCAACGTCAGTTAATTTGCTATAAATTACTACAGGACGAGGGACAACGTATTCTCACGCCCGACGCATTAGAAAATAATTACATGTAACACGATTTTTAAAATGACAAACGACTTTAATGCGCTCATGTGTAAAGAAGCGTGCGCGCAGCTTCGGGCGAAAGGAAAATCAATCGCCTGTGTGTTTGAACTCTAACCTAGTAGCATTAAGGTCTATTATTGTACCACCAAACGATCGCATCCAAATTGAAATGTAAACTGTGGGGCGTGTTAGTGAAAAACTCAAAATCAACGGGCCTGTTTAAGTTGTTTTATGGTTTTCATAACACTCAATTGAGTACGCATCAGCACACAATCATGACATCATCGAGTCATGATAAACTTTTGCACTGGAACATGGGAACAACGTATTGGTCACGTGGCGATACTTTAAAAGTACAATTTATAGTTTGAAATGGGTTGTGAATGCAGTCGTTTTAGACATCTATGCTGTACAGTAACTTTATAATAAAAGTGATTTTTTGACATTAATGACTAATAATTACGATAGATGTTCGTGAATTTGTAACCGTGATCCAGTCTAGTCTGGTTCCCTTGTTAACAGGGTCACAGCGGTAAGACAACAGTCGTTCTACTGTAATTACTTGATCTGCCAAATGTTGGCAAGTATGGTCAAGGCAAACCCTTTTTCCCTAGATGGACAACCAGGATATTAAATTTTTTTTTGCGCCTAGGGTATAATGGCACCCTCCGGAATATCAAGGGAGTGAGGCAGAGAACACTCATGTATACTCGCCTAGTATTTATACTAGACTCGCCAGAAACCTAGGCGCCTACCAGCTTAACCCAGCCTTGGGAGTGCCTATAGGCTTTTCAGGTTTCATCGAATGCGACACCCCATTTGAATGGGGTGATGCCAAGATTTATTACGATAGGTACCTAAATGTTGTGGCATGGATTACTTCACCACTTTTGAATTCGTTTTTACAAGATTACTCTTAGAGCGCTTGCACACATGTTGTTTTAGGCGCGCTACAGGAGTGCTTCGTCAGCGGCGCCCTTCATTTGCAGCGACTGCAGCGCGTGGAGTCTAATAAACTTGTCGGAAAGAATGCAGTAAGCACCTACAAACGTATGAAGTTTTCGAAAGAAAACCGAAAAAGCTCCACAATTCCCTCGTGAATTGTTTCCAGCTATTATCCCGCGGCAAATCGTTCCGATTTAAAACGTTGAGCGGGCGCCGTCCAATTCCCGATTCTGGGAAACGTTCGTCCATCCTGATGGATGTCCACGGGCTCCGTTGGAAACTGCTGAAGGAATCGTTAAAACAGCCATCGCGAAAATGCACACCCTAAGACGTGAGGCATAAAGTTGAAATTGCGGCGCTCGTAAACTCCGGTCAGTTCTGAACACAGAATGTGACGTGGCAAGAACCAGATAGGGGTGATAAAAAACGGCTGCAATTACATTCGCCTTATCAGGATTTCAGTCTCGGTGCGCGTCACTCTTGGATACCCCAATCGCTAAAAAAGACAGCGTCAGACGTCAAAGTTAATCTGCCAATTAAAATGAAACACAAGCTCCATCTCATTAACATTATGGAAATTGTTCCGGATTGTCGGGACCCGGTAATGATGTTTTTGTTTTTTCGTTTAAATTCCATGCAAATTGCCCTTTATAATTGGTCGAAAATTTATTTGTTTTGGGGTGCGTAAATTGGCAGCGTAAACATGTGAACACGGTTTATATAGGGACGCTTTGATTTTGTGACGCGCAAATACACAATAGTAGAATAAAGGCCTTGCCACATACAAAGCTCGGCGCGAGCGCGGCGCGAGCGCGGCGTGAGCGCGGTGCGATATTTGCTAGGCAACCATCGCGCGGCGCGTTATTTGCTAGGCAACCATCGCGCGGCGCGATAGTTGCTAGGCAACCATCGCGCCGCGCGATGGTTGCCTAGCAAATAACGCGCCGCGCTCGCGCCGAGCTTTGTATGTGGCAAGGCCTTAACCAATTAAGCTCGTGACTGAAATAATATTACCTACTCTGTATTTTAACCATGAATTCTGTTGCACTGTCAATCATTTTTCATATACCTATATATTCATTATTGTACACAAAGAAATGACAGCAATGTTACAGTAGAAATAGTTGGACAAAGGTTGACTTATCTCTAGAAGAGATCTCTTCCAGTCAACCCTGCCGTGTGTTACGAGAGTAAAAATACAGGAAGGCAGTAGTAAAAAGAACCCATACGTACATACTGATAAAATAATAGTATCTATCTAAAATACATAACTGATGGGGCCCTGATGCTTTAAAGCTTTTTAAAGTTTTAAGCAAAAAGCTGATTGACACCACAGGTGACCGGAGAGCTGGCGCGTTCCTCGGACAGAGGATAAGTATTGCTATCCAACGAGGCAACGCAGCTAGCTTTCGGCACCATTCCGCGGGACAACGGTGTGGATGTTTTTTTAAATATGTAATATTTTAGTATTAGTGTTTAATATTAATTCTAATTGTAAATAATATGTGCTTTTCGAATAAAAAATCATGATTTGAAATACATAAATACATATTGTATACCTACCTAATACATCATATAAATTAAACTTGTTGCAATAATAGATGCTCTTTCAATCTCGCCTTGAATGTGTTGACAGATGGACTGTCACGAATGTCAGCTTTTATTGCCTATAGACAACTCTATTATGCTTCTAAGGAAATAATAACTCAAGCGACTCCATAAGGGCGTGAACACACACGACGCTCGATCACGCCGCACCGGCCACATTGCACGCTACATAAGTTAGGGTGTGTGTAAATTATGCATGTTAGCACTTTGAGAGCAATTAACAGGTTTCCATCACATAACTCAGCGATGTCTGCTCACTTAAGGTCGGATAACATAATGAGGAAAGCGAATGGCGGCTTCGGCGATCTAAACTTTAAAAGTGACCGTGATTGTACGGAGCTACACTAGAATGGTGATTATATTGAATGTTGAAACATATTGTAGAAATTGTGGTAAAAATATATGAATTTCAGTCCCTCACAATTTGACTTACAATTTTCTTTTACATTATAGCACGGATGGAAAGCGGCACTGTCGTTCATATTGAACTAAAACGATGTTTTCACTGAAATAAACTCCTCTCCAACTTGCTCAACGATTGCTCGATTGCAGTAAAGTTACATATACGATTATCTCGTAAGTTATTGACTATAAAATGAAGATCAAACTGCCAGAACCCGTCAAGAACAGAGCCCAGCAAGAATCAAATACAGAAGCTCCGTCCACATTATCCGAGCAGCATCCTAATCCCTTGTCCACTACTCTAATAGTGGTCTACTGAATAATAATCAAACTCACATAAAATTTCAATAATGGCCATAGTAACGGCCTCGCGATGCAAATGAGGTACAGATACAGTTGTACCCCGCGTCGGAGGCCTCTGCCAACTTTTAATTGTCTGCTCGGATCGGGGAAATCACTTAATACTCACTGGGAGTAAATGGTCGGATATAGCTGAATTTATTCAGGGCCAAAGTTTGCCGTTGAGTTGTTGTAGCGAGCTGTTTCGTCTGGCAACGGGAGGGGTTTCGGATATGTAGTTTATTTTATTTCATTTATTTATTTCCATTCGGGAACACATTGGTCAACCTCTTTGGGGTATGTCTCAATGTCAACTTTATGATTTAAAAGCGGCCTTTGCTTGCGAGACTGAATTTTCAAACTGGACATGTGAAAGTCGCGTACTTTGAAGTTTGAAGATTACCACCGCAACAAGCTCGCCACTCGCTAAGTATGCTTCCTAATTACACTGTGAGGGCGCCGTAGATTATCCTACATAATCGAATACAAAATTCCACTTTGTAGCGATAGCAGACGTATAGGACACCCATAAAACGTTGGCCTGCTCGTGCACAACCTTTCACAAAAAAAATTTTCAAGCACCTTCAAGTCGCAAAAAATAACAACGAGAGGCCGACCGGTTTGTTTTCTTACAGCACCCACACAAGAAGATATTTTGTGGTGGCCTGGCCTGTCTGCTCGTTTAATACTGAATAGTAAAAAAAAATTCGTTCACTTAATAACAGAGAAAAATACAAGAAAATACAGGTATCGGGACTTCAAAATCACCATGAAAATGTGCAATAACAGAGAATAGAAAAACAAAAAATTTACAACTCTTACATTGACGTGCTTGCCTCAGTACATAGTAGTCTCTTCGACTTGGAATAACAATTGCGGTTACAGTATACAGTATCCGCAATTCGATTTAATCAAATATGTAATTATAATAATCAATACCAATGTGGTCCGTCACAAAGAGCGTTGGGCGACGTTAAACCGTCAATCAATCCCTGCGTAGCCACATTACCGCAATGTAACACCAATTATCACTCGTATGTGAGAGACAAAGCCGCCTTAGGCACTAGGCGCGGCAGTATTGCCACAACCAATTCCGCCCGGGGCTACGGCATTGTAGCCAAATCACGGTGACCCACGTCCAAGCGCCTAATTCAAATTACGACTGTCTATGTCTAGATTCTGCCAGTCGCAACTGAATGGAGCCGGTCCGAACTGGATCTAATATCAGCGATCTCCTATCTGGAATATTGCTCGAATAGGAGCCGAATGTGGTTTCCGTGCACTATATGACGTCCGGTTATTAAGTCCGTGACTATCTGCAGGTAGGCTTAATTATAGACGTAATTCCAATACGGACGGCGGTCGCGTATCGGTATAAGTACATCTGTGTTGCAGGTAATACGGCTTAAAATTAATAGGTCTCATTGAATAGTTGTCAAAGGAGTATTCAATATCGTAATAGTAGATTATGCAACTCGCTCAAAAGGGGTATTAAAACATGAGTTTATTTGATACGAGCAATGCAATTCACTCATCCTTCATTCACCGATAATGACATTCGGTATTCAACCAATTAACCACGCCCGGCCAGAAATAAAAAAATGAAAGTGTTGTTAACATAATGATTTAATATATAATTTAATATGAAATTAGTATGAGAAATGCAGTCCTTATGATAAAATACTTTTTTGATTTTTATAGGTCGGCGTGAAAAAGTTCTTCCTTAAACGACTGTTTTCGGGTATGATTTGGAACATTAAGCTATGAGTGTAAATAAAATCCATGTTACAACCACTGTTGAATTTCCTATGAAAAATAAAATAAAGGAATATTACAAAACCCCGATCCCCCTATTGCCTTTGCGTATTGACACATCTTGTATAGGCTAGGCAAGGAAATGAATGTCTGGTTATGCCACCTCCGCCTAGTACAGGAAAAAGAGGCCGGCCTAAGAACCGATGGCTTGGCATCGTTAAGATTGACACGCAAAATTCACTTGGACATGGATTACGTAGCAAAGCGGACCCGGGCCTCACACGTTGCTCCAGACCACAACTGGGATGGACGCCAAGATGCGGTGATTAATTTTCACTCGTTACATCACCTTTTTTTTATACCACAAATGTGGTAAGCAGTCTCCACAGCCTATGGACGTTTGCAATTTCAGGGGCATCACCCACGCGTTGCCGACCCCATAAAAACCTTTTCCCCCTTACCTAATTAATCTTAAAACTACAAGCACTACATAGAGGAAATCTCATTAATGCATGCCTGATATTGCTTTGTAGATCTGCTACTCTCTCCCAGCCTAGCCACCAATATAATTTCAAACAAGCATTGCATAGTCCATCCAACCAGCTATTACATCAAAGGACTGTCACGGTGCGGTTCCACGTCGCTGTCTGGCGCAATAAATGAGCTTGCGGACATTAATTACACGGCCGATGGCTGTAGTCAATACGTCTGATTAAATACCTCAGGTGTTTTCAGCTACCGTAGGTATTAAATGTATGTGTAGGTTAGATTGCAGGCAAGTGCTTGGATTACAGTATTGCATTTGCATAGTAGGAAAAATGTTAAAATGTTAAAATAGATGAGCCGGTTGTATACAGGCTTGATGGTATCCTACCATCCGTTAAACCGGTGAATCTTTATTAGAAAACACGTATTGTCATAATTTATATTATTAAAGTTGTGTCTGGCTTAGTAGAATAGGACCAACCACCATTCTCGGAAATTAGTAAGAGCACAAGACAAAATCCGTGGTAGACCAGAGGACCACCAATTTCTCTTTTACGCAATTTAATTAATTATTTCTATAATACTTCGGTATTGCTCTCATGCACATTTAGAACATATGTTTCTCTATTCTTTTGTCTTCTATATGTCTCATACTGCTTCATCACCCGATCAAACCCACTGGGTACAACTAGAAATTTTTTCCCAGAATAAAATGCGCCAAAAGTACAATTCCCATTAGAACCTAGTTTTAGGATAGGTGTAGGGGATATGTAGAGGTAGTGCAGGTAAGGTGAAGCGGAGGTATGGGGGGGTGGGGGGATGAAGGGTTGACAGACATTGATGTGTGTCGTGATTATAAAATGACTTGTAGCCGGGTCCCGTAACTACTAGTAAATTCAGACGGTCACAATGATGATTATAGAAAAACCAATCCGGGCTTCGACTTTAATCCCTTCCGTGCCATTAAAAACATAGAATTACATATACACCAAGTCACATCCCTTCCTTATTGAAGTTTACCTGCCCATTTCTGTATCACACTGTATCTACTGTTTTATAATACACAGTGTATTATTACGTGAGAGGACGGTCAGATGCAAGCCTCGGTATCCCATAATCCTAACCTAAATCACACATAAGAAGTCCGCAGCAGTTTGTCTTCACACGATGACAGTTTTATGGCGTAGGGTCCACTACTGAGCGGCGGTGTGAACTGCAACATAAAATATTAATACACAATTTGTCCGAGTGGCCGTCTGTTAATCTACTTTTATAGAGGATTTGCGCTGGATTAATTTGTTGCGTAATGAATTGCTCTTCTTTGGAGGCGCGGTTTCTTTTTGTAGTTTACTTTGATGGTGGTTTAGGAAAGATGCTTCTTGTCAACATTAAATTTTACTGTACTTATCACATATGAAGATATATATGTTTGGTATTATCCGCATCGTATAAACGAATTATTAATACTGCGAGGTTCCGAATTTCAGATGACTGAATGTGTAACCATGATCCAATTTGGTCAGGTTCTGGTTACTGGGTCTCGGAGGTCAGATGGCAGTCGCTCCACTAAAATTACCTGAGCGGCCAAATCCTGAATTTTGGTAAAGACGGACCCAGGGCCCTTGCGCGCGCGTGTACACGGAACATTAACGCCAAGATGTGTCTCACCAGTCACTTTTTACAAAAGTAATCATATCTAACATTGTGTCAGTGGAAAAATGATCGAGAAAAAGAGAATAATGGAATGTGTAAATAACTACACGAATTTGGCTGATCGTAACGGCTTGTGGTCCACCCCCTCTAAAGTTAGTACTAAGCTACACCATTAGCATAAACTTTTGATTGGCTCTTGTTTCTCAGCACTAAAGTCTCTATAAAACTCTTTATAGCTTATAGCTTACTGCGGGTCGTTTACAATAGGTTTATAACACCATAGAAATATACACAAAACAATTATCCATCAAATTGAAGCCAAAAACTGTGCATAGCAGTCGTTACTAATAATAATATCGCATTTACAGCCAAACTGAACAGTAAAAACGGCACTCGAAAATATTAGGCACCTAAATCCCCGTATAGAGTGACAAGCAAGAAATACAAGGCGAAAGTTTTTACCGGCTCGCTTAAAAGTTTAGTGCACTGGGCTTGGTACAAAAATAGTGCGCCTGTAAAACCCAAATGGGAGTAATATACGTCAGAACGATATACTGCGCTACATAAACTAAATTCGCAACACTAACGGCGGACGCTTGCGGTGTTTCATCGATTTTAATCATGCTAAGTGAGAATATATCAGCTAAATCGGCCAAATCGAATAATGGGTGCGAATCTAAATTAACATGCAAATCCGTCGGTGTTTTGAGTGAGCTTTTCCACGGCCCATGGTCGCCAGTGATTAGATCGCGGTTTAGTGTATTAGTAGCATTAGTCGCGGCTACAGCGCCACTATTCAGCGATCTCTAGCCCATAAACTGGAAGAGTGACTGTACACATTTTAACATGTTTAATATAGTATAATGGCAAATGTTTATATCCTTATCCTATATTATCTCAAACGTCTCTTGAAACCAGACTGTTCAAGCAGTCTTAGGGTCCCTAGCCGGTCTCGGAAGCTGATTCAGTGTCATCTAGTCTCAACGTTAGGTAAGGCACGCCTACGCGCACGCTACGCGTAGTATACGAACAGAAATAAAAAAGGCAGTAACAGCCTACTTTTCAAAATGAGCATACAAAGAACAGAGAAAACCTATAATCACACTGTAAGCGATTACGCCACGCTTCAATTGTCCATTAAGCAGACCGTTCGCCAATCATTCCCTCATAATTTCATTTCACCAGAGGGCAAATGGCAAACAGTATTACTACGTTATTATTTTTCGCCACTAGGTAGATAGGTATGATTGGACAACTAATTACACCTTTTGCCGTCACCCGGTGGTGCGTGATCATCGCAGATGTCCCATCTAATTACAGATTGCGTGTGTATGTGACACAGCGCGTGGCGCCTGCAGCGAGGGACGTGCACTGTTTGTGCTTATAGGTATCGATAAACAAACATCGGTATCAAATATAGCTAATCAATTTATTTAATTGACAGAGTTTACAAACGAGGTATTAGCAGGAATGGCAAAGAACCTTGTCAAATTACTCTAAGTGACAGTTCTAGGGCGAATTGACATTGTTGCTAACTTTAAGAACCCTGCAGACTGCAGGTTTTTGCAGGCCAATAGTTTAGTCGAGTTGGGCGGCTATATCTAGTGCGCACACCGACCAATTTTCCAAAGTTCTCAATTTATTTTTCGTCAAATGATGTAATTGTATGAAACTAACATTAAAAATTTCACCAACGAATAACTATTTTTGAAAAATTCTTCCGTTATAAGTATTTTGTATTAATAGCTCTTTAAAAAATTAGCTGTGCCCGCGATTCGTTCACGTGGACTAAAGTAAAAAGGAGCTTTTTGCTTTAGGTTTGAAAACTCCCAGATTTACTTTAATAATCGCGGGCAGCTAATACAATATTCAATATCAATTTTCTCAATTCTCAATTCTTTATTGTACACTCGAAGACGATTTGAATGCTGATGTCGAGTGTTGAGTTAGATATTGTAGGTGCCGTTTAATAAATTAATTAACAAATAGCTGTAGGTCCGGATCCTATGGTAGCTTAAAAAAAATATTATAATTTTATGGCTCAGGAACGAACTAGAAATACGGGATTTTTATGGCAGCTCATGCGACAGCGTAGCTCGAATCTTGGGAAAACGTTCTCCCTGACATTCAAACCTTTATGTCATCCAACCTCCTCCTCCCTTTCACACTGTAGTCCTTATTATGGAGGTTGGTTATTCTCTCGAAATGTTTTTTTTTTTTCAAGATACTTAGAGCTTCCAATCTAAAATGACGCGCCCCACTATCGCATTAACGCACACAAGCAAGTTTAAAATATGGGCGCAATACATATACAAATGCCGTTGTAATTGGTCATTCAGTTGCCGGTAAGATGCAAACGTAGGAGCACGCGTCGTTCATTGGCTCCCACACAGGTGAAGTGTCGTTATCAATATTTGCACTCACACATCGAAATCAACTAACTAAGTAGTGGGGCGCGTTATTTTAGACTAGACGAGCTCTACCCGCATATATCTCACAACTAGGCGTTCTGTCGATAATTGCGCGCAAAACGTTGCAACACTATTCCGATCAAATTGGACTGCAATGTGCAGCGTTAATGTATTTCATTAGCAAGTGGTGATGTTATTTGTAATATATGTGGGGAAATGCCGTTTACAAATGGAACTGTCCGAGTTTCCGTGTACAGCCAACGGCATTATGCAGACGCAATCTCGTGTGGTGTCGCCGCTTAGCTTGCCTGTGTATTTGCGTAGACGTTTATTATAACGTCTTGTCTGTTGGTGAGAGGACTGTAAGCCATATCAGTTATATGAAGGGACGTAAAGTCGCTGCCTTACGTCGTGTCATACTTTAATATTTCAGAATAGTACCTATCTATACCTACTATTAACATAATTTCATAAATTATGGCTTAAATAAAACTCAGACTTATCCACTTTTAACTACATATACAGGTGACAAGTACAATGCCACTGACTTATCTGTTGCCAAAATAGGAAATAAGTCATTGTTGTTCTAAACTACAAGACGCATTATCACTTTCAGTGTTAACTTCTTTAAATTTCAACTTCATATTGTGTTTTAAATAGGTTCTTTTTCACATTTATCTGACAGTTACAATGAAAAGTGTCGTAGAATTGCTGTAGCGCTGTTTACTGACTGATTTATTTTCTGCACCCGTTCTTAATTATCAATTAAAAAAAATGTTTTCTTCATTATTTGGTACAACTGATGTTCCACCGTATCACTGTTTATTGGCATGACGTACCAAAAAACTACTTGCGCTTTAGTGGCAACTACGATATGAACTCCGTTACACTCTCGTACACATCTAATACTATGCCAATATATTCAAAACCACTTCTATTTGGGAGCAACGCTGATCTCGATTCGGTTCCGAACAGGGGCGTTTGTTTGGAATTTACAATGCTTTTAGTCACGCAACACTGGCCGCACACCGCCACTCGATCTGTTCGAACCAGACTGAGGGTAATGCATGCATTGTCTTGTGGAGAGTGATTGACTACATCTAGCAATATTCTGATTAGTACCTATCTCAGCACAAAGGCTTAATCTTTTGTAACATAACGTGTATGTCTTATCTTGTGATCAATAAACTGGTTAATAAATAATTTAGCTGATTTACTCAGGACTCGCAGGAAAAACGCGAAATTAAAACAGGTTTGTCGAAGTCAAAGCCTTTTTGACTTTTAGAAAAACGTTGGTATTCCAAGAATTAATTTTCTACCGGCAATGCATTTCTAAACGAAATTAACGTCTGGTACTCACAGCGAAGAATTTCATAATAAAATGCAGTCGCACGGAAATTGCCTTTGTCGTCACACTTCAGCCCCGGTTCTCGTTCAATACTGCGTCCCTTGAAAACGACGCCGAGCAATCAGTGAAATACGAAATAAACCTCTATTCTGTGACTAAGTTACACTGACCAGTGTAACGCGACCTGTTACGCGTGACGCTTCGTAACAATCGACTCTTTGCACGGGGATCCCGATAAATTGGCGGCGTTTTTACATAAAATAGGGAAAGCGCCCGAGGCATATTTGGATGGAGGTCTCGAATATCACTTAGCTAAAGAGAAGTTATAACAATAAATTCACGATAACATTTACATACGGCCGCTTGAGTCTCCGAGGGCGATGTTTATAACGGATCGCTTAGCTCGCTAATGCAGCCTCCGCTCCCATGCTTGTGAGATTTTCCTGTTTCTTGCTCGTAGATTTTCGGGGGCTTAGCATGCCATAAGATTTTATTCGATCCCATTACTTTTGTGTTGAGTGTTGTGTTGTGATGTGTTGGCGGGTGGGAAATGTATTTGGCGATCGGTTACTGATTTTATTCTAAACTTTGGTACTTTTTGCAATGCGACTCCTTTGCAAAAAGTACTAAAGCAAAAAATATAAAATAAGTTTTGGTTGCTCAGCTCAGCCTTTGTGCTTTGAATAAAGTAAAGGCAAATAATTGGAACGAAATGATATCCGAGGATACGAATGCAGTCGACTGAACGAATGCTCTGTAATACTGTAACAGAAAACAAAGCCTGAGACTTTAACGACTCTGTGTATACCAAACACATGGACCTCGGGGTAATAATAAAAAGCGAGAACACAATACGATGTTTGTCTGGACTAATGAAACCCGATCGTCCGCAAACAAAGTCAAACAAAACGGAAAAAGTCGCGTCTGCTAATATGGGTACGGGAATATCTGCGACCGCATACTTTTATTAAAGGTACTCGAGTCTTTGATGTAGAATAATAAGGAAATTATTCGTTTTGTGACATAGAATAGATACGAAATACCTACAAGGTAGATGGCCTATAAATTTGTAATATAGAATAACGAATTACAAGGTAGAGTAGCCAACAAAACAAATCGAAACTATTGACACTATACAATTATAATATTTTTATTGTAAAATTCGACTTTCACAGAACAATATCGCCCTGAGACATAAATCAAAGCATAAGACTTTTGAAGTAATTGCGTCAACTATTTCGCAATGAAACGTTGGCAGCGTTTCCGATGAACTTCGCCGAGGTAGTCCATTAAAGCTGCTGCGACCCGTTTTTAACACCCCACTGCGGACCGGTCGCCTTTTCGCTGACTTATCATTCGAACAAAAGCCGTAGCCGACTCCCGAATGAATATAAATGATATGAACATCCGAGACGCCTCGAACCGCAAACGGAAATGACCGAGGATTTGTCATTGTCAAATTTGAATACAGCGAGGCAAGAGAGAAAAACAAATGTCATCTGTTTGGAGACGTATCGGTTTGAATTAGGAATCGCATGGGCTCCGCTCTGTTGTCTGCTGTCCTGATGCTTGTATTTCTATCGGTCAACGTGGCGAACCGTAACTTTTTCTTTTGCTGTCCATATACTTTTTTCGTTTCATACCGGCGGCCGTTGTTTGCGGTTACTGTTTTGTATATTTTTGGGTAAGTACAACTATGTCTACATTCGGGTGAGAAAGCTCTTGTTTCAGTGGAGCGCGTAGGTATTAAGGTAAACGATGAGGATTGAACAGTATTTTTAACCTAGTCGTAGTATAAACGAGTTACGTACATTAGTTGAACACTAACTGATGTTCAAGCGGTGAGGGAAAACCGTGATGAAACTTTACTGAATGTGTAACCATTATCCAATCTGGTCAGGTTTCCCCTGGTAGCAGGGAGGTCTAATAGTAGTCGCTACACTGTATTTACGTGATTTGCCAAAGCCTGGATTATGGTCAAGGTGGACCCCTGGCCCTCGTGTACGAGAGCACAACCGGACATTAACGCCGGAAACCGGACATTAAATTATTAAATATAAAAATCATCTTGCCGTTGCAAAAGTAGTAAATATAAAAATATATTTTAAATAAGTTGTCTACGTCTTCTAAGATAGTAAATTCATTTATTTGCCTTCAGAGACAATGAGGCATGTTGCTAGTCAAGATTTCCCGGTAATATGAAAGAACAAAGAGCTACTTAATGGAGTACTTCAAGGAGCTTAATAATATATTAAAAATTAAAACTCAAAGAACTAAGCACTCAACTCGGTAAAAGGGTTTCACTGGCTTAGGTTACTTTGACAGGTTGAGGAAAAATGAGTGCACTAAAGTTATTTTACTTGCTAGTAAATTTATTATTGCTATAATAGACGACAAAAAGGAAATATTACTCGACGCCTACTCGGCGCTATTAAATAGTCTATTGTCTTTACCGGTGTCCTCGTCATTGTATACATTCTAAAATTTGTCAATTTAAACAGGAAACGGAATGCCAGCTCCATAACTAGCACCTAAGCGCCAGCTGTACCTTTTCACTTCTATTGCGTCATTCCCTTGACAACCTGAGTGGTTCAGTTGGTTGGTCTGCCACGCAGAGATCCCGGGTTCGAAATTGAAATGACAAATTTTTATCTCTGTTACGGGTCTGGATGTTATATGTGTAACAAGTATGTATTTGAAAATATTTAAGTAGTTTATCAGTTTTCTGACACCCATAACACAAGATTTGCTTACTTTGGGGCTAGATAGCGCTGTGTAAATTGTACAAGCATATTTATTTATTTATTTTATTTTATTCATTCCGCTCATATATGACATAATTTGTCCAAAGCCGGATCCGCTCTCTGCTATCTTTTCTACTGCAATAATTTAAATTTCCACTTCAGCATAACACAAAAATTGGAATATTACCATTTGGAGCGGTGCTCACTATTTCACTTCGCGTTCCCAATGAGTAATGGCGTGTCTGCATAATTCCTGCTGGATTTTTACACGATGCTCATCTATTTCATGTAAGCGTAAATTTTCAGGGCCGGGGTCAGACTTTAAATAATATGTAGGTACGCAAAATGTTAACCCTTTCCCCCTCTTCCCGCTGATTTGATCATTATAATCTAGACGCCTTCAAGGTTAGAGTGAATAAGTCAGGTGATCTCTACACATTACATCAAATCCCTAAATGAGTGAAACCGACGTGATAACGCAATAACGCATAGTGCTTGCCAGCCGGCAGCGAAACTTCGAGTCCCAGCAGACCCACTGGAAAACACCTAGCCCGACGGCGTAAATTTTCAGGGCCGGGGTTAGACTGTGAATAATATGTAGGTACGCAAAATGTTAACCCTTTCGCCCTCTTTGCGCTTATCTGATATAATCTAGAGGCTTTCAAGGTTAGAGTGAATAGGCTGTTCCTGAGGCATGCTCCATCATCGGCCGCATCGTCACTTACCCCCAGATATATCGCGGTCATAAATGTGTTTTACTTTACTTTACTTTACTTTAATGTCTGGTTAGTATAAATAATAAAAAAAAGCCATGCAGAAGAGGTGGTCACATTCGAGTAACAAAATTTGTAAATAGTGCTGTAATTTTCATAGCGTTTCACTTTGTAACATAATCTAAAAACATACTTGATAGTTTTCATGCGGTTTTGTGTTGGCACTTTACCAGAAGTAGATGTGTGTAGAAGTCAGTCATCTTGGCGTTAATGTGCGCGAGAGCACGAGGGCCCAGGGTAATCCTTGACCATGATCCAGGATTTGGCAGATCAGACCAGATTGTATCATGATTATAAATTCAGTCGCCTGAATGTGCGGTTTTCATCTCAATGCTGTCTCTCACCGCAAGATCATCGGTTAGTATTTAACTTATGTACATAACTCAAAAAAGAGTCATTGGTACAAAGCCACAGGGTGGTTCGAACTCGGTGCCTCTCGCGTAACCACTCGGCCACTGACGCTCTTAATGTAGAACTTATACCTTATTAGATTAAGTAATCAATATATATCAAAAAACTTAATTTCCTATCAAAAACACAAACCAATTTGAACAGATTGTCCACCACCAAAGCTAAACAATCAGCCATCTCCACAGAATCTCATCTATTCTCAAAACTGATTTTGATTACGAAGTTTACTGAATCTGGCCCTGAAGGGAGGCTCGTCGGGAGATTTACAGTTTCCGTTCGACAGGGTACTGTGAGTTCAAGTATTAGTCATAATTTTCCCCAGCTGTCGTGCCGCATTATTTTATGCACCTGTGTTTATATGAATAAAAGATTTGTAGGTGTAACGGTGACAGTGGATAACTAAAACTAAATACAGGCAACTGCGTCTTAAATTTGTTCAGTTTTTACAGCACAGTTTAACTGTAAAGTTTTAACTTGTGTATGACGCAAAGGTCTGGCTTGGTGAACGTGGTGATCTCTAAGATCCTGTAGTGCAACTGCTTCCACTAAAGGATATGGTACACGTCGTAGTAGCAAGCCGTGTAAGACATTCGTAAAGGAAATAACCGAAAGGACAAAAAAGTCGGATAACCTGCGGACCAAGTTTAGTTAAACTCAAATATTTTCTTAACTACAGAACCAATTGTAATGAACCATTTCGATTAAACTGGCTTTTAAATAGCAGTTCGGCAGCTACGATGCCACAAACAGATACACAAAGCCGCAGATACCCACGACAAACTTATAATATCCCTCTTTTTCCGACGGGGGTTAAAATGGATAGCAACATTGTCTGTTGCATCTGTTTTATATATTCGCTATAGGTATAAAAAGTAATGATCTAGCATATCTATCCTTGCAAATCCCCTACAATGAGGTTCATTAAAAATGTAGAATTTTACAGAAAAAGGCATTTGTCGAAAATACGCAAAAACATGTACCCACTTGAGACGACGAACAAAAACCGACCAAACAATTCGACAAAAGAAGTCTCCGTGCCGAAGTAACACTGGGAGCTTAGATGATACAAAACCTGTTGTCCCAGTTTTTTTACTACTGTGCACCTACTAAACAATTTATCAAGTGTTGTAACAAATAAACACTCGCGTAATCCTCATTGCGACGGCCACGGTGCGAGCACGCATTTATCATGCGCGGGATTTCATGTAAATTCGGCTAAGTGCCACTGATAAATGAACAGCAGAGCTTGACCGGTCAGCACGAAGTGTTGCGACTTGGGACAGAAATGAAAAAAAAAAAAAAAAATTGTAAATAACTAAATTTTTTTGGTGTTCATCGGTTTTTTATACCACTAAGCAAACATGCTTTAAAAAGTAAACAGAATAAAAGCTGTGTTAACTATGTTTTTAAGTGACTCGGTTTTGTCTAAGCGGCTTAGTAGCTAAAGACGGTGTAGATTAGGTGCGGTGTGCGGTGCGCAGTGGGATTAGGATAGGCCAGCTTCGATCCTATCCTAATCCCACTGCGATTGTCGAACACATTGGATCAACACACAAAATTTGTACCTCATCTTTTACATTTAAAAATACGATAAACTTGGGGGCTTGCTGACAGATCATACACTTTTCTCTAAGTTAAGTTGAAACGTAAAGTTTGCTGATTTACTGTATTTCACTTATCAGTGTCGTCACGTGTATGGCGTGCTTTGCCAACACCATTCTACGATCACTTCTTCAAAACAGAGCTAATGTCCACAGTTTATGTCGCCTAACCTTGCCCAGTGTCCACTTGATTTCATTTTTCATTCTTAAAACGTTTTGTTTCGCTGACAGGGGTCCGGTAGTGTATTGAAAGAGAGTTTGTTTTTGCCCCTGGACCCCTCTCCTGGGTCGGGATGAGCTAAGGGATCATTAACTTGAATTAGAAAGGTTTACATGCTCTGCTAATGGAAATTATGTTTGTAGAAGCAACGTTTCGATCGAGCGAGACGAAATGTATGCACGAATATGTGTTATAGCAAGATATACCTTATATTATGTTAATAAAATGACTCGTAGTTGTTGCAGGATGCTTATTGTTAAACGGAGTTACGTTGATTTAGCTAATGTCAAGACATTGTGTTGTAATTAAGTGTATAAGGTGAATTACAAGTCAAAACCATTTATTTAATGGAAACAAACATCGGCTTTTAAATAAAAAATAAACTTTTTTTAAGCTGGTATCTTTATTTTGTAAACCAATGGTGCTTACTGAGATTTACAGACCAGAAGGCATATTATCTTAACAACAAATTCTACATTTAATGATCCGTTTACGATAAGCAATAATAACCAATCAAATTAACATAATTATGAGTAACTAACCTTTTCTTCATTTTTGTTATATCGTAGACGTTATGGGCACCAGCTACCGCTGTTCAACAGGTATCTATATATAAAAACCTTCTTTAACCCCGAAAATTATCAAACAAAACGGTAGCATTTTTAGCTGTGTACGAGAATTTCAGGCGATATGGTTACGATTTATCGTACGACCATAATAATCCGAAAGAACACCTCAAAGATCATCATCGTGCCTCCAGCCTTAATAACCGAACACTCGCTACGAATCAAATGAGGTACGCGCATCACGCAAATGGCGTCATACGTCACAGTGACCATTACAAATAGGGCTTACCATAGGTCAGATAGTGGAGATTTGTCCTATTGGACGCATCTCAATCATAACTGGTCACGGAACGAGGTCGTTTGTCAATGAGGCTTGGTGCATTTATTTGCGAGGGTCGGAAGGGTTCAGCACTGCGGGAGGACGGTGGCGAATTAATGTCTAACTCGAATAACGAATAACTTGCGAGTATTCATAGAGCTTCACGTTATGCCGGCAATATGTCCAAGCATATACATTAATAATATAAACTTTGAGACTTTGATATTGCACGAGATTATTTTAAGCCCGATTGCGGCGAAGCATCCTCTTCCTTCGTCAATGGTGTACTGTTTATATACGCTTTAAACATATTCTTATTATAAGATCCTTTAAAGAAATAAAAAACACATTATTTAAATTTCTGCCTATCCGAATAACGATAGTGGGACCTCTGTGTAGATCTGTGAATGTAGACCATTGAACAATTCAGAGCTGCGATTTTTTTATCGTTCGCCTCCGTACCGAGCGGCCTGACATTAAATATTATTGTCTAATACTAAAATTAGTACTTAATCATCAGCTTTTAGTAACTTGGCTCAACTTGGTCATAGAACTAATAATACAATATGTACTAATTCTGTGGATTAATTAGAAATAGCGGTTGCAACCATGCGCTTTGGCTTCCCCTAAATATTTTGACGCGCATTAATTAAGGAGACTCGCGGTCGCCATTTTTAATTTCGCGCGAATAATCCGCTTATAAAGCCGCGGTGTAAATTCGGTGCCGTTAAATTATATTTTAGAGTCGGCCGGACTTGTTGATTTTATCGATAGTTTGCAACTGAATGGTCGATGGTTTTTATAAGATCATAACTGCTTTACCACTTCTGGGGAAAATCCTTTTCCGTTACCGCAACTCTTTGTCTCGCAGATATTTCAATTAACTGAAAGACAAGCCTATTATATCTATATTATGCAAGAACTTATCCTTTCCCCCCGGATTAAATTTATAAAAAAATTGTATTCCACGTTTAGTCCTATACTTAAAATACGAAATGTTTTGTACATCCTACAAGATTTTTATTTTTATTTCATGAATATTATTATATGGATGGGTCCATAAATTTATAAATACTTGTGAGCAATGTAATTTTTTTTTATTTATCACAAAAAAAGCTATCGTTAATGTTAAAAAGCAATCTGACAAAGTAACTTTGTGTTCTTGCGATTATAATAATTCTTTTATTTTAGAACGTTCTCTACTTTATTCCTTATCTAACGCACTATACTAACGAACAAGTTATAAAAAAAATTACGATAGTGAAGCTTGAAAGTTGCCAATTTTGCCTTTACCGATAACCATCCAACTTCTTGTATATCTATCGACATGAAGGAGCAGCTCTACCGCCAGTGTTGTGACAATAGCAACAGTAATTAACAGGAGTTAATACGTTCCCGACAGGTTTCTTATTAATGCCATTTGTCAGCGCGGGCGAGGATTATGGCGAATTATCGGCTAGGGCTGCACCGCGGACGTAGTGGGGCATCGGATGGAATTCGGCATTGGAATAGGCCTAAAATGAATTCAATACAAATCGAAGCCTATAAATATGTAGAGCTTAATATTATGTAAAATTCAAAGAGTATATATTCATAAATAAATATTATTTTAAATATGCTTGGACAATTCACACAGCGCCATCTAGCGCCAAAGTAAGCAAAGCTGGTATTATGTGTGCCAGAAAACTGATAAACTCTTATATATTTTTTAAATACATAATTATTATACATAAACACCCAGACCCGTAACAGAAATTAAAATACATTTTTCAAATTTCTGCTTAGCCGGGAATCGAACCTCTACTGCATAGCAGACAATTGTTCAACAACTGTACCATCCAGGTCGTCAGTATAGTTTTTTGTGGTCATTGATGTACATAGGCTGTGGGTGGTATAAATAATGCACACTGGTTAGTTAGGCTTAGTAGTGCATCGTCTCTATCGCTCGTGTGTAAATGAATACGAGGCTAAAACTAAAATTATTATATTGTACAATGCAAAAATCGTAATTATGGGCTATGGTGGCCGCTTTATCGGTTCTAGTGTCTGCTTCTTTTTTAGGAGTACGTAAATACGATTTTCCATGCCTCTTTTTGAGACACAATTTGTAATGTGGGAGCGGAACTGATCTACTGGCAGCGAGAACAATAACCAAGGTTATACGCTGGCACAGTCCGGGAGGTTGATCATGGTCTTTCGCTGGGGACCCTGAGGGCTGAAACTGGTTGAACAGTCTTGGGAGCCAGGGCACCCCGTGAGGGTATTTCTATTTTATTTCTTTTATTTGAATAAATAAAATTGATGTAACGTTGACAGCCTTAAATCTCAAGCCAAAACACGAATATCTCTTTCCTCCTTACTTTTTATACCGAATTTATGTTATGCCTACCCTATTCCGTGCCACCCAACCAATAAGCAGCACCACAAAATAATTTGGCATTCGTTAAAATACTGTACATTATTAACAAAGACACCCTTACAGTAACTTGCCGGCATAAGCCACAATATCTTGTACGTCACCACGAGGGTGTCAAACCGAAGCTCACCCCAGCTAATCCCACATTTTAAGCGAGATTGAAATTTTGCTCGGCAAATTAAAGGATTCAATTCTAAATATAATTAGTAGTCTTGATTAGTTACTCGCTAGGGCAAGCTTGCGATGATAAAGTCAATGCTTAAAATACTTTTCGATGATAAAAGGCAGTGGATAGGTCGTTACAATATATTAAAGTAAGTATCTAACTCATACGTAAATAATTATAATCTATTAAACTGTTAAAGTAACTTGTACTGATCAGTAACCTAACACTTTTATTTTTTTTAAAAGCTTGTGATAATCTAATCAACATCGAAATGTTAAAAACGTTAAGAATTATTTACTCTATTTATTTCTGGTCATCACTTTCGGTATTCTCAACCAAAATTAATATAATCCCCATAAATTGAAATAACACGATTTCTTGCCTCCCACAGTTACGAGACAAGTAATAATATTAGCTAATCTGAAATTGTATTCTTTATCTGTACAAAAGTAGCATCTATAACAAAGTACCCGGGTCCCTCTCAAGGGTTCATCACGTCCTCACATCAAAATATAAGGCCGACAATCATCCACGAAATATGTCCACAATCCATCACAAATATACAGCAGAAGGAGCAGTTCATAAACTCTTTCTCTGCGTGGACGTTATCTGGTAGAGCTTTTGTGATGCGGACATTGCATCATGGCGAATGTAGACATCTCACAACAACACAATGCATTTATAAATAGTTGTCATTAATAAAGCCAAAAGTGGCTCGGAGGGTCGTCGCAGAGGGAATCTGCTTAAATTATGGGACGAAAAATTTATAAAAGAACTGATTATGATATAAGAGTGCAGAGAGATTTGTAATAATAATAAAATTGTCAAGTGTTTTAAATAGGTACGTATAAAGAAAAACTAATTGATCAATAGACCAATTGGCTAAGGCGATTTCTAAAGATAAGCGTTTCGTTGTTAGGTAATGCTTAGTTCGAATGAAAACGGGTGTTAGTCTTGCATACAGATTTTAACACAGGAAAATAAATATTAATAGGTGTAACATGAATAGCTAACATACTATTCATGTTACATATATACTCACACGCGGCCATATCCCATAGGGGTAGGCAGAGACTATCTAGTTCCACAAGCTGATATACCTTATTTGCCGTATTTAGAAGGTGAGTACTTATTTATTTTTCGATGTTAAAATAATACGAACGATTTAACACTACTCGTATTTTGCAATTATTGAGATAACATGATGTAAACCTTTTCGTTCCGGTCGAGTTTTCTGAGTTTAAAGACGTTCCAGTTAAAAAAAAACAGGACATAAAACCCCCTGATACCATACCGCTGAAATGAAGGCTTATTTTCCGCATAATGTAATTTTGGTAGGCAAAATGGAACACTTGGAAATAAAACCCACCTCATAAAAGTCACTGGCAATTTCCGGACAATTGAAACCAGAAACTGCCACAGCGACTATTACACGCTAATCTATGACATTAGATTAATGTTTCTAAAACTAATAGTTTTCCAGTTATTAAGGTAAGACGATATAGACCTTTTCATTACGGTCCAGTTTTCTCTTTCTAACTCAGTGTGATCTTCTTCTTATCGAGCCAATGATAAATAGGTTAAGTATAAAAAACTATGTATTTATTATTACCAGTGTGATTATAAATACATTTCACGTCAAAAGCTCCTAGAGCAATATTCGTGGCAATGTTTAGAAATGAACGTGCGTACCCGATAACGCCTGTTAAAAATATGCAAGCAACGGTGTTGCGCTATGATAGACAGCTATATATTGCTCGGTAACGACCGTAAGGGATTTTTTAAGTTAACCTAAATTACGAGTACAATCAATTATATACAACAGTATTTATTTTAATACCTACAAAACATATTCATTGTCAAGTAATTAATACTTTCACTTACTATTTTTTACGTTTTAAATGGGAATTCATGAATTCTAAGTGTCTAAATTGGTTCCCCTTTACGGACTGGTAGGTACACACCTACACATATTAAATTAACTACCTTACAGATCTTAATATCGAATCAGTAACGTGTGCTCCCATACTTAATCCTACCCAAAATCACTACCCTGTTTCGTCATTACTCTGGAGCCCATGCCGCGGTTAAACCGGCGAGGTTATGCATTTTTGTTTATATCTAATAACATAGTTAAAACATATAAGGACTCTAATTTGTAAGTTAAATAAGAATACTCATCTAATACTGACGTAATTTGGTTTCACAATATAGTACTTACCGGCAATAAATATTAAAAGAAACTAGGTAACTAACGCGCTAACTCGATTGCAAAACAAACTGTATTTTAGTCCTATTTAGTGTCACATCAAGACTCTTACCATTTGCAGTATAATGTTATTTGAACAGATTTTCTGTCAATTCGGAATAAATAAGTAAAGGGTCGTTCCGATATTATTCACCCCGTGACAGCGACATGCACTTGTCCGAAGCTAGCACGGCCTAACCCTTGTTAATGCTAGAAGATATTAAGATACGGCTAATCCGCACATAACTTAGGATCAAGGTCGTTAAACGCGGTTTAGACGCGGCTGACCATTGTCCTGCGTTTAATTTAAACGGGAAATTGTGCTCACTGCTCCGCGGTAATGATTTTACTAGCCCTCCACTGACTACGACCGCTCATCACGCGATAATGATCTCTGTGTTCGAGGCATAAGGTCCGGAATCGGACGAACGCCCGCGGCGGGATGCGAATATTTTGATTGTATGGAATGTCGTAAGATTTTATGCGTAACTCTCTTTATGCAAACTGGCCCTGGGGGTAGCGTATCTGGTTTTCGGGGCTATTGAAACTTGACCCGTCATTTACGAAGACGTCGTCTCGCAGTTATTAGTGCCATAACGGAACACACAATTTGGTTTGCTACTTTGATGTGTGATGGTCCAGGATTAGGCCACTTGGCCTGATTGGACTGGGCTTTGGATTGTTGCGTAGCGGACGTGGAGAGGTGCCGTTAGTCCTGTATTTATTATCGTACTTCAGATGTAGATGTTACCTTCACTTAGCCACGTTCCACATTCTTTTCGTAATTTAGAAAGCCGGATTCATATAACGAGCTAAGATATATATGGTGACTTATGAATCAAGTATTGTTTGAGTCTATCCATAGATAATGGCTGCCGTGACGTGACAAACTTTATTACTAAAATTGTAGAAACAGAAAAGAAAAAGAAAGAATCAATAGGCCGGCACCGCATCAGCTCTCCTTATCATGCAGATGTCCTGGACGACGGTGACCACTTTCCATCAGGTGGACTATCCCGACCGACCGACCGCTTCCCAATTCCCACAACAAATAAAAAACATTCCACGGCTACAAATTTTATACTTAAACAGAAAAACATTGACAAATACGCGTTTACTATTACCAGCATTTCGAAAATAGTAATTTCCCGTATACATAAGACGTGTCGTGAGCCCCTAGTTTCCGCTCCGCTGATCGCGTCCCTACCATTAATATCTCTAATTAACACGATTTTTCCAAACAGGCCCCTAATGAATAATTATTCATTTCTTCTAAGTGCCACAGATGGAAATTGATGAGCCAACCAGATTGGATATGACAGACAAACCGAGCATCGTACGAGTCAAGTCGTAGATAGAGTTGGTTATATTTGTAGGTAGTATTTTTTCCCCTGTGGTTGTACCCACAGAACACATTATACCTATTCTCGATGCTAAAGTTTTAACAAGGAGTTATAATTTTTTTATGTTATACGGCTGACAAAAAGGCAAGCGGGCCACCTGATGGAAAGTGGTCACCGCCACCGAGCGCTATCAATGGGTTATCCAACCACCAATTATTTAAGTACAAGAAAATCAATGACAAAATATACTACTAGGTATCTGGTACAAAATTGGGGTGGTATTAAAAGTTAAGTTACAGAAAAAAAAACGTTACAGTGACTGTCAATTACAATAACCGTAGGTACAGAAATACCTTTGGTGTTGTAATTGACGAGTATATCACATTTATGTTATTAAAACTTAAATTAATATGAAATACACTTAAATAAATAAGCAACTGAATTAAATAGGTAAGTACCTAATTATTGCCTCAAATATCGTTTGTGTGAGCATTTCTTCAACATCAGTCAAATACGCACTCAACTAGGTATGTAGGTAGGTACGTAGGTAGTTATGATTTTCATAGCAACATCTACCTACATGAAAATCATAACAGACCATAAACCGTTTCACTTCATAATGTCTGTCGTTAATTCAGACAATAGGACGCAAGGGGAGCGCCTCTCAGTATAAAATTTAATTGATTGTGTAGCTTTGTAGCCCCGACGTTTAATTTCACTGAGATATAGCCACGTATCAATTTCGAGTCTGAATAGTTACGCGGACTTTTCAGATTTTTTAAGGCTTAGGTAGAACCTATGGCTGGATATTTTTTAAATCTATTTCTACTAGCACTGTGACGAGATGAAATACTTTATGCATGTAAATACCCTGGCTACTTATCTTTCAAACAGAACACAGCAATGCCAAATTGTTGGTTGGCGACAAAAAAGGATAAGGCGGTGGTCTCACTTAGGTCTAGCCTGAGACATAGAGTCCTACCACCTGATGAGTTGATTTGTTTACGATCTCTGTGAATTCTGCCACCAAAACAATGTCATCCGCAAATGTAAAGGTTGTCCTTATTCCTAGTAAAACATAATCACCAATTGACATAGCCTTATCAAAACTAATGGATTTTGTCATAATTCCACGCTTCCACGCCAGCGGAAACACGCATGCAAAATACCAAACTTTTAACTCTTACACTTCTTATTACTTTACTTAGATCTAGAGACCGTTAGGAGTAACGAGATGGTAAATACTATTTATCTACACTCATAGCGTAATGTTCCAATTTCATATTCGAAAACAGTTGTTTAAGGATACACTTTTTTCACGCCAGTATATAAAATTTAAAAAAATTACTTTTCGATACAGCATTTCCCATACTAATTTCATTACAGCTGTAACGTAAAATAACTTTTTAATCATTATGCAACACATTTATTTTTTAAATTTTTGTCGGGCGCCGAGACACGGCGAAATGTAGGCTGAATATCTTAATGTCTTTGACAAATTCAAAATTAAAATGTTCCCCTTTATATTACTGTGTAATTATTTTCCCGCTAAACAGAATATTTTTTCTAATTGTTGTAATTTGTGTTTGTGAATGGTTTTTCTTGTTTGAAGCAAATAAATAGATAAATGTGAAAGTAGTGAAGTGAATTTCCCGCCGCTTGATATCCTCGACGCGTAGATACAACAGAACTGACTCGCAGCTTACTTCCAGCAATGTTGAGAAAATTATAAGTATGATATTTTAACATAAAAATATGAATGTAGATAAAGTAGTGTATGCAACTGCATATAATTAGGTATTAAAACACTCGTGTCAAACTATTATCATTCAACTACGGCTTTTATTCACTCGGCTACGCCTCGTATGATAAACAGACACTCATGTTTTAATACCCCCTTTTATATGACAGTTGCATAAACTACTATTATCTACGCTTCGCAAGCGGATCGGAGATCGCGATACTAAAAAGTAAAATGTTATTGCAATACTAAAAAACAAAAAGTTACTGCTCCACCGTGACAGTGATATTATCACTGCCGTGACCAGGATTCGAACCTGGGTTACTACGGCCACAACGTAGGGTCCTAACCACTAGACGATCACGGCTACCGGAGCGGCGGAGATAGCGGCGAAATTTCGTATCCCTTCGTTTCGAGCGTGCCTGCCGTGCAGTCTCGGATGGATAACGATGTTTTTTATATTCACACTTTTATTTTTTGCGGTTGGAGATAACAGCGCACGAGACTCGGGTTTTTATAAGTTGAAAGCGTTTTGTTTTATTTTGATTGATGAGTTCAAAATAGTTCGAATCAGACAACGTTTGAAAGGTTTAATTCTGCGTATAAATTATTTTTAAACAGAAAAATAAAATTAACATAACTTTCATGTTAGTAATAAATACGATCACCAACTCTAACATTTTTTTGTGACAACCAATCGCTCCTAAAACGTCGCTTGTACCGAAAACGTGTGTTCCGTAAATAGAAAAAAAGCACCAAATTAAATAAACAAGTGGCGTTATTAAGAAAACAAGCACTTTACCAGCCGAACGGACCGCACGCCGGGTGGTCACCGAAATTGTCACTGAGCAATTTCGGTGGCACGCGACTACTGAATGGAAACGTGGCGCACAGAAGAAAATTCCCTCTTCACTATAATATAACGTCGATTGATTGTGTAATGACCATAATATTTGTGACTGTTTGGCCGGACCAGGAAAACGGGTGACCGGGAAGCGTGTGGGAATTATTGGGTAAGCAAATCTGTGTATTATTGGGTATTATGTACTGGTATTCGAACAGGAGGAAAAATACTTGCTTTGATACATCATTTCTAGTACCTGAAACGATGGCCTATTCTATGTCGTGATCGGTCGAAACGGTCCAAGTGGGTGGTTCCGAGTTAGAACGTTATAGTGTGAGCCTTCGATACTCTAAAGACTAAGGTCAAACAGAAGCGCTTTATGCCGATGGCACGGTAACAGCAGATAAGATTGAAGAGTCTAGCCTGCGCTAGTTTGGTCCCGTGCTCCGTAAGTCCCAAGGATACCAGGAATATAAGTATCAGAAAAGAGGTCCCGCAGGAAACCCAAGGAGTGATGGGTTTACGTCGCGGAGTCGGATCATCATCATCATAAGAAACAAACACTTTTTGTTTGAATAAATATTTACTTCATTTCAGTTCATTCCATTATCGAAATTTGTTTAAATGAAAATAATGATTATTAACCCAGGACGATTACGTCTCCTTCCAAAATATGGTAGCAATAACTCCAAATACCGTTCTGAATATTTTATGAGATCCCAATTACTGGTGCGTGTGTGTCGAGCTTTAACCACAAGACTGCTCGGCGCACCGCGGCTACACCATTTATTCATTCATTTATTTATTCAAACAAGCTCGTTCATTACCAAAAAGCATTTCCGTGTCGTGTGCGTCAATTTGTCGTAAAAACGACATTAATTGGTGATTTGATTGTTACTCATAAGTGTGGATAATAAACGCTTAGGTGGTTCGGCGTTTTAAATTACTAATTTCATGGATTGACTGACGCACCGGGACGAGGGTGCTTTTCAACTCCTGTACTTGCACTTATCTGGATTAGATTATGGCTACAATGTTATGGTGACGGGATAGTAAAATCTATGCTATATTAGATGCTGTTATAACGCGTAAATCTAAACATATTTGCGATTTGTAATTGTAAATTACTAATGACATTAATTTTATCTGTCTTAATAATTTTAATATCGATTCTCTATTAATTCGTCTGCTGCTATGTTAACTAAGTACCTACTAATGATAATATCTGCCTCATTCTCTTATGTCTCATAATATGTTAGCATTATTTCGCATGCACGCCCAAGGAAATATTGAATAAAATATTGCGCGTAACATTTTATACGTTACAGACGTACGTCAGTGTAATCATGTGAAACGGCGCCACCCGCAAACTATACGGGAATAAATAAAGCGACAAAATTTATTGACAACCATTGCTTCTCTTTACCTATCGCAGCGGGACGGTTATGGGGCCAAGTTGAGAAGCCAAGGAATACCATTCACAATGATAGTAGTACCCCAGCCGCGTCTAAGGTGACTCCTATGACAAAGGGCGAGAGCCGTCATCCGCGGACGGCGGGCGGTGACGTAAGCACCCGAACACTTGCCCCGATATAATGTGAGCCATTCATAACGTATTGTGTTTTGATTGCGAACGTCAGTTGGCAGACCAGTTTCTGCCAACGGATGATACCCGTACGAGAATAGGAAATGGTTATGTCTCGAGATCCGAAGCCAACTTTGAATGGTCCAAAATGGTGGAGCGTTATCGCTCGCTCCGTTGGCTCACTTTATTGTCTTCAAGTCTCCTTCGGAGCGTGAAATCTATGGATTATGGAGACAGAAAGTCTTTGAAAGTACTCGCAGATGAGTTGTGAAACTGCAGTAATGTCGGATAAAATTCACTATTCCGAGAGAATTGAGCACCCTACCGAACACCGTATTGTATGAGTTTTAAAACTAATACCTACTTCGCAGAGAGCAGTCAATTCGGTACTTATAAACTTGGAGCGTACGTAACTGTTCTTATTTATTTTCATCTAAGACCGTATGAATTTGTTGTTTACTTTAAATATACGAGAGAATTAGTAGATGCTTTAAACCTGAAGATAATGATTGAGGTAAATCCTAATGTTTATGAATTTAAATATATTCGATGCGGATATGGAATCTAGCAGCTAGGTATAATATACCTATACATATCTGGTACCCCGTAGTTTAAAAGTACATCCAGTTTATTAAACAAAAAAAGTTTATTCTACTCAGACACACGGCAAAACATAAAAAAAAAATATAGAAATAAATAATTAGTAAATTATTGCGTAATTGTACAAAAACCGTCATGACCACAGCTGGTAAAAAATTTGGCGAACATGTTCATAGCCACCGAGATAGACAACCCTCGTCAGAGTGCATGCCGAACCAAGTATCATTTTAGATCAAACACGTGATAATGGCTATAAGAGCGCCCCTATTATTTGATACAATAAAAGTGAAGTGCCGACATATTCCGCATTCTACTGCGAAATTAGGGGGAAGCCAAACTTGACCCAAGTACCGAATGGATTCTGGAGAAATATTATCCCTCTACGCGAGTAGATACGGGTGAAAATGCAATGAAAGACGAAGGTACTGGCGAAGTAATTTCGCTTGTCAAGGGCTGGATGCATGTCGCTATCGTGCGCAGTGAAAAGGTCGGTAGGCTCGCAGATACGGGACTAATGGTGATTGAGAAAAATATTGCTCCTGTACACCAGTCCAATAATTCGTGGTTATGTCCTTCATGAATATTGAAGATCTGACTGTGATATTTTTATTTGATTACACTTTTAGTGGCCCACAATACTCGGCTCTTTAATGGAACCCATAAATAAATTGATACCGTGATGCGGATGTCTGTTTTATTTTTTGGGAAAATAAAACGGGTGATAGCGGAAGTGCTTTCGTTTATTACTTTCGAAGTTGAGTTGGTGCGTTTAAAGGATTGCCCCGTAATTACCGATTGACTGTAAAATTGATGTCTTTAGTATGTTTTAATCTGTCGTTCTAGTAAAGCATACTAACAGAAATAATCTCTCCAGTACCTTATCTATTTTATGAATTTGATTCTTCGCCAGCTTATCAAGCGCATCACCCTCAGCGAATATTGTTTTGTTGCCAATTGAAATATTCGTATTCGCGAATAATGTACGATCAGGGTATTAATTACCGAATTGTTCACGCGTTCTTGCTTCGACGCTACACTTTGTCGTCGCATTAAAATTCACCCCTTTCGTTTTCAGCTAGTTGACAGAATATTAATAAATAACGCTAGAGTTGAGGGCAATCTTTGATAATCTGTGTTGGGAAGTAGCGAAAATTGATACAGGGTATTGATAAAATAATCACCGGCGTTAATGTTAACAGCGGTTAGTATTCAACTAATGTACATGACGCAGAAAAGAGTCATTGGCCGCAGTGGGATTCAAACCCGGTATCTTTAGCTTATGAGTCGGATACCCTAACAGCTCACGCAACGAATCAAGATTTGCTGCTATATATTATTTACTATCTACGATATCAATTTTAAATCCACAACTTGCTGCCCAATTTAGTTACTTAGTAATTTAGTTACACTAGCAGCAGCTCAATTCACTTCGTTTGCTGACAAAACACATTTTGCAGCAGACCAAAACCTCTTTAATTAGATGGCCGATTAAATGATACCCATTTATTAACAACAGTTCGTGAATGGTTCGTCACTTTGCTCGTCACATACAGGGATGATATCAGTTTATCCAAGTCTCACATCCTCTATTGTAACATAGAACCGAACAATACATCGGGGTGAATACATTACGGCATCCAATTTGAAATTGTCAACCCTAATATCGAGTAAGCTACCAAACATCGAATTTGTCCATAATCAAATTACTCTGTGATTATTTCCTTTTAGTTATATTATGATAAACAATTTAACTTTGTTAGCTGGGGCTTGGGCAATTTGGTTTACGGTTACATTGGATTAGAATACGTAATATTTGCTATAGGGACTCCGTATTGCACCTCAGTGACTACGCAGCGCTTTGGAATTTATCATTTATAAATCGTGTGAGCTATCAACCTGTCTGCTATAAGTCGAAAGCGATGGGAACCAACACCTTAACGTAAGCTTTAAAAGTTTAAAAATCGAACTATGGGTAATGTCTTAGGGTGACGGGATTCCACTGGGATTGTAACTTCAGCGAACCACGCCTCTTGAATTTTCTTTTTTTTGCGTAAGACGGTAATGCAACATCATTATCCTAGCGTTTTCATACATGCCTGTATCAGAAAAGAGGTTCCGCTGGAGATCTAAGAAACGATGGATTGACATCGCCGAGTCGGACGCGAGAGCCAACGGCTTACGACGTGAAGTCGTGACGTGACGTCGGGCAAAGTGGACTGAACAAAGCAGAAAAGCGGTTGGCAGCAGCCTGGATTAAACGCTCGGATGATGATGATGACTAACTATCTATTACAAGTTGTGGTTTACTTGACTCTGTTAATTTGTCTGTAACTAAGTTAGTACAAATTCATGTTTGCAACTCCCTTGTTCTCTAATACAAGTGTTATCGTTGAGGCACAGTCGTTATACACGCAGGCCGCTTCAGTCTCAAATTTTTCTAAGACATGTGCAATCTCCATTTCCTCATGTACGAGTATGCTTGCCTTCACTGAAAATAGACGTAACCCACCAACCCAATTTAACCCAACGCCAGCAGTGAGAGTGAAATTTAAGACTTAAAATTTGGGACTAGCCTCCTTTGACCATTTTATCTTCATGTAGAGTTAGGTATTTAATTTTTTTCATTTGTCATGTACTCAATTTATGAATTGTTGTGGAACTAATTTCATACTTATACAATTTAAACTTGGCCAAAAACATATTCGAGTATAAAAATTGTTTACTACGACGCGTCCCTTATCTAAATGCGGTCATGGGACCGTTTTGTCTATGTTAATTTTTATAATTATCAACCTCCAGCCCACATTACACCGAGCACTGAACATAGCCTAATTAATTTGATGGCTCATCCCATCCATTACAACCCGCTAATGTCTACAAATTATGGTAGAGTGTCGCATCAATCTTTTCAATTATTATTTTGACAGAATTCACCGGGAATTCTATTAGAAAATGTAGATAACGACTGGAATAAATTGACGACTTGGTTTGGTTTCCGCCAAAACGCATAGATGGCGCCACTTTCATTAGGATCGAGTAGGATATTAAGATATTCCTATTGGAATGGATTCCAGTTCACAACTGGAGAATATTTCCAATAAGATTTATTCAATAATTACATGGTAGAATGATGAAAACCAATGGTTTATTTTATTGAATATTGATCGTATAGTAGTAATAAAATTAACGTTACTTAATTGTTACCAAATCAAGGAACAGGTACACATTATATTCGATGTATTAACAAAACTCGCTATGGTTGACAAAAAGCTTGAATGTCTTGAAAATAAAACAGTGCCTGTCAATAACTCGATCAACCTAAATAAATAAAGATGAAGATAAAAACTATTCATATAAGTCCGTAGTCCGTGCACAAATTCCAAGCAAAACTGTACTACAGTTACCTACGATAACCCTTCAAACGCGCAAAAGCAAATTTTAATGGACGAGGAGTTTAAAACTTGAAACCCTAGACGCACTGGACACGTGAACCGCTAGGCGGGCATGCGGGCGTATTGTGCCTAAGTCGTGATCGATCAAGCTCCCAGTAATTCCGTCCATCATCTCATCTGCATATTAATTCCACGATCACGCCCGTACCTACACTACACGCTGAGTCGCTGAGCAAGGGGTTTTAATTCTGCCACTGGTACAGTCGGCGTGAGTAGCAAATTTTTGGAAAGTACATTTTGTGTTTGGGTTGGGAATTTTGTGGATTTTGGAGTTTTAGCTTAGTTTTTGTTGCTGAATTATCATAATTTTCATAAGTATATTATACGATATCTATTACTATAGTAAACAAGTTTTTTCTGTGGAAGAAAATTGATAACATTTAATTTACTTTGTAGCTTTTCTTTTTCAGTTTGGTACATTGTAAATTTCGGTTGTTTTAAAAAAAGGACATATTACCTTTTTTGCCGAAAGTACTTTTTGAATTAATAATAAATGTGGTACTTACCTAATATTAAGTCAAAAAAAAAAACAAAAAAACCTTAATTAGAAATAGCATAACTACCTCATTGGGAAATAACTCCACTCTCCAATATTTTAAGTACTTAACCTAGTTTTTAAGTATCTATTGTTAACAGTATATCTTCGTTGCCCAGTGTACAGTAGGTAAGTAACGGATCACAGTGAGATTATTAGCCATGCGGGCAATTATGGCCAATTAGACTGCATGTCCGACATTGCTGGTGTGCGAAAAACTAAATAAATAATTGTTTTTATTCTTTATATCTGTTGGAGAAGCCGAACTATCTAGCGGGTGGGAGAAATTGTTGTAATAATTTATTATTGGCAGTATATATATTTATTACTATTGTTACGATGGAGAAATAATAAAAATAACAAACAATAAAAGAATAGGATGAATTTAGGATAGTTACAGTAGCAGGCGTAATGTGGGACTACCAAACCCTTGGGTCACTTGACAGATCCGCCACCACCCATGGTCATCCTGCATGATTGAATCTTAATGATGCGCCAGGGGCTCTTTCTATGTGCGCAACGTTTACAAGTTATTTTTAAAGTCCCTTCTGTAGTCACACTCTCCTTTCCCGGAGAATGGTTACTACCACATAGCCTTCTATGGATAGACTTCATCACTCTACAATGGATTAGCAGTTAGTTCTTGTACTGACTCGTCGGTGGTCGAATGCCAAGCAATAGTTGCGGTCATCCTATAAAATAATATGATAAATATGAATAATTATCAGAATCGGGTTGGCTTGTAGAAATACATTTATTGAAGATATTATAGGTTGGAAATATATAATGATGCTTCGATATTATATTTTAATACTCTGAACGCTATACAAACACAAAAATGTTGGTTAAATTTACGTCACAATGAAGGTATTATTTATAGGCATTATTTTTTTTTCCATTAAAAGAGAGATATAATTTTTTTACTATATTAAACCTTAATAGAACTAAGTTCAAATTTCTTACACTATTAAACCTAAATAAAACTAAACCGTCAGAAATTTCACCATAATCCCCAATTACGCAGCAACAATGCCATCTGAAGCAAATCACAGTCATCAGTCATGAAGCCCCTAGTAATAGCTGGCTGGAAATTAAATATGCATAGAAAGGGTTAGCGTTAGGTCAGATTCGCCACGCTCTCGGCATTAATATCTTGATCCGTCAACGGGTTGACGGGTTAAGATGAATCAGGCGGGTGCGGGCGGCGGGGAACGCTCAAACTTTGCGATTACGATCTCGGTGCAGCCACACGCGAAATTTGAGGGTAGATTTTTGTAGCGTTTGTAGGTGACTGGACTTTTGGTCTAGGATTATTGTGTAGTGATAGGTTGGAAGTTTATTTATTTATTGAGATAATAATATCTTTGTTAATACTTTGTATAAAAATATTAAATAAGTTTACAATTATTAAGTTTAACACAACAATTATTTATGTAAAAAAACAAGTAATTAACTGACTTAAACAATTTGGACCGTGTGGAAGCATACCCAAGATTCTGCTAGCATTACCTGTCTGAATAGTAATGCTTATTATTTACTCTTCGGCTACCTATGGTGTCGACCAATTTCTTTAATTGAGAGTTTTTATGTTAATGCTCGTCGATTATTAATCTTTCGCCTAGTGTTAGTTCTTGCCGATTTTTCAAAAGCATTGAGAATCGTATATGTTTTGGAACGGAAGATTGCTATAAATTATGAAGGAAAGTATCATAATTCAAATTGGATTATACTTTTTTTTTACAATACTTTTATAAATTTGTAAAAAGATATTGATACAGTTTGAGAACGTCAGAGATATGGTCATGCAGCGATTTATTCTGCGTCACAGACAAAGGGTTAAGTTACCATTAATTACTGGGATTTGCTCGCTCGCTCATCGAAAGGGTTGCTAATGAATGGTGGGCATACTTGCCCAATTTTTAGTTAATACTGCGCTGTAGCTAATCACTGTTTCCTGATGGGTTTCTGCATTAAATAGTATTATTGTCTCTTGTATGCACAGTAGGTACTGCTTCGTTCCTATATACTATGCTCTATGCATACGCTATATAATTGTGTCTCCTGTGACCATAGAGCATTTGCTGATTCATAATTGATTGTGATTTTGACCGGGAATTATTCATGTCTTACATTGACGATACTATTTTTTTTTAATATATAGATAAGCCGACTATAATAACGACTCGTAAGCGAGATCAGGTAGCAGTCGCTCCACTCTAATTACCTGATCTGCCAAATTCTGGATCACGGTCGAGGCGGACCCCGGACCCTTCGCGCGAGAGCACAACCGGGACATTAACGTTGGCGTTGGCGTTGGCATTAACATCATGGGATGATGATGATGATACAAGCAAATAACGAAGCAGTGAAGATTTATCTCTGAGATGTAATTTCATCTCCACAAGAATCTTGACGTAGAATTAGGGCAAACATTCAACTTAATTTTTTATAGCAATTGATATCTACTTTACCTTCCAAATACTGCGCTGCAAACTTCACTTCCGCAAACAGCTGAAAGAACCGATTTTCATCCCTCAAACAAATCCCTTTTCAATTTAGCAGCAATTAAAAAGTTCACTAAAGCATGAATAGGGTTAGCCGTGTCGGTCTTTGCTAGTGGCCCGAATACACCAGGCAATCAGTTAAAATTTGATGACAATAATAAATAAGTACGATATTTATGTCAAATGCTTCTATGTATACCACTTGAAGTCATTGATTTATGTAGTTTTAGCTCAAATTTAGCTAAGAAGCAAGAAAAGCTAATATAGAAACTAGTTGTCTTTTACGTATCATCATGTTCATCACAGCCCATAACAGTCCACTGCAGGAATTAGGGGTTCTCCCATGAAAGGAGAGGTTATTGCCATAATCTCCATCGCTTTGCAGGCGGGTTGGAGATCGCAGTGTTATAAATATAACAATGGAAAACGCTGCTGCCCAATTTCCAGCCTACGCAGACTCGCAGATTTTTGCCTCGAAAACATTACTCCCCTTGTTCAACACCCACGTGTGTAAGGGGTTGGTGCTTATTATACTCTGCCGGACACCACACGGCCTATATGTATACTAGGTACTTATTCGAAAGTGATATTATAGACATACGCAAATCCGTCAATCGCTCAAACAATTTGTGTAATATGACAAGGGTTATTGTTATTAGATTCGTCTACCGAACAACCGGTGAGTCTAATTTGTTTCGACATCGGACTTCGAATTTACGTCATACCGACTTCTAAAAGAGATATCCAAAGGGGGTTGCCAATATTAACTCGACCCGTTTAAACAATGCGAAACAACCAACTTGCGGTTAAAGGGTTAAGTTGTATTCAGTATCTCTGTAATTGAACGAAATTAAACAAAATTGAATCCCGCTCCTAATTTGATCAGAGGGGATTTTTCTGTTTAAAAATGTTTTGTGCGACGTTTCCTTGGTAATTGAATGCGGTATTGATCAAGTTTTTTTAGATGTTTTGATGTCGTGTAATTGTAATTGGCGACTTCAAAGTTGCCAAGGTAATGTAGCCGGAGGCTGTGTTAATTGAACGTTATTGGATCTTGTATGGCTATTTGAAGTGGATTGACAATCCCTAGCTTTTATTTTATATTCAGCTTATATAAATCAGTGGTTTCAACAGTTGCTGATTATCTTAATATGATGATGATGAAATTAATGATAACAACAGAATGCAAATACCTGTAATTTCCAAATAAATAGTAAATATTCGGTCGTCGGTGGGCGAGTGGTTATGGTATCCGACTCGCAAGCGAGAGATACCGGGTTCGAATCCCACTGCGGCCAATGACTATTTTCTGAGTAGTTGAATGCTAACCGATGCTCTTACGGTGACCGAAAGATCTTGATCAAATCCGCACATTCACTTGAGATCAGATGGCAGCCGCTGCACTATAATCAGCCAAATCTGCTCTATCTGATCAGCCAAATCCTGGCAGGACCCTGGGCCCTCGTTCGCGAGAGCACAAGATAAAAATAAATATCTTCACAAAAGGAAAAAATCCGAACATTTTTGCCACAGAGTGTCTACCCCAATCATTTGTTGAGCCTTCAGCAATACGTTGAGGTAAACAAGATAGGAAACAAAATGGCCGACATCAAGATAATAATATCGCCCGCAATCAGAGGCGCTCCATACAAAATGCCTCAAATATTTCATCGGGGGCGAACCACTAAATTATCTAAATAGAGATCACTCCCCAATCAGCGCAGTCTCGGGATGGAAAAGCGTTGAGTTAAAGAATGTAAGGTTACTAGAAGAGCTGTGTTGCGGTCTTGCTTATGCCAAAATAAAAACGTTGTCAAACTTGCCATAACGTTAAATTTTTTAAATTAAACGTGTATACTTTCTTGCTTAAGAGCCATAAGGCTAGTTGAACTGAAACAAAGTTAACTTTTTGTTAATTTTTATAGAGCAGCAACTGAGACGCGCGGCTGCGGTAACTCACTACGACAACATTCACTACGCTATTGTCAACATTCGGTGGGCAAAAATGTTACTTTGCTTCATTTGCCCGAAATCATGTTAAAACACACTAATTTTATAAATAATTTTAATCAATCATTAAAATTAGTTTAGGCCTTGTAATAGATTTTAGAAATCAATTCTCTAATATATACGTTAAATGACTGTGATCCTAGATTTTTTGTGCTCTACAATTTAATGCCCAATCTAGAAATGAATGAATTCGGGGCCCGCACCCGGAAACGCAGGGTTCAGCCAAAGATGGCGGGCGGAAACGCGTCGCGCCTACTGTCATGGCGGCCGGAAGTCCTCTCGCCATTTGATAAATAGTTGTACTTCAACAGTTTTTCTCATGCAAATGAGGGGCTGGATGACGGATGGCGTTTGTCACAATTTTCTGGGATGGATTTAATTTGGAATCTCGCAGGGGTGACTAATCTCGGCCCGGCAGATTGCGACCGACGCGTTGGAAATTGCTGATGCCACTGGAACGTTTCAGCAGCATTGTGTTTTTCCCTTTGTCTTGTTTCCTTTTTTTAGCGGACGCAAAAGTTTAAATTGGATGCTGGCTGCTTTATTCGTACCCGGTGGAAAGGAGAGCGTGTGAAGAAAATTAAAGGCGATGGAATCTATTCGATTCGAAGTTTAGAAGCGGTGAAAGGTGTCATTACGGACCGTTGCCTTGGAAAAGGGCTCATTATGTTGCACTGTTTTGTTAGAAACTGTTGAAAGATTTTCGCTTAAGACAAGATGCCTCCTCGAGAACGTGAAACATTAATGTATTACCTACGAATATCGTATTTAAGATATGTTTGAAATATGCTTTAAAAGGCGTAATGACGTCAATACGAGGTACTTAAGTAGAGCTTAATAGATCATAAGTACACGACGCAGACGGTGTAATCCTCTAGTCACGGTAGTCATTAGCGTAATATGTCTGGTGCATATAATTTGCTCGATTTATTCGGAGTTGGTAGACCCCTTGTGTTTTTTTGAGTTGTTCCCATGTACTCATCTTTCTTTAGCTTCATAGAAGGTAAACTAAAAAATGCCATTTTACAAGATTTTATATTGCACTTCACTTGTATTTCCTGAAATCTTGCAAGACTAATTAGACCCACTCCCCGGCGTATAATTGAGCTGTTTGGTATTCCTCTGTAACTTGGATGACAAAGCATTAATATTGTAGCATGTAGCTGGTTTGATGATGAAGTCGGAAGGTCGTAACAGTATCCCACTCGCAATGTGAGAGGTACCGGGATCGAATCCCGTTGCCGCCTATGTTATGTATGTTCTGAGCTATGTACATTAGTTGAATATTAACCGATGCTCATACGGTGGGGGAAAACATCGTGGTGAAACCTGCGCACTCAGGTGACTGAATGTGTAACTATGGTCCAATCTGGTCAGCTTCCCTTGTTAACAGGGTCACGGAGGTCAGATGGCAGTCGCTCCACTGTAATTATCTGATCTGCCAAATTCTAAATCACAGTCAAGACGGACCGTGCCCGGGCTCTCATGTGCGATAGTTTATTATTACCGCCAAGATAACCCAATGTCAGCGATGGGGTTCGAAACCGTTACCTCGGGGTACAAGTCGAACCTCTTAACAATTAGGCCACCGACACTCCAACGTTACGTCTAATAGTGGACGGATACATAATACGTCCTTCCCCGGGTTACCGTAAATCTTAATGCTATATTTTATTCAGATTTGTTTAGCGGAGACATTTGAATTAATACTAGAGACAGAATACGACGGTGCCGCCTAATAATTATGTTTTATCCCCTTAGATTAGACCTTTACTTGCACCCGCATACATTCCTACAACTGTCATTAAAAAAGTAGTTAACACTTTTACCGTTTACTTGCCACCCTTACGGGGTCAAGACTGGAAAGGTGCGCTGGGATGGTAACTGGTGGAAAAAATGGCACGTGGTAAAGGTCACCGCGACAGATGGTTGCGGAACGGTAACGTTGGCCATCCGTAATGCACCTGGATCGCGGGCACGTCTGTGCGCTTTTTGCTATCACAATTAATTGCGTGTGACTATTTGCTGAGGCATTTCCACTATTACTATAAACTTGCACAGATGTGAGTAATATCAGACTCGTACAGAGAAAGTAAATAGAAACCACTGATATTGTAGTAAGTAATTTAGGTTTGGTTGGTGTACTACTAAGCACTATTTAATCGCATAATATGCAAAAGCATTGTATTGTTTATATTTGTCGATTAGCACCACGTGACGGTACACCTATTGTTATATTTTTCCTGCGCAGTAACCGCAAGACGTGAAGCTGTAAGGCGCTGACCTAATTGGCAGCGGTCGTGCGCCCATGGTCGAATGACGCATGTCGCCCGACCAAAGGAGCCCTAAAACCAAACGTCGCACGACCATGGTCGTATGACCGTCGCTAATTAGTATAGCGCAGAATGGATAGGTATACTTAGGAAATATAATTCCTACAACATTCAATACTTGGTTAAAATATGGTCACAGTTGCGGACATGATTTTTTATTTGATAGGATGTTTCAAAGTTCTTTTACAACATTTCGGAGCTTTTCAAGGCAAATGCCTTAAAAATAAAATTATTTTGAGTGCAAGATATCTCCTGTTTTATATTTTCATCATGCTTATTCTATCGTCGAGTGTCATAGGTACCTATTGATACTTATAATGCGAATGGTAAGTAATTAAGTATCATTCATTTTTTACAACATTAACACGTTGTACGATTTACTCATACGTGTCAACGCGAATGGTAGGCCACCCTAAGAAAGTGACCACGTGCCGGTTCGGCGAGGTCTATGAGTCATAATGTGATGCAACCCCATATCCCGCCAACCGTGAATACACCTGGCCAGAACCACACAGTCGATTATGAACTTTACTGCCTACGACATAGATCACAAAATAGGTGTCTCTGTTATGCTCAAAGCCAGGTGTCTATAGCGAAGTAGTAGCGAACTTGCGGAATGCAACGATAATTGCGATGTGGATTTTTAAACAAGAAATGCGAAAATGTCAATGACTTTATATTGGCGCAAGAAATTGATATTAATTAAGAATCGCGTCCTAGAAATCGTGTATGAAATGAAGTCGACAATAAATTCCCTTAATGTCGGCGGTCAAAGTAATTTATTTTGACATTAAAATTTTATATGGGACAAAAACACAGAAATATTTAGATTGAGAGTGGGCGAGATGTTAAGCGTCCAGTGAATGGCCACGGGGAACCCAATACCTACATTAATTTGCATAATAAAAGGAATATTTTAAAATACGCGGCGCCGGCGCACGTCCCTCTTAATTGCTGGATGCTGGCGACTATCAATTGCAAAACAGAAAAAAACTGTCCACTCCATTGGGCAAGGCGGCCGTATGGTTTTGAACTTTTCGAACAGCGGTCAGTAGAGTTAGTTTTTTTGTTGGAGCTAATTTTTTTACATTATTTGATATTATAATTCTTTTAATTAATTTGTTATCTTACGTTATCTACGTACACCGTACAAAGCTATACACTACCGTATTGCTGTATTTTTGCAGCAAAATTTTTCTCTGAATATTTACAAGTTAACACTTCTACTATACAAAATTAAAGGCATTGCTAAAGATAGTAATCGCCACGAAGCATTTAATTTTATTATTTGGCTTATTTCTGTAGATACTAAAATAACAATACTCTAAAATTTAAATATGATGTTTAAAAGTAATCTAACATCGAGAATTATCAAGAAGGCGACTCCAAACAACTGTTGTCGCGCAACTGAAGGGGTGTGCAGAGTAGGTCCGGCTTTTGTCCTACCCAAATGACCCCAACTAATAATCATGTCTATTCAGTAGCCGCTCCATTTTCCCATAGCGCGAAGATACGGGCACTTTGATTTGCGACCCAATTTGAATGCGATCATCATTGTGAATTACACTTAATTAAGCGGCCAATAGAAATCGCTGGACCTCATCCTGTTCAATTCTCCTCAGATAATATCTCTACTCCATGTCTCTATATGGAAAATTTCATGGAATTTATTGAAAATTTAGGTAATTGGGCCATTCAGCTTGGCGGTAGGTGGCCTTTGATTAAATTTTGGGGATGTGACTTAATTAAATGTTGACCACTCGGGATGATTTCCTGTCGTAATCAGACGCTTATTAAATGTTATTGAAATCGTAATAATATCCCTGTATTTACATTCGTTACCCACTTACACGATTATAATTATACGGAGTGAAGGTTTTAGTTTGTCTTCTATGTGCTAACTCGTACTATTTATATTACTAAAACTATATAGCTTTTCCTCGACTTCATCCGCGTGTACGCCTTTTTCCATTTTCCCGGTAATTTCCCTGTCACGTGTGAATTTTCAAAAATGCATTCTTAGTATAGAGACCCACGTCGTGTGTCGTTCTACTGAGATGATGATGATGATGATAAAGTAATTATTCTTTGAAAGAATAAATAAGTCTCAAGATACGTTCAACCATTATTTCACAAAATAGGGATTTTACCCCCTAGAAAACGAACTTCCAGAAATTACATTTCTACAATCATAGTTACTAAAGGTGAAAACCGCATCAAAAATCATGGCTTTAGGAGGAGCTAGCGAATTTTCAGACTGACGCGGAAGGGCATTTTATTTTAAACGATGTAAGTATTGTATTTATAAGAAATGATTAGGATAGAAGAAAAAGGATAGTTCAGTTCAGTATTTTACAGAAATAGGCATGTCAAAGCCAACGATTAAAATTTTTCGTTATCGATAGATATTAATTAACAGAAAAACATCGATAGAAGCGTTATTTCTCAGTGGAAATAAATTAGTCGACTCATAAAGAATTTGGCATTTAGTCAGGACAAACTAAATAATACCGAAGCATTATTGCAGATCATTAATAAACCTACGTATAATACCGTAGGAAGTCGTAAACCTTTTACGATCTCTGCACGGTGCATGCGTAAAAATATTTCGGAAATTTCGGAAGTGGATTGTGATTTAGAGGGGTTCCTGTTACGGTCTCGGCCACTATTTTGAAGAGTTTTGGGCCTCATGGCAAATTATTGCGATATTTGAAAATAATGTACTAATTAAAAGCGAATTTGAATCCATTTTTTTCGTTAAACCCAAAGGAATCGATTTAATAACTAAACTTTTGCCTTTTATTTGACATAAAATCATTTTCAAGTCAGGTTATTTACAAGAATCCCCGTAAAATTTTTTAAATCGCTATTAAGGCTATTATCAAGATAAATAGATTATTATTCAACGTTTAGATCAGTACCTAGCAGAATTGTATTAATTTAATAAGACTTTAAAGTTTACGACTTTACGTGAATAATATTGTATAGTTTTGGATTCGGACCCTAAGTACGGGAGCCATACTGACCGTGGCTTCATTGTACGAGACAACGTTTATTACTGGACATTCTTCGTTCGGACTATTCATGTTTTACGCGTTTGTCGATAGTCGTTATTTATGGGTGCACGTTATAATGTGTTACATTGGTGTCGATGATTACAGTGCCTCTCTATTGTCTTGATAATTACATAAATGTAACGTCTGTGAAGTAAAAGCGGTAGGGCCGTTTCGTTCGTACTGCATTAATTTTATTAGAAACGAGATACTTAGACAAACTTAAAGGTTCAATTTGTTTGGACTATGGTTCTTAAATTTCCTTGTATTTCTGTTTTAAAATCTTGTAATAACTCTTGAGAAACGCCAATTTAACTTGGGTTAAGAAGTACACATTTCAAATTACGTAGTTGCTTATAGATGAACAAAATGAAAATACTAAACCAAAAAATTTTACTGTTTGAATGTAAATACGTCTTAGCTCAGTAATTATTTCAATATATTTATTTTTTTAATCTGTCATATCTTTCTTTTTAATTATTGACAGCAGCCACTCTGTTTCGATTCCATTTTCTAATCCAAAACGGGTGTCGACCTCAAAAGCAATAACAATTGGACACGACGCGTCACCGTTGCCAAAAACGCAAATTACGCGTCCAATAACTCCCGGTTTCGCTCGTATCATCTTTCTCATATCCGAAGCAATAAATGTCGGGGCGTCCGGGGGTGAGCCGTTTGTCCCGAAAGCGTGCTGGACACTTTATGATTATGTCCCGATGTTGATTGAATGGTCGCGGACGATGGGACTGCCGCGATGGGGACACTAATTGCTATGGTGATGGTTTTACTGGTTACGGGAGTTATGAGGAGGGTTTCGCGGTAGAGTAAGGGGGGGAACAGTCGGAAGTAATGACAAGACTATACTTGATATGTTTTTCTTAGTTTTCGTACTATTGAGTTTATAGATAGAGACACAGATTTTAAATCCAAATATAGGGTAGGTATAGAGTACGGTAGGGTAGGGGTAGGACGCCACGCGAAAGTAGTCGCGCCGGTTCCACTAGAGAACAATATTTTCTTCTTTCTTGGTTTTTCATTACAAAATGAACTGCAGTGATTGCTTTATGTTACCATAGTTAGGACATAGTGCAATATATATTTTAGGTGGATCGTCATCGATGGAACGATATTCAATAAAAAGGGTTTGGAAATATAATTTTATTGACCTCTTAATATTGATTTCAAATATAGCAAGTAGAAATTCTCACCAGGTAGCTTGAAATGAAATTGAATTTGTTTTCATTGTATAATAAATTAGATTGAAAAGAGAAAATTATTCCGAAAAAAGAAACCTGGCCAAAACACTTTTATTCTGTTGGCGCAGACGTAGAAAAAGACAAAATATTGTTCAAGAAGATTCGTTTTAGTACAAAATGTTTTCTTAGAAATACACAACACCGGTAGCCGTCTCGAACAGCGAACATCGGTAAATGACGCAGATTCTCCCCAAGTATGATGGAAGAAGCGGCGGCCAATTCTTTAATATTACTTCCTTCTTTTTCTGCTTTCACAGGCAAATGTATGCGACGACGGAGAAATACAACTATCCCTTAGACAAATGTGCTAAAAAGACAAACGTTTTGTTGCTCTTCTCGCTCTGAGACATATGATAATAGTCTGCATTTTGCAGCCCCTACCACGACCGATGTCGTGTGTCGATGTCAATCATCGACTCGAGAATTAACTATTCGGCGTAAGTAAGAACAAAGAGGTGTCGAAATCGCGGGCAAAAGCTAGTTTTTTATAACGTCATTTGATGGACTTTTACTATGTTAGTTTTATTTATTTACTACTAATATTTTTTATGGCAGCCCGCGTTAGCATTTTAAATGACTTCCGTATTGTATGATTGGACGGGACTTTCAGCTGTATCTCTGATTCAACCCATCCGAATTAGATTAAACATGGCTTGGATTGTACCCTGGACTTTAAGCTTCCAAATGTATCAAAACCAAATCCCCGACCGTATACATACATAATACTCAAAATATTGAAATTTCTTAAACTACGACGCAGATTTGAAGTGGTAACAAAGCTAATAACTATATCGATTAAACTTGATTTCAACTAAAAATAACTGCATCAAAATCTGGGAGCTACGGTGCTACAAGCACACAGAGTCACAGATCATTTTTTCGTCAAGCTTTAAAAAGTATACCTATAACATTGGATAATGTGGTAGTTTGCAATTAAAACCATCCATACCACTTAACATACTGCTTCTCCCAGAAGCGCCGGTCGGCTACAAAAAGAAATCTAACAATTCAGGATTTCAGTGAAACAAATTCGACAACGAATGGTAGCGAGATCTTCACCTTACATTTACTTGGAGCGCGCACATGCCGTCCCTGGGAAATATTTGGAGAATAAACTTTATGCTACTCACGCTGGTTTATACGAGGAGCTCGTTTCTATTTGAACAGTTTCCTGTGTTTCGGATATAGTTCGTGATATCCTCTTTCTATAGTATTGCGAAAACGTATGACTCAGTACGAAGAAACGTGTGAGAAAACGTTTCTATTGCATTGCTTATTATCATGATAAAAAAAGAAAATGTGATTCATTCATGCTTATTTCGATGAAAATTGGAAAGACACCTTAGGTTATCCTACGTCATCGAGTACAAGAAAAATTCAATGTTGTAGAGATAGTGGAGGTAAACCTTTGTAGGAGTTCTACAAAACGTTTCTCTGCCAGTGTACAAGCTTTATAATTTTGATTTAACATCCGTAGCATTGAAAAGCGGACATAAATAATAATCCTTAAAATTGTGTTGCAAAATCTGAACTATAAAAGCTTTGATACTGAAAACTGTATCAGCGATAATGAACATCCAAGCCTAATTGGTCAGCCGAATTAATTGGCACCAGAGAAAGGGTTACGAATAATCTCCGTCCGCTTTGCTATCTGAGTAATTATTTTGATAGGGATTTATTCATTCCCATAGGATCCCGCAGAGTTATGGCGCACTGAGGTGCACGCGTGTTTTAATTAGTTTCGGATTATGGAATGAGCCGGTTGATTAATGAACTGAGAAGTCGTCCCGGGTTTTGGTCTTCGGCAAAGCTCGAGAAATGTTGCATTTACTTCCCCTAACAGCAATGAGCGTGATAATTTATGTTGCACTGTTCTTAGTGGCTAGTGTTTTGTTTATATGATCCTGTTTATAGTTTTTACTCGGACGGTCTGGATGGAGTCTCTGAAAATTAAATTTCGTAATACTGTGAGATTCTGGGGCCCATGTAGAAATCTATGGAAGGCCGGCACCGCATTCGCTCAATTTAAATTACATATGTCCTTGACGACGGTGGCCGCTTTCCATCAGGTGGACCATCCGTGAGTCTTCCTTGACAATAAAGAAATAAAGATGAAGATCGTCATAATCGATGTTGAACTGTACATAGCGACCGACCGAGCCGATCTGAGCGTAAGCGCCCTGAAATACACGTCAACTGTATTGAAACGAAAGTTAACGTCGACGTCACATGGCACAAAGGACTACCAAAACGCCTTTGTGAATTCAAATGACCAACCACACTTCGCACGCAATGACGCAGCACGAAAGCCAAAGGGGCCACAAGTGCGGCCCAGAGTGAGATTGGTTTTGACGCATCAGCGCCCTGTGCTGAAGTGTGGCTCCAAACATACTAAGGGCGTGTGAAAAGGGACCACATTCAGTTTGACTTGGGTTGAAGCCGACTCCGGGTGGCGTTATTTTATACGAGATATATTTACACAATTTGAGGAGATGGTTGGTTGATTTGTTTTATGGACCTTTCCCCTTTTTCTTAAAAGGAATACATGTTATTGATTGCTCATTTCTCAAGTATAGAAATATAATATCTTGAGGCGTAATCTCTAAGCCCGTCCTAAACAACTACGTCCAACGCGGAAATAAATAAAGTGTATGCAGATTTGGGTTTTCATTTAATGTGTTATTCATCACAACCCATACCCATAACAGTCCACTGCAGGACTTAACGCCTCTCCCACGAAAGGGAAGGTTATTGCCATAATCTCCACGCTTGGCAGGCGGGTTGGAGATCGCAGTGTTGTAAATATAACAATGGAAAACGCTGCTGCCCATTTTCCAGTCTACGGAGACTCTCAAAATCTTTTGCCTCGAAAACATTAGTCGCCTTGTACGACACCCACGAGTGTTAGGGGTTGGTGCTATTCTACTCTGCCGGACACCACTCGGCTAATGTGTTATGTTATTCTCTATTTCGTATTCTGGCAAAACCAAAACATGTAAAATTCGTACGAACGTGTGAAGCGCGTACACACTTCCGTAATTTAGAATCGATCACTGACTTGTTCAGTAGCCCCCTGTAATATTAATAGGTACAGATACAGATATGATCTGGATAGAACTTATTTTCCTGTCATATAGACTTCTGAGAAAAAAATCTTGTGTCTTCGTTTGTTGTTTTATCATTAGTTAGAAGCTGATTGTGAGAATGACTCAAGCACGAGTAAAATTTCAAACAAAACCAAAAAAGTACTGACCGTTGAACTTACAACTTCACCATCATTCTAGCGGTTAATCTTGGCATTATCGTAGCCCACTTTTCTGTCAGGGTAAGCTTTCATAATCATTTTTAATTTACTTTCTCGGTTGAGAAGATAGGTTTCTATTGCTTAATAGTCAAACCTATAACATTTACTTAAACGCAAACATTATCGTTTGCACAATAAAAAATAGCTACATTCAAATTAAGTAAACATGCATTGCAATTTAATGCACTTCGTGCTTTGCCTTTTTACTCTTCACAATACCTTATATAAACCGAAATGGTTTCAAATCATTCTTATTTACCAATGAATCACTGCTTCAGCGCGGTAGTTAGGTAGTTCATAGAAACTGGAGTCGTGAGTTCGACCCTTAATGATAGATGCAAATTGTTGCTGCAATCATATGATTCATCCATCGATGAATCAAGTTGCGAGTATTGCACTGTTTACGTAAATCCGATATGTACCAGTTTTTGAAATTTAAGTTACATTAACATAACTAACCAACAGAAAATGTCGGATAGCCACATACCAAGTTTACATATAGGTACAAGGTACTCAAATATTTTCTAAAATACTGAACCGGTGTCAAAGAAACAAAGCTATAGACCATCTCCTTTAAATTGGTTTCATCATCATCACAGCCCGTAACAGTCCACTGCAGGACTTAGGGCCTCTCCCACGAAAGGGGAGGTTATCGCCATAATCTCCACGCTAGGCAGGCGGGTTGGAGATCGCAGTGTTTAAATATAATAATGGAAAATGCTGCTGCCCATTTTCCAGACTACGGAGACTCTTGATCTTTTGCCTCGAAAACATTAGTCGCCTTGTACGACACCCAAGAGTGTAAGGGGTTGGTGCTATTCTACTCTGCCGGACACCACGCGGCCAAAATCAAATTGGTTTAGAATATAAAGAAAAGCACATTGAAATCGATCTATCCGTTCGGAGCTACGATGCCACAGATGGATACTTCCACAAATACACACACACGTCGAACTATTACAACCCTCTTTTTTCTTTAGGACTTAAAAAATAAATTGTCGCAATCTAAATTGATCAGAACAAATTGAATCAAAACGTCTTCTATTGAATACGTTAACCCTTCTACAAACACTTCGGCCGAATCTTCCAGCAATTTACTTTAGTGCTATTTGGATCGATTGGTTAACTTTCAATGCACCTTTATGTGGTAAGGCGGGCACTTGAACTATCCCTCATATGTCTTCGTCTCATGGTTTGATTCATGGAGTCCCATTCAAATTGTATGCAAATTCGGAGTGTCACTCCCATGGCACTTGTTGTCAAGCGCCCCGTGTTTAATTTAGTATGTGTGTGGAAATGATGTAATTGTGTTTTGACGCGCCTCGAGATTGTCATCCGATGGTTTTGTTTTGATTTATTTATGGCTGAGAATGATTGCTTTTTAGAACTAATTATTCTCATTATTTTAGTAGAGTTATTTGCTCTTATAGTGTCATTTGAGGCCACAGTATCGATTATGTTTATGTCTGACAAAAAAATAGCAAAAAGCATATTACCTATTTTTAGTTGTATACATAGTATCTTAAAAAAAAATTACGCATATCTTTATAAGCCTTGAAACATTGCTAATTGATACTAGTATTGTCATTTTATAGAATTGAATATAAATATTAGTGTTTAACGTGTAGATTATATGAAACTTTGTTCGCACGAAAAATCTTAACCTGTTCAAGTACTTATGCAAATAATGTTGACAACAAAGAAGTCACTTCAGCTCCTGTATAGATCGCCCGCATACTCTTACTGGGTGCCTCTTCAAAACTCAACGAGTACCCATCGGTTCTCCTTAGACTATGCAAATCCAATTGACGTCAATGTACTTATGGCGTTTTCTTTTACCTCCCTCATACGCACGCATGCTTATGGAACCAGCACTTACGTTAAACAAGCTTTTAATCACCGTCCATACTGTTCCCATCTCCCCTTTTATCACAAAAGCAATGTGCTCGTAACCAGTGCATTTCCTCATATTTATTGTTTCAATATCGCGATATAGGTACAGTATTTTCGTTTCATTTTCCATGTTTGTATCCAATAACCTCGGATGAGTGCTGACATATTTTTACAGCAAATGGATTTTCCGTGTGCACTGGTGTATTAATTTCGGCACAATACAGATAATGCTGCTACACTATCGGCGTACAACGGGGCCCACCGTGCTGCAGTCAATGCTTTCTGTCAAATAAATTTTAAAATTAACACACACAACATAGATTTGGGAATGTACGACGCCAAATAAACAAAATCGAAAAGGGTACAATTGCATTGTGCCGATTCAATTTGTAACATAAAGCTCTAGCATGAAATTTAAAAAGGGTTCGTTGGTACAACATTCCGCGATTCCTTTTTTGGGAACCCTATCGACATATTGTCAATACGCAGCGCGCCGGAGGATCGACATTAATTTGACATACCATTAAAATATTGCTTTTAAAATCACCAGAGAAAGAAATCACGCGGAAGATATTGCTGCAAATGTCTGGTGCCGACCCCAGTCGAGTGACGCGGCCAAATGACGTCATAAAATAACAATTTATGATCGAACGCTTTTGTGAACAGTTTTTCATAACCCTAATGAATTAATTAAAAGAATTTTGATTTCTAATAATTTGCATAATCAGTGATGTCTCCTCTCTATTGATTGATCGATCGTAAAAATAAATCGGCTGAGGAAATTCCTTTGTCCAAAAATGCAGGCGAGAGTGACGATTTCAAAAAGATTTTGCATAACACATTATCGCCGCTATAAAGATGACACGCGATTTTATTGAATTATATGCTAATGATGGTAAACATTAATTTGTAACGGTTGATTTGTTAATATACGATGGTTATTTGCATAATCATGGTGAAGTTAAAAAATAACGAAGCCTGCCTTGTGACGTTAATGACAATGGGGATGACTTTTACTAGTTTTATGATATGTTGATCGTAAAAATTACTAAATATCGTCCATTAAAGAGTTAACCGTTGATGTTAAGAGATTAACACATCTGCGGTTCTATAATCGAAAAATGCTAATAGGAAGTAATTAACTTTATCCGGTAGGACATTAAACCGATAATATCTTTCAAACGTTCAAATCCAAATTAGTTTAAAAACTTTTTGGCAGATGCTGCACTTATTTTTCCCACGCTGCTGGTATGATGCATTGGGAGCCCTCAAAGGGTTAATTTAAAGTGACATTTTTAAAATCGCGTCACATTTCGTCACGGTAGGTACTGCAGAATGGACTGTATTCGGATTGCGTCAGTTTTGACTGACAACTGAGGACTGTGAAGAATCGGTGCTCGTGCGAATTTGTTATTGATTTTTTTCGGTTTGAGAAATCGCCAATGGCATAACTTTGCCAGCGATTTATATTCAGGATTCTTCTCCGATAATTGGTGAATATGTAAAATTAAATTTGCTATAAGATAACAAGAAGAAGAAGAAATAAGCAAGTTATTATTTAGCCGAGAATGTTATTTAAATTCATAATCCTCCAGATAGGTATGCATAATAATGGGATGTTGCGGCAGTTAAGCAAGAAGTTGCTCGTAAAAACTGAAGCTCTTTGTTTTAGAATCCCGGGGGAGCGATTCAAGGAAAGGGTTTAAAGCTATTCGCTGCTATAAAATAAGTACGGTTTATGAAATAATTGCATTAGTCTTTGATGGTTTTAAGACACGACTATCGCTTACGCACTGTAGCCACAGTTCTATTTCTATGACAGCTTACGCATTAGGTTTTCTAGTTCTGTCCGAGTTTTGTATCGTCCGCCAAGTTTTAGTTGTCACGGAAAAAATCGGATTAATTTTGTTAGAAAATACTATAATTCGTATTTAGGTAGATTGTTTCATAATGTGGTAAACTATCCTTACAAAATTAAAAAATAATAAAACAAACTTTGGTTTGTAAACTGTTTAACCAGATCCGGATCCCCTTGTGAAGACCTTGGTCAACCTAACGAGTGGGGAGCTCGTTGTTGTGCGTTTTTTTATTAGACAACAAGGCATTTGCCCGCCATCTCACCTGGTGGTGAGCAGCCTATTCACTCTTGTTTTTAAGGCGTCCAGATTATAATGATCAGGGAACACACACGCAGGCAACGTGTTCCAATCCTGAAGTTCGACTAGCTTCAAAGTAGCAGTTCCCGGATATTGTGTGCATTGCCTAAACTTGGTTATCTTTCTCGAAGACACGATGCCACTAGACCAATGTCGCTTCAACTGAAACTTGACGGACTTTAGACGGATTCGGATCGAATGCAGTGCGGTAGCGCTGTAACGTCTATTAAATTATATTGTATTTTCTGTTATAAACCAGATATACCAGAAAGTACAATATAAAGCCAACAAAAAAAGCAAACATTGATTTGTGGACATTCGTGTAATACTAATACTGTGTGAGTACTCAAAGCAATTTGGACAATCAATAAATCCTTAAGGAAAATATTGGAGCGAATCCTGTCTTACCGCTTCCTTATCACCTTGTTACAATTAATCAGTGTCCGGGTAATATTGTCTCTGCAGGTTGGTAACCCCTGACAGTTTCATTAGCTCCGCAAAACATTACGTAAATACGAATTAGGGCCAGATGTTGCCACAGTGCGGGTCGTAACTCCTTTTTATTTTGTTTTATTGCGGCCGAAGGAATGTTTTGGCGACTGTCTCTTGTGTTACTGAAAGTGATTAAATCTCTTTATTGTCCCCTGAGTTTTGTTTCTTTTGTACGTTATGACTATGCCTTGGCAGCAGTAAAAAAAGGTAAGTAGGTAGACATAAAATCGACATAAGGGGAAGCGTATTACATTTATTGATGGTCGATCAAAGAGGCTTGATAGTAAATTTTATATTGAAACATTTGGTTGGTTCATAAATAAATCATTTTCAGTAACTATGGAAAATAAATATGAAAATATTTTATAGGTCACACACATTAATTCGTTATACCTATTTTGCTGTTGTATAATACCAGTAAAAGCAGCCACCTGGTGAATATTGCCAATCGAACACAAGGGGCTTAGATGGAAAGGCTCAGATAAAAATAATACAATTAATTACGTATTTGTCACAGGGTGGCACATTGACACACCGCTTTTGATTTTCGGGTGATACGGAACCCTCGGAAAGTTGCGCGTAATCATTATCTTTCCCAATCGAGTCGGGTAGGGAAATGGTAATTATAGCAATTTGTCGGGTCGCGCGTAGACCCGAGCTTTTTTATTTACTGTATTGCTTTTCTTGTTTTTTCTTCTTCTATTATCTTCCTAATTAAAGGATCCTCTTGTTTGTGTAAAGTCGTGTCAAATTATTTTAAATTGCGTCTTGATATTATAATTTAAGAGGGTGCCATGCGAATGAAAAGCTTTGAGTTTGGTGGTAAATTCACGCGTTTTTCAGTGAACGCGACATGCAAGTAACTTGTTTGACCCGGTGGCCATAACTGAACCTAAAGTGTCGTTATATTGCCAGGTTTAGATTTTACAAAACATCAGGCGTTTGGTAAATAATTTAGATATTTTAATATTCGTGTATTTATTAGAATATTAATCAGTGTAATATCATTATCTTTCATGAAAGAGTTATTGTTTAATGCCTAAAATTTACAAGGATTTCGAGGAAATCTATTTTTAGATGTGATTTGTTAGATGACCCTTATGTATTGTTTATTCATTTTAAATCGAATTGTTTCAAATTTAAACACCACTGTGACTTTGTGCAAGGTTTGAGCTACCATACATGTGTTAATTTAATTTATTTAGCTAATTCATCGCCAGGTTGTCGTGCTTTAATAATACGCCAATTTTACGAATATCGCGCTGCAAATAACGTTGGTTTTCATTTTACATTTGTGCAACAATTTTATTGGTTTGCAAAGTTAATTGAAGTAAAAATGTCAGAAGGTGTCTGATAGTATCATAACTCAGTAGGTATTTATTTTAAAATCAGTGTAGGTGAGAACGTCGATGAATCTACTGAATCAACTTTAAAGTGAAATTAAAATAACTGGCCATTTAATTTTTTTCTCTACAGGCAGGTGAAAAGGTGACAGTCGGAGGGCAATTGTTTCAACACACATTTGGAACAAAACGATTCATTTTTGGTTGAAAAAGCGGCATATGGCCGTAATTCGATCGGATAAGGGATGTAAATTAGCTGTTATGTTCAGAACATGCTGTACAGGTTTGTTGGCTTGCATGCATGGCAATTGTTTGTACTAATAGACATAATAGAGCGGCTATAGCTCTAACAAGATAGCCACTGGCAAACCTGAGGTGGGAATTCCTTACTGCAGTGAGTGTAACCCGATTGTAGACGTTTATCATATAATCATAAATTTTAAATGTACTTATGAAATTTTTCTAATATTTTTATATGACGTATCACTCAATTATGTATACTTTTTTGTTTTAAGGAAATGTAGCCATAATATGAATCTGATGAATAAATAAACGATGATAAATGATAAATGGAATGTGTGCGGAACGAACAACTTAGAGTGAACATGCAATTTTATAGTAAAAATGTTTGGACTTAACGGGACGTAAAAAGTTTGAAGCGTAGGTAACTTCGCTCAAACCCATTTTTATAAAAGTGTAACAGTAAGCAGCGGCATGGTCGCTTTAAGGTGATCAAGCTCCCTAAATAAAGATTACAAAAAGAAGTTATGTGGCTTGAAAGTAAAGTAGCTCTACTACACCTGTGATGAACACATTTTAGTGCTAAAATGTGTTCATCGCACTAGCGGTCAATCCCGATTTTTATCGATAGGATAGAGTGGAATAAAAAATAGAAAGTCGAACGTAAATAAATAATAAAGGTCAGGTATTTCTTTTAACATAAATAAAATAAAAAAATATATGTAATTTGTACAAAGAATGAATAAATAAATAAAGGTTAGCATTCAACTAATGTGCCTAACTCAGAAAAAAGAAATTTCGCAGTGGGATTTGAGTTCGGTACCTTTCGCTTACGAGTCGGCCACCGACGCTCCTAAAAACCGAATGTACCTAAATGTGATGACAATTCCATATTCGAACAATATAATATTTGTATAATGTCCAAGCAGGTGGATTGAAGAAAAGAAAACGCCCATTTCTGGTCTACGGATGAACACGCCTCAAATATTATTATTGGTGCTCTACATTACACGATAACCGTCGCCCTACATTACGATACCAGGGAAGAGCCAATGTCATAGGTCAATATACCCTGTGGACCCTGTGGTGTCCACAGCCACAATTGCATAAAGCCGTCAAAATTTACGTCCGATCCCAAAATTCCGTGCGAATCGAATCGCGCTACGATTCCGCTCGGAACAAAAGCTCATAAAGCCGTGAATTCATTATGGACACGCTCCGGAATTAATACTGCGAGAGAAAGAGATGTCAATAATATTTATTAGCAATAAACAATAAGTGTGCGTTTACAACGTCGCCGCGGTCGTCAGAGGATTCGACCGCGCGACTCGGGTAGGGATGGGCCTTGTCGATAATCGGGTATCGGTAGTTTGGTGGGAAGAAACGCCACTATTTAAGATGACCTTCAAATGTATAATACAAAAAAGGACAAAATAAAAATAAAAATATCACCAAATTAACAAATCTTTACATTAGTTGAATGCTAACCGATGCTCTTACCTGCACATTTAGGCGACTGAATGTGTAGCCATGATCCAATCTGGTCAGGTTCCCCTGGTAGCAGGTTCACGGAGGGCAGATGGCAGTCGCTCCACTGTAATAATCTGATTTGCCAAATCCTGGATCATGATCAAGGGTAGCCCCAGGTCCTCATGCGCGAAAGTACGCTAAGGTGATTATTTTGATCATGAGATCTCCACGACAAATCGCATCCCACAAGCTCACAACGCTCCCAACCTCAAAGGCCGAGTGTATAAATTGTCGGACGTCATAAATATGATATCCCATCACTGTCACAACGTTTGAGCGACGCCCCGAGTGGCATTACACGTGCGTGCGGCGTTATCGTAAAATTTTACGACGCAGCTAGATCGCCGCGGACACTCGCGGCTCGCTTCCGTTTATGGGACAACACTAGTGTCGTATTGTTGTCGATGGCGTTGTGTAATTTTTTTTTTTTGTAGTTATGTGTTAAGTGGTGAGTTGTGAGAAAGTTTGGTGTAGGGTTTGTTGCGTGGGTATTTGTGATTTTTTTAAATTGTTTTAGTCTTAACAATAATATTAGATTGTGTGGGCGCCGCAGGTTACTACGTCATCGAGTACAACAAAAATTCCACTTTGTAGTGTTTGTAGACGTTTAGGAGACCTACACGATGGTCTGCCTGGGCACAGCCTGGCACAAAAACCTTTTTTTTTGTTACCCAAACTGCGACTTTTCTTAGAGATAATACTTACATTACCTCTTGTATAGGTTCTATAAGTAAAAAAAAAGGATGCCTCACATCCTCTTGGCAGTTTCGCTTTCCGGCCACATTATACGACATTAAAGTCACTTTTCTCTTTTATTGATGTCTGTTCAATTTATTTGTATTTTCTTCATCACAACATTAGCGTAACTAAAAACTAAATTAAACCACATAAAAAAACTAAATTCTACAAGCCACGGTACAGAATAAAAGCCATACGAATACAACATCTCCGCCGCTAAAAGCTCTCCACAAACAGCAGGCGAAAGCAATCATCACACGCGAAGCCCCAGAAAGCCCAACAACAAAAAACCGCAAACAATAAATTAACTCAAAACGGACGTTATCACGGGGAAGTACTTCAGTTATTTGTGCAATAACTTGAAAAGGTCCCCCGGATGGTTTCCCGCTGAAAAAGTGTGTTAACAAACAAAAAGATTTATTTTCAAGTGCCAGATAAGTTCCTTTACGGTTTCCGTACAATCAACGTGGAGAAAGAACGTTAAATAAATATAGTGGAAAACCCAATAAAAGTATATGGCCTAATCTCTATCCAATATTTTCTTAGCATTTCGATGAAGATTTTCCTTTTAGGGACGCTGAGTGTTGGAATTTAGTGGACATACCGTTAGAGGCGTGCCAAGACAGAGATATGGTTTAGAAATGATATCATAACGTCTAACCATCTTATTCATAAAAGGTGTTTGACATTTAATTTATTTATTTTAACAAAAACATGATTTGTCTTTGTCTATCAATGAAATAATTGAATTTGAAAGAAAGCGACAAACCATATTTTAGCTAAAGGAGGTTTGATAAACGTCAAATATATTTTATGAATAAGCCCATAGTGTAGATAAGGTTAGTTTATATTGGATATAATAGTGTTACTGCATAGTCGTGGTAGTTTCGAATCAAATACATAGAGAGTAGGTTTCTGGCGTTTCAATGACAAGCACTTCAACATAACGAAACATTTTATCTTTATACCCAATACAGTACTATCAAATTTAGTTCGTTTTCTTGCCATATGATAACTTAACCTTCATTCACTATAGAAGACTCGGACAGAACTCCATTACTTATCATAGAAGTGGTACTGTGGCTACCTCGATCATAATTTCATCAGATTCGAATCGAAAGCATTGCGTAAGTGCTTCTATATCGTCGCTTTCCATCAGGTGAGTTAAAGTCAAATGCAAGCCTATCATTAATTAAAAAAAAATTCACGCATTCCCACTTCCACACATTTCATCAAAAAGGAACCAAGAAAAAGGAAAGGCCCGTCTCATCCACACAATCCTGTCGGCACCCTCCGCCAGCCATGCTTCCACCTTCGGCTTTTATCGTATTCGGCGAGCGTTATTGTTAGCGATGTCCTCCTCTAGCTATCTCGAATTATTTAAGAGATACATTCTGTTCACAACAAACGGAGAGGAGAAAAAAATAAAGGAAAATAAACCGGGGACATGATTTAAGCACCTGCACTTACTTAGCGGAGTAGGTGAACTGTAAGGGAATATAAGTATGGGACATTGTAGTTGAAAGTATACCTATAAACAAGTGGATATGTGTATAAACGAGCGGATATGCTTTTGTATAAGACTGCTACTCAGCAGTATCGTAAAATAGTTCTTCCCTTAATAAATAAATAAATAAATAAATAAACAAGACAAAAAATAATAATAAAAATAATTAAATTACTTAATCCGCAACAAATACGACAACACGCATTTATTAATCCTAGAATTAATCATTGACATTCATGGCGTTACACAAGGACACGTTATAACGGCGAGTGACATTATGTCAGCCAGCGGCTTTCATCCGCGCGCAGTTCGGATCTCTGTAAACATCCAACTTTCACGCCGGATCCCTATTATTTTCGTGGCTTTAGAATTACGTAGCTTCCTTATTAATATAGGAATTTTAAACATCGCTCGAGTAGTTTTTGAGTTGATCCATTAATATGAAAATTCAAATTATTTCTTTGACTATTACCAGCGCACATTTCGGATATCTGTAAACAATTAGCTTTCCTGCGGAAACCTATTATTTTTCCGGGTTAAAAAGTAGCCGAAAGTACTCAGTGATAGTGAAGAATATTAGTTTTTAAATCGATCCATTACTTTTTATGGAGTAGTTACACCTACTCTACACCTACCCTACTGCAACCTACAGTATCTCTCGCTTACTAGTCGGATACTTTAAATGCTCCTCTGATATTCTTCTAGAATAATTTTACAAGAATAAGATCTTGAATCAAGGCATTCATAATCTTAATGTTAATTGCTAATCAAGGCAAATAATCCCGATATTCACAAAAAATTGATCCTATTTTTGGACAAAACCAAAAAGATTTTAAACTTAGCCACCTTAACAACCTTCAAGGCTGAGACAGGCAAATTTTTTTTTGCTCTTTAGCTGAGATTTATCCGGTACCACATTCCCACGTTTCCGTCGACCATAACAAGATTACCCAGTCCGTGCATCCTCTGACCAGTGGTCAGCTCACAAAGGGTTGTTAAACCAATAAACATGGATAATTTTGTCCACTCGTGACCAAACGCTGAGTGACGTGAGAACTATTGGGAACTCGTTACCCCTAAGCTGTATAATGGTATTTAACTAAATAGTTTGGTATTTAGGTCGTTATGATACCAATATCAGTCAATACCAGTATATCATTATCAAATAAGTTCTCAATTGAAAATTACTTTTTCATATCTTTCATTCACTCATCACATCACTCATTTCATCTTTAATCGCGCAGTATAGTACTCATTAAATAAAATCCAAAGAGCCAAAACACGATGAGGTTATCTTATCCCGTTCAGTAGTTTCTAAGACCACCTTCCATCATCATCATTAGACCTTAAATATCACCTAGGGGCTATACAGTACTCTTTAAGACCATTCCAAAGAGCCTAAACACGATGGTGTTATCTCATTGCTTTCTATAGTTCCTATAACCACCTTCTGACTCCATAATCAGACAAGCTCCTTGGATTAATGATTTGTCATTAGAATTACATACTTATACCAAATTTCAGCTCAATTGAACACTGGGGCATTGGCCAAATTAGGCTTACAAAATTTGCCTCAAACATACATACATATGTATATACGTACAATACTGCAAATTAAATAAAAGCTTGTAAAATATGCGTTCAGCAATAACATGGCAATACTATGGAGTATGGAGGTAACAACCAACCATGAACCAATATTGTTATTAACGTCATCGGCAATTTCATCAGTCGTTGTTTCCGTAAAAAGCCAAAATATAAGGAGACAAGACCCAATTAAATAGGTTCGCGTCAGAGGGAAATATTTTATTACCACCCATAAAACCAACCAGCATTATTGACGTGGAAAACTGAAACATAAAAATTTAAGTAGTTTGGACTCACTCAAAAATATGAACGATACTGATCGTAAAAGTGGGTAAATAATACAAAATACAATAAGTGCCAATATTGAAGGCGAGAACTGTCCGCGAACCCTGTAATACTGGGGATGCACTGGGAGATTTACAAGGTAGGTAATTCAAATGTTATGAATGATGCAAACGTGGTAATCAAGCAAATGTACAGCTTGGCCATCGCCATCAACAACCCGAAATCTGAATATTCCAATTATGGACCTAGCCTTCTAACTTCTTAGTTAGAAGGATTCCAAAAGCAGAAAATACTGTTGCCAATTTTATAGTCTACTTAGCCCCACTTTTCTCAACTTGTAGCGTTTACGTTTAAGTAGCAACCTCGCTGAAAAACCGAATGAAATTTCTGGTTAGGTACTTAAAATAGTCTAGTTCTCTTTTGCACCATATTTAAAGTGTAGTAAAGTCCAATGATCGCAAATTTATTAGTCCCTTTTTTTGTACCGATTTGTCATATAGCGTTTTACAACATTCGCGTCTTTTTAGCCTATTCTACTAGTGTGAGTGGTTAAAATAATATGTTTCCCCTAATCTACCAGTAGGTAGAAGTGTGTTGTCTTACCCCGCCGCAGCTCGGTGTGCCCCGGCCCCGCCACGGCGACACTGTCCTAGGCGTCATAAGGACGCATCGCACCGCCGCGAGTCCCAGTCGTAAACGTTTACGACCCCCGGGGATTAAGCGCGGCATGTTCCCGGATAATCGGCTTTTATTAAAATATACATCTCCGCTTGTTTGTTCCTTGAGGAGGTACTGGGACTACTTGGCAAATACCTATTGGGTATCCTGATTAGTGGTATAATGAAGCGTCGGTGGCCTAATGGTTGAGGGATACGAGAACTATCCCGAGATACCGGTTCGACCCCCGCCATGTACAGTCATAAACTAATCAGCTGAGTAAGTTAGTCCATACTGTCATATGGATTATTATTAAGGTCGGGGGTTCAACTAATTAGTTGACAGTACCAATGACTATTTCCTGAGTTTTGTACCATAGTTGATTACTAACCGATGCTCTTACAGCGAGGAAAAACATCGCGATGAAATCTGCACATTCAGGCGGCTAAACGTGTCACCGTGATTAAATCTAATCAGGTTCGTTAACAGGGTTACAGGGGACAGGCGTTTTTTTTGGTGGCTCGCATCGTGTCGAACGGTATTCAATTTGGGTTTTCAAATTGATATTTCAATATTTTGCCGCATGTGTTTTTCACTATTTTTCAACCGTTGGCTGTCGGTATCGTCAATGCAATTACAAAGTTTTTCATGTCGAAAATAAAATAGGAAGCTGTTTTACTAGCAGCGAGTGGTTCAAAGTAGAGCGTGGCAGTCGCTCAACTATAATTACCTGATCTGTCACAGCCAGGAACTTTGTGAGCGCCATAGGTTGTCCTACGTCATCGAGTATAAGAAAAAATCCTAGTGTAAAAAATGTAAAAAAAAAACCTTGTAGTGATAGTAGACGAGACCCACAAAACGTTGGTCTGCCCGTGCACAGCATGGCACAAAAAAAATGTTAGTGACCCAATCGGCTTTTCTTAGTGATAATATTGTGTGGGTTCTCTAACTAAAAAAGTCAGAGTGCCTCACATCCGCAGTTTCGCTTTTCAGCCGAATTAAAGTCACAAAAGAGAAAAGTGACTTTAATAATACCTGAGACTATATTTTACCTAATACGCTGCCTTATACGCTGTTCTTAAATTTTCGCAAACACAGTGTCCGCTACACACCTTCATGTCTCGTCATGAAAATTGTGCGAAATAGGATATACAGGGTGTCCGGTAATGAATATAACTATGACCGTTCCGAAAAACATATGAAACAAAACAAATCATAAGTAGTACCTAACTTATGATTTTTTTTAAAGAAAAGTCTATTTTTTACCTTATTTTACTTTTATGAACACTACGATTAGAAATGAATGGATTCCATGGGTTTTTGTAACACTTACTATGCTAATAGATAAATAGTAAATAGTATGTGTAGCCATTGCACTTTTTTATGAAAAAAATTAGCAAATTAATTAATAAAAAAAAGAATTAGCAAACATTATTTTTTAAATATTGTTTAAACATCTTGGGTATAAAAAAAATTTATGAATACATAAGTGGCCAATAATTTTAAAATAATGTCGGTTTCAAGTAGATTTTATAATGGTACAATTCATAAATGTATCTACAATAAATAGTGTACAAAGTGTGTAGTGTAGTGTACAAATAATAGTTATTGCCATTAATGTAGAAAAGGAGAACATTTTACTAAATAACAAAATTTGTAATAAGTATGGGAACATTTTTAAATTTAGTTGCACCTGAACTTTGTTGATTGATAAAAAACAATATTTAACATAAACAACACTTTATTTTACATTCATTTATAATAAATGTTCAAACAGCAGTTGGCCTCCCACTCTTATGCAGGCCCTACATTTGGGCCATTTGAATTACCGGGGAATTTAACAGGGTAACGTTATTTGGAGTTTCTTCAAAATGATCTCCCCAATTTATTAGAAGAAGTGCCCGAGGAGCTGAGGGAGTCATATTGGTTGCAAAAAGTAAATTTTGCAACTTTTTTTAAATTAATTAATTTGCTAATTTTTAAATAAAAAAGTGCAATAGCTGAACATATTATTTACTGTTTATCTATTAGCATAGTTAGTGTATAATAATAAAACAACAAAAAACCGATGGAATCCATTCATTTCATATCGTAGTGTTAATATAAGTAAAATAAAGTATAAAAAAATGACTTTTCTTTTAAAAAAATCGTTACTTAGGTACTACTTATGATATATTTGTTTCATATTTTTTTCTGAGCGGTCATAAGTTATACCATAAGATATTTCAAGGTTATCCATTGATTACCGGACACCCTGTATATCGGTGGATTTGATGCAGTAACCAAATTACTGGCTAACGAATTTCGCACGGTGGCGGCGACAAATCCTATTACCTAGCGGTGGGCTATCGGCGGGAGCACGTGGAAAATAATACTGCAGGAATTTTTATTTCGATTAGACCGTTAATAGCTTTCCATATGGCCCTAGGCAGTTTGTCTACCGTGTGATATATAAGTCGTAGATTAGGGCAGACTCTAGCAGAGGAGAGATCCATCAGAAGGTATTTTCGGGATAGTGGTATTGAAATAAGAATTAGAAGAACAGTTTAACAGTGTATAAAGGTGGTGTGTGGTGCCGCCACCTCAAAGAATAGCACCACCCCATCGCTTCCCGTGGGTGTCGTAAGAGGCGACTAAGGGACAAATCCGAAAGGTGGGCAGCAGCATCTTTCTGGGTAGATTTACATCAACTGCACTGCGATCTCCAACCCGCCTGCCAAGCGTGGAGATTATGGCAATGACCTCCCCTTTCGTGGGAGAGGCTCGAAGTCCTGCAGTGGACTGTTATGGGCTGTGATGATGAAGGTAATAAAGCATGATTACATTGAAAATAGCAAACAATGAAAGAATAGGATGAATTTAGGATAATTTCAGTAGCAGATAATAATGTAGGACTACCGAACCCGTGGGTCACTGGAAGACCCGCCACCACCCATGGCCTCCTGATACGCCGAAGCCCAAGGTGCGCCAGGTAATCTTTTTACGTGCGCTCTTGTACAAATTATAATTTGGTAGTCCCTTCTGTACTCACACTCTCGGCTATGTGACGTGAGGTAATAAATCAAGACTTCTTCTCTCTTCAATGGATGAGCAGCTAATTCCACGTCTTGACTCGTCGATGGTCGAATACCAAGTGTTCGTTGCGACCGCGCGCCGAATATGACGTCTTCACAGTATTTCCAGCTATCCGCAAGGTATCGCGCCGATTGACGTTTCTTAGTTTTCCTTCTAGCGTTTCTTAGTCAAAATGATGTCTAGGCTCATGACCATCTACGACACGGCCATCCTGCGACACACACGCCCTCGTGTGTTATCTGAAACATAAAAATACCACAGCACATTACCTTGTTCGCTCGGTCATTCCTGACCCTATGGTTGCAAAAGACTCTACACTAGCTCTCTTCTTATCATTCTAAACTCAAACTCGACAATATTCCTTAACGCGTGAAAAGACAATTCGAAATTAATAAACATTGCTAACGTTCTTACTCAGTGAGGTTTATTAGTCTCACCCTTGTAACCTGTAGGTTCCTATAGAGTCTAGTAGTACCTCTGTAATACATAGAGGCTAGTACAAAATTTCTCGTACTTTTATAAGCTGTATCTTTTGTACGTTATTTTAGACTGTACAGCTTACTTCTCAATATTAAACCACAAAAATTGTAAAATAGTAACCTTAACACGCTTTACTTTACTCAGTTTTTACTTAGTTTACTTTACTTTATCAGTCAGTCCTTCGACCAAATCTACTTAGTACAGATAATACAGACTATCACAAGTAATGTAGTCATCTGCTATCATAACACGTGATAATAGTCCATGAGTTACACAACAAGTAATCGTCCTAGACAAAAACTAACATTCGCCGTGTCACCTCTGCGAAAAATTAAAAATAGCTCCTGGGCGTCAAAGTTATAAATTTCAATGACCTCGAGAACAACGGCCATGATCCAGGATTTGGCGATCAGGTAATTAAAGTAGAGCGACTACTCTCTGACCTCCGTGACCCTGTTACAAGGGGAACCTGACCAGATTGGATCATGGTTACAAATTCAGTTGCCTGAATTTGCGGGTTTCATGATGATGGTTTCCCTCACCGTAAGAGCATCGGTTAGAATTCAACGAATGTATATAACTCAGAAAAGAGTCACTGGTAAATGGCCGCAGCGGGATTCGAACCCCGTGCCTCTCGTTTACGTTTTGGATACTCAACCGCCCGGCTACCGACGCCGAAATGTATGTAAGTTGATACTTAAACTAAAAGTATCAACTTACATACGTTATAAGTAAAACACAAAAGGCGTTAAACTCGTTTAAGAACTAGGTGCAAGCCGGACTTAATGTAAGTAGTTCTGTATACAACTAGGTTCCATGAGACCCCAAATGATGAATTTCCGCAGCGTAAATGGGCCACGTTTCAGGAGGAAATTGGACATTGATTATTGTGCTATGGATTATGGGACACACTACAACTAATAATTGGCTTACGGTATTCGTATATCTTGAATTTAACTACCCACTCATAGATTTTCGTTGTTTTGTTGAAAAGGTGTGCCACAGCACAGCAATTCCGAATCTATTTTTAAATTTTGTAATTTGTTACATATGTTTTTTATTTGTATGATAATTGTTTATTTTAAACTATGTGATTGTTGTGATGTGGTGTCCTTGTTAATCAAAAAATATATTTTATTTCATCTCATTTTATTACTTGGCTTTAATCTGTTTACGTAAATCGACAAATAAGTAAATTTATTCAAAATATACCTTTGCTTTGAATTGTCTGAAGTCTTTTATGTCTCTTTTTAACAGAGCAGATAATTTTTTTAAATGTCCTAATTGTGAATTAAAAGTTTAAACCCGTTGATTACACTGCAAATTTAATAAACAAATACAAAATAGACATATAAAAAATCTGATATTTACAAAAAAAAACAGCAACACAAACGTCAAACACTTTCCACTCCAACATCCGTCAAGTGCAGCCGCGTCCATAAACGTTACAGTTCTGTATCATTAACAGATTATATGTTTTGACAAACCATTAAGTTGACAGCTTGAATGGAGATTTGACAGTTCACAATCAATCGATTGAGTGGTATCGACAGTTACATTTTACAGTTGACATCATTGCTACAATGCCCCATCGCGTTTAATAGAGTTTGTTTGTACTTAATGACGTGAATGTGTCACTTTTTATTTCTCCATTGTCCACGCTGGAGATAAATGGCGAATATTGTTGAGAAACTTTATAAATACTTAAGTTGCGATTTAATAAATTGTTTATTAATGTATCTAGCTATTTTACTTAATACGAGTATTTTAGAATAGGGTGTTGTAATGTATATAATAGAGTGAATTAAATGGGCTTTATTGGCCGGTACCTTTAGCCAGTTTACCGTTTACAGTAAATTTCGGTTACCTACTCATATGATTATTGAATGCTTTAGTGAAAAGAAACTTACTTAGCTAATGCAATATACACTCGTGGGCAGAAAAGTGGCCTATTGGAATTTTAAAACAATTTAAGTTTTGTTTGTAGTTTACAAACTATACTTTGCATTTTTTCTGCCTCTGAATCTATTAGGTGAGTAAAATAGATAACTATATACATGGAAATTAATTTCAAGAAACTCACTAAATTGCGGCGCATCAATTAATAACGATGCGACCATAGATAAAAAATAATTTAAAACCCACATCATGTCAGAAACGTCATGTAACTGTCACTTAGTAGGGACGATAACGTGAAGATTGGTCCCCAAATTAACTAATTGCCTTTAATTACTTTTAACCCTTTATTTTTCGGATAGTGGGTAGTTGTTTTATGCATTGTTGGTTCAACTTAGGTGATTGACATTTTAAAATGTGAATCTCCGTGTTATGATATGCCAATGTAAATATAGGGCACGAAATACTTCCAAAAACGTTACCATTTGCTTACACCAAGTCCAGCATGTCACAGCTCATCTCTGAACAAAAGATGTCCAAGTACCCACAAATCTTCCAGCCCGGTTAACCCTCAATGTGGCGAGGGAAATCCGCGTGACCGTCAAAATGACCCAAACCGCACACGTGGTCGCTCGCAGCCTTACATTGTACGAGAATAACGTCATAATTTGTCCGTGACGACATCAATTAGCAAATTAGAGAGATAAAATTTAATCTCTCGGACATTCGGCCGGCCGCGGTCTCGGAAATATGTTAATAAAATAAGCTTTATTAAACGCCTAACATTGTTGCATTTTATGTACTCAGATGTTCTGCCTTTCACGAATTAGTTACGATTTCTTTGTATTAATTAACTTCACATTGTTCATTTGTAGAGTCCATTTTGTACGGGAATTAAAATATTTTTAAATTTGTAATAAATGCAGCAGTTACAAAGGCATTTTTTTTTCTTATTTTTGTTTAAATTACCACTGAATCAGTTTTATTAACAGTGTACCGGTTAGCAAAATATATGTGTAAATAATTATGTATTTTACAGAAACTACATGATTCATGGATATAGCTGCCCTACCGTCATCTATTGTAGTGACTGCAACAATTCACGGCTAACTCTAAAATTAGGTGTGACCGGGCCCAAATGACCCTAGAGTTCACGCACAATGTATTTTTAAGGACATTTCACCGGGTTCAAGTGTGAATGTGATAAAATTGGTTCCGGCATCGCTAACAAGGGGTCAATTTTAGAGAACTATCCCAAATTTTGCTTTGGCTACTCAAAGTTGACATATTTATGTGTTTTCACTAATAAGCGTTAATATGTGGGTGTATTGGGTTTCGAAACTTTTTTTGTGTATGGTACTATTGCAGTGGCAGCAAAAAATTCTTTCGTTATGAAACAAAATCTTTGCTAAATACTGCAAAAATACTTTGAAATACATACGTACATTTTATTTTAAATTACGTTTTTGCGCTAAAGATACGGTGCACGGAAACCCTAAGAACGGCATATATTAAAAAAAAAATCTTCACTAGAGGTAAACGGAAAGATTGAGAAATAATTGTGATTTTTTTTTCAAAGCAAAAGCACTGTTCCCATGTTTCTGTTTCTACAAAACATATTAACAAAACAATTACACCTATACATCTTTTATCAATCACGTATCGAAATCGAAGGGGTGTGTCGATTAAAATAACTAAAATTAATGGTACATTTCTTTGTGAGCATTAACATTAAATTAACCAAACCAACCGTAATCGTCTTACCACAAACAATACATTAAAAAGACAAGACGATAAAACGATTAATCACATATTCTGTGTGATATCAACTTGCAGCGGCAGAAATCATTTTTCCAAAGTGACAATTGGCTAAAAAGATAAATGGACATTCGATGTATTATTGAACGGCAAGGGGTTAAGTTTGGTGCGGATGACGCTAATGCTCTACGCGCTCCACCGATTTCAGTTAGGGGAGAGCGAAAAAAAAAGTTTGTTTTTTTACGCAACTAAATCGAATTCTGACGTTAGGATATTACTAAAATTGGAGTGACCGGAGGGAAAAACAAAATTGAGTGCGGAACCGTTAGTGACTATTGGATTAGAATGGTCGAATGGGTTTTACCTCCAATTAAGGCGGATTTTGTGCTTATATTCAGCCGCAGCTCTAGGGTTTTCGGTAAGGGTATTAGTGGTCATATTCGTAGTAGATTTTATTCGTTTCAAAGTAACAAAATTTCAATCAAGACTCAATTATACTCGTACATAATTTTACTGCTAACATTGATTGAGTAATTTATATATAAATAATATGAAAGAAACAATAACGATTGGAAAGTAATGCCATGGTATCTCATTTCAATTCCTTTAAGTATATTTTTTTGTTCTATGGAACGCTTAAAAATCAAATCAAAACCTAAAAAGGCCTCCATAGAGTAGTTGCGATTTCAAACGGTATAAGGTAACAACTCAACGAATTTAAACCTCGTAATGTTAAATGGAGTGTGAACGAGAGCCTGAACATGTGTACTTGCTTACAACTACTAATGGATTTAAAATTTATTGCATTGACGCCCACTTTACACTTGACATTTGAGGCCAAACAATTCAGCAGATATTTTTGGTTTTGATTAAAAATTGTATTTAGGAGGAAAAAATAGCGATCAATTTTTTAATAAATTATTTCCAATTGCTAAACGGATATTCAAAATAATCGTTTTAGAAATTCTGTAGGTAGATTCTAGTATTCGAAGGAATTGCCACTAATATAAGTACCTTTAAAAAGACAATATCATTAGCAACTATACAAAATATACAAATTACTTATTTTTAAATTATGATAAGAACCCGCAAATTATTTTTGGTGCAAATAATAGTTTAAAAACCTATCCAGGCGCGTTTAGTATAGAAGCGATAGATATATCTGCCCAAATTTATTTCATCTTAACATTCACCCTTCGCTTTTGGGAACAATATTTTTTTGCTTAAAAATCTGTATAAAGTCAAAATCGCATTTAAAATAAAAAAAAAAATTTAATTTACTTTTATCTTTCGTTCTTTAATTAATTATATGTATTTATATTTTGCGTCGACGATAGCGTAATTACTTCCGTTCTATTTTGTACGAACACTGTTTTTTTACTATTGGAATTGTAGCTCAGAAAATCTTCGTGTAAGTACAAACCGAACCGACGACACCGACCAATAAATACCGGAGTAATGTTCAGAATGCAAAGAATAACCCTCCACGATTCGGCGGCTCCGACTAGTCTTCGGATTAATTTGAGGAAGTCCATCGTAAAGTTTTACGAGGACACATCACAGATTGACTTCCGCACACGACACGGAAAGGGTTCCGATGGCTTTAACTTGCATTGCAAGAGACTTCATGAGTCACACACTGAAATTTTTTTTTGTGAATTAAATATAAATTTTTGGCAATGCAGGAAAAAGAAAAATGATTTGAATTATGGGTTATTTCATAATTTATATCATAAGATGAGACAAAAATAAATATAAATTAAGCGACTTAAGCGAACTAATATTCTAAATATTTATATTATTTAATAACTAATATTCTGTACTAAAAATATAAAAAGAAGTTCATTAATAGGTACCTACTTATTTCATAACACGAGTTAAAAATAACTTTAAATTTGTTACAACACTGAACACAACTTAGCGTTTAATTCTGTAATAAAAATATTCATTATTTTTTTTATTACACAGCCGATGTACCTAAACTGAAAACGCACATCTGAATTGCGAATACCGCTAAAAGGACAGCAAAGTGTGCAAAATATCTGTAACAAAGTTACGTACTTATTTGTGCCTCGAGTTAACGAGCGACCGCAACTCTGCTCTCTGCAAATACTATAAAAATCCCGTCCGGAGTTCGTTAAAACGCGCATTAGTCGCAGTTATCGGTGACGTTAACGTGGGCTTCAACTGTTTTAGCTTTGGGCTGTTGTTCGCAAAGTGAATTTATTTTAGAACCACTTTCTCACTCGCATGCAATTCGAGACTTAGGAAACGGTAAGTGGAATCTTATTTGCCGAGTTTGAAAGTGGCCTTTGTCTGTAGCGTCTTATCAGTGAAGGAATTTTTTTAATCGGTTCAGTGAGTAGATTTCTTACTCCACTTAAAACAAGCAACTGTATAGTTCTATTTTATATACCTAAATATTTTTACACATCATAAAACGTAAGGGTTTTTGTTTTTGTGTCACGCGTGGACAAATGAAGACTAATAGTTTAGTACCTACTATTTTTTATTCTGTGGTTTTAGATTTACATACTTATTAGGGTATAAAAACAACATATCGCAGTTACAATGCCCTTGATGCCCTGCGCTCTATAAATATTATCAACAGCATTAAAATAATATATTACATAAGCATATAAGCACGTAAACTGTAATTAAATATAAAATCTATAAAAATTACATTTCACCCAAACTTTAATAAACCATTCATTGTAAACAAGATTGTAGAATAAATAAATCACAAAATTATAAATGACACAATATATCAAATTATTAAAAAAAAAATGATATTGAAACTTTGGGAGCCACAAGCGAATTTGTCAGGGTTTAACCCTGCGACTGCATCAGCATCACAACGGCTGCAGACGTTACGTTTGCGGAAGCGGAGTTGTAAATTTTTACAACTCGTCGTCGCAATTACCAGCGCGCGAAGGGTTGAATGTTGTGCCAGTAATAATACATCGGGGGAGAAAAATATGCGAACACTCTACGCCTCTCGAGTACGCGGCCGGAGTTTATGGTTCAGTAAGCGAATAGTTTTAAAGAGTTTCTCGATTTCCATATATTTTTACTTGTGCTAACATATAACTCATGTTTTCTGACAATGTGTGCCAGGACTGTTTTTTACAAACTTTTATTTAACTTGCAATGTTTGTAACTATGTAGGTATGTTCGGAGCAAATGTTGCAAACCTAATTAGACCTACTTCCCGGTGTGCAATTGAGCTGAAACTATGAAACTTGGATGACAATGCATTATTGCAATGTATGCAACTATTTGGGGCAAATCTGGCAAGCCTAATTTTACCCACTGTCCGGTGTACAATTAAGATAAAATTTGGTATTTCTTTGTAACTTGGATGACAATACGTTAATATGATACCATGCAGCTGGTCTGATGATGGAGTCGGAAGGGGGTCATAGGACATATTGTGAACTAGCTATGCCTTCTCGTGTATTGTGGTAGGTCTTTCATGATCATGACAAAAAAGACAATATTTAGAGTTCAAAATTATTGATAAAGCAGTGCTGTAACAGCTGTTCAACTCGATTGACAGTTCACCAAGCATATACTGGCGTTTCAGTATACGATTTTTTTAGGGAGTAGCGTTTAGGTACGACTTAATTTGGGATCCTTAAAAAGACATGCTTCGTTTGAGAATACGAATTTCGACTTTAGGAGCTTCTCTAACGTTTAAGTTTTAATATTTGGGAGACGTTTCAGTATTCGGCTGTTAGTAGTGTGAACTTCAAAACGCCAAATTCAAAGTCCTTGTAGATATCTACTGTTGACTAGCAACAAATATTATCCGTCTAGCAACAGTGCGTCCCTAAGCTGGTGTTATTAACATCAGATATGTTAAACGGCAGCAAATGCCCGAATGTGAGACTCATCTCACGGGGGAGGAAACTCGAATACCCGGAAAGGATAAGCCCGCAATATTAGATATAACTCCACTCAGAAATTGACCTAAGTTTATATTTAGACAACACAGATACGTGCTCAATAGATGACGCATCTGTATTTTATTAGGTATATATTTTTAATAATAGGTTTTATTAATTAAGTGGATTGCATGGCTAAAAGGTCAAATAAACGATAATTTTATGAACATTATTATATACATAGTTATTATATATTATTAAAAATGTATGGTTTTACCACGTACCGGTAGACGCAGCGTGGGTAGGCCTCCTACAAGGTGGACCGACGACCTGGTAAGGATCGCAGGTACCAGCTGGATGCGGAAAGCACAGGACCGGTCTTTGTGGAGATCTCTGGGGGAGGCCTATGCCCAGCAGTGGGCGTCTTCTGGCTGATATGATGATGATGATGATGATGGTTTTAAGTATTTTTATGTTTGAAAAGGTAATTATAAAATTTCCCCTATGACACTTCTGGTAGTGTCACGCGGTTGGGCCATGGGGGAGAAAGGGTTATTTCACCTATCAGCACGTTTTAAAAAGTCCGAAGTCCGAGTTTCACCTTTATTTATTTATTTTATTTAACCATTTCTTGTACACCATATTATTACAAATTGAAATTACATAATATAACAGACTCAGATCAACAGGCCAACTAATTTCTATAAAAACCTTTCTTCAGTATAAGTTATTGGTGCCTAAGGTACAGTTCCAAGGCCCTTCTTTTAGCCAATGAGGAAGATTAGTGTGATTTTTTATTATGTATAAAAATCAAATATAAAATCTAAAAAATATTAGTGAAAATTTTGTTTCGATATCTCAAAAACTGAATTTTCTATGAATTTTTATAGTTGGGCGTTTTAAAAATCAGCGCGAACTTGACCGCTCAACGCGTGACGTCACAGCACCCACGGTACGATGTAACAATGCACCTAAAATCCCGCATGTGGCAGTAGCTACAATTTTTTTTTCTAAAAGTGGTCATGCACTTATGAAAGCGGACTGTACCCACAAAAAAAACATTATTCTCCTCCTTTATTCTCATAGCATTGATGTCTCTTCCTCGGACTTTACATCCAGTTACTTCGCAATATTTGCATTAAAGAGGGCGGGATTAGTGCTTCAGACGCCACGAGAGCCGGGCAGCACTCTGCCGGCCATATTGAGTCGGATTTTCTCAACGGCTGCAGCCACTGGCTTTTACTTTGTTCAGTTACCTATAAAGAAGATGGAACGTAAAGGTGTGTAATTTACTAAATAATTTGTAACATTCTGGTTAACGTTTTCAGGCGAGCTGGCTTTTGGTGGTCGCTGGATTTGTATAAATAATAATTATCCTGGCGTCAATATCCCGGTTGTGGTGATGTGCGCGGGGGCCGCGGTCCGCCTTGACCATGATCCGGGATTTGTATTTTTTGCGATGTTTTACCTCACGTAGGAGCATCGGTTAGTATTCAACTAGTGTAAGTAATTCAGATAATGTGTGTGTAATTTACGAAATAATTTGTAACATTCTGGTTAACGTTTTCAGGCGAGCTGACTTTTGGTGGTCGCTGGATTTGTATAAATAATAATTATCCTGGCGTCAATATCCCGGTTGTGGTGATGTGCGCGGGGGCCGCGGTCCGCCTTGACCATGATCCGGGATTTGTATTTTTTGCGATGTTTTACCTCACGTAGGAGCATCGGTTAGTGTTCAACTAGTGTAAGTAATTCAGATAAAATCATTGGTACTCCGCGGCAGCAGGGTTCATACTCGATACCAACTAGTTCAACCAGTAAGACTATTGTAAACGGTTGCTCGCTTCATACGATTCCGACCCGCCAGGCCATTAGGCCGCCGACGCTCCTCGACCGATTTGTAAAAAACAAAACAATTTGGGTGGAGGTGTGGTGGAACACACGGCTATTGGTTTTGACGTGAGACGTCTATGCTAGCGGAGTAGGCGTCATTTACTAAGCGTACTTTGGCAGTTTTCAGCTGCTCTCAAAACCGCCTCGCTCGCTCAGCGCTGGACATTGGGGTACCGACATGGTCCCCTCTTTCCCATCCCCCTTCCCTACATACTCATTACAAGGAAAATTATTTATGAAACCTTGTTCTTAATACATAGTTTCTGTATATACATTGAGTTTGTTAATAAATAAAAAAAATAATAGGTATCTACATTCAATTTAACCAAACTCGATTAGAAACCTCTCCTCTATAAGCGTCTCAAATTAAATTTACATTTCACACGTCATTGCGAAGTGCGTCAAATTATCGTATTTCCAACTATATTTCCCACGTATTATTAGACACGTGTTTGCCTCTCGACGGCCCTTATAAGAGGGAAGGGCTTGTCCTCCACAAATATTGTCTTTGAGGACACCCTACTTGTGCCGACTTGACTATTCAAGGGTTAAGTATTTGGCGACAATGAATGTTGCGTTCAATAGGGATCCGATAATGGATGTCGAATGATTCAATCGTTTCTGTGAGAGTGAACTGTGGATGGTGTGGGGTGAACGATAGTTATCTAACACAAAACTTGGATAAAACTGGGTAGTTTACCTCTAGAAGACCAACTATTGATGCAGACTCACTAAGTGCCATGCAGAATCACGAAACCCTAATGCAACTTTACCATTTCGCTGATGCAACAGTAGCGTACCAACGAGCTTCTAAAGGAAAAACAGATATCCGAAGCTTTTAAAAGAAAATAACAATAGCTATACAAATAGTAGGTGCCTTTATTCAGATCAGTGAAATATCATACAGATACCTGTATTAAAGTATCTGCAGAAGGATTATTAGTAAGATGTAACGAGAGGGTCTGACCGCTTGGTCAGACCCTCTCGATAAGCGCCTAAAATGTGTTCCTTAAGTGCTAAGTACCGCTAAGATTCTTACAAATCTCAATGCCCTATTAATGCGTCCGTGCACCCATCACAAGAGGCATAACAATCATAATCTCCCGCCGAAGGATCGCTTGTTAGCGTCCACTATCCGATATCTGGACAATACGATACCAATAATCTGCCTCCCTATTAATTATAATTGACATATTTCGTACTCGGCCAGCAATTTGTCGAGTTCGATGGATGGTCGCGTGGCGCTCTGTTTGTTTTGATGCGTGGTGACCCTCCCTGTGAGAACGGTATTAGGAGCACTCCGAGACAGCTTTGCCCTTTGCCCTGGCTGTGGTTTATTGATGTGAACACCTCTTTTAATTTGGTTGGTGGTTTAGACGATAGCGTATTATTTATATAATTTATTTTGACACGGAACATGTATAGTTCCGTCATTCTTTTTTCGCATTTAGCTTTCCGCCCGTGGCTCCGCCCGCGTGGACTATTGCGAGCTTGCGAGTGGAGAAGCATAAAAAGTACCCGTAAGTGCTAAACTGTCTCCATATCGTAATTCATCGAAATCGGTGAAGTAGTTTAGACTTGACACTGTAACAGACAGAGACACTTTCGCACACCTACCGTACACCCCACGCCTACCCCACGCCTACCCCACACCTACTCTACCCCTACCTACTTTTTTTTCTTGCTTATAAACCTTCCTCTTGAATGACGCTGTCCAGATATACTATGTACGATAATACTATATAAGTAGCTATAGACGTAGGATGACGTTGATATTTCAGCTAACAAATTAACAAAATTTAGAATATTGTTCATAAACTCACCACTAAGGATGCTGAAGACCGATCTAAGTGGACACGAAGAAGTAGGAAGTTGGAGGAAGTGTGACGGAAAAAACTGGGATTGTGATGAGATGATGAGATTTTTTTTCTTAATCGATTAGTAAGTTTTTTTATTAACTTGATTAGGCTTTATACCCATAACATTGAAATAGTTTTGATAATAAAAATACAAACAACTTCACTTCTGAACTCCTTCAATTACGCAAGCTGCTCAACTCTGACATACGATCCACATTACGCATGTTAATGAGATAAGTGTGTGCCGAAAGGGACAAGTAATTAAAATCACGCCATAATTATATTCACCGATTCAGCCAATCAGCATAATTAATTATTGCAATACTCTTCAACACCCAGAGGACGTGTCCGGATGGTCCGGAACTCGTTGTGTTAAGGTAAATTATGCAATGATAGCCACAACCAATGCGATCTCCCATATGGTCTGTCAAGCAACTGATCCACAAATGATTTTTTACACGGGGGCTAATGGCTATATCAGTGGATACCTTATCATTATCATCATCATATCAGCCGAAAGACGCCCACTGCTGGCATAGACCTCCCCCAGAGATCTCCACAAATACCGGTCCTGTGCCTTCCGCATCCAGCTGGTACCTGCGATCTTCACCAGGTCGTCGGTCACCCTTGTGGGAGGCCTTCCCACACTACGACTTCCGGTACGTGGTCGCCACTCGAGAACTTTCAACCCCATCGGCCATCTGTTCTACGAGGTATGTGTACTGCCCACTGCCACTTTAGCCTAGCAATCGTTGGGGGTATGTCGATGACCTTGGTTCGTCTGCGGATCTCCTCATTTCTGATTCTATCGCGCAACGTGACTTCGAGCATAGGCCTTTCCATTGCCCTTTGGATAACAGTGAGCTTTCTTATAAGGTCCATAGTGGATAACTGATTTTGACATATTATAATCATACCCTACTCTAATTTTGTACCCTTGCTAACGGGGGGGGGGGGGGGGGGAACTATTGCCTAATTCACTTGGCAACTGAATTTTACATTACATAATTCTACACTACGTCATCTACGTTGACCACTAGCAATACCGGCTACCAAATTAGAGTAGTGTAAGACTTTTTAAAGTCAAATTCAGTTGTCCACTGAGAGCCAATAGCCACACTGATCGCGAACAAGCTTACCCTGCCTTGTTTACCTCCACCCACTATACTATACTACGGGAAACCTTAATTAAATCGGTCAAATAAAAAAATCACGATTAAGGTCAATTAACATTGATTTTATTTATTGCACAGTTACTTATCAATTATAATCAATCCCGCCACTCTACATTGGTTCCCACAGATTACAAATACGTTTGGGGTCCTCAATTGTGCTAATTTTCAAACATTGACTTGACTGTTTTTTATTTCACTAAACGCATCGCCACGCGATCGCCGCGGGCGTTTTTAAACAAAAAAAAACTATTAACAATAACGTTTCGAAAGTGTGTAATGAATTAAACATTACAAATATTGTAATGTGGGGCTCGCTGCTCGGAGGATCGGGGTTCAGTGGGTTGTTGCGAATTTTGAAATCGATGTAGATCTGGTTTGCTCTAAATATTTTTAAAAGCTTTTACTTGCACTGTTCTTATGTAAGTTGACCGTAAGTTATGTTAGTTGTAAGTATACAATATGAAAACCCTTTCTCGACCATTTGTTGTTATCCGATTGAGCTGAAATATTTATGTAACTTGGATGACAAAAATAATTAATCTGGTGGAGCTGGCCTGATAATGTAGTCGGATGGTGGTCATAGGAACTAATTAACGCAACAGGATAACCCCATCGTGTTTGGGCTCTTGGAATGGTCTTGAAGAGTATAATAGGTACTATACCGCGCAATAAAACCTAATTATTATTTATTTATCATTTAAGAACTTATTAACAATAAGTAATGACAAATAATATTTATTGAAAATTAGTAAAATAAAAATAAAAAAGTAGGTAAATAGGTACTATCTACCTGCGTGGGTAATTTATCTATAATGGTAACGCACAAACGTTAAATACTTAATAAGTAAACTATACACCAAATCCAAATAAAAATGTACAATAATATCGGAAATTTCGTTTATCTCAACATATTAACTCTACGGAACCACCGCCAATCCTTCGCCGGAATATTGGAAGTGAAATGGTTAGGTAAATCGTTTCATATTATTCATGGGTGGATTGCCCATGTGGGATGCGGCCTTGGGCGGAACGTGGCCACGTATGTGGAAGTAACGCTATCAATAATGCTTGTTTAAAAACCCATTGACGTAAATGAAAACACAATAACAACCCTGCTTGAATCGCTGTTGATGGAGGAGAGACGTGGGATTCAGGTTGTACTTCCCCTGACTGGTGCTTAAGTTTTTTACCCTAGACTAAAATAGGGGTGTCACAAGTTTAACGTGTGTCTATGTGTATGTATGGAGGTGTGTGTTTGGCACCATAGCTCCCAAATGAATGAACGGATTTCTCTATTTGAAATCCATTCCAATCGAGATGGTTCTTAGCTAGTATAATTAAAATCGATTCAATAGTTTAGAAAATATTTGAGAATGTGTAAACATGGTCCGAGGTTATCCGACTTTTCTATCGGTTAGGTTATGAGGAGATCTTGTTTGTTTTACATGTTGATGTCCAGAAAATAGCCAAAGATATTGGACATAGTGTCAAATTTCTTTGCCGCTACCTCTAGCGTGTTGTTGACCTTACAAAATCATTTCACACCTTTCTTGAAGTGACGTGCGAGTAAGTACGCGAACTTGTAAATAGAATAATTTTTTTAAATTTAATACGCGTAGGTACTTTAAAACGCCCAGCTAGTGCGCCGGCTACATGATTGATTTTTTCGAAGCACGCGGCTAGCCTTTGTTTCGCGCGTCTGTCAGCGACGCGAGCCGCAAGCCGCCATTTTTTTATGATGCGTCTCGTGCACTTGTGTTTTATGCATTAAATTAGTTTAAGTTATATAGAACCGTTTGATAAACAAGACATAGGTACCACAGACTACGAAAAAAATCCATCGGATGGAGTTCTCAAAGTTTCTACCTACGGGACGAATAAAAGAGGAATTAAAACAATCTGTGAGCGGCAAAACCGGACACCCTACAATCAAATGTGGAGAACAAAAGGGACGGAGGGAGCGCACACGCATTGAGCGAAGGGCGCGGGGGCGCGGGGCGGGGATGCGACGGGTCACGTGACCAGCACGTGATGCAGAGGCGATGGGCACCGTAAAATTGATGTACTGGTGGACTCGACCGGCAACCGTGGAGTCGCGCAGGGTTGCGTATTGGGATTTTTGAGGCTGTACCTATTATTATTTTTTTGTTCGTTTTGCTGCTACCAATATTCAGTACGAGTTTATATATTCTGTATCAAAATATCAAAAAAAAATATTAAAGTAAAGTATAATAAAAAATAAATCAGAAAATAATTGTAGTCTGAAAGTTTCTCTCAAGTTCTTACGACTTAAAACTGGTTTTTTAAATTGAAAGCTAACTGGACATGGGACAAGATAATTAGCAGGACAACATCTAATTATTATGCTCTTCCATTAAAACATTTTAAACAATTAGTGTTGCCCTAAGTTTTAACTTTAAATTATCAGATAAATAATTTTTTGAAATATAATTCTCGTAACTTTTAAGTGCGTCGCCTCACAGACTCCACTCCATCCCCTGTCCACACTTACACATCTTCCATTTACGTACGTTTGATTCGATTCTGGTTTCGTCAAAGCCGTCGTAAAACAGTAGTCGGCTCGTGCAATTGTTTTTATACAATTTACCCCGCGCTCACGACTCTTTATTCACTCATTTAGACATGGTGTGTACGCTCAGCTTTATTTGGTTTGATTTGCGAGTGACACTTTTTTGTTGTTATATTTTTTAGTTGTAATGCTTTGTTATGATATTGTCGAGTTATCTGTTCCGTGTTTTTGTTGGTGTCGGAGTGTGTCACAGTTTTGATTGTCTGTCAAATTTACATTATAAAGAGATTGACGGGACCCCGACTTCGTGAGAAAGTGTCGGTCGCTTGTTCCGGGAAGATAATGTGGCGCCCGTCATTTTGTCGTAGGATTTTGAAGTCTATTATTTTTTTTAGTCTAACACCATATTCATTGATTCTGAAATGGAACATGTTTGTGTAAATATTCCATATTCATCACAGTGGTCGTTTGACACAAGAGACACAATCGTAGGCGCCACCTCCTTCCAGATCTTGAAGTGTATCAATTTTGTATTTCTTCCACCATGCTAGTAGATACGGTCGGGTTCGAAAGCCGTCACAATAATGGCACAAATGCAATGGAGTTAAATCTCTATACTAACCATAGTCATTTCTAATCTCAATTACATTGCATGTCCTAGGACCTAGAAAGAATAAACGGACCGCAAATAAAAAGTTTAATCCAAATCTCTGCTTTATTAAACCCTTTGTCTTTAATGGCCTTCTCAATTTTCCTCTCGACAATTTCCACCCATGCCGCCTAGCTGCCCCCGCGCACTCGGCTAAATTCATTAAAGCCACCACGCATCGCCTGCTTGCCCCCTACGCGATCCGATAATTACATACGTTTTAACCGATAGCTACCCTTTCAATATTTGAATATGGTTTTATTTCAAATGACTTAACCCGACCTAGCGGCCACTATCCCCATTCCTATTTTTGCTTTTACTATTTAGGTAGTAAGGTCCGTTTTGCTTTGTCAAGTCTCGTTGCTAAGGGCGAATTCGATGTAAATCCTCTGGAAAAAGAAATATTAAATTAAATTCGGTCTTAAAAGCGTAACTATATTTGTAGTATTGTCACCACCACTTAAAAGGCCACATGTCGCCTGGAGGACTTTTGATTTTATTGTTCTTTACACTGTTGAGAGCACGTTGCAATTGCAATGTTTTCTACTCAATGGCTTTGTATTGGACATTTAGGTTTGGAAATTTTGATTTCTTTTCTGTATCGATTGATGTTTGTTTTGTTCCAGATCGATGTTGGTGGGGAGCGATGCGCGGATATATTAAAGAGACAGCTGATCGTTCATCGCTTCGTCCCGTGTCACAGTGTTTTTAATTCCCTACCATGCCAAAGTTGGCAAGGGATTATTGGTCCTTAGCAGGGGACAACATGCGATGAATAATCTAGGTTGTAGGTAGTCTACCAACCTAAATTTTTTATAGTAAAATCTTATCGACACTGATAACAGTAATTAGTGGATGGCAATGGTGGAGCGTCGGTTACCCGACCGGTAAGCGAGAGGGTTCGAACCCCAGTGCTAATTGGCCATTTTCTGACTTATATACATTAGTTGGACACTGACCGATGCTGTTACGGTGAGGGGAAACATCGTGATGAAACCTGCACATTCAGTCGCCTGAAGCTTGGACAAGGTTTGGTTCCCCTGATCTGCCAAATCTTGGATCATGGTCAAGGTGGACCCCGGGCCCTCGCGCCCGAGAGCATATTCATTCAAATAGATGCACTTACATATAACTACTTTGATTCAAACCATCCCATATAATCAGAATCCCAAAGACTGAAAATCCCTCCACGGCGAGGTTTAAAAGTTTATAATGGCCATTAAAATGGCGAACGAATGGTAATCGTTCAGAAGTATTTGTTCTAATGGACACATGGGCGAAACCGCGTGTTGTGCGGACACGGAACTAAACTTAAAATAATTGGACCACAGTCCGCTTCGCTGGGCGTCACCCTGCTGTAGACCAGGATTCAAATGTCTTGGTACTGGCTCGTGATTACATTTATTTTACTTAAGTACTTTATTATTCCGAAATGTCTCCAGAAAAAGACGAACCTCTTCGTAGCTGAATGGTAGATGAAAAGGTGGTAGGAATATTTTTTTTTAATATTAGACGAACCAGGCAATCGACAGCCATCTCACCTGGTGGTAAGTGACGATGCGGCCGAAGATGGAAGATAGATGGATCAGCGCTCTCCCGGTAAGAAACAATGCTTGCATTCTTATGTTGCGGTTGAAGGGATAAGTTATCCATCACACTAACAGGCGAGAAGCATATCATTTTAGTCTTTACAAAGATAGCGCACCTGCGGTTCTGCATATTTATTACTTGATGCCTAAGCCCATTAATCGTATGTTATGGGCAAGATATCCATCAGGTAGGATGTCTGCTCATATGTCACTAAGTAGCACAAAAACGGCGTGGTTCATCTGCGATGTCATTCATAATTCAAAATTTAAGTAGAGTTCAACATTTTTGTATTATAAATACGCCTAAAAGTAAAAAAAAATACATAAAGTATCAAAACCTCTACGTCGCCACCGGTACTGTGGAAAGAGTTATACCGTGGCTGTCCACCCGACGTGGATAAGTCATTAACTAATACAAATAAATTAGATTTGCAGCAAAAAATTCCAGACCGGGCTTGCGTCGGTAATTTCTCCCTGGGGACAGTATTACACCGCTTGTGGGTAAAACTGCACTTTACTTATTTATCCTACTCGACTGTTTTGCATTTACTATGTTTCATGGAGACAACGACATAACTTATTTTGTAACTAAGTACACATTAAGTATGATGAAGCAAGATGCGAGATACCTAGGTACCAAATTTATTTATTTAACATAATGTGACGTGATTCTTAATATAGCTATTAGGATATCTAGATTACATTGGAAATAGAGCCTGAGCGTGTTATATTCGAGTCGAATATCTATGTCAGTTTTGCCTTTTTATACTCGAGACTTTCGTAACAGAAGCATCCTGGCTTACCTACTCTTTACCACTTAGCAAAGTGTTGATAAATTAATTTTGCTTTAAAGAAACAACGACGACTACGACATGGACCCGACAATGTAATACAGAATTTGAAGATCAGGAACCATTCCTTCAAGAAACCTTTCTCAAAGACTGGAAACGCATTCGCAAGCCTCCTGGGCTTCAAGACCGCTAATTTACTAATATCTGGATTGAATTGTAATTGGATCTCAATCGCAGCTCAATGGCATTTGACAAGTTTTTGGTTTTCTGTCACTGTTACTGATGTGTCGATTGTATTGTAATTGGACCGTAATAGCAGCTCAATGGCAGATTTACGCGTTTTTTTTATTCAGCTACAATTAAAACTGCGATTGTGCTGCCTCTGCGATTCAATTACAAATCAATCGAGCCACGTAAATTAGCGAACTCAAGGCCCTGGATGTCCATCCCTTATCATCAAGTAATCCGCTAGCTCGGTTACCATCTCATAATTAAAAAAATACCTACCCACGTTCCCTACCAAAGCGTAAATCGTATATGGCTTAGTCAATTTAAATTACCACGTAGACGAGCTACGAAGCGCCACATGCAGAAAGAACAAAGACAAACATTGCATTTCCACAGCGAGATGTTTACAGGAAGCTTTTTCGGTAACATTATCCAATTATTTAATTCGAGAAAACTCCCATGTTGAAAATAAACCAACGCCCGGAGCCATACGAATGGCATTTAATTAACTAGTTACGAAAATGTTTAGACAATTGCCAGCGTATTCCATTTTCATGTTAACTCTCATTGTTTTCGTTTCCGACTGTTTTGCGGAATTGGTGTGCGTTTATTTCGCGTGCATTGCGCTAGAGATGGCTTGCCATTGCGTTATGATGGGTGTGTAGATGTACAACTTTGAAATAAATGTCTATAGGTTCCTATATTTTTACTCGACTGTGGCGAAGGCCCAAAGGAAGGCTTATGTGTTTGACCTGTATGTATGTTCCTTATCCAATCTATTTTTATAAATATTAAGTACCAATTAACCTATACCCTGGCTCGACAAAATGAGTCCAAATATTGGGGTTATTAGTTTTTGTGGAATTTGTGTAGGTACGTTTAGTCGCATGCATTGCGCTAGAGGTGGCTTATTGAAATAACTTTGAAATAAATACCTATAGGTTCGTAAAGTTTTTATAATATTTTGGTACATTGAAGCAGGTATTGCATATGAAGGACATCAAATAATTGCTTGCTCGTTTGATTCCCTCGGTAATATACGGTTACCCATGGACACCAGAAACGATCACTTGCTAAACTCTAAATAATAAACTAGTTTGTGTTTTAAGAATTCTTTAGCCTATAATAGTGATGTATTTTCAGACAATTTTAGATTATTTTGGAATTATAAGATGCTCTTATCACCCAAATAACTTTCGCAATGGATCTACCGCAATCAGCGTAATAAAAAAAAATTGAAAATAATTACAAAAGTTACTTTATCGGTTTCAGGTACCTTCATTCAGGTACCCATTTACCGTTAAACCGTTTTAAGAGCAATAAACAGGCTGGAGGGATTACATCGTTCACCGTTGAGAAATTAATCACCCTGTATAATAAAGGACCGCGTCCACAAGCCAACCTTTTCCGCAATCTAATTACACTAAGTGCTTTTCTCTCTCTTGGCATACTATAAACATTAGCAGCAGACCTTAGTCATAAGCTGAAGCGGTTGGTTTCTACTATGACGTACATGGAGTCGGACGTAACCCTTCTGCTAGGCGGCGGACTGTTCGCGCGTCGTTGGTGTCGATGGTGACGCTCAACCAAGCCGCACGGTATGCGCAAGAGAACAGATATGGGCTGCAATTGGTCACCGTCACGGACGACATACAGATGAACACGACCGTAGCGAAATCAGCAATGTGTGAGCAGCACATAAGAAACGTCGACGACTCGCGAGTCGAGATGATGAAACTGCAGGAGAAAAGCTAAGACTACACTTTGAACACGCCCAGGCATAGTCCATGAAGTGTGCTGGAAGCCGCTATAGACGAATCCGTCGCGATCGTGCAGTATTGTCTACTACTATGGGCGACGCGTGCCAACTTGTGTACGTGTACCCGTAATAAATTTGTGTGGGACATGTTTCTCTGCGGTACAAAAGTGATCTTACATTTTACTGGTGGTAGGACTCTGTCTGTTCATACCCTGAATACCACCACCTAATCAATTTCTGCCGCCAACAAAGTGGTGGGTGGGTGTTCGGCGAGAGAAGTCTAAAAATATACGCAACGTCAACGCAACTCTCATTAGTACGAATAAAACGCTACCGCTTATAGAATCAACCAGCACCTTACCGGTTGGACCGTGCTGATGCGCCCGGGGCCATGTGATTTGAACTGGTCAGATGGTCAAAGGGTTGCCTAAACTGAGATATATTTTATTGTAATCACGGATGCAGCCACGTAATGACACATTACGGTACTATCTCGTAGATACTTATGCCCGATTGCACTAAACTTAGGCGACTCTTAAGTAGCCGGTTTAAGATATTCCTAAGCATTTAGGCGTCACAAAATCGGTGTCATAAAGTTAAGAGTGACATAAAGAGTTTGGCTTTCACTTAAGGTTGGTGCTGGAGCAACGCTTTTTCTTGTTAGGAATAGGTATCTGAAATCGATTTAGGTATCGCGTATAGTTAAGTCCAATCGGACATTCAAATTACTTAAAGACGTTTCACTAACTTTGTAGTACGTCAGTATTCCATCTATCTGGAATTAAATCTGATCTGATCCAAGATCTTTGGGACGGAAAGATTTGTCACCCGACTCGTAAGTAAATTCCCAATTCATCATCATCATCACAGCCCGTAACAGTCCACTGCAGGATTTAAGGCCTCTCCCACGAAAGGGGAGGTTATTGCCATAATCTCCACGCTTGGCAGGCGGGTTGGAGATCGCAGTGTTTAAATATAACAATGGAAAATGCTGCTGCCCATTTTCCAGACTACGGAGACTCTTGATCTTTTGCCTCGAAAACATTAGTCGCCTTGTACGACACCCATGAGTGTAAGGGGTTGGTGCTATTCTACTCTGCCGGACACCACACGGCAAATTCCCAATTGTCACCCCGGAAAACAATGCTAGAGGGGCTATTGGGAATATTTGTATAGATTGTCCTAATTGTCACTGTAGCGGTCACATCATTCACACTATTTTTTTTTATCAATAGGCTTGCAATAGACTTCAACTCACCTGATGGAAAGCGACGATGAGGTCTAAGACGGTTGCTTTTGTTTGAGAATAAGAATCAATTATGCTCAAACGAAAGCAACTGCAGTATCCGGGAAAATCCGGAGGAGTAGGTCTCATCTCAATTTTTAATTAACAGTCCACCATACGGTATCGCGTGACGCGGATGGTATGAAATTAAATACCATCGCCGAGTCAAAACAAAGGGTGGACTAATATGCCGGTATTGTATTCGGTGATGCCTATTGTGCTATGATACGGGATTTTTGCACGTTTTAGTTGATTTTTCTTGTTACATGGGAATAATAATTGTCGGTAGGGAGATTTCCGGTCGATCAGGGTGGAAAAGCTGGGGGCGGCATATGTCCAAAGTTGGACGGAGAAATGCTGTTGAAGAAGGTATATTCGTTATTCGGTATTTATTTATTATTAGCCGTGTAGTGTCGTAAAGGCGGTTGAGCGTCGGTGGGCAAGCGGTTAGAATATGCGACTCGTAAGTGAGAGCTACCGGGTTCGAATTCAGCTGTGGCCATGTACCCATGACGCTTTTCTGAGTTATGCACATTAGATGCTCTTACGACGAGGGAAAACATCGTGATGGAATCTGCACATTCAGGCGACTCAATGTGGTCCAATCATGGCATGATCCAATCTGGTCAGGTTCTCCTGGTAACACGGTCATGGAGGTCAGATGGCAGTCGCTCCACTGTAATTACCTTATCTACCAAATCGTGGATCATGGTCAAGGCGGACCCCGGGTCCTCGTGCGCGAGTGTCGTAAAGGCGCGAATGTGTGTCTGAAAGGCTAATCGGCTACAACCTTCCTAGTTTTAAGGCTGCACCGATGTAGAACAATCTCCAGCTCAACAGTAAACTGTTATTAGCTGTAAATATATAAATAAAACTAGCTGACCCGGCAAACGTTGTTTTGCCATATAAATAAAAATAAGGGTTGATCGTAGAAGGGTGAAAATTGAGGATTGTATGTATTATTGTATGTTGTATCATAAAAAAATAGAAATTAAAAATTTTGCCAAAAAATAAAAAAATAAATTTAGGGGTGGACTACCCCTAACATTTAGGGGGATGAAAAATAGATTTTGGCCGATTCTCATAGATACCGGATAAGCACAAAAAATTTCATCAAAATCGGTCAAGCCGTTTCGGAGGAGTATGGCAACGAAAACTGTGACACGAGAATTTTATATATTAGAAGATTATGTAGTTATAATTATCATAAGAATTACTTTAATACGCATTAAGGCCTGTGAGGTAAGTAAGACTTAATACCATTAGTGGCAGTTTAAAGTAACGATTAAAGTGGCGATTAGTGACGCGGCGCGACTAACGTGATGGTTAGAAGTGAACGCAAATCTTGTTGAGCTCACTTTATTATAAGTTATTATACTTTATACTATTATACAATAAACTGAACAGTATACCTAACAAACGTTTTACGTAATGATAGTGCAACCACCCCGCCTTCAGTGCAATTAACTAGACACAGGAGCTAATTTCAAAACAATCAGCTAATAAATTAATGACACACTCATCTCACCCCAAGTTTTGTCCGACACAGTTCGACAAATTTCTTTTTTGCGGTCGCTTATTGGCTCCTCCGGTAGTTCCGTTTAGGTTGAACCGTTGTTATAGCTGCAAATGTTTGTTGGCAGCTGCGTTTGCACAGCATCTGTCACTCGGTGCATACGTCACGTGATCACATTTAATTAGGCGCTATTACATATATTTGTGAGGCTAGGTGCAATTATTGAATTAAAAATGTATTTGTATAAAGAGCTCGGTGATGACTTTTAAATTGTCCTCGCTATCGAGATATGATGGGTAATTTTAGAGATGTTAATGTTTACGCACTCGTAATGGAATTGAAAACAATTTGTTTAACTTGCGTTTAGGAGATTTCGGATCGACGTGGGGGGCGTGAATTTTTTGTGATGGTAGGTATTTGAGTAAGTTACGCTTAGTTAGATGACGGGCAGAGTACAATGGCAGAAATTCCTTTTGCTTGCGGGTGTTAAACGAAAGGACCAATGAATTTAGGTAGAGACAACTTTATGGTAGAATCATTATTTGAAGCCCCATAAAAATATTTATCATCAGAATCTTAGCGTCTACCCCGGCATGCCTGCTGTCTGATTTATAAAAAAAATTGTGTTACTTTTTATAATTTATTATTGGAAGCCACTGTTGTCCCACTACAGGGGAAAGGCCTCCCTACCCTTCTTCCATTGCTCACGGTCTATCGCTATCCTAGGCCAATCCTTACAAAAATAGTCCAGCTCTGTCCACCTTCTCCATCTGGCCTACCACGCCTCCTTTTCATGTTTTGTGGGACCCATTATGTGGCAACTTTGGCCCACAATTCATCCGATATGCGGCACACGTGTCCGGCACAATCCCACTGCTATTTGTTTTTTTAAGTCACATCGGCACATTGAGGTTATTGAGTTTTGTTTGAGACTTTGAGTACAGTACACCCTATGACTCTTTTCTGAGTTATGTAGGTACATTGGTTGAATTCTAACCGATCCTCTTAAGGGGAGGGAAAACATCGCGATGAGACCTGGACAAGATGATTTTTATAATAATATAGTATAGAAAAAAATCGTCCAAGCCGCCGAAACCAAAAACCTAGACCAATCAAGCAATTATTCCGCCACAAAGCTTACACCGGCAAAATAACACCAATTATAATTCGCACATCGATAGCTACAGCTGTCGACCCCACTGCCAATAGCGCCTTCATTTTCAGTTCTCTTCAGTTCCACGTAAAACAAACGCAATTAGGGCATGCCACGATCTCAGTATCAACACCACGTTATTATCGGTTCTTTCTTGTTTGACTGTCCTCTCTAGGTTGTTTGACGAACAAACATACTGGGTGATCGTGATCTCCACGATCTTGGACGGGGTTGGTTGGAAAAATATTTTCACACGAACAGGTCGCTTTTGTCTGTGATTTTTGTTTTTGTGTGTCTCTATTTGAGTACGGCTGAAAGTATGAAGGGTGGCACGCTGTTTCGATGAGTCTTAGGGCCTTAATACAGTACAGTTGATATTTCTTTTGTATTCTGATAGTTTTTATCATTCAGCCGATCATGAAATGAAGAATTCTTTGAGTTACATATAGGTACTGTCGAACGAATAAAAGTCTACAGATAGTTTCTTAGCGCGTCGTTTTACATACAAGCCCAATGTAGAATCATATTTGTTCGGTTGTACTAACTTGTAACTACAAAAACATTGGTAAAGTACCTACTAGTTGGCTGTAAAAATTTCTTGATAAAAAAAGAATTGCGCCAAAACCATGAAATACCTATCAACACAATACTAAACAATGTATATTGTAACTGAGTATATTGACTGGCTAACTCCATCACTACATATTTTAAAACAAAGTCCCACGCCGCGTCTACTTGTCTATCTATTCGCGATAAACTCAAAAACTAAACTGATTTTTATGGGATTTTCTCCACTAGACGAAGTGATTCATGAGGAAGTTTTAAGTGTATAATTTGTTAAAATTACTACCCGTGCGTGCGGGGCAGGTAGCTAGTTTAAACAAAAATACCTAGCACATGAGCTCAAAATATATCGACAAGTGCACCAACCAAATTCAGGCACTCAAGCAACAATTATCCCCATAAAAAAGGCGAAGCAACCCGACCCCAGCCTAGATTGCTATTTGGATCTTCACAAATTGGGTATTAACAAAGCCACTACCCGCACACTGGAGCCATCACCGTCCCGAAACACTTGTAACACCAATACTGTCACCAGCACAATGCGTCAACGCAGACGCGTCAAATAACAAAGCTAATTGAACAGATGTCGCGATGTCGCGTCCACGAAAATTAATCCGGGCTCCGTAGCCCGAAGAACGGTAATCCCTCTATTGAACAATCGCTTGTCACTAGAAACCGCTCATGCGTTTATTACGAAATTCGCGGGTGATCCGGTGCCGCTTGCAGCGCTACAATTGGGGCGCTCGATCCAGCGATCGTGGCATTTTTTATTTCTAGTCGGTTATGATGTTTTTTAATGTTATACGGCAGAGAAACAGGCAAGCGGGCCGCCTGATAGAAAGTGGTCACCGCCGCCTATGGACATCAGCAACACCAATGGAGTCACCACTTCTAAAAAGCCTCTCACATACCTGTTGAACGATCCCATCTCGATTGCTTTTAATTAAATCAGTGTCCACCTGATGGAAAGCGGCCACCGCAACATCAGGGGAACCGGCCTTTTTTTACAGGTGGTCCATTCCCATAGAAGTCAGGGTCCGCTCTCTCTACTTCTATTTGTTCTGTTCTTGAGAATTCTCGTGTCCGCCGTAGTTTTAACGCCGGTTAAGATGCTACGGTTAAAATATATTACATTGAAATACAATTGATTCTACTTACACAACAAAATAGCATAAACATGGAGAGATATAAAAAGATAGTATCATATCATACCTAGAAACTTACTTAAAACATATCAAAACCCTAACGTATTTTAGCGCTATAAAGCCGGTGGTTCAGAGCAACAAATTGGATAGCATTGTAATAGACGATTTTTTCGCTACGAAACACTTGAATGAAGTCGCCCGGGATTGACAGGCGCACTTGCGGCAAGTGTAAAAATTGTCACCATTTCAATTGAATTGAAAATGGATCCTTTCATTGTTGGTATATTTGCGTCGAGGCGTTGTGTGGGAGGGGCACTTTTTATTGTGGCAAAAGTGCGATTTATATTCGGCAAAATGAAATTTAACAAGTGTTAATAGCCTCCATACAAGTTAGTAGCGGACATTTAAGTGTACCACTTCGTAATATACACTTATAGGAATTTATAAATGACAAAATGTGCTCCAGTCCGTGGTTAAGAGATTAATGACACCCTTCATGGTCATTACTATTTTTTTAGCGTTCTATTGAAACAGATTGAAGAGTCCCGAAAGGTGAACCTATAGCACAGCCAAATTGTCACTAAAAGCCGATACCAAGAACACTGATACCTACTGTAGTCCCGTAACCAAGTTAGTGTATATCTGGTACAATTAAGTCAGTCGCGACCGCATCGCAAAGTTTACTGGAACCGATCTCGGATCCAGGGTTATGAGTCAACTGGGCGATATACCGTAAAGGAGAGCTCAAAGACTAAGTACCCGCACAAGAACAGAATGGACTACGTATTTTAGTAACACAAATGTTGGATCTAAGAAGCTTTACGAAATAACATACGTCGAAAGTGTCCTAGAGATCAAACATTATTTTGTCAATGATTAGTAACACTTTTTTTTTTTAATTAAAATAAAATTGTTTTTGATCTTGGGTAAAAATTCCTAGATATTAGTCCAATTACTCGTGTCCCTTTCCTGGTCCCCGTATGTATGATTTTTGGTTACCACGATGCACTTTGAACACTATACTTCTCCTGGAGGACTGTTGGTATTCGTGCCACAGATTTTATGGTTTTCTAAGAAGCAGGCGGTCACGAGTCGGTCTCTGCGCGCAGTGAAGTGAACGTTGTGGTCTTCCTGTGAATATGCGACGCCCTCTGAAGAAAACCAAGTTTATTAGTTGTTAGCTACAGCCCGTTGCGAATGGCACTCTTCAAGCAATGTTATGGCTCTGGTTGTCGTTTGCAGGTCTACATGTCATCGATCCCCGCCATAGCTTTCAAACAGCTTTCAAACAGCTTAGCTGAAGTTATAGTATTCTGAAATGTCCATACTGAAAATGACTAAAAAATCATCAACAGGGTAAATTCGAGGGGTTCGCGAAAACCAAAATTTAAATACGATGTACGACTCATAAACTTAAAAAATAGTTGCTATCACTTACCTAGGCCTTACCTATGATGAACACCATACAAAAGAACCATCCATTCTAGAAAGCTTAACAATGAATAACTGATTTTGTAGGAAAATTCCATCAATATCACAAAACCCCTTAGCACACAACCTTTGTTAGAAACAGCGAATGAAATCACAATGACATCACAAGTTCAATCAATACCTACACGTACCTATTCCTAATCTTTGATCTGTTAGAAGTAAAACTTATAATTGAATTTCTGTTAACTGCACCCTGGCGACTGTTAGTCTTGGCTATAACTTGATCGCATATGCTCAAGCTTTGCACGTTTACTTTGTAGCTGACAGTAATTGCTGATATTATTTTGAAGACTCTCTTACCTACACACATATAAAAATTAAATCCTTACCATCAGTGTGTCCACAAACGTATAACGTCAAGCTGTAACTGTAAAAGTAGAAAGCATCTTGGAAATTATTGGTCTGACTTGGAGGTCAAATTTTATATTTATTCAAAAATTTGTGAAAAAATTTTTTAAGAAAGAGTAGTCGTTAGGAACACCTACAGTTTAAATAACAATTATTTTTATAGGAAAATTATATAAACAGAGCCATTAATAGGGGTTTGCAGATAGGAATATTTTGCGTTGAGTGTCAGTTAGAATCTAACAAGAATAAATACAAAAAACATTTCATTAGTTATTGTCTCTTTTTATAAACCGCCTTAAAAGCACTGCTTCTAATGAACAACACACAGGAAGTCCACTTGCCTAACATTCCTATTGAAAACGCCTACAGTTTCCTATTCCAATCTAAAAATAACCTAAAACATCTTCATATCGATAAAGGACCCACATTCTAATACCAAACTTTCCAAATAAATCACCGAGTTACCGAAATAAATCATAGGGATTATCTCAATAAAAATAGTGCCGTTTCATTTTTGTAATACAAAAAGTAAATAACTATTTCTTATCAGAGAGTGCCCTTTGGTTCCTCAAGTCCATAATTCTGTGTATTTTTCCTGGTGAAGAAAATGGATAAGTATTGTTTCGGTGCGGTCTCGGAGACGATTGTATCGTAAAATCCTATTGGTATTATCTTCAACGTCCTTCGCGAAATATTCACCGAGCTACCAGAAGATGTTCGTGTAAATTGTAAAAATAATATCTAATATTTTATACCTTAACTTCTGACTGAGTGCAATCTGGGAACGCTCCCGTGGTCAGTAATTTAGAATCTGTTTCAAACTTAAGGCGGCATGCGCAAAATTCTTAATCGCATTTAAGCTTAAGACAAACACAAAATGTCATACAAAATGACGTTAAACGTCATTCTTAAATGTGTTTAAGAATTTGGTAAAAGGCGGGCTTATTCGTGTAACGTTTAAGTTCATGGTAGTTATAAGTTTGTATATACTGAAGATATGTTATAACATTGTATTATGATGACATCAAAGTAGGCAATTCTACTTCTGACTTCCTTACCTTAGATCCTAAAGCCACAGCCGCTCTATTCACTTCAGTCACTTTATCTCCTTTAGTATAACGTTTAAGCTTCACCTTAGATCCAAACACTGTTTTTAATTCGGCTCTGTGATTGGTTAATTTCGTTTTTTTTGACTATACTGCCGACTGCATATACTGATTGCATATATAAATATGGTCAGTTGGAACCCTGTGCGTTCGAGCGCACTGTGAGATTCATAGTAACCTTTCTAACTGCTAGAGTCAATATGTTATCACAGAAATCAAGTAAAGAAATCAACTATACAGAATTCGATGTACCACATCGCCTGCAAGACATTTCCACGATCAAACCGCACGAATAACAGCCTAAAATAACTTATTTACACACCTCCGAAGCATTTACGTACGAAGCACGGGAGATGCTCACATAATCCGCTAATACTGCAGGCAACGTCCGTAGTCGAAACTATAATTTACGATCGAAACTCGCCTGCAATCTGGGCATCTCAACTCTGCTATATTTAGGGATTTACATGTTGATCTGCACCGAACTATCCGACGTGAATGATTAATGTCCTAGGTTGTGCTAGGGCACGATAACGCCATAAGCTTGTTGATGGTGTGTCCCATAATGGCCACGCGATTATCTGATACCTGTCGTCATTAGTGGCGGCGGTTTTACGCGACTAAATGCGTGTCAGAGCGAGTTGTGGGTTCTTTTTGCTTTAGCGAAACAGCGGGTGGTTCGTTTTGTATATATTTTTTTAGTATCGATATATGTTTGACTGTAAACGCATCTAATGCTAACTGTAGATGCAGTGTACGTCGGAGCATGCCAAATTTTATATTGCCGTCGGAGGCACACGGTTGGACGCTCCGCCGGATGGGAAGTAGCCATCATCGACCAGGAGATCTACAACTTAAGAGGTGCTTGCAGATATGCATTTTGAAGAAAAAAGAGCTTGTACATACACTATAACTATACAACATACAATAGCATTATTTACCAGTCTACCACGAGATATAGCATTTGATAAAGGTATGCGGTGCAAGGAACACTACCAGCAAATATTACACCTAAGCTTATTCAAATACAATTAAACCACAGATAATTACATAGATACTAATATATATAAATACTCATATATATATAAGTCATAAATTAATCAATTAAGTCATGGTAGGTAGGTGGCATATACTGACTGCAACCTAACGAAAAATTTTCATTGAATAAATTCACAATAGTCCACCAAGCTAGACGCTCAACTTCCAACATAACATCAGTCTAATAGTGGGTGTACAGTATTCTGAAGGGAGCGTAGGGAAAATGGAAAATGCCCACCCCCATATCAACGTGTCACACAAGGCATGAAGGTATTCCAATTAGAAACATTTGTCTTACCATGGACAAGATGGACACATTTAATTACATTGTTAATGTCGGCTCTGGGTGGTATGTGGATAGAGCTTAAGGAAAAAAATACTTTATCATTCTACTAGCAGTGAGTCACCCGCGGTTTTCACCCGCGCGTAGTGCGGATCTCTGTAAACATTTGAGTATCCCGCGGGACCCTATTATTTTTCCGGGATGAAAAGTATCCTATATTACTAATTCTGGAATAATGTAGCTTGCTACAGTTACTATTAGCGTATTTCTTTTTATTTTAGTGCAGTAGTTTCGGATATTACCTCAAACAAACAAACTAACACTCTTACAAACTTTACAAATTTTTGCTTGATTTTGAAATGAACTCATTAACACTACGTAACAACGGCGATACTAAGTTATCGAAAAAGTTTACGATCATAATGTTTTGTTTATTATAGATAGATATCCATAATAATCATCAGCCTACCGTAGTCCTTATAAGACACTGCAGCAGCGCCGATCTAGGAGGCAGTTGATACTAATCCTTACGAGGTTTAACATAATGTCGCTTTTCCGGTGGGGGAAACGTGGTCGGTCGGCCGACCAAGGTCGGCTCTCCCGCGCAATTTTTAGAGTCGATAGTTTTTGTTCTTTGCCGACTATCTTGATTCCGGATCACCTTAGAGCATCTATCATATTCACTAACTAATTCCAAACTAATTCCACAAGATACAAAACTGTTATTTGAAGCATGCAAATCATTACTATGCAACATGTTCAAACTAAAGCAAGCCCTGAATAGTATATACAACCATAGTGGAACCAAGCACGTCTATCTAGTAACTTAATAAGTAAAGTCAAGGAAAAACTACTAAGGCTAAAACTACGGCAACAAACCTAAGCCATAATTAGATGTAGGAAAGGAATATAAAGGCACCAACACATACACTGTTAACACCGTGCTGCAGTGACTCATCCCCTCGAGCCACTGCGTCAGTGATGTGACCTGACCATGTCGATGACACACTGATACAGTGGTACTGAAAAAAAAAAGTACCGTTATGTACGTAAGTACTCAGATCTATGGAAAAAAATATTTATACAATATAGGTATTTCTGTACAAAGTTTGAATGTCTGACTACATTATAGTAATTAGTTTGAGTGATAAGGTAATTTAAGCATTAAAATAATTGCTTATTGATTGGAGTTTTTGACTGAGGTTTTTGGATGTTAGTGAAACTATGTTTCATGTGACATTGTTATTGCGAAAGTTTATTGAAAGTATTTGCCAACCAACCAATAACCCAATTGGATTATTTTATAGTATATACCTATATAGATTTTAGTACTGCAAGCACGTATGTAATTATAATGATAAGAACTTTATTGCTTTCTTGTGGTCTTACGTTATTTGGTAAAATTTCCAACAAATTATTACAATGAACAGATAATGTTCTCAGACAAATTAATTTGTAAGAGAAAATTTATATTCTCCCAATACGTTTAATAGTTATAAGTTTGTCTAATATGACGTGTAACCAGAATAGGAGAGATATATAATTAAAACATATAAATATTTTTGAATGTTACACCGTGTGTGTGTATTTAAACTGTTTATTGCCTAATAACTACAATTATTAAATTAAATGTGTCAGAGTGGAATAAACGTGTTTTACTTATTTAGAGACGAGTCATAACAACGTTTTCAACGTGACGTCACCAACGTTTCCGGTACAACAATAGACATTCCCGAAGGCAGCGCAAACAAACCAACTCTAATCCAAACGTGCAATTGGAATCCAATTAGAAAGAAAAAACGACTACATAACGTTGACTGACGACGGAATAATTGAAAATGTGTCAATAATTAATATCGAATTCCCGTCAACAGAGGTAACGAGTTGCCCCAAGGAAGCGTCATAGTGACGTGTATCGACTATAATTACGGGATGAATGAATTATTCGCGTACCATTTAAGTGGCATAGCTGTGAACGGCAAAGGCTGGCAAATTACATGCCTTTGCAGCGGCTATCGTGTGTTTGACAATGTCATTATTGCAGTTAAGCATGGTTTCTGGAAACGATGTTTGGACAGCCTATTCGTAAACAAATCGGGTGGACAGCGGTTTGCCGGACGAATAGACGGTTCTTTTGATCGTTCACGTATTATTTGGTAATCACATGTGCAAAGTGGACGTGAAATCGTGATTAATAACAAAATTCTGACAAGTTATTGTACCCTTTTGTATCGAATAAGTACCTATTGTATCTACCTATCTATCGAAAATTTCAAAAGTAAGTATCTACTAAAAGGACTGATTATTTATTTCTACAATGCCTCATATTAAAATATATATTATCCACTTTGATAGTTTTTTCAATATTTACTCCTATTTATCCGGAAAATAAAACGAATGAAAACGAAAAACGTATAGATGATTCATATGTACATCGATAGATGTCGCCGGTCGCCACACTAGGAAGTGGTAAAGGGTGACCGTCACCACACACCGGGACTTGCTTGCCGTGTAACTTAGGGCTGCTACACGTTAGAGTGTGAGTGATTTTATTGTTGAAAAAATAATTGATTGGTAGTGGTTTTAATTAGGTTTAGTGCTCGTTTCATATTATACCATACACTAAGAAATTGCGCGCTTAGGTACAGTCTGGCAAGAAAGTCGTGAAAAATTTGAGGACGGCACTTGACGGCAGAATAGAAGCAGACCAGTCAAGTCAGGCTGAGTAAGGCCAGTTGACGGCAGATGGCAGAAGTACTTGACGCACAGAAATTCATTGTTGTAAGAGTGTGAGTTCCTTTTCACGACTCTTTTTGTATTAAAGGTAGTAAGAACCTACCTACCTATCTACGAACCATTAAATTAAAACAATGAAAAGGTTAGGTGATTCTGGTAATATACCAAACATTTTCCTCTCTTCTAAAGAACTGTCAAATTTATAAAAGGAGTCTATCTGTACCTCTTTCAGAGGAGCTCAGGAAAGGAGGAAATTATGTCGCTGGAGAGGGTTTCTCTAAAGAACAGAGATAGTTTACCTTTTAACCTTTTTGACCAGAATGTTGTTATTGGTATTGCGAATGCTACAGTGTTACCTATTCATATGTGGTTCTTATGAAAATGAAAGACCAAAGTGGAAAGTGAAGAAAAGTAAAAGAAGAAAGTGGATGGGTAGATACCTAATGTTGACTTATCTAGTATAGACAGGACTCCATATGGATGGTGCTATGCATCGACATTACACCCTAACTATGGTCCTTTGCATCGACAGTGCATCATAACTAGCAACTAGTATAATAATCACTGGCGTGAGACACACCGGCTTTCCACTTTCCAGGTTACCACTTTCCATCAGTATGGCTATCTTTTCGTTTCTCACGAATAGAAAATAAACTATTACATGAATAGAAATAAAAGCGTCACTGGCGATTGGCTTCCTCGCAGCCCTAGACCGCAGGTCGTTGCGGGGTGAGGGGGGCAAATATTCGTACACAGAAGCGAGGGGGCACCATTGTCCTCACACGAGACGATACATCAACGTTGAATATCAATGTAAAGGCATATATCGCAGCAGACTTATTGGACATAATTTAGGATTGTTTGCCTTCGCCTCTTCTTGATGGCACGATTATTAAGATATATGGAACACACTTTGTGTAGCAGCGATTACTTCGAACGCTTTATATTTATCTAATTCATAGGTATTTATTAATACCAAGCTTACGTTGACTGGAAACGTCGTAGACGATCTGGTGATTTGATTAATTCGAAGCTGTCTCGATTTCTAGAGTCACATTACAATCTCGGATGACTTGTTGTCTGTTCTATTGTATCCAGACTCAATTTATTAAATTTAATGTCAAAAGGTATCTTTGAATGGAATTTATGTAGTGTACTCCAAAATTTACAATTAGAGATATGTTTAAATTTTACTTCAGTTTTCTTAACGCGATGGTACTCATCGTGACCATGATACATGTAACTGCGTTGAAATATCAGGCGACTCATTAACCAATGTACGCGATGAGAAATCTGGATAAAAAGAAAATTATTTCCTAATGAGGCACACGGACGGTTGGTCCACTTGATGGAAAGTGACCACCGTCACCCAGAACATCTGCAACCTAATAGTATATAACTCAGTAGCTTAAATTGAATAATCAAAATAATAATAAACGATACGAGTACAACGAATTGCCAACGGTCACTTTTGCTACAATAAAAATTGGACGACCAGTCTTTCTAATCTATGCACCTGTGTTTGATCTTCTCATATAAATAAAGTAGATTTTTGACGTAAATTACTGAAATTGGTAAGGTCATGACTTAGGAAACTGATAAATTTTGTTAAAAAAGTCAAAGTTCAAAATGGGGTGGAAGGTGGCGGGGACGTGAACAAACACAAAAGAGACTACCCAAACAATATGAAAGCACGGTGGACCCTACAATGATGTCACATATTATTGTAGACTACCTACAGTATGCATTGTTACCTTAAAATAATACCCTATTCTACGTTAATTAATTAAACAGTTGATTAAAAAGGGGAGACGAAATGTAAACCTCAATGTCATAATGAGTTAAAAATGAAATCGTAACTAATTAAACCAAGTTATGACTTTTACATAAATATCTCAAATATGAATTGTTTAAACATAAGTATATCAATTTTATTTATTTTTTTATTTATTGATTAATATTGTTTCTGAATCAGGCAATAGGCATGTACGAGCGGACTGTGCCAACACAGACAAATAGTACTTGTTTACTGGGAGAGTTCGACCTATGTATGTACCTACTACAAATAATGACATGATTAATGACATAAATTTATTTAATTATATTCTGTTGCGTATTCGTAAGATTAAAATTAAAAAATACGAATTCGCGCGAACAGAAAAACGTTAAATAAACAACATTTATGATAATGTATCGCGCATTAGTTGCGCTATAATTTGCAAAGAACACGAGTGAAAAAATATATAGCGAATTATCTACAACTTGCTGAAGTATAAAAAAATAAGTAAAGAATAGAAGAAAAGACACGCTAGTTCCATTCAAAAATAAACATGTGTAATCTGTTTTATTTATGGTCAATTATGTCCTGTGACGGTCATTCCGAATTATAAAGGGTTATTAGGGCTGTACGCGTATATTACGCAAGAACATTTTGGATGTAGTTGTCTTGACTCACCCTGTTTGTACATTTGAAATCACTTTGGAATGCTATGGAGACACTTTTATTTTGTTACTTACTTTTTATTTTTAACCCCTGACGAAAATGAAGGGTGTTATAAATTTGACGTGTGTATCTGGCTTTGTGTATCTGTGTATCTGTCTGTGGCAGCGTAGCTCCCGAACGGATAGACCAATTTAGATGCTGTTTCCTGTACTTGAAAGTCAGTTTAATCGAGATGGTATTTATGTTTGAATCATTAAAATCGGTTCAGAAGTTTAGAAAATACTTGAGTTTAAGTGAACTCGGTCGGGGTTATCCAACTTTTTCTGTTGAATGCGTTAAAGGATATTACCTTCCATATATCTGTGAGAATGTTATCTGGCCCTTTGACGAGAGAACATTTGCTACACCAAATTCCCATTAAAAAAAGTATTAATTACATTTCTAAACATATGGTGAGGGAAACATCGTGATGAAACCTGCATTCGGGATCCAATATTTTTGGTGCCCCTGTTAACAGGGTCACGGAGGATTAGATAGCAGTCGCTCCACTGTAATTACCTGATCTGATCATCTGATGATGTGATCATGAATCATGATCAAGGCGGCCCCGGGCCTTCACAAGATGATTATTTCTCCCTTCTACGCATCAATATCTATTAAAGTTAAAAGAAACAAATAATTTGCCACAATTTATAGTAGATACTAATTATCATAAGCTTATCTAGACATTTTGCTAATTACTTATTGTCTATAATGAGCATGAAAAAAAAAAAAAAATACATCTCAAATACCTGAAAACCCAAAATAAGTCGACTCCACACCACTTGAAACTACACTAAATCGGAATAAGTTAACAAAATTTGTCCCCATAATTCAACAACATTGTCACGCTGAAGAAAGGTAACATCCAACCCATTATGTTCAAGAAAACCATGTCGCATTTTATAGGACTAGCTAACATAAATTCTTTAGTTTATGATCTAGAATTAATGCTTTCACCTCATTACTGGCTATTCTTTGTGTCGAAGGGGGTTATTTGTTTATAGGTCAAGAAAGAGATATTGTGTGAATTTTGTACGGAACATAAATGCGGGAAAAGGGTTAGAAGGGGTACGCGTTTTTTGATTGTATGTCTGGTCTGGTAGCCGTTGTAATGTAAGTAGATATTATTTGTAAAATTAATTTCGATTTGGGATATAAGATTTGTCCACAAAAACTTCAAATTTGTACCTATGTAAATAGTTTTTATTCTAGCTTAGTAATATTTAATGATAACACTAACAGTACAAGAAAAATGTTTCTGCATAGTTGTTATATTTTTAGTAGCTAAAGAATATTATAAAACAAGTACCTATATTGAAAATAAAAATAATGGGATCACGGACAATCCAAAATGAACGGAACGTACAGGTCTCGATATTAAGTGTAAATATTATGCTCATCGACTAGTTTCGGCTTCAAATTTCACACACGCAAGCAACAGAGACGACACTCTACAAAGTGACACATGTCTTGCCCACAACTGTTCCAAGTCTTGCCTTATTACCCTGTTTAATAAACATTGCAATTACAATGTTGATTATTGCGCTAAACCAGTTTTGGATACTATTGAAGAACCTTACAAGCAAAAGGGTCAAACACCCTAACTAGACGAATACCGCGCAAAAAATCAATCTGAACAAAGAGACACAACCAGAAGTACATTTTAATATCCTCGTCTTTATAATAGAAGAGCAAGTCGAAGCAGTTACACTTTTAATGGTCAATAAAGATAGTCCTTTCAATACGAAAAGTTTCGATGAGAATTTGAGTTATTAATTTAGACAAATTTTGATTGTAGGGTACCTCTTCATTGTAAAGGATACGAAACTTACAAAGTATGAGAATGAATATGCGACTGATACAACAATTTAACGTATAACCTGTTTCTATAGTTTTATTGTCTAGTATCTAGTTCATACATATCATAACACATGTGACTGAGCAGCTATACTGATTGTAACTTTTATATACTTTGATTTAGTAACAATTATTATCTTATGTATTTTACAAAAACAATTTGTTTCAAATCAAAGTGTCTATAAAGCAAAAGTTACTTCTACTTAATTTATTATTTATAAACATGATGCTCGTAAATTATCTCAATACTTATTTATTACAAAGGCGCACAAAAAATTTTCCGTTACACCCATTAGATGATATTTCACACGTCTTAAACGTTTCTTTCATAGAGCAAGAACAATGATCTCACATCATTAAACGCAAAATGGTCAAATAATGACCATGAATAAATAATGGACTGAGATAAGGGACCGAATAAGGGTCACATCTAAATCGTAACAATAGAACCCCAAAGGTGGTGCAAGGAGATATGTTTGGACCACTATTATACATTAATTATATGTGACGAAATTGTATCACAAAATATGTCAGTAGATTGATGGGTGCCATAGACACAAATGAATAGCATCATTATGCATTGCCCTTTATCCTTACGAGGACGTACGTTAATTTTTTGTAAATACTTGTAAACATATTATCGGACAGCGATCCATTTCCATTGAAATTGTAACATTTCTACAATCATTTAACTTTATTTAAAGTGAGTAAGCTTTTTTAATTTGCTTCAATTGTATGACTCGGCAAAACTTACTATTTTCTAGAATGCAACAAATTATACTGAACTTAATTTGAGAATATGTAGGCGATTGTACGTGATCGAATCTCTAGTGAGTCATCTCTCACTATCTTGATCTCAACAAATATTAATCCTCGGGGTCCACGACCTTTGGAGGAGCTACGCACCGCTTTACTTTTTTCGAGCTTACGACAAAAGAGACGAATGCCACTAGTTCACAGGTCATAATAATGCATTCAAAATATGCATTGTGCATGGCTCTTTTTTACCAGTAAAGGAATTAGACAATGACATTCTGATGGTGAAGATCTCGATGTCTTTAGACTCATAAAACTTAATATTATGGTGTACAAACAAAAAAATTTGACAAAAGCGAGCACGTCTATTGGACATTAATGACAGAAAGGGTTCATGATTATTTCGTGATGGACAATAACTTATAAACGCATCATTAAACCCGATAAGATCTCATAGAGTTTGATGAATATTTTTTTGTTTGTTTCTGTCATAATAATGAACTGCAGAATTGACAGTTGCATGATACGTTCTCACGAGTTTCGCTGTCTCAAAATGAAAATCTTCCAAAACAAAGAATGCACAGGACAATGCTAATGCACTTGTATTTGTTGCTTCAGACAGACATATTTAGAATTTTTCCACAGCACAGTTTCAAACGAGTCTATCTATTCTCCTTAGACTGGACTCTAATTTTCGTAGTCAACAAAGCGAGCCGGACAATGGCGCGCTATAACGACAAATTCTTATACTTTACTACGGATTTTCCTTACATGCGAAACTATTTGTTTCTTCGCCATACACACGGGAAGCGCAATAAGCTTCCTCGAAAAGAATATTATTTACGAGCTAGACAAGAACGGAGGTAATATTTAGCCGAGAGTAAAAATTTGTACGTGCTTCCCTGAGATGTCCTCATAAATTCTCTCATGAAAAAGGTCGCTAATGGTGTACGTCTTGTGATTGTACGTTTGTATGGGGACGGGTGAAATATATTTTTGCACTCCGGGATATGGAATTGCAAACCGCGATTTTTGGGTTTTGGTTTCTTACATAAAGTATATTTAAGTACCTACTATAAAATATTTGGTGAGTTTATTCATAACTGCCTGTGTAGTGTCTGGCAGAGTAGCATAGCACAAACTCCTTGCAGTCGTGGGTGTCGTACAAGACGACAAATGTTTTCGAGGCAAATGATCTAGTCTTCGTAGGCTGGAAAATGGACAGCAGCATTTTCCATTGTTACATTTATAAGACTGCGATCTCCAATCCGCCCGCCAAGCGTGTTAATTATAAAAGTCCCGCAGTGGACTGTTATGGGATGTGATGATGATGATGATTCACAATTTAGGCGGACCTAACAAAGCTCTATCGTAAACAGTATGCGCACTGATTTTAATTAAAACAAATCCCTATTCGTATTGATTAACCATATGGAAACGGAATGGTAAAAGCCGTAATTAAAGTATCACAATGTAAAGTAGTAAAATCTGTCGGAACCGCTGTTAATACGTGATGCCGCACATTCGGTGACATACCCACAACAATGTTACGGTACGGTGCTGGCGAAAAATTAAATTAACAGAGAAAAGCTGACACCGATTGTGACTAACTAGATGTGATACGGTAATATTGGTAAAAGGAATTCATCAGAAAGGTGTCTCGAGAAGGCTGAACTCAAAAGATATTCTTGAAGAGAGAGGGTTTAAAGATATCGACCTCGTATTCGAATAATAATATAGTTATTATTACATGAGCAATGATGGAGGAGCTATGAAAATACGATGAATATATTTACCTATGCATCGGTCATCGGCGTTTTCTGTGGAGATTATGACAATACCGTTCAACTCCAGCAGTGGCCTTATGGGCATATTATTGACAATGAATCCGCCTTGACCATGTTCCAGGATTTGGTGATAAGGTAATTATAGTAGAGCAACTGCCAACTAATCCCTGTTCACAGAGGAGCCTGACCAGGGGCCCAACCGCCTATAACTCGAACGCCTATAACCGCCTACAACTCGAACGCCTATAACCGCCTACAGGTATATCGCAATGACGTCACATAATATGACAAACATAATGGGGTTACGTCATTGCGATACCTATTGTTTAAAGATGGCGACGTCCTATTCGAGTTAGGCGGTTGGGTCGCGGATTACATCAACATCTCTAAATTGCCAAAGTACAGTCGAGTAAAAAATATATGTCATCTACATTTGGAAAAGTCATTGAAACATGGCGGCACTGGGGTTATAACTCGCTACCTCTCGCTTACGCGTCCGACCCACACCGACTTCATCATCAGCCAGAAGACGCCCACTGCTGGGCATAGGCCTCCCCCAGAGGTTTCCAAAAAGACCGGACCTTCGCCTTCCGTATCCAGCTGGTACCTGCGATCCTTACTCACGCTGCGTCTTCCGGTACGTGGTCGCCACTCGAGAACTTTCTGCCCCATCGGCCATCTGTTTTTCGAGCTATGTGCCCTGCCCACTGCCACTTCACCGACTTAAATCAATAATAAAACAGACATTCCGTCACGCCTTTAGGCAGGACCCACTTAACAGTAATGAATAAAATAAATCAAGGAAATACGGCGGAAAGTTTACTGCGCTAAAGTATCTCTTCTAAATAAACAATACCATTGTCGCAATGCAATAAAATGCGTACGTAGAGTCCATAAAGTCTGACTAACAGGTCGACGGCCCGCTCTGCCGCGTAGCGGTGCTAATTCAGATGAACTATGTATCCTCACATAAAAGTAAATATTGATTAGTTAAATTAGGAAATTCTTACCTTTAACGGACATTTTTTTTCTACGTCATAAACGAGCAGTCAGTCTCTGGAGCGGCAACTGTCGCTCATAATAGAAAGTAAGTTAGTTTTTCAGTAAGCTTTTCAACCATATCAAATTCATTCTTCTTTTTAAAATAATGACTCGATCGCTAAGAAAAGACGAAGTAGGAATTCGACATACAAAAATTTGTGTCGGTTTGTGCACGGGCAGGCCAACATTTTCTGGGTCTCTTATACCTCTACTCATCATCATCTTGACGTTATGTCTCAGCTGCTCCCGCACGCGGCACTCGAGGGCCTAGGGTCCGCCTTATCCCTTTACTATCGCTACAAAGTAGAATTTTTCTTGTACTCGATGACGTAGGCTCCATGGGGTGGGGATTTGGGGAACCGTGGCTTTGGCAGTGGAGTGGCATTTGCTTTTTGCTGCCAGAGCAACGTGTTATAGAGGTGGGCAACGCATTAGCGATACTCTTGGTGTTGCTAATGTCTATAGGCAGTGGTGACCACTTTCCATCAGGTGGCCCGCTTGCCTGTTTGCCTACCGTATGACATAAAAAAAAAAAGGATAACTTACGGCGCCGTCACAGTCTATAACATCTACGATTCATGCATTTGCATACAAGTGTAGAGGTTCTAGCTACTCTAATTACTTTGTCCATTTGTACAAAATGGACAAAGCAATAAAATTACATTCAAATCTGCTCTGAAAACTTCATCTTCTTTATAGATAGGGTCATCATTGGCAGATATTATCGGGAGTAGGTGCCTAAACCTGCCATTGCCAGGAAATATGTCCCGCGGAAGGCCCAAGAAGCGATGGATTAACATATCTGAGTGGGACGCGAGAGTCAATGTAGAACGCCAAAGACAGGGCGAAGTGGATGAGGGAGTCAGTAGGATGATGATGATGATGGTGAAGTGGGTGTGGGTGGTTATAAGAAGTAGATATGGAAAAGGCTATACGCAGAATGCGAGATCGAGATCACTGCGAGATCGAATCAGGAATAAGAAAATCCACAGGCGAAGTAAGGTCACTGATATACCGTACAGAATTGCCTGGTACAATTAGCAATGCTCAGAGCTCAGAGCTCGCAGAACATATGGCACCTAGAACAGTAAAATTCTCAAGTGGCGACCAGATACCGGAAGACCCAACGTGTACTGGTCGCAGGCGTCATCTGGATGCGGACGGCACGGGATTTATTTATTTATTTAATACTTTATGCACAAACTAGTACAAAGGTGGACTTAATGGGACGGGATGGGTCCTTGATATCTTTGAGGACGGACTACGTTCAGCTGTGGGCGTCCTTCGGCTGATATGATGTTGATGAATTAGGTATAAATAAAAATTCATAGAAAAATTCACACATCGCCATTTAGCCTATTATGAGTGCTAGATAACTGATATATGACTAACTGACTAATGCTTAGTTATATTAATATTGCATAATTCATAATATTTAACACTGGTCTTGTTACATAATATTATAACAAACATTGATTGAATTATCAGTTTACTAACTTAATAAGTTAGAATCTGTTGAAGCACGAAATCGTACGCGCCACAAAACGTTCGCAGAACTGACCTACGGTAACGCGCCTTGGCTTAAATCAGTTCAATGATCCAATACGCTATGCACTCAAGTTTTACTGATATACTACATAAATACTCTAATTATTATTAAGTATTATATGCTATCATAAATATTGCATAATTCTTTAAGTATATTTAATATTGATCTTTTCACTTATTATTGATATACAAACATCGATAGAATAATCAGATCACTCACTTAATAAGTTAAAATCCGTTGATGCACGAAATCGTACGCGCCATAAAATGTTCGCAGAACTGACCTACGGTAACGCGCCTTGGCTTAAATCAGTTCAATGATCTGAAACGCTATGCACTCAACTTTTACAGTCACGTCGTAATAAAACATAACAAGTTGACTTATGTCGTTAATCCATTGTGAGAGTTTAGTGGGTGCAACAGCGAAAAAGCAGACAGACTTTGTGACTACAATATAGAATATCTGCTTACGGGGGCATTACTACTGAATACTACTATTACTACCTGTGCCCGTATTAATTTTACCATACTTATTTACTTTTAATTTAATATTAAAATTAATAGAAAATGGAATGGTTGAAGATTGTTTTTTTTATAAGATCTAAAGTCTTTACCCCCTTACCTAAAAACAAAATAATAATCATCTTTGCGTTAATGTCCCGGTTGTGCCCTCGCGTACGAGGGCGCGGGATTCGTCTGCTTTTCCTCATTACCTACCAAGAAATAAACGATCAAAAAACTTTTATAAGTAATATTAGAAGGCGTAGGTTATTCAAAACATAGCTTTATAGTTAACAACATCACTGCAACAAGTAACACACCCATTTGTAAATGTCTGCGAAAGTGTGAATAACGTGAGAACAGACGGTACTAACTCTGAGCGATGTTTGTTGAACCTGGATTTAATATCCTAGGTAATAAAGGGGAGATGGAAAATATTTTCATTACCCTCACAGGACATGACAGCAACGGTTTAAATAAGCCGTTATCAGAGCGAGACCCGGTTTAAACCAAGTTTAAACTCTTTAATATTGGACAAAGTTACAATGTTGTCGACAAAGGCGGACGTAAATGAAACGTTAGGCTGATTAATTAGTTGTTTTGAAGTGTTGTAGACAGTACTATTTACTAAATGAACGGATAAATAAATCAGGAAATAGGTACATACACAATAGGAACACTAGAAATATGAAGGCAAAACCTTGAATCTGGCTATCAAAAGGAGACCCGGAGAAAATGCAGCAATTTATATTAAATACTCCGACTATACATTGAACAAATTGGAAAATTGTTATAGTACTAGATTCGTATAAAACAAGAGTGCGTTCAAGAGTGCGCGCAACATAAATCTGCACTTAGGTCTGACGTCCCTGTCTTTGTTTTTGTTGGGAGATGTTCTTGTTGGCTGTCTGTTCATTTTCAGCCGCGAGCAAAGATTATTGCGGCGCTCTTTGGGTGCTCAAACAACTAACTGACAGTGTAAAAAGATTATAAAAATATCCAAGGTCTACTTTCGGTCACGTTTGGTAGCCAAACTCTGTCGAGTGCCACAAGCTACGAGAACACACCTAAAAATTAATAATGGAGACATTTTTTTGATTATTGTTTGTACTCCGTTTGGTGACCGACGGAATTTAACAACGTTTCTATTTGGAAAATATGCAGCAGCGTTTTATGCTGTATATTTCCAACACTACAGTTGCTCGGACATTAAGCCAGGCTCGCACCAAATTCATAAACACGTTTAAAAATGACGTTTCACGTTTACTTGTATACCGATTTTTGTTTAAATATCAACTTAAATACGTTTAAGAATTTGATGCAAGCCGCCCTATGGCGTGGATATTAAGGCAAAACCCTCCACTAATGTCGAGGAAGAGTAGACTGCTAGAGCCTGTTGATATAAAATACAATGTTGCATACCTATATCAATATGTAGGTAATTAAATTTTCCATCATCATCATAATCATTAGACCAATCCACTGCTGTACTTGAGTAACGAAATTGGCCATCTTTTGGGTAAATTGCGATTTTGGTAATGAACAAAAATTGAAAAACGACTTGCGTCAACATTCAAATATCCCTAGCCTGACCAATATTAAAAAGTCCATATACCACAATAAACATCGATAGATCAAACATCGTACCTAATTACTAACAGAGCAACGAACCGAGCCCTCGCTGCAGTTTAATGCCCAACAGACATTGAAAGGTGGGTATAAATTTAATGTCCGTGCAGATTTACATCAAAACACGTTAATACGAGGATGGCGTGGTGGTTTTTATTGGTTCCACCGTGCATTTATATGCGTCGCCGTTTACGCCGCGCCACGCCACGCCCACAGATTGGCGCATCGTCACTTATGGAGAATAACACTGGCGCGGTACACTGGGAAATGTAGGAATGTGGGCGCCGTCTTTGTGGACTGTCATCATAATTTTTATGGAACTAGTGGACTCGCCGAGACTTCTTTCGGCGTTCTATCCCTACGTAGACCTTCTTTACCACTGCCTACCCTTTTCTTCTTGCTTATAAAGCTTCCTCTTGAATCACTCTCTTTTGTTGAAAACCGCGTTAAAACAAGTTGCGTAGTTTAAAAGATATAGGTAAGCGTACATAAAGACAGATGGCGGGAAGCGACTTTGTTTTGTAATATGTATAGATCTAACAGCCAGAGACTCTAGAAGAGGTTAAAATATATGAGATAGGTAATTGGATTGTATAGAGACGTAGATTATCAGGATTTCTAATAAAATTGAAGGTTGGTTCTACACTATCGTTTTACTATTTTCACAATTATTTTGTAGATTGCTTGTCACTTATGCAGAATAACACTGGCGCGAACGTACGTACACTGGAAAATGTAGGAAATGAATGTGGGCGCCGTCTTTGTCTGTCATCATGATTTGTATGAAACATATATTCTGACGTCACGGCTAAGGTAGCTAGAGACGTAGAAGATGTTAAAGTAAACGAGATAATTGCATTGTATCCATAGTACAAGCTTTGCTTAGTTTGGGGCTAGATGGTGCTATTATTTTATTTATTTATTTGTACTGTGACGTTTTATCAGGATTTATCGTAAAACGATTGGATTGAAGGTTAGTTCTAAACTATCATTTTATTTTTTCACAAATATTTTGTTGGTACCTAGTCTACGTCCCAATGGAAGGCAAGTAATTGGGTAACACAGTTTAAAAACACTCGTCTATTTTGTGATAGAAAGGCTGTACCTTTTAATCTAGATTTGGCCAAATCAAGGACTAATGCATCCTGACCGCCAATGCATCCTGTCCTCCGTTCACCGCATCTAGCATCCACCTGCAGCCTTTCACAAATCCTCCTTCCTTGCAGAATCACTGACTCCACTCAAGCGTTTACCCCTGCGGTTGCCGGTTCTTCGGCAGACATAGCCAGCCCACCGCCAATTCCAGTCACCTTGTACGATAGCCCTGAATTAAATGGGAAACTAAATGAAATGATACCGCCAACGCTTTTCTAAACAATACTGGCATGACTACTTTTTCTATTCTCGATGCAAAATATTATGTAATTCGCACTATTATTATTATTACCTACAAATGTTTCAATCATTATTTTTATTTTAGAGATAAGTGGTGCCTGTTGTATCGTAAATAATCTGTACTTTCTGTATATGTTACAAGATAACAATAACAACAACATGAACATTCACACACACATATATGCATGCATTTCTTCATGCACGATATCCCACTGACATACAAGTCTACTTACGCAATGTTAATGGCTAAATGGCATTTATGACGACACTATCGAACACTGACTCTTAAGATACAGGATTTATTCCTGGTTAAGGAGGCAGGGCTGTAATTTTTTGTCATACTACTGTCACTTTGTAAACCTATTATTATCAAAATGTTATAATTCGTGTCAATAAATTCATTTTTATTTTTATTATAATAAACTGTTAAATTAATTAATTAATTGGTCATAGAATCAGCTCTTATAACTTCAATATCAGATATACGTAAATAACATAAAGCCAATAACATATTTTTACTCTATAGATCAGATGGTAACAATGCATTACATTGCTGCGTGCTGGTACCTCGGACAACGTATTAGTTTGGCTATTCAACGGGGTAACGCCGCCAGCATTCTGGGAACGCTTCCGCTTGGCAGCGATCTAGAATCAGTTTTTTATACGTAATTTTTTCTTTTTGTGTAAAATTTTTATTTTGTTTGGTAGTTTTAAGTTTGTACATATTGTAATGTAACTATGTATATAATAATAATAATTAATAAATACTTAAATATTTAACAAAAAATGCATTACATAACTATGAATATACCTATTAATAGCGGTTAGTATTATTGATTCCACTGACATACACATTACGCTAAACGGTGGAGGAAATGGCTACATTGAACTGATATTAGATAAACGTTCCCCGACCTTTCATTGAGCGCATTAACCTATGTTGTAATGTGAGGGTTGTATCATGTACAATACTTTTTTTACTTTCCATATTATTTTTCGTTTCTTTTTAGGGTTCCTAACCTCTAGTGGTAGTATAACATTGTTTGTCCGTCTTTATGTAGAACACTCAAGATATTCTTCCTTTGTTCCCGTTGAGTCACACTTTTTGCAAAGCACTGTTAACTAAATACAGAATATGTATACTAATAAACCAAACATAACTTTTTGCGGACAAAACCCGACACCGAATCCGCCCCCCTTAACTTGCAGAATAGTGACTTATATTATGGCAATGAAAAAATATTTAGTTGAAATGCAGAGTGAACTTGAACTTGAACTTGAACTTGTGGATAAGTAGGTCACGCAAGATGGACCGACGAATTGGTAGAGGTCGCAGGTACCAGCTGGATGCGGATGGCAGGACCGGCCTTTGTGAATATATCTGTTAGATATGCATAGAGCCAGCAGTGGCGTCTTCCTAGTGAAGTTAAATTTAACATTAAATAATGGCCAGTAATATGATTAACCTGCAAATGAAATTTAATGAAAAGAAAGGGTCAAATGCCTGGATAGTCTAAAATTAAAAAAAAAAAAAAAAAAAAGGGTCAATTATGTCGTACTTCTCAAATATTATTCATCAAAAACCTTTGGGGCACTTCCCGTAGACCCAGCTACAATAATCATTTTTCGGTTTTACATTAGGTACCTCACTAACCACGAATTTGTCAATACATCAATATGAAACAAGTCATCGTCATCATTCCCCTGTTGTGCTGTTGTGCTCCCGTTAGGCGCGCGTTCTTATATCTTTTGACATTTTTTTCGTAAAAATAAAATCTATAAAATAATGCCGTCACGGGGCCTTAAATTGGTCAACCAGTCTCCGGGTCTCCAAATCCAATTACATAATAATACAGCCTATCACATAGAATAAGAAAGAGATAGGTAGATTTGGAGGTCGACATTTTGGGGACAACAGGAATGATAAAAAATAATCTCTGTGTTACGTGAGGATATCGAAGATCGTGGTGAAGAAAAAGTAGTAAAGCGGACCCTGGCGGAAGCAGAGATTGACGCTCGGATGATGATGAATCTTGGCGTTAACACCCCGGTTCTGCTCTCGCAAAAACTACTCAAAATCAATGCTTACCACCAGCTCTTACTCAGACTATGCTTTGGCAGAGAATATCCTAATTACAATTAAAATGTTCCATGACAATAAAAAGCTATTTAAACTACGTCAATCATCAGTTAACAAAGGGTTGTAAACTGACTTTTATTTATTTCTTAGTCGGGCCCGGCGTGCCGTGGCCTATTTTATGTCACGAACTGCAACTTTTAACGATACTTACACTTCTCACTTTTAGTCTTTATAGTAGAGACGCCGTTGTCTTATTTTTATTTCTCTTACGCGTTTTTGCTTAAAATCGGTGCCACGCTGGTGTTGTACAAAAATATCGATCTTATCACCGTTTTCGATGATTTTTCTATCGTTATACAATAGTGAGCCATGGAATTGGATCTGGCTATACAAAATATCCAGATCCAGTTCTTACGCATGTATTTGCTATTTGTTATTAGAGTTAAGCCAGAATTCACCTACTATCGACTATCGAATATCTGCTAATTAAAGTATTATCTGGCGTAATACGATAGAGACGAAGAAATTATTCAAAAACAGAGGTAATCATGTATTAGCTATAAAACCGCGAAAACCGTATTAAAATCGATTTATGAAGTTGTAGACTGATATGTAACGCCAGAAATGTATAAACGTATATGGAAAAATAAGGGGTGAAACGATTTGCGAGTGTAGGAGAAATAAGTTTTCCGGGTCTGGAGGTTTATTTATTCTCGTCTGTAGCAAACAAGGGATTTTTAAATGTACACGTACGACATGTAGACGGCAGGTATTTGTTCGTAAAACTCAAGAGGAAAAACGTTTTTTCCCTACGACTTGTGCAAATACCGTAGCGGCTGAAAATGATGCATGCCTATCTGCCTGCCCAAAGTAGAATGGGCCCAGGTTGTGGTTAAAATTCTAAAGAGACTCCACACCTTTCGCACGGTAAGTGCACACGGCGATGATTCAACGCTGTGTATGAGTCATTGCATTCCTGCTAGCTGCTGCGGAACAGTGCACCTGATGGAATCACGTGACGTGGTCACTGACCCTACACAGTTTCAGTGGCTTATGGGAAGCACTTCTTCCTATCTTCTAGTTCATGGGTACGTAGATAAGAATCACATTCAGATCAGATAACATATAATAAAAAAATCAACTTAAAACATCCGTACTTCTTAAATTATTAAATAAACTAAACAATAAAATGGGCTTATGGGTATGAAGATAACATTTAATAAAAAAATCAACTTAAAACATCCGTACTTCTTAAATTATTAAATAAACTAAACAATAAAATGGGCTTATGGGTATGAGGATAAGAGCCTCATAATAGTAGGTATTCCGTGCCATTAGGCAAACTAATAGAGCAAAATTAAAACTTAAAATAACTAAACTTAAATGCAACTTCAGGCTAAAATATAATTCAATTGTCTTACATTAAATAATAAATTCACACAAATAATAAATTCAAAAAATCGTCAGCATTCTTTCTCATAATTATTACACAATAAAATGAAATAAAATGGGCTAACTTCATATAAATAAAACTAAATTAATTACGCAAATCCACTTCAATCTATAATGATAATAATGAAATATTTGTTATACCTTCACTCAGTTGAAGTAGCCCATTGCCACTCATACGAGTCCTCATCTACCTAATAGTCAAACTCCCACTTTTTCTTTTTTTCCTTTTTCTTTTTTATTCTTTTGAATGGTCCCAATCTCCTTCGCACTAGTATCCCCCGCCACCAGGCCTGCACAACCAGAGCTGATTTCTTCATTTTATTTTCGTACGTGAGTGTTTTTTCACGCTCCACCTTGTAAGCTTTCCAATCTTCCATCTCTTGCGCATGTTTTTTGACCTGCCAAGACAAAGACATCCATGAGAGCTGAAACATTCTTTTACAGTTGGGTATCAAGCCTGAGAAGTCAGCCTGGGGGTAAAGCAAATATGCCAATCGCTTCATTCAGATTCTATTGTGATCGCCCTACCCTTACCCTGCCCCTACCCAACACCTAACCTATACTAGATATATTCAGATATACTATGGTAACTTTTTTCCCATAATTTAATTTTTAAAGTGACAAAATTTATTCAATGGTAAATAATGTGTATCTGTTATAACCGTATTATAAAAGCATACACATTGACCCATAAATTATTTGTGGACTTTGGTTAGAGGACAAGCACTTACTACAAGCTTATATATTTTTCTAGCCTTTCACTTTTAACTTTTCTAGACGTCACGTAAGCCAAGTATGTGTCACAATTGCGATTTTACGTACATTTACTATCTAAGCTGATGTCCCATGATCAGCATCACATCACATAATTACGTAAATCATGAATGTGATTTAGCCCAGTGACGTTGCCCAGTTTGGCGCTGATTGTTGACAAAGTTATAGGTTGAAGTCCCATGGTGATAAGAGACTTGATTCATTGGATACCTACGATAGGCATGGAATCTGTACGGGCAGGGGTGAAATCTGACGTGACAACCAACATAGCAACCCAATACATAAAATCGGAACTTCCTAGAAAATATTGTACAAAAATGATATGCCATGCCATTAAGTTCCGATTTAGTATAGGTAATGAATCTTAGATAAGTTGGTGGCACTGGACGTATGGATAAATAAAAGGCTCCAGGTCAGATGTAGGTATCTATATTTGTCTCTGTGTCTGGAAGATTCTCCCGTGCCGATTCCAGATTGCAGAAAAAAATTGAGTTTAATGCTAGTCTAATAAACTTACAATTTTTTCTAGTCGTAATCTTTCCTCTAACATGTTTTCAGCCTTGATTTTCTCTAGCAATATCCGATTATTTATAGCTTCATAATCCACATCATACTTATCCATCCAGTGTTCCACTTGCTGAAGAGTTTCCTAATTTGTTAAAAAGAAATAGTGATTAGTTTTAGATACAAACACTAAAAACATTTTATATAAAAAAGTCAAGCCTTATGATTCACAAATAATGAGGAAGAGTTTTACGAAAGATTTTCAGGCTCAAATGGCAGCAGACAGAACACATAGCTCACAGATCAGAAGCAGTAAAGTTCCCTGAAGTACCTATAATGTATGTAAATATAAGTATGGTAAATATCCCAAACATCAGTCTACCAGCTGAATGTGGACGTCACAGTACCGACCATTGTGGAAGATCGATGAGGCCAGCAGTTCCAGCAGAGGGCGTTTTTCGAGTGATGATGATGAATATGAAAATTTGTTTTTCAGGATCTACCCACATACTTTCCCTAACCGTAGTACATTTACATGTTATAGTAGATTAACACGTAGAAGTGAAATGATGTTTAAGCGTCGCATACCTACAAACTTACCTGCGTACTTACTTACGGATGTTGTTATATTTTTATATTTTAAATAAATACGAAAAACAAAATTACATTGATGCAAATCTGAGTCAACATTTCTACTTCGCTATGCACTCTTTGCTCTTGCGCATACTTCGATGCGTTAGAAATAATCTTGTTCTGGACCTCGGTTTGCTCGTTGTTAATTTTCAGTAAATTTTGTTCAGCTCTGGCGCCTTGCCAAAAGCCTACGTATCGACTTTTTATGTCAGTCCATAAATCCAAATCCTAAAAAAATATGTAAGTATAATCTTCGCGCATACTAATATATAATAATAATATATAATATATAATATCGCGCATATATAATCAGAGGGGTTCGGATACGCGGCGACGTTTGCGTGCATTAATATAAACCTATAATATATTAATATAATGATATGACAACATTCATAGTCTTGTGAAATCTGAGATTTAATAATACTTGATCTTTTGAAATTTTAAACATTGAAATTATTAGAGATGGACAAAAACGATGCAATATTAACTACATAGGATTACACCATAGATGTATGTTTGTCTCCAAGATTAAGAATAACCTACATGGCTGAATACGTTGAGTTGAGACAGTGGGCGGCCGCTATAACATAGCTGGATAGGTTGAAATAGAAGACGATACTATCCAAGGCAGCTAGAAAGGTTGAGACTTGAGACAGTGGGCGACATAAATATTTGACAAAAGAGCAGACCTTCTATGGAAATGGGCTAAGCAAACGAATGCCGCATGCTTAAAAATACGGCATATGACAACGATTGTGGGTTGGTTTTGGCAAATACGATCAAATTTAGTGTGATAAGTGACCCCTTCATCTTTCAAATCGATAAACAATATGTTTGTTTCAAACTAAACTCGCGTTCTATACACATATTATTATATTAGACGGGACTTACACGCGATGTACCATTTCGATTTGTTTTCCCGACGTTTCGGTAGGGTTACACCCACCGTGGTCACGAGACGACTCGTCGTCGTCTAATATATATTTATTATATATGTGCGATAAACAATAACCGAAGAATTATTGCTTGGTGACTTAAATAGATATGAGGATATATCTATCTAGGTATGCAGACATATTAGGTTTGCACTATGGAAACTTGACATATTATAGCTTCGCTGACAGATCAAAAAGCAATTACATTCGCTCATTCTAGGGCTATGGGACCCTCTTGAAAAAATTGAGGTATGAAATTACTTAAAACATACTAACTTCAATTTTGGACCTCAATCCATCTATAACACGATTTGTTTCATAGACAGCGGTTCTCATCTTAACACGTCGTAATCTCAAATCTCTTTGTATTTCTCGAATTGTCCTGAAAAATATGGCTAATTAATGCACAAATGAAGTGATAAATGCGTAGGTCGCTGTAGTTAGGTACAATGTAAGGAGCATATTACATATAACACACTTTATAGTAGTTCCAAGAGGATGCAGTATGATGGTACAGTTTTCAGGTCACTCAGGAGTTTAATGCATACATTAAACCTACATTTAATGTATGCTGGGATCGTAATATCGGTTCACTCTGCAACTGACTTTTTACTCACATTCACTCGGATTTTTCCCACAATTTGAAACCTTTTCAACAGTATGGGGGAACCTGCGAAAATCCGCGAAGGAAAGATGGCAAATCCTATTCAGCATCAATGTTTACTAAGACTCGAATGGAATTACAAAATTTAATGATGTTTTAAAATAGGCTATAACGTACAGTCTGTTTCTGGCCACGTCTTCTTTCATAAAGTCACGATACGCATTGACACACGAAGCTTTCTCCATGTACTCCATAAGCGATTTGAAGGTGTGATGTATGATTAACTCGATGTACAGTGAAGACATAACAGCGAAAAAGTATTTTCTAATAAATAACAATAAAATAAATATTAAAGTACAGTCAAGAGTTTAGAAAGTTACCCGATCTGAAAAAAATATGGACGGCATTCTACACAAAAGAGAAGTGAAGCATACAAGGTACGACAATTAAATCAGCCATTATCCCTATACTGTCACTCTTTAAACTATTCATGCGCTAAAATCTCAGGTAATGTACATTGCATAAATGCTAAATCATGTTATCACTGTAAGGCTAAGATAATAATCATCTTGGCGTCAATATCCCGGTGGTGCTCACGCGTGCGAGGGCCCGGGGCCCGTGTTGATCATGATCCAGGATTGGCAGATCAGACTATACTGAAGAAAAGACAACCGACGTCCCCTCATGATCATTATTATCGTTGTCACGCTCAGTTCCTGAGAAAAGTTACTATTGATACACATTTTAGAAAGAATAATAATAATAATTTTATATATTTTAAGGGTATGTTCCGGGTTTCCTACCGCGTACCTTTGTTGACGAGTCAATAATAACCGCGATAGTTTAAAACAATAATTTTATATTCTCACTAATATGACGACGGAACTACTGAATCGAAGAACCTTGACCACGATCCAGCATTTAGCAGAGTAGGTAATTATAGTGCAGCGGCTACCACCTGACCTCCGTGACTCTCTTAACAGCGGAACCTGACCAAATTGAATCATGGTTACAAATTCAGTAGCCTGAATATGCAGGTTTCATCACCATGTTTTCCCTCACCGTAAGGGCATTTACAGTACTGTATACGACTTATCCCTGTAATTACGCTGAACACAGAAATTGAAGTATTGTTGCTTGGCGGCAGAAATAGAGAATGCAGCCAGGCAGACCCCTAAGTCGTGACAAGGTTCTACCTCCAATGGTTTTTTACTACTGATTCCAACATGGAACTGAGTTTATTTAAGAATCAAGAAAGTATGTTTTCGGCGCGTAAACCCAACCTGTCAGAATCCAATTTATCTATCTTGTACTCCAAGCATTCCAGTTTGCGTTTGTCATATTTAGGACTTTCTTCGTGGGTGGCAGGCTCCGGTTCCACACCAAATTTATCCCTCCTAAGCGCATCTATATCGATCAAAGTCTTCATTATGCGCAAACTATTGTTGCATTGTACTGAAAATGTATAGTTTAATTGTCAAGGCCTTTTATTCACATATTCATGGTGTGGATAGTATCAACCTCTAATATCGGAAATTTCGAAACAGCCAAGGGTCGATCGATGTGATCGACGGTTCAACATGCCCCCGAAGCATGGAGCTCTTGATGATTAGAGAAAACCATGACGAAAGAAACTTCTCACTCCGTAAAGAGGACCGGCTCTCTGGTTATGGTTTCCATGGCGATGGCAGGCCATGAGCGTGCCAATTGACAGTCGATTATAACCTTTTCATGCAATGGTCGGCCACATTATGAAATGATCAATTCTACGACGACATAGACATATCCTTAGATCTTCTGAGACAACTATTTTTTCCCTTTTTTAGATGTCTACTAAGGATACTCCTATCTTGTCCATTGCTGAAACCACTGTTACATTATGCATGTACATACCTAATATACTGAACTCAACCAGGGCATCTTCTACAACTACCGCGAATAATGTTGGTTGCATCCTTACTTCTTTGGAATAAACGCTGTAATAATAATAATAAAAATATACATAAAAAACTGGAAGGGAAATTTTAAGTAATGAGAAAGAAAGAGGTACTGTCTGCCTGCCAATGAGTAAAACTTCCAGAGCTCTATGGAAGACAGTGGCTTTGGCAGTGGAGGGCCATTTGCCTGTATGATCTACCGTCTACTGATTCATTTAAAAAAACAAAAGTTAGAGGAAGGCAAAAATTTGAAGTATTTGGTAACTGCTTATCATCAAGCGGGCTGTAAGTTTTTTGCCACCTCAGTTGTATGAAAGCAATGTATTGAATGAGGTTTATACTAACACCATATCATCTGCGTCGTGAATTGAAGTCGAGCTCACGTTTAAATTTTTCATCTGCACGTAACTTTCAATAGTAGTAACGCGGCTGACTGTTTGCTAAAATACAACAATATCACAAGACACGCAATTGATGAGTTTTGATTAGTTTATCATCACAGCCCGTAACAGTCCACTGTAGGACTTAGGGCCTCCTATACGAAAGGGGAGGGTATTGCCATAATTGGCAGGCTGGTTGGAGATCGCAGTGTTATAAATATAACAATGGAGAACGCTGCTGCCCATTTTCCAGCTTACGGAGAAACTTGATTTTTTGCCACGAAAGCATTAGTCGCCTTGTACGACACCCACGAGGGAAAGCGGGTGGTGCTATTTTACTCTACCGGATACCACATGGAAAATTATGTAATATATATCTCTAGTGGACCCGGCAAGACTTTGTTCGCATACACCTACTTCACCCCTCCATACCCTTTTTTTCTTACTTATAAACCTTCCTCTTGAATCACTCTTTCTACTGTTAAACTGTTAAAAGCCGTATTAAATCCATTGCGTACTTTAAAAAATCTAAGCGTAGGAACATACAAGCGACCAAAGGAAAAACTTGTGATTGTTGGACTTAAGCCAAGGTTTGGCTCTCGGTACTCTATTTCGAGATAGCAGTAAGGGTTTTGCAATCCAAGCAAAACCCTTACTGCTTTTAATAAACTACTACAACCTTTAATAAATTACCTGCACTATATTTCCAATTCCAAAGGATGCCGCCAATGCAGAACCATTTTCAGACTTCGCTTTCTTCGCAGATTCCACTTTGTCCGTAACCTTGGTGTCCACAATCGGTTCCTCATTTTTAACCTGAAATTGGCTCAATGTTAATGCTTCTATATAACGTGGAAAATGGGGAACAAAAAATACACATTGAATTTAGTCACCTTCTTTAAATCTTTATCTTTGCTGCTGCTCGCTTTTACAGTGACCTGCTTCGCATCTGGATCCGCCAGGACCGTATTTTGATAAGTGTATATAATTATAGCACTTTCCGTCACGGTATTGAGTAAATCAGTATTTTGTTCTTCATTTTGTAATTCTGGGTCTTCGTTTTGTTCTTCCTTTTGTACTACTTTTTCTGAAGAAATATTTTGTTTAGCTAAAAATTTGTCAGAGATGGTCAATAGTATGCACATGGACTCATAAATGGAGCGGAAAAGGAACTTCGATCGAGGCGAACTAACACTTATTATTCGAAGACTGAATGGTCAAGAATTAGATCTGGCTGATAAACCATTGGAAAGTGAAGAAGAACATCCAATAAAGGCTGTGGCTGCAGCAAGCTTAAAATCCGAGCTCCAGAAAGGAGAGTGTAAGTACAGAAGGTACTAAAAATACAATTCGATGGGGCGTGCATGTGAAAGAAGCCATGGCGTACCTCATTTAATTCGGTCTGTGAGAGAGACCATGGGTGGTGAAGGGTTTAATAAACACCCCGAAGGTTTCGTAGACCCACATTACGTCTGATATTATGAAATATTTATCCTAAATTAATTATACAATCAATAAACTATTTAAACGTTCTATTAAATCATTATTTCTATAAGACAATCCCGGAAAATACCTTCTAATGGTTCTCTCTTTGAGAGTATACCCCTTATCTCCCCTTTCTCCGACATGTGACTTAAAATAGTTCAACGGTATGGTGCAACGAATTCTTGAAATTAGTGTTGACTTTATTTGCTGCTTTATCAGCGATCTTTATATATCTTTCTATTAGATAATGGATAAAGTTATAGAAAATTATATTTTTCTACATATTTGCTTGACATAATCACTTCGTCTTGACACCTATGCCATTCTGATAATTTTTCAAAGAAACTCAACATAGAGAATTTACTAACGTAATTTACGTTAGTAAATTATTTCTCTATGCTTTTGATTGATCTTATTTATAATACTAGCTTTTGACCGCGACTTCGTCCGCGTGGAAATCGTTTTAGGGCAGTTTATCTTTTTCCCGAATGACCATTTTAAAATGACCTCCCTAATGTATTAAAGCTAGTACGGAGTGGTCAAGCTGTACCTCTGGTTCTACCCAATCAAATTAGATAAAACATCACCTAGATTCTAAGTTGGACCCCAAACTAACAAACTGTGAGGTGTATTAAGGTTCTACATAAGGTGTTCCAGTTTCCAAAATATATTATACCAGATATATTGCCCAGCCTTAATAGCTACACAACAAGCAAAGTTTCATTCACATCCGTCCTGGGGGCTTACCATGACGTCTATAGCAGGACCTAAACAGAATTGCTTTCGCTTTGAACGAGACAAGCTTATGTGACACGTATAGCGCTTTCTCGATCTAAGCCAGGCAGTTCTGTTTAGGTCCTACTATAAGAGTTCATGTTAAGGCCCCAGTAGTTCCGGAAATAAGCGTGTACAAACAGACAAATAAACAGTAAAAATTTTTCAATATTCTCTTTCTAGGTATTACTATTTCTTCATCGCCCTAAATTATTTTCTTTTACTGTTTTATTAATGTAAATATAGATAGTGCGCGTAAGAATGGCTAAGATGTGAAGCTTTTGATAGATTGTTCGTGTTGGTTTAGTGGATCCACACACTGCAACGCATATGCAACGCACATGCAACGCCCCACCGTGCGGAAATGCGGAAACGCTTTATGAGCGAAGAAAATTTTTGCTATTGTGGGAAAATGCATCGACGCTACGTTTGGACTGCGCAGAAACGAAGTGTGACAATGTAAAACAAAGGGTGAAAAGGTGTCATAGAAAAAAAATTCGCTTCGCTCAAAATTTTGCGTGGTGTTCGACAGGTATACCACTAGTTCCTATTAGTAGTATACCTAATCAGAAACCTTCTAAGATAATTAGATTGCCAGATTATGTTCTACGCGTGGTGAATGTCCTCAGAACGGCACAGAGCACCGCAGAAAATAGTTGACCAAATGAATAAAATGCGAATATTAGAGTTTTTTCCATTTTTTTATTAATTAAATGTAGTACAATATAATATTATATATAAAACCGACGCATCCTTTATAATTTATGTTCATTATTAGCTACATAAATTATAAGAGACATTTCTTATAGTTTCTCAAGGTCCTTTCCTGAAAAGAAAAGATAGAAAGGTAATTAAAACTTAAGTGTGGGAGGAGGCCTGCCCAGCCATAGACGTCATGTAGATGAGTTGATGATGAGGTATATTAATCACACTGGAATATATGATACGGTAAACACAGTACCTATTATTAAAAGTTTCCCTTTGTCTGTACAAATCGAATGCAGTCCCGCATTCGAGTTTGCAATTGACATTCGTTCCACTAAAAATAAACCATAGAAATGCAGCCGGGAAACGACTTCAAAGCCTACCTACACCGGCGTAGTATGACTCACAAACGATTGAAACGTTTGACCAAATAAAACGTTGGAAACGAAATAACAAGTGACGATTTACCGCTCGGCCAGTGACCACATGCCGTCAACTGAACGCAAAATAGACCGAAAGCCGACTGAATAGAGTCGTAAATTTGATTGAATACAGATCATTGGACGATGTCATCAGAGCACTGTGGGTGGCGAAGGCTACAGAGGCGGTACGTGTGCAAACAACTAAGCGAATTCTCCGTAATAAAGGAAAAGAAGGCGGTGCCGCACCCCCTTATAAACATAAGAAGCGAAAACTATAAAGTTTCAATAGGTAAGATGCAACCGTAGCTGACCTTTCTATTGAAGACAAAGAGACCATTGCCTAGAGGATGTGTCCCGCTGTTCCTGAATAAAAGAGCGTCGAATAACGTCTTCACTGTTGACCATCAGTTGTACGGTCTGAATGGAAAGACATTGTCGTTTAAAAGATTTACTTTAGGGTTGCCGACGTGCTAACTTCAAACTAGTCACCGTTAACTACCCATAATCAGGTTACAATATAATGAGCACATTTTTGTTGGACTTTTAGTACACGCTATTATAATTTTAGAAAATTAAATGGCTGACTGTTTATCGTTAGTTATGAAATAAAACTTAAAAGGGGAATCGTGTGAGAAATAATTTAAGAAAATATACCTGACTATAAAGCATGGCTCAGGGATATCCTCGATTTTAGTTAAAGAAGGACCTTAGCAGGTTATAGTAAGCATGTACCTGTATTTTACTAATTTTGTATATCACAAGTAATAACATGTGAAGATAACCACAATAAATGATTACGTAAACATACGTGAATAAGAGCATCCAACTTTCTATTGACAACCCTAATTTTTATACACAATGACTTATATTTATTTCAACTCATTTGCACAATACAATGTACTTTTGAGTCTCTTATCGATAGCTGTTACGTCTCCGTCTTTATTTACAGCCTTTTACAATGTGGGCTACTATTTTTATTCAAAAATAACACTTTAGTGGTTCCTTTAGTCACTTTATGGCGGTAATTAGTTTCGTCCTCTATTGTTTGCCTCTGGGAGTTGAAAAGGGATCAATTGTTGTCAAACTAACTGCCACTAATTCGGCACATTTCATGCTTTGAAGTCGGCCGACAAAAGTAATAGTTGTGAAGACAGCTATCAACAACTCGTTTAAGATTTGGTGAGAATATATGGAGGAATCTATAACATATGTAGTTCGCTAAGCGAAAAGGCATGACGATATGTATGTAAGTGTGTATAAAATATGTAAGCAATACTAGTCATCAGACCATAACTCCATAAATAACAACGTCCAAAGTGTGAACCAGGTAAGTTGCAGGTAACCAGGTAACTTGATTAGACCGGATTGATCAATATCAAGAGTTCACAACAGTCTACAACAATTTGGTATTCTCCATTAAAGGAGGCCATTGCTACAATCTACGTTCTATGCTGGAGGGTTGGAGATCGCAGTATTGAACACAACAGAAACACTTTTGCCCATTTTTAAAGTCTAACCGATCTAAGGGCTGGTGCTGTCTAGGCATGATGATCAGTAACAATAATTCTCGCTTAAAAATTTTGAAGTCACGCCCGGCCAACTAAGCCAGCGGTACAGACCTCGTCAAAACGATTAAGCCAGTCCTTGGTTAGGCGCTGGCGCTTTTTAAACCAATCACCGTGAGGAAATCACCACGGCTATTGACTGCAGGTAAACAGTGTGAGTCAGTTGTCGGCACCAGCACTGACGCCTGTTGCTGGACCTGTGTAAATCTGCCTTAACAGTATGGATTGCATCGCAGTCGCGTATGCATATCAGACTTGAGTCGCTTGTGAGTAGCCCCGCAAATTGCCTAAGTCAAAAATCTAGACTTAAGATCGCATTTTTAAACACAAAAATGTCGCCAATTTATGGACTAAGGAAGTATTTTTTCTCATACTCAATGATGAACGAGCATACATCGTATCTAAATGAAAGGGGTAACACTACAACACCTGTATTTAGCTTTGCAGAGCTGTAGGTGCGCTGTCACTGAGTGGACTATGGCGGCATGCCTCATGCCTGTGATTGTGCTGTATTCTTCAAACCGGAACTTAACTAACTCAACCATATTTTTTATGTTATGTGGCAGACAAACAGACAAGCGGGCCACCTGATGGAAAGTGGTCACCGCTGCCTATGGACATCAGTAGCACCGGGGGCGCTACTAATGCGTTGCTCGAACAGACCTCTTATATACCTCGTGAACGATCCCATGCCATAGTCCAAAGGAAACACTGTGGCTGGAAGCTAATTGCACATCCGAATCGTGTGAGCGAGAAACGTGCATTATTGCTTTGGGGTAGAGATGGAGGCAAGATTTTTGATAGATCTGCTTCTAATATATTAGTCGCCGTGGATATAAAATATTGACAACAAGCTCATCTACATATTTACAATAACCATACTTACTTTAAATTACAAGCCTTCGGATCTAAACCTAAGAGGAAGTTGTTAAGACTGCTTTCACAGTTGGCGTAAGCCATTCCGCTACCAATTCCGCCGCCAATGAACAGAGGCCATCTTCGCATGTTTCTTAGGAAGAAACTGCCAATCATACTACCGAGCAGGAGACCAGCACCTAAAAAGTAATGAAAACATCAGTTTATTCGGCTGCCCTTTTACCCAATGGTGTCTTTGATTAGAATCTAAAGCAGTTAAAATGGGCCGGTAAAAAGTTAAAACGAAAATTCATTTAAAGCGGGCAAGGCGTCCATTTCATCGAAAAGAATGATTTTTAAACGCATAGATTGGCGTGGCAGGCCATAATTCCAATCTAAAAAAATTAACTATTTTAAACCTCTTGATTTGCGTTATGTGTTGAGTATTGTCAAATACTGACCTCCAGACAGCCAGACGCATGTGAAGATTATGGCAACACTAGCCATGTAAAGTCCAGCAGTGGACTTTTATTAGCTGTTAAAGTGTGATGTGAAACCTGTAGGTTATATTTCTACATAGTGGGAGTACAAGTTACAATTTTTCCATACTAAAGCTACATATTTGTATTAAATTCCAGTCAATACTTAATACTAAATTATTGTGAATATACTATTTATAGTAAAAATATTTTTATGAATGAGACAAAATTGGAAATGGTAAATTTAGTAATAACAACAAGTAAACTATTGACAAGTTAAAATAAAATATTTGTTTAGATTGACTACAATCTTGTTCGCTTGCAAAATGAAGTACTACTTGAACCACAGATAATATAGGTGAGCCAAGCATGAAATAGTTTGTTTGTTGTATCCCCAAAGTTGGTGTGCGTTAGTGTACAGTGTTATTATACTACTTTTCTGAGTGTGTAATGTGATATAAAAAGAAATCGGTCTCACCTGTTTTTAGAGTGAAGTCAAGGAAGCACGCCTTATACCTCTCCTCGAAATCCCGACTGTCACTTTTACTCATGTCTTTCCTACGGCTATGTTACGAACGACAATCCTCCCGGGAAAGTACACATCGCGGGTTCAGAAACAACCTCTTATATCAGTAAAATACCAGTAAAACACTAAACATAAAAGCAGGCAACAATCAGCACGAAATTTTTATTAGCTTTTACATCACAATCAGATTATTATTTTGACGGTGACAGCGTTTGAAAAATTAGACAAAATGTCATATCAGAAAAAATACATATCGCCAGTTTATTTTTCAGAGCGAGTGCAATGAGGTCGGAGAGTTGGTCTCGCAAATAGATTGAACATCAGGAGGTCGCATTTACCTCGGAATCGTGTGTGAGGAATAATCGAGGAGTTGTAAACTTTGTAATATTAGTATGGCTATTTATCTAGTGCATGAGTATTTTGGCTGTTATATAGCTAATTAAACCAAAATCTATTATCTATAATCTAATATGCGGCGCGTCTTTAGGCAGGCCCTGGCGTGACCCTCGCGTGCCGCGCGGGGGCGCAGCCGGGATAACCCGCCAAGATGATGAAGATGACTTCGGCGCGTCTTTGTCAGGTATCACAGTAAAAATGGTTGTTATTTGGTAGAAATTGACAAATCATATATCACCCGGAAGACGCCCACTGCTGGACATATGCCTCCACCAAAGTTCTCCACAAAGGCCGGTCCTGTGCCTTCCGCATCCGCACCTGCGATCTATACCAGGTCGTCGGCCCACCTCTTTGGAGGCCTAACCACGCTGCGTCTTCTGGTATGATAATTAATATTTGGGTGAAGGCGTGTGTTATGTATGTATTAATCAATTACTCCACTGCCACATGGGGCCACTGCTAGCCTTGAGTTTGTAGACGGGTAGAATATCGTAGTTTAAAATGCACAACAATGTTATGGCCTATGGAGGTGCTACAACTACCAGAACTTCACCTCTATGACATTAGTCACCCCTTAATAATACAATACCAGTATTGTGTAACAACTTTACTGACCAGGTGACAGTGTCGCTGTTGTTGGAATTGACATGTCATTTCAAAATGGCAACACTTCGTTCCAGCTTTGGCCACCGGGTCAGATAAGCTTGCGGCACGGTAAGTCGAATGGGTCGGTAGGATGTTAGCCACATAGTACTTTTAGCTATGAATTCTAACGGTATAGCTAGAGTGGAAGGTAGCCTTCTTCTCCTTGACCATAGAACTTCACGTAATTGGAGCATCTGTTGTGATTCCCAATTAATATATCAAGATTTCAAGAACTTAAGATTAGACCACTATTTTTTCTTCATTAGAACGGCGTAGGTTAGCAACATTCACAACGTGTTTTGAAACTATAGGTAATCCACGTTAAATCTGATACACGACCATGAAATAGGGTATCTGATATACCACACCTATCAGAACCTACATAATGAGGCCGCGCTCAAGTAGGCTTTATCGGATGTTGCGGTAATCCGCAAAGACAATTAATATGCCAATTATGATTTCAATCAGACGAGATCCCTAATGCTGCCGCTAACCGCTTGATTATCCTATTGTAGTTAATGAGACACACCGATTGTTAGTTATAGTTAGATGGACAGTTGTTATAGTATTCTAGCGTTGTGCTCTCGCGGGCGAGGGCCCGGGGTCCAGGGCGGGTCACATGTATCATTTAAATAGTAAAAAGTTCGACTAAATAATTTAATTTTAAGAACTTTGTTCATGAAGTCTGAGGAACGTTAGTCGTCGCGGTTGTACGCTCGCGACCGAGGTCCCCGGGTCCGCCTTGACCATGATCCAGGATTCGGCAGATTAGGTTATTACAGTGGAGCGACTACGATCTGACCTCCATGACCCTGAAACCAGGGTATCCTGACCAGATTGGATCATGGTTACACATCCACACGTTGGAACTCGGTCGTAAAACTTACCCTGAATAACATAATATTATTAAACCCACTGGTCTGGAATAGTACCCAAAAATAAATATCCTATTTTAGTTTATGATTAGGTAACTCGATACAAGGTTTGGTTAGCAACTATTTCTTTTACTCGTAGCACAAGGCGACTAATATTTTCAAGGCAGTCATCATCAACATCACAGCCCGTAACAGTCCACTGCAGGACTTAGCGCTTTTTTATTACTTAGTAAACAGCCCATAGCAGTACCTATATTGCTGTTCTTGAACCCCTACCACATTTGTAGAGTTTTGCCAATCTCCATGCTTCGTGCTTGAGATCGCAGTAATGGAAAATACTCAACAGAATGCGCTGCTCCTCATTCTCTTCTGGTCTAAGTCTACAGAAGCCAAGCTGGTTAGCCAATATTAGCCGCCAATAGTCGCCATTAGTCTCCATTAGTCGCCTTATTCGACCCTAAGCGCAACATGATCTACGCCTGTGTTAAAATTTGAGTGAGTCTACACAAAGTATTTTGTTGCTGGAATATTTTTTAAGGCGTCCGCTTAGAAGAAACAGTAAAACTCTCAAAGAAACACATAGTAAGTACTTCTGTTAAAAATGTTTTCATAGTATAGATGTTCAACATTGATCTCTATATTATTTTATAACTACGATTGTTGTTAAAACATATCTTGTTGCCTTATCTCTAAAACAATCTACACTTTATCTACCAAACAATTTCCTTTGCCTACAATATAGACTAAAGCCGTTGATCAATCCAAGCGTTGTCAAAGACCGTCTATTGAACTATATACTAGACCTTCATAATTAAAGCGTACTGTCTACGTTTCAATCCGAACAGGAGTCGTGTTCGGTAATAGGCCAAACGCACATAATTGAAGTGGAATTAATCAGTAATAGTCAAAGGATTTACCTACCGGGTGCAGTACGGGGTCTAATAAGCCGCACGACTCACGGTAAGTTCACTATTATCTCCGTAATAATGCCTGTATTATAGGGTATGCTAGTATTAATGCGTTGTTGACTTCGCATTTCAAGTTCTATCTTATATAGGTTTGTAATAAACTTTATGTTTAAAAGATTTCTTTTCACGAGCCAAGCTTGGTTATTTACTAAGCACCCGCCCCGAGACCCTCAGGGAAAAGGTTGCTCAGACTCCTCCTCATTATTAGATATACCCCCTCGTTTATGTTTATATTTAGATACTATAATATAATATTATAATTATTATTATTCTTATATAATGTCACGCCTTTCTAAAAAACCATATTGTTATATTGTTTACAGTCCTGAAAAAGCTATTTTGCATTTTCCACAATCATTCATCCAGTGTCAATGCACCTGCGATTCTGCATTTTTGTTACACGCAACCTAAATCTAGGAACTGTAGATGTTATTAACGAAAGTTACCACTTACCATCAGGTCGGCTGTCTGGCCGTTTCTCACTGAAAACGTAAACATCTATACACACTCGTCAGTAAGCTCCTACTACCTAGTTTTACCCTTTGTTCCACAACAGAGATAGGCAGGAAAAAGTAATAGTTAATGTGTAATTTTAATTACTTTAATATTTTAATTCACATTCTACTATTGAAACAGTTTAGTTACTATCCAGCATTGTGAGTCATATGACTGAATTGTTGGCTCATACGTGAGTTTGCAATGCTTAATCGCATCTGCACGTCTTATCAAAGCGGTATGCTAAAGCTAAATTGACATCCTTGATTGACTTACGCATGGCGGATCAATAGAGAATTCTCTATGCAGCTCTTGCTTGTGCTGGAGAATTCCCTAATTTGTAACAGTCTGGAGCCTCATCGGCTTTAGTTGGGGGTATTTGCAACCGGAACAGCCATAAGTAGTCGTGATACAAGGCAACAGGATCATCAGGGATGACAGGACCGTAGCAAGTGGAAAAATGTGTTATGTATATATGTATGTAGCCGTATGTTATTGGGGAGGGTAAAATATATCACTAGCCCGTTCTAATACGGGTATTGCACAAGGCGACGAGTGACCTAGAACTTGCGTATACCAGAAAATGGGTATCATATATATCAGACTGCGATCTCTAACTCTCCTACGAAGCGCGGAAATGTTGGTAAATCCTGCAAAATATCGCGCGTATCAGGAATGGTTCTACTACCCTGGTCTTTCAACATTCGCCGTGTATGCAAGATCTGGGGTTTGCGATATGGAAGTGGTTTGTGATATATACTACTTTGCAGAACACTACACAGTAATATGAATACATACACGCCTTCATAATTACAGATCGCGTCCCCATAGCAGCAATGCCAAAAGGACAAGCAATTCCGGTTAAATAGATTTTCCGATCGCCCCTTTCGGCGCTATTTAGAAAACTCGTGCGGTCACTTTGTCATTTAAATTCGGCTCACGTATTGTATCGCCCTTTTTGTGAAGTTGGAATTTTTAATTTGTCCACTGCTTAATGAAGCGGGGACCGTGGGGGTTGGCATCCGCATGGGACAAACCAGTCGAGTAGCAATGAAGTGGAATTTACCTATAGGTAGATTCGCCTACACTCGTGTGCGAATTATGTCGACAAAGTAATAACCAAATATTACTGGATAGATATGGTCGTAATTATAATTACTAATCCATTAAAAAGTTTTGACTGATGCGCTTGAGATTTTCATAACGTCAATCTCTATTTGCTTTATGCGAGATACAATATGATGTTGTTTGAGTTGTATCAAATTATTCCTGTTGTTCATTTTAAATGATAAACAATTAATCAGGTTGTAATAGAGGCCCAACTTTAGAGGCAGGTTTAATTTAAAGGGCCTGTGGAGGCAAAAATACTCACCTACGCTTTTATTGCGTTTGGATAAAGAACAAATCTTTGATGCAAAAAAGCTTTAATTAATATTTTATCTAAAGAGCCCACTCTACAGGGTTCTAGGTATATTGAATTAAACGAAAACGAAATGTCTCCGACGCGCGAGAAGATAACGAGATTGCGGAACTTTGTTTTCAGTTGTCGCAACAAACTGAAAGAGGTTTTACAAGAGAACATATAATATTGCGAAACAAACAAAACAAACTATATTACCCATCAGTACCTACGTAAGGTGAGTCGCAAAACTGTTTATGTTTTCAATGATAATAAAAACACAAAGAAGGGGAGTGATTGCCACCCCAGCGATGCAGCGTCATCCGGAATTATGTAAATCATTCCCACAGACATCAATTGCTTTGAATGCATAATTTGTCTAATTGTCAATATAGCTCGGGGCCATTTGGAATATCTTAAGTTCTATATTAGCTCCATTAGCGGGGATTAACTTTGGCGAGCTTAAATATTACTATTCAGCCTGCGGCCGATCATCAAAGACTGAATTGATATTGGTAAGTAAATAAACAAATAAGAAGAAAATTAAACATCATTTTAAATACAGTTTACGGGCTTGCTACCGCGTACCTTGTTGTACCAGTTGCATGCATCATGGTCACGGGACGACTGAGTAAATAGGAGACAGAAGTTCACTGATAGGATTCTCTTTACTTTACTCGATCTCTTCTTGTATCCAACTTAACTATATCAATCCATAGGTTCTTGGCCCCACGCGAGACCACATTGATACCTCAACGTATCATTTGCATGGAACTTGCAGAATTTTCTATTGTACATTTTCGCGGTTTAAATAGCAGGTAACGACTCGCAATGCAAAATGTATCGGGTTCGAATCCCACTGCCGCCATGTACCAATGACTCTTTTCTGAGTTGTGAGTTTGTGAGCACATTGTAACCATGTTCCAATGGTCAGATTCCCCTGATAGCAGGGTCACGGAGGTCTAATGGCAGTCGCTCCACTGTCATTACCTGATCTCCCAAATCTTTGATCATGGTCAAGGCGAATAGGGAGCCCTCGCAAGCCCGAGCGCAACCGGGCCATTAAATGATTATTTTATAAATAGTAACTTAATGATGATGAGGCTTAAGTGGACATGCGGATGATGATAGCTAGTAGGTTACCAAACCATTAGCTCCTAGAGATTGTGTTCAAAACCAAAGCATTTTCATAATATTAGACGTAAGAATCTAAATATAAGCTAAATTTACAAACACTACAGCAGTAGATCAAGCTGAAACAAATGGGGTAACAGGACACGTTATTATTTACTCACATTAATTGCATGTGTCACCATACACCGCAGCTTGCCTGTCACGTGTTCACAATCATACGACACATTTAATTCCACGGTCGAACCAAGGAATGCGAACAAAAACGCATCCAAATTGAGTTGGAACAAAAATATCTGCTCCGTAGTCGCAAATGATTGTTGACGAAATATTTACGGATGCTACTCGATATTGTTACATGAGTTAGTGTGTGAGGTACATGGTGGGTACGAAGTTATGGAGAACTATCTAGACTTTTAAACGTCTGCCTTTACGCCGTCGATACAATTGCAATAATTTACACAGAATCCCTGTACTAAGGTTCCTTATATTTATTCATACAGACAAGAAGAAAGGGTATTTCACCAAGTTGTTTATTTCCATCAGGTACGTATTTACCTGTTTTAGGACCTAAGGAATCTGCAGGGACGGGCATCATCTCCTTATATGTATATTTTTTCGGCTAATTAAAGTCATTACAAGAACGCTTCTCCCTCAACACGTTTCTCGAACGTATCTCATATCACATTCAAGTGAACGAATTCGTGAAGCACCGATAGAAACATCACAGAAATAGTCAAGGAAAAAGCGAGCAATATTGACTGAAGATTAGCTGCACAGTTCCAGTCCAACGTTTGCATTTTTTCACAACCAATCACATCCGCGGGAGCCTCCAGTACCGCCGACGAAGGAACTAATCAAGGCTCGTAAAACAGAGCAACTATAAAATCGGGCTTAAATCTCTCGCGATCGGTCTCGTAAACTAAATGAGGACATTCGCAGGCCGAAGCTTGCGATGAGGCGTTTCAGATAAATCTCGTAATTTGCCCCAGCTATTTCACGTTAAACACCTTATTTGTCAAAGTAGGCGAAGGCTGTTTCCTGCTGCAAATTAGGTTGCAATTTTTTGCGGGAGACTTTGTATTTTCAATAAAGACGATGATAGCAAATTGGTCTTACATGTCGATTTATTAACGATACAAATAGGTAAAATAATTATTTTAGCTACACTGTGTTACGCTATAACAAACGAGAAAATCTTTACAATTAAATTTTTGCTATTATATAATTATTCGTCATTTACACCATCTCGGTAAAACGAACGAAGAGGTTCTACCTACACAAAGTAATCGTAAAACCATCCTTATGACCATGCTAAATGATTTTAATTTCACGTTCATCCTTAATAACCTAAAACATCTCATTACATTGAGATCGATACCAATGTTACACGACAGTAAACGCTCATGTCAGGTCCAAACCATTCGTCCCGCGAGGACAATAAAGTGCTTCAAAATTTTACTATCCAGTCATTTGCATGAAATTCATCAAGGGTGAGTTTATGAGTGCCTGTATAATTTCAAATCTGCTTTATTGACATGTGAATATATCAGCTCGTACATGCAGTCTGATGCTAAATTATCCACCGGATGATTTGCATCGGAGATGGTGGTATTTAAATGAATTCAAGCTGACTGTGGAACGTAATGCGGGTACGGCTACAGTTCTTGGTCTCCATTGAATCAGACGCATTTTCTACTTTTATAAGATTTCCCAACACAGGAAGGCTTTGCTTAATCAGTTGTTGTGTCTCTAACAAATCTTATTACTGACAATATATTTCCAACTTTCATAATTTGAAGTCACAACACATCGTTTTGAACTATATGTCACAGATGCTAACCTATAAAGTTCAATTTTAACTTTAAGAAAGGCCTGCTAATAATTATTTTTGACTTCAATTATATTTTTGAACAGTTATTGGGTAATTTCCTATCTACGTCTATATTGACCAGTAGCTACCTTTAGTAATAAATTACATCAAGTATTTGCAACCCAATTGGGGTGGCGTTTGGAAATTAGATTCAACTGGCATAGATAAAAATCCTGGTAGGTATGTCAATCGTCGGGATTACCCGCCAAAATGCATGGGCGGTAAACTTTACGACTATGCAAATAATATGACAGTGAGAGCGCACTGTCGTAAAATCTGTACGCGTGGTACAGACTGTACAGATTCGTTTGTATCATTAAGGGGTCCAAATTTTTTACGTGTTCGGAAAAATAATATGTATAGTATATATTCATCATGATCAGCATCTCAACTGCGGCACGTCTATTGCTGGACATCATGTCAGACGCAGGACGCCAAAGCTTTTGTGCTTACATCCGACTCCCCACAAACTTTCATCCATGGATTTCCTATTTTAATACTTATTTATTATATTATTGTTGAAAATTTGTTGAACATTGAAATAAAATCTCCAATCTAGTACATAAACACAGACCTACAACTGAACAATGCTATGTCAACAAAAAGTATCAATTACAGGGAACAAAAATCCACCGGACAGTGAAACCTATCATCAACAACAACAAAAGCGTCGTCCAGTAGCATTCAATTTATTAATTAGTGCTCAGTAAACTCAAAACAAATAACAAGATTGCTGTGTGCGTGTATTCAATTGTTCAAATAGGTATAAAACGGGGCACGTAAAATGTACCGACCCCAACATCGATTCTGGCATTGTTTAAGTTTTAACTGAATTTTAACATTTTAAAGGTATCCACAGACAGGGGGCACGTAACTATGGAACGTGAAAATTATATGGTTAGCAGGACACAAAGGCGCGAGCTCAGGTGCGTTGGCAGCTAATTAATTCGAATGCCCGCATTTGATTACACAAATCAAATGGCTCATTGTATGGAGGGGTGAAAATGAGAAATCGCCAAGAAATTTTATTGGTCACGTTTCGGGAACGTTTCCGGTGCGTTTTTTGTCGGCGATGGTTCATTACTGAGACAATATGAGCGGGGACGTGCCCAATGCGAGTGGAGTGGTGTTAATCTTTTTTTTTATCGACCTGTCAGGTCACAAACGTTTCCAATGTAAACTCCGGGACTAAATTAAATTGGGTGGGATTGAATCTCGAACTGTACCATACCTAATCTAACTTAACTGGCTGTCACGTCAATGAATTCCTGTTTTACGTCGGTAAGTTAAAAATTCAATATCCTCTGAGCATACCTGAACATTGCAATTAACTTTTACCTGTAAACTATTTTGTATTTATTTTGCTTCGCAGGCATACGTGCCTGAAATAAATAAAGTTAACACAAAATTTAAGGAATACATCCCTTGAAAAACAATACTTACAATCCTTCAGAGCTGGCTCATTCATCGTACAGAGGATAAGTTTTGCTATCCAACAAGACCAGCCAGTTTTGGTAGCCTGCTTTCTGGATACCATTCCGAGGAGCAGCGATGTGGGATTTTATGTTCATATGTTATGGTTCTGTCAACATTTAGTTTGTCCATAAATAAATAATATAACCCATCATTCATATAAAGTAATTATTTTCAGAGAATGTGACATTGTTCCGTACCGTAGTAATGTAGCGTAGCTACGCGCGGCGCGAAACATGTGCACATAAAACAGTAAGCTTTTTTCGAACCTCTTTGGAACGTTAAGAATAAAGGGACTTGGCGCCAAGAACTACTTGGGAACGTTTTTGGTTTCTTTATTCCAAGGTTTGCATAATTATAATTTAACATATAATAATGTCAATAATTCAAAGCATATTCCTTTCGGAGGCTTCTCCACGCAGTTCCCTGTGCGCGCCCCCCGCACAGGTGTTGTGGATTCACACGCCGACGTAATATACGCCTTTATGATGTCTCGTTTATTATTTTGTCCAGCAATTACTCGACGGTTGCCCAGTGAGCGGAGTGACTAGTGTGAGTATTGAGCTTGCCGGGCTGACTATACGCATTTTGTAATTGGATTGTAGGTACACGAACGGTGTTATGTCTGAAAAGTATACTATTTCCGACCAAGTTTCTAATTGGGGTATATGGAACGTAGGACAATTTGTCCCCACAAAGACACTAGTTTTTTAGGCCCTTTTGTCGTATCTCTCACATTTATGCCCGCTAGAGTAGCCTCTAAAACGACATACAACTTTGTGGTAAAGTGTTTTAGTAGGTACACATCCTATATCTTCTACAAAGCGCAACTTAGGCCTTATATGGAGTACTGTTGCCGTCTCAGGGTCCCACTCTGTATCACGTCGGACCACCAGAATCGAAGACGAGGGTCTAATCAGATGCTGAGACGATCTGCTTTTGCGGAGAGGGGTTGCCTCATTGTGCATATCCTATCGTTTATATCATGGAGACTGTTCCGAGGTATAGTTCGGATAGAAATTCACTATCGTTATCTCTCTGTATTTATTGTGCAAATTAAAATTTCATCCGTACCACCTTGATGAGTGGCGGTTGACCACCGTACGAGTTTCATGAAACTACCTGCCTCTTATGCGATGACGCTTCGAATTGAGCTTCCTCTAGCAGTGTTTCCGAATCGTACGACATTGAAACCTTCACGAAACGTGGCTACACCATTCTTAAAGCAAAGCACTTGCGATTGCGACTTCTCGGGTGTTGCAGGTGTCTATGGGCGGGTGGTCACTTTCCATCAGGTGACTTATCTGTTTATTTACTTTCCTGTATTAGCTGTTTGAAGAACTTGAACACTAATTGAGGCGGTTACGGTGACGGAAAACATCGTGATGAAATCTGTACATTCAGGCGACTCAGTCGCGTACATATCGCGCCGCGTGTGTTAGGTACACTTTCAGATGTGTACCTAACCATGATCCAATCTGGTCAGGGGTCCCGGTTAACAGGATGACGGTGATCGGGTGGCTGTAATTACCTGCTGCCAAATCCTGGATCACGGTCACGGCGAACCCTGGACTCTCGCACAAGCGGGCATTAACGCAAAAGTTGACCATTAGCTGTTTTAATCTGTAGAGTATGCCACTCCGGAGCTTCGCCTGATTTGAATTGTCGACATCAAGAATTTTAATCGATAATTTATAAATATAACTTCGTTTTTTAACCGACTTTAAAAACTAAAGAAGGAAAAGAGTAAAAAATTGGCTATTGAACTGTAAGTAATAAGTTAGGTAACTTAGGTATCAGTTATTAAGGAGTCGGTGCCACACACCAACTCTCCCCGTCTATTCCTTGACGAACATGACTATGCTGACAGCGACTCCAAAAATAAATGATACCTTAGTTACTCGTATTGTGTGTTAAATAGCTTATTTCTTACTTGTTCGGGATTTGAAGGCGGTTTCATTTTATTAATTAATTTTTTTTATAATTCCTAGCTTCAGTACGTTAAAAGGTGAACTGCGGAAAGTCGAACATCATGGTTACATGACATGTCGGGAGGGAAGGAAGTAGGCAGATCGATGTAAGGAAGCCCTGATGATCATCATCATAATATATTTAATAGCTCCGTCCGTGGATCCATCGCCACTCCTTTCTACTATTTATTACTATTTATATTCCAACCTCTTTATCTCTTTATAATACGCGCTCACTTTTTCAAAGACAAGCTGCAATAGCTAGATCAATTACTTACTTGATCAGAGGTAGATATATACACATTTCCAGCTTAGTCTGACTGCTGGTATAATATCTTTAAAAACTCAATTCACAATGTGTTCCGACGCACCATTTCCGTTAACGGTTAACAAAACGAACTATTTTTCAATAAAAGTTTTTCAAAAACAGAGCATTGAAATTATACCGTATATAATATTCTGTGACACAGTGAAGTGAAATAATTTAAAAGCCCTCTAATTGTAACAATTACAATCCCTATATATACGTGCGAAATTTCATGTACAAAGTGTCATTATTAATTATTTTTTATGTTAGACTATCCAAGCAATTAACCGCCTTCTCACCTGGAATAATTTGACAAATCGGTGAGTCATTTATATAACTAGGTATAGACTTGTTGTCCACAAGTGTACCATTTCCCATCAGAGTGGCCGAAGCGACCCTTTGCTCACGGATTCCTCCAAAAGGTCACGGACGGCACACCATCGCAATATGGCCATACTAATAAACGAAGGAACGACCACAAATCGTTTTCATCCCCATTAGATAATGCAATCGCGTGCGTTCCCACAGAATGTTATCTACTCTTTTATGGTAATAAATAAAACACGAAGTTGATGAATCATTCAGTGTAGGCGGCTTTTTCGAGGATTACGGTTGTGCTTTTTTATTAGAAACAATGATGTTAATAAAATCTCTATTATCATTGCACAGCTCCTGTGAAAATTGCTGCATTAATTGTTATGAAGTATTTTTTGTCAGTATATTATTTTATTTGAGATAGGTACCTACTTTTAAGATCGAATGCCATTATATTACCATGTGAAGCAATAAATAAATTATAAAAAATTCATGCGTTTTAATCTGATTAATAATTTGAGGTAAGAAGAAACTCTTGAAATCAGTAACCATAACAACGCAATAACACAGGTATTTTCTGTGAGTTCCACAAAATTGAAATCTACTTAAAATTCTAATAAAAGTACACGTAATTTTTGCCTATATTTACAGAGTGCACCCAGCCCTCAACGGAAAACCTGTAAAGCGCAAATAACAAATGATTACATCAAAAACAACGTGTAAGCGAAAGCGCCCTAAGCGACACGGCTCTAATTAAATTAATTGTAAGCAGTTGCGATATAAATGACGAGCCGTGTAATGGACGAAAAAAAATCGTAGATTCACAAAGATAAAAGCAATAATAAAACACTTCCCCTAGCGCGTGCGGGTCCGCTGATGCGGTATTTGACAAATTGAAATGTAGGTATAGTATACCTACTACATAAATCCGACAGCAAAAGTCCTATATCCCCCGTATAAGTTTATTTAAACTAAAATATTTTCAAAACTACAAAACCGATTTTAATGAAACAAAGCTAAGAACTGTTTTGATTAAACTGGCTTTCAAAACCGCACCCAAATCGGGACATCTGTTCGGGAGAAACGATGCCCTAAAAAAATAAACAATGTCACAGATACACCTTTTTAGGGACGCCTTGGTCAACCTCGATTCGCCAACGTTATTTAGGAAGCACACCTAAGGAGTGGCGAGCACGACGATTGAAAACTTCGATTAGCCTAATTCTACGAAACAGTCTCCCATCCAGTTACAGGTAACGGCGTGCGTTGCTTAACTTATATTATCGGTCTCGCAAGCGCGTAACACATGATATTTTAACGTGAAATAAATATCTAGAGATAAACAAAAATTCGTGTCAGGGAGCCAGTACACAACCCGCATGATACGAGTGCCGATCAAACACGTACATTTAATAACGCACCGGCCATACAGTACTGATATTATATTAATCACAGTTTTAGATACCATTACCGATGGGAATGGACCTTCCGTTATTAAGGGTGTTTGCGATAAGATTGGCGTTTTTAATTAATTGATTCTTCTATTTTTTAGGAGCGGTGGCCAAGTGGTTAAGGTATCTGACTCGGAAGCTCGAGACATCTGGTGCAAATCCCCCTCCGGCCATGTATAGTACAAGAGCATAAGAGCATTACCACTTCGTGAAAAATTTCCTTTGCCACTACAGCAACATTCACAGAATTTGGTGCATCTTTAGCTAAAATCGGTTTTCTAAAAGAAAGGAGCATTACATATCTCTTATGCCCAAAGGACTAGTCCTTTAACCCCAGGGTATTTTTATTTAATAAATAAAACTATTTTCTCACGATTGACACGATAAAAACATCATTCTTAAATAATTGTCTGTACATACTTTAGTATACACTTATATCACTATCATTCACTCAGTCCCATTTTATCCGAATTGCAAAATATACCGGGAATTGAATTTAGCTTCAGAGTCGTACAAAGTATCATGCAAGCCTCCAATTACTTCCCAACACTCCAACATTAAACATGCGAAGGTGCTAAACAAATACGGCACAGAAAAACCGGCACAAACAGATTATAAGGCGATTATGAAACGTCTAATACAGCGACATTCAATATTTGAACAGATCGTCGGTTAGACGATAGGGAAAATTCACCTAATTGCCTCCCCCTACGAAATTTAGGGATAATGTGACGCGAGGGATGTCGTGTCTTAACTGTGTTTTATGTGGGGAAATATTTTGAAATCGTAAGCTTGATGTAGCGGTAGGAAGACAAGCATTGCGGAAGACGCAAACGGAAAGGTGGGAATGGACGAATTCGGAAGTGGACGACTTTGGAAATTGACAAATTAGGAAATGGTCAAAGTCGACCATTTCCTAATGTCAATGTCAATATGGACGAAAACGGGTTAACGCATAGCCTCCTTCATCTACAAGCCATGCTGTAGCACGGAACGGCAACGTCGCTGTAAACTGATATACTCATTGTTTACATGTCAATGTGCGGGAAAATTATGAATTTTATGATGATAAATTTAAAATGTATTGATAAAACTGTAAATTAACGCGTTTGTATGGACCATCTACGAAGGTAAATAAAAGTAAATATATTTATAATTGTGCTAAAATTTGATAAATACGATTTTTGAAAAACAATCCTTGACCATTTTTGTTGTTAGTTTTTAGCTTATTTCATAAATCAAATTCTGTTGTATATTCGTAATCTTCTCTAACAGATGCCAAGGCATTTTTGCATTTGAAAAATGCAAGTAAAATTATGATTAAACCATAAAAATGGGAAAGATTCTGTGCCGATGTTTTGCTTTCCAAAAGATGTAATTCTATTAAATAAATGGACTTCTGCTATTCCCCAAGCATGCTGGAGTCCCACCAAAGGATCTTTTGTAAGCAGCAAACATTTTTGCATTGTGAAAGTTATCACAACTACTTTAAACCACGATCTCTGATTATCCACGATGGTCTAAGCATTGAAAAAGTATATAGGTACAATAAGTAAGTACGTAGTTAGTTTTTATATACTTAGGCACTTAAATAAAACTGTTTAAAATCAATTATACCTAATATTTAATAAATTGGGCAATATTTTGGCTGGCATAGATTATTTTATTTCATAATAGCTTTTGGTCGCGAATGTGTCCGCATAAAATTCTGCTATAACCTGCCGGACCCGTTCTCGCGGGAATCACATTAAATATCGGGATAAATTATAGCATATGTGTTATTCGGGGCTATATTCTATATAACTGCCTAATTTCATTAAAATACGATCAGTAGTTTTTGCGTAAAGGTGTAACAAACATCCATTACGTACAAAACCAAACATAGATTATATTTCGCATTTATAATATTAGGATAATACAATTGCAAGTAGGTATATAGGTAAATAGGACAAAAATCTATCCAATTACATATTATCTAACTAATGTATATACTTATTAATATACTTTATCACTTAAATAACTAATAACATGAAACGACGACGACCGCGATGATAGTTTTACAGAAGTTTTCAGGTTCACTAAAATTCAAAATGCGACGTTGTCAAACTTCTGCGCATGGCTTGTAGATGAAGGAGGCTATGGTTAACGGAAAATTCGACTGATTTAGGACAGAAAACAGCACATCAACCTATCCACCGCTAGTGTAAAATGAATCTAGTATGAATAAGGATGCGCGCACAAACCTGAGATGGTTCAAAGTCTAAACAGGGTAGGTTGGAGGTACTGTCTTCTGTATTTACCTTTTTCGAGCTAAAATTACGTGAAATGTTGGGTATATATGCTTTATGTAATTCTTTACACATAAATTATCTAAAAACTATAACAAAATATTAAAAACGAAATTAACATCGGTTTAGAAACATAGGCATAACCTTAATAGTAGATTGTATACCTAGGGAGCAAACAATATTTTTAAAGGCGAAAGTGTTTCTTTGAATCTAGAGTGGTGCGAAGGATTCTAGAAGCCTAGCGTAGTTCTATAATAGAAAAACGTCTCAAATCAATTTAAAGATACCCAAACAGCTGATACCCGTATAATGACCACATTTAGATAATATTTCATCACAATACAGTAAATATTACGGTTCCACGCCAATTACGTTGCGCTAAATTTTTCATCCCCGTAGTTTATTTAAGCTCATCTAAGAAATCCTCAATTCGGCGTGGATTGATGCAAATGACACTGCCTTACACACGCCATCTGAAACTGAGAAATGCCTCCCTTAATTCCACAAATAACCACACCATTTTCGACCTTAATGTCGTAGATATAAACATCGGATCGCATTAAAACGATGGCAGCTATAATGTTGCAATGTGAAACACGGTGACATGTCACTATTGACATAAGATTGAAGTTTATTTATTCAGAGGGTGGCTACAATGCTACGGGGCTTTCTTTGTCCCAATGTTGTGCGACGATCTAATAGGTCGAAGTTGTCCTTTGAGCAGCTTTGGGGTGCAGATGAAAGGATCTACTTGTAAAAATATTTCGATTGTCTTTAAAATGGACCCCTAGTTATGAGATTACGCTTAGGATTAAAACGAACATCGCTGTTAGCTAATTTAAGTATAGATAATACATATTATCTTTATAATTAAAACTTTAAAGACCTTTTAGTATACATATTATCAAATTTTATCGTAAAGTTTAAGACATGTACCTTCTCTTCCACGTTTAGAAATATTTGTGCCGTTATAGGTACTCACTATAGGTTTTTCTTTCTTAATTGGCGAACAATGGATTTACCCAATATATTTAGCTTTTATGGGTAAAAGATGGTGTTAAGCATATTTCTACATAATTTCATCATATTGCAAATAATAAGCCGTAACATTTAGTAACACATAATGCTACTTAATTCCCGCTTCGATAAGTTATTCAACAACAAAAGGCCCGATTACAATGTAATAATTGCAGACAAGTGCTTGCGATTTGTGCATTATTCCAGTGAAAAATTGCACGCCTCACAGAATATGAAGGTCACTGCACACAAAGAGATGACATACGCCCGGAACGGACATAAAATGACTAATTCAGGTCTCCGAGATACGATAAAAGTGAAAGTTGAGCCAATTTTAATAATACACCTTAATAAACAGTCGAAATGGTAAGCAAAGACGTAAATGCTATAAAGAAATACAAGGAGACACCGAGAATGCTCACAGATACTTCCCAGAGACTAGCGGCGAACACTATTTCCGAGAAAATGTAAGCAATAAATATTAATTGAACTACCTAAGGATTTGGGTCTCAAATTAAAGTCTCGTAAACAGTCCAGAATTTGAAATTCCAAATAACAATAACAATTAAATTTTATTACTGCAAACAAGTCGTCGGAACTACAATAAAATGTCACCTGAACATTACGGGGAGCTGTATCCAGAAATAACTCTGACACATAGCAATATTTTAGACGAAACAACTAATCAGTGAGACGCCTCCCTAACCTCAAGTCGAGTTGGAATTTCTTAACAATTTAACAAATGACTATTGTCAACAGAATAAATGTAGAATGCCCTAATGTGTGTTGTATTGGTTTTTGAGTAAATTTTTGATAAATAACGACTCATTTGAATATGTCATCGCGTCTATCCGGATCGGAGCAACTGTCTTGGATAACATAGGATGTTTTATTTTCTCGTGTAAGTCATCTATATATAGTATAAAATAAAGTCGCTTCCTGACGTCTTTCCCTATGTATCTAAGTACGCTTAGATCTTTTAAACTACGGAATGGATTTTAATGCGGTTTTAAACAATAGATGGAGTGATTCAAGAGAGAGGTTTATAAGCTAGAGAATAGTCAGGGGCAAAGTAGATGTACGCGAACGAAGTCGCGCCGGGTCTACTAGTTACACAGACACTGACATCAATGCCCTCGACATGCTTAGTCAATTTCTAAAATTCTTTCAGTAATAAACAGAACCACATCGCGGAGTCTAGTCAAGGATACCTGCAATTCAGGAAAATTTACTCTACCCGCGAGAAAATTGAAAGTTCAAAGAGTTCCAATGCCACGCCAGAGACAACTATAGTACTTACCTATGTAATAAAAGCGTATGATCAAAATAACAACTTTGGCTGAAATTGGACGACTTCTTCATCTTATTTGTGGTGAATACTGTTTCAGTACTTGGAGTTTCATGTTATAGGGTAATGACTAAGCAGCAGAGGATAAGAAACTAGCAAATTAATTTAGGAGTTAATGTCCCGGTTGTGCTCTTGCGCACGTGGGCCAGGGCTCCGCCTTGACCATGATCCAGGATTTGGCAGACGCTTACGAACCGTATACCTTAACCACTCGGCCACCGACGCTACGTGACTCCGAAACTAGCAATATACGTAATAGAAACAAATAATTTCGCCCTCATACTTTAATTAACCACAGCTCCATCGAGTTGCTGCGAGTTCGAATCAGTAGTTCCCTAAGCCTCTTACAGTTAAGCCCCTTATATGAAACAACAGTCTTATTAATATTCGTTATTATAATACTTTGGTATTTGCTATTAACTACCATATTACGGTAACTAAGTGGAAACGATTTTTCTTTATTTATCAGAATGCCGTTGTCTACGACTCAATGGGCTACTTGGAAACGCCCCTACTTAACACAATAATGAAAATACATACCTACCTAATACATTGATTGTATTCAATTTCAAGGATAAAACAGAGCAGTCATACTAACCTATATTTTTTCTTGGCATTAATGTCCCGGTTGAGGGCCCGGGGTCCGCCTTGCCTTGACTAATGTACATAACTCAGAAAAGAGTCATTGTTACATGGCCGCAGCCATCGAAATCTCGCGCTTACGAGTCGAATACCTTATCCGCTCGGCCACCGACGCTCCTCTTATATCATTTTTTTATATTTTTAGATAAAACACGCCTTCCACCCATTACCCGACATAGGTACTGTCTTAATATTATGACTGTTTAATTCATGTGCTATAATATTTATGACGGTTAATTCATGAACTATAATTTACAACATTTTCAACTATTTACGACATTTTATAATTACCCGGAAATTGAAGTTATTAGAGACAATGGGGAAAAAGCTAAATTCTCTAATTGAACTGGTGTAAACTTTAACACCTGATTTTATGGCTGTAATAAAGTAACAAATTGACCGTAAAACCGTGCATTTAGGTTCGTGTCATAATATATCAGACGGGACCTAACATTTGTTTGTTGGAAACGAACAAGTGCGCGTACGCAGATCGGCTACACTGATACATTTTTGAGTGAAGCGGTGAATTAAATTTGAATATTTTAAGTCCATGTGGTCACGTTTTGGTTTCTCCGTACTGAAATACCAAATATAATAAGTCTATGTAGGAAAAATGAGATTTTGTTTAACAAGTCATATGAAAATTTTAACCATTGGGTAGTCGAGCCGTTTTAGAATAATGATCGCACACAGACCGGATACAGTTCCAGGGGCTCTATTTTTAAACACTCGCGAATGGTTTTCAACTTTGATTTTAGGAATGAAAAGATCGATATTTTGATGCATGATGCTGATTTTCCCTATTTTTTACCCCTACTCTAATAAAGATTACTCTAATAATATAATACTAAAAATATTGATTTTTTCATGCCAGACATCAAAATTTAAAATAGTTCAAATCGAGGCGAGTGATTCAAAAATCAAGCCCCTAATGCAAATCCGCGTACGATTACCTAAATAACGTCTTCTTATCGAGTCGATGAACAAAACTTCTACTTCCATTCGGCGACGCATATAGTATTAGGCAACATCTAGGTTGTCCTGGTGTGTCCATAGGCGGTGGTGACCACTTACTATCAGGTGGCCCGCTTGCTTGTTTGTCTGCCGTCAGTATAGGTAATATAAAAATATATAAAAATAATATAAAAAAGAAAAACCAAAAAGATAGCTTAATAACTTCGCAAACGAAATGAAATGGGATAATACAGTATGTATTTAAAAACGTTTCATTACTGTTAAAAAAGACTCACGACATCCATTAGCGGTCGTTCCCGCAACAATGTCCACACATTCGCAACAAGTCCGGTCCAGACGTGAGCCAATATTGAAATTTACGATCTCCCATTGTGGGTCCACATTATATTTTATAACTTTATTGGGCAAACTGCTCCCTTTGACAACACCGATGTTAAAACCGGCCATTGTCGCGTTGGCTCGCACAATTATGTGCACAAATTCGTGTCGGTGTCTAAATATTCATTTGTTGGTCGCTGTGTGGTCTACGAAGGCGTGTCTAATTTCAGCTCAACTTGAAAACAGCCAATTTATCCGACTTTTTTCCCAACAGGCTGCCCCTTTTGTGTCGATCTTCATTTTAACACTGATGACATTTGGCTTTCTTTTATGTGTCTTACAAAGTTGTATGCAGTTGTAAGTGCAACGAATAAATTGAAATATTTATTTACATAAATCGGGATCACACAAACGATCATTAAGAGGCTTTTAGTCACTGTTGTTTATTTAACAACCCTAAAAACTCCACAATAAGAATCAAGTGTTAATCCAGCTTAGAGTTTAAAAAATGCACGATGCAGCATGTGCCCTATTTTCGGCAATCACTTAACCCAAAACTGCAGTTAGTACCGCATGTGTACTTTTTTAAAATCCGCAAACAATGCCGGTAAGCGCATCACCCCATATTTCACCCTCGAGTGAGCAGAGCTAAACAGTTAGATAAAACGTTTGAACTCTCAAAAAGTATATTCATCGCTACTATCAATAAATTTAAGGGTTGCGCTGTACTAAGTAAGATTAGCGTGATTGTTAAATTTGGAACAAGTATCTATCGGCGTAGGTACTACTTATTAGTTTCTACTTTCTTCTACTATTTGTACGAACCTACCCAAACTAGTCCGCCTCGAAGTATGTATTTCTGGCACCAAGCGACAACGCCGACGTACTATTTTACCCCCAATTTCCAAAAATCCTTCCTAAATGGAATGGATGGCTTCATTGTAAAATTGCAAAATTTTCAAGTCTCGTCTGGGTCCAGCGGTTTAGGCAATGCGTTGATAATTGATATCTCACCTAGTCAGATATTTTAGACACGAAAATTACCGATCTGCACTCAGTGTGCCTCAGGTTTACGCGTCTACGTTTTCGGCTTTATACTACCGGATAGATACCAAATGTTATGCTCTGAGTCATCGTGATTGTACTGATCTTGCAATTTAGTAGGGGTGAGAGGGCTCGACGGGTCGCACCCAGGGTTGTGGGTACGGGTAGCAACATATCTGCGTAATATTCTTGTTACAGGACTCTATTGTTCATTACTATAACTTCAGGGCTTTCGTGTACCATATTTGTAACTAACACCACAAAGGTGAGTCCAGAGGTGTTCATTTTTTTCTTTAAAATACTAAAAACATTACAGTGCTGACATAAGTATGTATTTGATTAGTAAAATGGTATATGAGATATTGTGAGACTTCAGAGAAAATTGTAACTTAAAGCAACGGAAAGGTAAAAAATCTAACAACTACAGGTTAAAACTAAGGTATTTATCTGCAATTGGCTGTTATTCCATTTCCTAGTTGTTAATAAACGAATGACGGCTCGGTATTTTTACAGCCGACGATTCGTCAACCAGTGGAACTTTCGCAGAAACCGCAATACGAATTCTCCCTCTGTACCGGTCCAATCTGTCAGTTCATCCCCATAATCAATCCCCGAGGATATTTTTCCGATGCCTTAATTTCCTCTCTCATTCGATTATGGCATTAAAGCATTAGCCTCGAAATCGCAAAGTCAGCGTGTGAACCATTTTTCTTCCGCATTCTTACGTACCCCCGAAATTCACTTTCACTGAATTAGGCTTCATGATCCACGGCTAATTCATCATGAGCAAGATTCGTCTATTGGGGGAGACGGGGTAGAATGAGTCTTATGATTCTTTATTTTTATTAGTTCCAACAACCTCTTTGCATATTTGTGTCCTTGTTATTTACGAATAGTCGACTTTAAATTGTTCTGTTTAAGATTTCTTTTTTACTTTTTTAAACCCCCTATTTCTTAGGCATTTAGTTTTCCGCTCCTAAATTTTGAATCGGACACCATTATCTGGTTTTCCAGTTACCGCAAACAATACAACAACAAAGTACGACTACAAACAAGTAGCCATTAATTTTTTTACCGTCCAATTACGCTCAACAATGCACTTTCCACTGACCGAATGATTCACTTAGCAAGTGAATGAGCGAATGATAGATTACAATCGACGTCGCGTACAGTACAACAACAGATGGCGTTGCACTGCAAATAAGCGTGAGTAATCTGTAATGAGCTCACCTGTTCCCTGGCAATATGACATTGACTAATATTTCGTGAGCCAAGGGTATGTTTGCGCAGTGTGGAGTTATTAATGACACGTAATACTTGTGACTTCCATTTTGATGAATACTTAAGAAGCTGCCGAGGTGCTTAATGAGTTTTCATTTAACAGGGACTTTGTAATGAGCTGTTGAACTGAGAGCCTTATCGTTTAAAAACTGTTTACGAATTTAGAAGCAGTAGAAACTGTAGGTTTTAATTAAAACTTGCACCGTTTTTAACACTTAGGCACCAATAATGTCCGGAAAATCCGTCTTAGGAAGGTATGAATCACAAAATAGGCTCGTCTAAAATATGACTGTTATTACCAAGAGGCACATTCACGCTTGCATAAATTACGCCTGCGTCGAACAGCACCTTCATTACTTCCACTTCCGTCGAAAATCACATTAAAAAAAGAACAAACACAAAATTACAAACCATTTGACATCTGACACCGCGAATATTCAAATTAATGCATTATCGATATGAACAAAGTGCACTTGACTGGAAATAGGGAGGTTTATGACATTTGCAGCTCGTACACACATTGGTATCGCCCGCTTGTAATGTGTCACAGAAGGGTAAAGCTTTGTATGAAAAGCTTCTCGACCCACGGTATAACAAGCTAAAACAGTCTGATTTTTTAGATGTATGTATTAGAGGGGAAGTTGGGGTAATATGTACGCAGAGGTTATGACACGTGATTTGCGCGTAAATCAAATTTGACCGGTGGGTGGGTAGAGTTGTCTGGCGCATATGGCGATGTTTCTATACGAAACGCGATGATTGCTACGCGTTCGTGGATTGCTTTCGTGCGTCCACAGTGCCGCTTCATCGAATTTATCCGATCGAAATAATACCTATTTTTTTCTTTTGTGTTTCGTTGTTGCTAAGAATGCACGTATGAATTGAGTTTTCAAACCAATTATGTATTGACAATACTTTTTCAGTTCATTTGAATCAGGAAATTAGGTTAGGTTAGATAAATCCGTAAACCAATAACGGGGAATGACAATATTAACTATAACTTTTTTTTAATAATGTTTGTATAGACTGCCTTATTTATTTCAAGCAAGCCTTATAAAAGGCCTTGTTGACAATATTAACTACAAATATAATTTTAAAGCAATATATGTGTAGACTGCTTTATTTATTTCAAGCAAGCATTAATACAGACCTTGTTACCTAATAACGTCACGAGATCGCCGATAACTATAGCGGAGGGTAAGCTGGTCTAATATGACCCACCTGCGGCTAATGATTTGCGTGATCTTATTAGCATGTATAATCGTATTCATGAACCTTATGTTATTGTTGCTGTATATGGAGTGTAATACTTAGATTATTCATAGCAATACAGACACATGTTGATATACTTAATACAATTTTTGTCAAGTAAGTTAATAAAAGTAGTAGACTAGTAGAAAATCGCTAATAAAATAAAACAGGACATTAAATACAAAATAATAAAATAAAAATACCATGACGGGGTTCCAATCGGCTCTCTAGACTGTTCAATATATTCAAATAAAATAAAATATAGTTGTAACGAAAACTACTATCAAATATACCAATCAAATTAAACACTGGCAAGTATCAGTAGAAAACTTCAAAACACATGTATGTTCGAATCACGCCGCCTGAAAACAACATGGCGCGCTTGTAGCAAATTATTCCATGCGGTGCGGTATTATCTCTTCAAATAACCACTTATTAAGTCAGCTCCTATTTTACGCGTACAATGGCTGCCACAAAAAGTGTAAGCCACCCTTTAGCTGTAGGAGCCGCGAACACCTGCGCGTTCACAACTAACTTGCACATTATGCTCTGCTCGGCCTGGCTGCCACTTGTGGACTTATACGCACGCTTGTCTATAGTGCGTTGTGTGAATTATCGTATCAGTGTAATGGTAATATTTATTAAGGTACATATTAAAATATTTACAGTTATAGTTAAAATTTACACTAATACCGACATCTAAAACACTAAAAATATATGTTAATTTGTTAACGAAAAATGGTATTAGCGATTATTTATTTGTCATCCCACACGCAGTATAATGATGTAATTTATTTATTTTTATTGTGGTGGTTTAAAATTAGGTATAAATAAAAATAAAAATAATATTAATCATTCAGTCCCAGGTGGACAATGGGTAAGCAAAAAGTGGCGCACTTACCTGTCATATACCAAAAATGCAGGACCGCATAATTTGTGTTGCTTATTTTTTATATCAGTAATGGATATTTAGAATTAGTATTTTGAATGTAAGTGTAAGTGAATAAAATAAAAATAGATATAAATCTTATGAATACCATATACACAATTTTTTATTTACTCATGATATAGTACAAACTTTTTGTCGTACACTCGTCGATCGTACGTGCATTATACACCCCCCGCTGTTTGTAATGAAGAATTATTGTTTTTAACGTCACACTCCAATGTTTTGTGTGAGGATTTCCTTTCTATAAGTCTCTTCGGTCTTTGGATAAACACGTTTACACTTGTCCCTGTTTTTGTAGGTGGTTTTGGGTACAATTTTATTTTGATTCCAAGGGCTAGAGTTTGTGCCCTTTTTTTTAAGACACAAATTATAAGTAACCTATTGATTTTTATTTCTGGGTTTCATTATTGATGAAACGCAGAATTAAAAATTATGATGTCTCATAATTTGTGTAACTTTTACATAGTTTGTTAACTAGTTTCAAAATATTTGAATTGTTACACCATATTGACATCCGGGACATTGATGCCACGATGATGATGTTGATAATCTACGATAATCGTTTACAATAAACATGCAGGTTTCAGCCCGTAGTATAGGTACTTTTACTTGTTAACTATCCATCACTATGTGAACATAAGCACATTATATAGATAGCAGAGCAGACAGTGTCCGAGCATTATATGCGATGACTTGTGCCTATTTGCCCCTCTGTGAGTGGGCTGACAAATAAATCATTGCTAATACGATTTTTCTTTAACATATTTTTGCCACTACTCCCCTAAAGCTGGTGAAACAGCATTATGTAGGAGACAATATATTGCAATGGTGAAAGAAGAAGAAAATATGACTAAGATAAAGTAAGTAACTTCAACTTGTGGTGATGATATTTGATTTGAAAATGGTATATAATGGGTGTCTCAGTAAGAAGTTGAATTATGACCATTTTCGACTGTCAATTGTTGAGTCAGGCATATTAAGTGTTTGTTTAATTTAAACATAGACATTGAAGAAAATGGTGCGAAAACCCATTACATAAATAATAATAATAATAATAATAATTTGCCATTACATAAATAATAATAAAAATAAAGACCCATAAAATACATTTAATACAATACAATACAATAATAATAACTTGATAATTTTAAAATATAAACATTAAAAATAAGGGATATCTAAAGACAAGTCTTTACAATAATCATACAAAAACAAGATATTTTTCATTTTCGGTTTGCGTCCTGGTGGACAGTGCGCCAATGTTCAAATATGGGACTGTTGTAGGACGTTTTGCACATTGTCTTGAGAATTCCATTTCCAGATGCGAGCACCCGATCCCGAAACGATGCTACATAATGCAATAAATGGGGACAATTTACTCCCAAAAATCATCTTCGGTGACGAGGCTCATTTCTATCTCAACATCTTCTATAAAAAATTGAATTATCGGATCTAGGGAGCTGAAAATCCATATATCATTCAATAACTTTAGTAACATCCTCAAAAAGAAACCTTTTGATGTGCCATATGGGCAGGAGGGATAATCGGACCGGTTCTAAAAATTCAGCAGCCCTGAACCGGCCATACAAATATAAATGTGTTGACCGGCAGAGTAAAATAGCATCAACCCCTTACATCCGTGGGTGTCGTACAAGGCGACTAATGTTATCAATGTAGAAAATGTTAGATACGCCTTAGGCTAGAAAATCGACAGAAGCGTTTTCCATTGTTATATTTAGAAATACCCTGTAAAAAGGAAAAATTAAAAACACTATAGTAATAATTAAATATGAATTACAGAACACTTCCTACAAGTAACCTAATCAATGATGTAAGAGATAGTATTAAGTTAGGTCTCCATAAAAAGCTAAATATCGCTCATGTGTTAGTCAGAACCAACGTCAAAATTATCAACAACAATGGCGGCAGAACTAAAACAAAACCTTCAAACATCAGACGTACCTATCGCCGTACATATTAATTGAAAAAGCTGATAATCTTCTAGACAAAACAGTGGATCATGACCGTTGCGGGCGGACCGCGCCGTTGTTTACCGAGCCTACGGCTAGATGGCGTGCATTAACTGAGTCAACACGAAGCGCTCCGGCGCATAATCCGCCCCGCCCTCCTCTCCGTAAACACCGCCGGTTATTACGACTACTGTGTCAATACCCAGTCTATGCACTTGGATAGGAATTGGTGATCTGTAGGTATGGACGAGGGGACACTTAGATGAAAGGGTAATGTTTTAGGTACTTACTTTCACAATTCTGATCAACATTGAGAGTTACTACTATCGTAATTCGGGACGACTTGTACTTTTTTTAATGTAAAGCAGACTGGACTTGGAGCCTGGTGAGCCATTATGAGGTCGAAGGTTATCGTTAAGAGAGGGTCTGCCCGGCCGGGAATCGAACCCGGGACCTCTTGCGTGGCATGTTGACCACTGAACCACTCAGGTCGTCGAATCAGGATAACTTTGGAGTATGCAAACTCTTTCAATCGTGCGCCTACGCTGATGGATTACATGGCATTAAGGCCTTTGAGGCACTTTGTATTATGGTAAATTGCTAACATCCCTAACATCGTGAATTCAAAATCGGGGCAATTATCCGGCGTTCACCCTACACATACGCCAGAGCACAGCCATGAGGCATTTCTTCTTAGTCCTCAAGTGATAACGCACCTGTGGTTTCTCATTTTTGTTACCTGCATAAATCGTAAATGCTATGGGCGATAGTTACCGCTTACCATCAGGTGGATTGTTTTCTCGTTTGTCACTGTGTAGCATTATAGAAAAGATGGTCACTAAAAGGAAGAAAGATGGTCACTAAAAGAAAGAAAGATGGTCACTCCACTTATGAGGACGTCCACTCTGCTTGCCGAATCGCAGTCTCAGCTCGGAAATTTGTTTACCCCATCAGTTGTCGGTTCTTTGACAGACATGGCCAGCCCACTGCCACTTCAGCAGCACTGAGTAATCATCTTGGCGTTAATGTCCTGATTGTGGTAATTTGGCAGATAATAGCAGTAAAGCGACTGTCATCTAATCTCCGCGACCATGCTACCAGTGGAACCTGATCAGATTGGATCATGGTTATACATTCAGTGGCCTGAATGTGCAGGTTTCATCACGATGCTTTCCCTCACTGTAAGAGTAGGATAGGTTATAGAATAAGTCGGTCGAGTTGCTTCGTTGCAAATTGTATCGTTCAGAGAGACTCCGAGCATACCGTGTTCATGAACTATGAATCAGTCGAAATCTAAGTCCCAGCGCCGTAGGTCGGGACAGGACGCACAGGTTAGAAACTTTTGTTTTCAAGCACTACAGCACCTAGACGATAAGACCCTCAGCGGAATCCTTCTCATGACCTCCCACTCGAAATTGCTTCTATCTAATTAGCTCCAGTCACAAACAAACGACGTACACGAGTACAGAATAAAAGGCTCTTGTTGCAAAGTTGCGTTCATCGAAGTCTTATCATTCTAATTACAGAAGTACATTATTATCTAAACTCTAAACAAATAAATTAAATATAAAGTCACGTGTATCGAACACAGTGTGAGACATCGACATCAATGTAACACTCAGTCGTCGAGTACGATGACCCCATAATGTGTAGCTTACGTACTTATAGATAATTGTTTTGGGTAAATTATGGCATAATCGATGCAGTCGACGTTATTAAGCTGCGCTGCGTATGCTATATATATGCTATATTTATCTTAGCTCCAATGCATAGGTCTGTTTGGGCTGGTAATCATTACAATGAAGAGGCGATTGTCGTGGTAGAGTGTGTGAAAGATAAATGAAACACTTTAGAAGGTAATAGTTTGTATGGTGAATTCTTTATGGAAGTTCTTTGTATGATAGAATTGAAACACTTTTTACACAAGTTCCACTACACTTTTTAACTCTAAATGATTATAGTGAAACTTTTGAAAATGTATTAATTCTATCTTGAAACTCTTAACATAAAAAAAATATATTAGTACATGTAAGCACATGCTACTAATATACTAAAGTTATTAATGCGAAAGCTTGAAACGAGTTTTGGATGTTTGCTACTCTTTCGCAATTTAACTTCTGAACATTGAGTAAATTGAGTCATTCTGTAGAACAAATTCATGTTGATTTGACGTCTTCCTGTCAATGTACTTAAATTCAATAAAAATATTAGGCACTTAAAGGTTCCTAAGGGTCCATCTAACTGAAAATCACTCCAGAGCCCTAGATGAAAACACAATGAGATAGGTACTTACTAAACATCTAAATTAAGTAATTCAGCTTAGCTGTTACGTATCTTCATTGGCAATGCCGCATCACAGTGTAGTCAAAACAACTACATGAAGTAGCTACACAAAGTGTTTGTTAGTATTGTCTATAGCAAAAAGGTATAACTACGAACACATCAAGCGTTATTATGCAGCAGTGCATCTACGCACATAATCTGAGGACTGGTCGCGAAGTCACGCGTATTATTACACATGATGTTCGAATTGTGTTTTAAAATAAACGTACGGTATTTTAAACTATTTCTTAATATTGTAGTATTAGTGTTTATATTTTATTTATTAATGTAAATAATTTTTCGGTAACTAAATTTTTTTTTTTATATATTAGTGAAATTGATAAAGTAGCTCTTTGGCTCTTTAAACGTAGACGTTTTAGGTAAACCAGACTAGAATTTTAAGTGTAAACTGTGGAAGTTTGTAATGAAATATAGTTTTGTTCTAATGATTATGAAACATTAATTTTACGTTCAAATAGACTTCGTTACCAAAGTGACAAATTTTATGTCATGAAACTAAAGGTCACATTGATACTGTCAACAAAAATAACAATATTTGGCTACATTTGTTACGCACATTAATTACTTTTTATTTTCCAAAAAATTGAGTTTCTCTAATGCCATATTTAGAGATCATTGGCAAAAATTGGGCAGTATTTCGTTTCTCTCTTTTAAAACAACTTATTTTATCAAAGCTTAAAGACAAAAGTACCTAAATGGTTTTTGGATCTCGCATAAATCATATTTTTCAGAAATTCTGAAAATAATCAACTCAATTATGAATCTGTCTCACCTAGCGATATTTTTACTATTAAATCTTAATTAAATTAAGTTATAGGTATACGAATTACAGACGGCCTAAGAGAGTGGCCCTCCAACCTACATTGACAATCACGCTGTAGCGCAGAGTTACCCAGAACAGTCGGCTGTCATTTATCATCGAGCAGATTAACTGTAGTTGTGTGCACTTGTTCCATTTTAAAACAACTTCCTAGTGCTATTTGTTTTGTAGCTCTTTTTAGTGAGGCAAAAGAAAATTGTACGCGGTGCTGAATAGTTAAAGCTATGAAGTAAATGGCCACGTTTTGAGTATCTACTGCCAATCTTTACTTGATATTATAAGGAGTAAAAGTTTGTATCTATTATTTGTTATGTATGTCTTATGTTCAGTTTTTCCGAATTATTTCCTTAACAGGAAGCTACACTATTTCCGAGTATCTTAGAGTAAATAGTACTTTTGGTATTGGAAAATATTAGGATCCTGCGGGATTGTTAAATGTAAACACCGATCCTTGCGGATGATATCTTGGGAATGGCCCGTAGGTAACGTAATTTGATCGTAGAAATTTTAAGTTATTTTAAAATAAGAACAACTATTACCATGGAGTTTAACCTGTACTAAAAAATATTTGTCATTCAGTCAGTAATCATTTCAGATTACTGACTGTATGACAAATATTTTTTTAAGTACAGGTTTGGTTGTCATTGACATTAAGCCAGCTCTCGTCTGCATACCCAGGTTGTAAGCTACTGTAAACAAATTATTAACGTTTTAGACATGAAACGTAATAGACATATATAGGTGCAGAGTTAAATACGCATTTAGACCCTCAGCGTTTGTAAAAATAAAATTAAAAAAGAAGCTAATTAGAAAATGACGATTTTAATAAACAACTACCAATTTTAGTGTTGAAACTCTATTGCCTCGGGCGTCAGGTACAGCAACGCTTTGAAACACCATTCAACAAAAAATTAAATCCATCATAGATATCAAAATTAGTAGACCGACGAAGACAACGAAATAACAAAATACACTTTCGATACGTACGCAAACCCTAAAAAAATGTAATAAGTACTACAGCATAACAATCATATTGTCATAATAAATAAGACACGCTCTGACGCTCCCAAAAATAAGATAGAGGACGAGGGGTCAATCGTTTTACCAAATCGGTATATTTATTGGGGTTCTGTTGTATAGTTTTTGCAAATATTATTTATTTATTATTTAACTCTTTATTGTACACAATAAAACATAAAGGAAAAAACACAATTATAAACGACACAACAGGCACTACTTATATCTAAAAAGGATTGAGATTTAGTTTTAAAAAAAAAAAGTTCCAGCAGTGCTTTAGTGCACGAGGGCCCCAGCTCCGCCTACACCATGATCTAGGATTTGGCAGATCAGATAATTATAGTGGAGCGACCGCCATCTGACCTCCGTAACCCTGCTACCAGGAGAACCTAAACAGATATTAAATCATGTGTAACCTTGATTTAATAATTAATTATATTATAAATTAATTTAGTCGCCTCAATGTGCAGGTTTTATCTCGATGTGATCCCTCACATACTACTGTACATAACTTGGAAAAGAGTCATTTTTACATGGCCGCTGTGGGATTCAAACCCGGTACCTTTTGCTTACGAGTCGCTCACGCAAACCACTCGGCGAGTCGACGCTCCTATTTTTGAGGTCCAGTACTGAAGAAAAAGTAGTAAACAGATTGCTGCCAATAAAATAGAGTCAGTTTTATTTACTTGAAGTCAAATTATTTATTGAACGTAGAGAAATAACTAATTACAAATATAAGTGACGCTTTACAAGATGGCAGCGTTAATTCTGATTTCGGCCACGTGCCAAATGATCTTTGTAAACCGCCAGTTGACAGCGTCGCGTCGCTGTCGCGAGCATGTCGCGTGCATGTGTCCTGCATATGTCCTACATGAGTCCTGCATGCGTCTTGCGTGTCTCCGTCGCATCGCTGTCGCGTACGTGTTGCGTCATGTGCGGAGTGCGTAAATGAAATTTATTTTTAAAATATCCACGTAAAATTTCAAAGGCAGGCAACGCATCCGCAACCCCGCTGGTGATGCGGATGTCCGCTAGCTCGTTTGCCTCTGTCAAATATTAAAAAAATTACGAGTAAAATCCAAACATACCGAACCGAATGAATGACAAAAAGTCCCTCCGCTACGTCGTGCTATTATTAATGCGATAAACTCCAAAACTTATTAATCCATTTAAACAATTTTTACCTCTACAAACTTTTTTATCATTTTTACATATATTTTACGCATTGTGTATTTTCATTTTGTAATAATCTTACTTTAGTGAGTAAAACAGTCGGCAGACGCCATCCATGAAGTACTGCAAAGGATCCTCTCAGAAAAGTCAGGAAAAGGTGAGGAAGAGGCGAAAGAGGTATGTCAGGATCGCAGCGAATTGAAGAGGTGTTGCTATATAGCTGGGTTTCTCGTTCGAATTGAAGCCACTCGACTAGAGAAGCAACTCTATCTTATAGAGTACCGCAGCCTAAGAATACTGTTCTAAAAAGTATTGTGTTCCTTTCGGTGAGTTCAGACCTTACTCACCGGCAGGACTGCAGTATGCTCCCTGGGGAACCATGGCTTTATCAGTTTATACTAGAGCAAAAAAATTACGCCTGCTTAAAAATGTGTTTTACAGTTTGTATATCGAAATCAAAAAAAAAATTTCGGACGAATTAATAACCTCTTCCTTTTTTAAAGTCGGTTAAAAGTCATCACACTACAAATCAAGGTTTTAAAGACTAAAGTATAAAATAATACAGAACCCTTATGATTTCCCATTTCGACACAATTCCGTCAGTAGTTTTGTCTAATCACGTCCTAAATGAGAGGGTCGATCACGCATGAAGTTATATGCTCTAAAATTATAGTGCCCTTCACGCTGCTAACGTGAACTTGTGTTTTTGCCCCGAAAATAAAGAATTATGAAACGAATGGGAATATTTATCTCCAATTATTGATTGTTGTGCCCAGTATATATAAATTAGGGTGTGTCTAATCTCTTATAGGATATATTTGTATGTGTTTGTAGAGAAAACTTTAGTTGTATATATTTTGCACCACTAAGATAGCAAACATTCATGTGGTAAGCAGTTGAACACAAATATAATATCTAAAATCCATTTTTTTTGTCATAAATTCGTAAAAAAATAAGTAAAATAGTGTACGAATGGGGTCAGAACTACCCTCACAACAGTTATTATGGTTATTATGGCAACAGGCAGAGGAATCAGCGTCGCGCGTGGGAATTTCTTTTTGTGCTTTTTTGTCTCCACCTATGCCCCGTAATGATGACATCTGCGATTTTTATTGGTACCGCATTCAACTGTTTATAGCGAAATTTCACAGAATAAAGCAAAAATTGGTTTACGAGCAACAATGTGTTTTTTAAGCTTTTTCTATTGGGGAAAAGGTGACATTTTATATGGATGATTTAGGAATGCGGATGTTTTATTTGATAGATTATAGTTACGGCCTAACGGTTAAAGATGCATGAGAAAATAATCGTCTACTGTCATACCTGCTATTGTTATAATTTCGAAAAAAATACATGTTACGACATTTATAATTCATTAAATTGTTGATTGCACCGTTACAAATAAAATGAATTCCTACAATGTGAATACAATTTGTTTGCATTTCAGTACCTTGTTAATTTAGAAATTCGGTCCACATACCTCTGCAGCAAATTAAAATCGTGTCCTAAACAATATCTCAGCTACACATAGGGATGCAATTAATCACGTGTCCTCTGCCAGTACAATCACGTCGGGGTGGTCTATTATCAGACTTACGCTTAACAACGTTAGTCGGCTCGCCAGCGCACACAAAAGGGGCCAACAATACGGCTAATGGCGGAGGCAACTTGACGCAACGTATTCACTAGACAATTACCAACTTAATAGAATAAATAGGGTAATCAGGCCACTTCAGTGCGACGGGCGCGGCGCGGAATGGCGTCGTGCGTGCGACTGATGCGGTTGCTCTGTCTATGATTTACCTATGCCGTACATGATTCCATGAAAAATCCAAAATAGACAGAAATATTGGAAATACCTTCAGGGGATTCTTTTTTGCTATGTGATGATAGCGCTCCTGAATAGTGCGAATGTGAAAAATTGCTACATATAAATTTAAAACCGCATGTCGGAGGAGTTATGGGCCAAAACCGCTACAGATTGGGCATCCAATATCCGGAAACGACGTCGCGTCAGACCCAGAAAACGATGGCAAGATAAGTTGGCGTTCGACAGGGACAGGCAAACCATAGAAAACGATCGCGAAGTATGAAAGAATAGGGGGAGGCCTTTGCCCAGGAGTGGGATGATTCAGGCTGATTTAAATAAACATTTTAAACAATAGTATCTACCTATCTATCCAGTATGTTCAATATTGTCTATTTGCGTGAACGAATTTGAATTCTGGGCTAAAATAATAGCCCATTAGCGCTTCTGGTTCCTAAATTATATTAGTGCCAAATATCATCAAATACCATTTAGTAGTTTATGCGTAAAGAAGCAACAAACATCCATCCTTACGAACTTACGCATTTATTTTATAGCTATTCTACAGTTCCCTGTGTAAGTATGTATGAAAAAGTACCTTCCAAAATTGTTTAGACATCCTCTCAAAGGCCTCGCATCGCACCCGGCACTGGCGCGCGTACTTTAACCCGTTCGCCGCTGAGCTCCGAGTTAACACAATCCGAGAGACGGGCCCACCTTTTGTTACCGTTATTTGGATGCTAATGCCTTAATTATCAGTTTGCATCGAAATCAGACCGATGAATATGAGTGTTATGAATATTGTAATTGTAATGTTTAAACGGGAATTGATTTACTATTGTCCACCGCGGGCGCGACGGTTGTAACGATCGTGTAATCGGGTTTGTTGACTGATTATTGGTCCGCGTAGATTGTTTGTCGGTGTTTGTTTCTGATTACATAATGCGCGGTTCGCTATTCGCTATCGCGGTTATTATCACACATTTTAAATATTTCGCTGTAGCAAACCCGGAACATAACTTTATAAAAATATGTAATTTTTTTTTAATGTTGTTCTGATTGGATTTCTTTTTTTTTATTCGTTGAAAGAATTTGTTTTTTTTAGTTTCTCGGGTGACCTGATTAGATAACGTTGGGCAACGTGTAGATATTGTAATTTAATGTCGTTGTTGTTTGTATCGGTGTAAACGGTTGAGAGATCAACAAGCAGTCCGTCAAAGTATCAGTATCAAAATAACTGACACGAATCTTTTTTTTTTGTAACACTTTTAAGTTTGTAACACTTCATTGCATGCACGCTACATTGTAACCTTTCGACTTAGTGTCAAGTTAAAGTGTTTTAGGCGCAATAGGAACACGCGAATCTCCTCTTTATTTTAGCGACAAAATACTACAAATTCGCTTGAACAGCTAGCCTTGCTTTTTATCGGTTAACCATGTCAAGTCACAAAGGGTTAAAAAGGGGCAAAACGAAAAGGGGGCAAGTTCGACTACACGGCAGCGTAAACTTCTATTCATCACCCCGTACGTCAACCATAGATAATGGCGTCCCAAAAGGAAACGCGAGAAAGAACAACAAAACAACGTTTACAAATTTTTATAGTGCGCCGTTTAAAAGTTTATAATTTAATAAACTGTTTTAACTGTATAGGTTTTTAAACGTGGGGCTTTTTGGTTAGACATTCATTAGGGGCAATAAAAAAGTAATGTGCCATTGAGTGCGATCAATGAATTTTTGAGATGATTCTGCGAATTTTTATGATCGATACGCGAACGTTTTAACGATACAGTGCGATCGTGAATCGACTTTTTGCGTGAGAACGTTGGGCCAGGTGTGGCCAGGAGAAAGTTGGAGTGACTAATATTGCACCGAATAAAGGAGGCAAAGGACTAATTAAAACACAATGCGTTTTTGAAATTATGTGTGTTTCTTTACGGCGAACGACTCGTCGATGGGTGGATCTGAGTGGAAGCTAAATATCTCCGTTCCAAATGTTAACGTTTAAAGTACATTTCAATAGAAAAAGACACAAGGCAGAGGCAGTAATATCCTTAGAAATAATAAGCAGTCAATTTCAAAGCAGCACCCGCTGCGAGCTGGGTACTCATCCCCACTTCGTAAAACCTCTAATGGTGTCCACGCGTAGGTTTGAAAGAACGCTTCTCGCTCGTACGATTCAGATGTGGGATGAGCTACAGTATTTCCTTTGAGATGGGATCATTCAAGAGGTATATCAAAGGGTTTTATCAGAGGCGGGCAACATATTAGTAACACCCCTGGTGTTGCTGATGTCCATAGGCGGCGGTAACCGCTCACCATCAGGTAGGACCACGTGCCTGTTTGTCTGCCAAATAACATAAGAAAATTTATTTCTATAGATAATAGTTATCGTTATCGTACTTTTACCTTTGTCTTTTTCTATTTAACGTAAGAAGCGACACATACTTACACAACTGAGGTCATCATCATCATCATCATCTTGGCACTGTATCCCGGTTGAGCTCCCGCGCGGTACGCGGGGCCCGAGGTCTGCCTGTCATCATTATCACTTACTCAACTGAGGTACGACCATTAAAAATGTGCCAATATACCTTTTGGTATGAAAATTAAAAGTCACTCAAATCACCACCTTATCTCATCCCGGTCGCGCTCCAAAATGATATTCCACATAATAACCTAACACACAGTAATAGCCACTAATAGGTAGATGAACACTATAATAGTGAGGACTCACCGTGTCACATTATGAAATTGAATTAAATATTTCCATAACACCACCCCGCCCGCAGACAGGCTGCCCGTTAACAACATAACAACAGATTATACAGATACACAGACATAACTGCACATCAAAACATTAACATCACCTACTTATTCAATATTCCGATTTGTTTTTTAACTAATTTATGGAGGTTACGCACGAAGCGGTACGCCCATGGAGTGATGTTTACGTCATGGTGGCTGGAACTGGCATGGTTAGAAAACTCAGAGCTCAACAAACGGTAGCCAAATTACAAAAATGTTACCATTTTTTTTTTTTTTTTTTTTTTATGTTACTTAGCAGACAAACAGGTAAGCGGGCCACCTGATGGAAAGTGGTCACCGCCGCCTATGGACATCAGCAACACCAGGGGAGTCACCAATGCGTTGCCCGCCTCTAAAGAGACCTCTAATATACCTCTTGAACGATCCCATGTCATAGTCCAAAGGAAACACTGTGGCTGGGAGCTCATTCCACATCCGAATCGTACGAGCGAGAAACGTTCTTTCGAACCTTCGCGTGGTGACCAACAGAGGGTCTACGTAGTGAGGATGAGTACCCAGCCCACGGCGGGTGGTGCGATGGCGGAATTGTGCTGTGGGCACCAGATCGAAAAGTTCCTCGGAACACTCCCCATTGTACAGCCGATAGAACACACACAGGGAGCCAAAGTCCCTTCGGTTAGCCAGTGGTTCTAACTTGCTTGTTTGTATGGGATCGTCGACAATTCGTACGGCGCGTCTCTGTACGGAGTCTGTGCGTTATGACATTGTTGAAAATCTCCATATTGTACATACTAAAACCGGAGTCTGAAATATCGCATTTAGGCATTAAGGCCGTAACATCCGCCTTGCCGGAGTGGAACATCTCAATATTTTATAGTTTATTATATTATCGCTTCTTTACTGATAATAGGCCCCAAGAAAACTATATACAAATTTTAAGACGGTTCCTGTTGCCGGTATAGATTTTAGGACGCGTTATCTACACTATAATAATATAATATAATTATAATTATTAATATAATTAATATATTAATATTAATATTTTTAATATAATATTATATTATTTTTGTATGTTTGTATGTTTGTATTGAATAGGCTTCGAAACTACTGGACTGATTTCAAAAATTCTTTCACCGTTGGGAAGCTACACCATCCGCGGGTGACATAGGCTATATTATATTTTCTAAAAAATTACGGATCATTAATAAAACTCCAATAATGTAACCCAAGGTGTAAAGAAATACCCAAAAAATTCCTTACATCGCGTGCGCTGCTAAAACTATTGATGATAGAACAAAGTAATGTACTACGACTTTGCAGAACACATCATTATCTACAAAAAGTGTCGCGACAGTATATGTCTAACTATTATAGTTATGTCACAATAAGTGTTCTTTTATTTTCAAAATTTAATTGAAATGCCGCCGCTAAAAAACGCTCTTTATTTGTACCTTGGTATTAATCCTTATCAAAATAAATTACTTCATATTCACGACTGCTTCAATACCTTTATATAACTTTTTGAATTATTCAATTCAGACATTCCATTCGAAAGATATCACGAGTTTAAAAATGTGAATATTAGAAAAAAGTCGCGTGTTCGCCGCTCAGTCCGCTCGGCTATCTAGGCAGCACGGGGTACGTACGGGGGGAGTCAATGTCAAGAAATACGGCCGTCAGGAGCCGGGTCGCCCCCTTCCCTCTAAAATGGTTGAGGAGACGGTTGGAACTTTTGTGATCGTAATATGGTGTCCTGTTTGTAACGGGACACTACTCAGTACATACTTAAGTATAATATAATTACTTCATATTATAAAACGAAGTCCCACGCCGTGTCTTACTGTCATTCTATACGCGATAAACTCAAAAACTACTGAACGGATTTTCATGCGGTATTCACACACAGACTACATAGTGCGGTTTTAGACAACGTGATTCATGACGAAGGTTCAGGTGTATAATTTGTTAAGGTTTACTACCCGTGCGAAGCCGGGGCGGGCCGCTAGTATCACATATAGACATTGACTTGTCTTTGGATTTGTGTATAGGTACATAGGTACATAGCGCGCGGCGCCGCACACACATAAAAACCGCGTGATGTACCTTGTTCGGAGTTTTCCTTCCTTTCTTTTTTATTATGGCGGTAAATGGATGACACTTCCACAAACTATAAGGCGGCGTACACAACATAGGGGTCACTTCGAACGCGGGCGCAAGAAATGAGATTTTAACTATGGGTATTACATGTAAATTAATTAATGACCTCTCGGCGAGTGTGTGTAAAACATGTTATTAATGGTCCAATATTAGTATCTGTGCACCAAATGCATAACGATAACAGGCAGTGAATTAAGTTAAATTGTAGCACCTTTTACAGTAATAATTCGACAACAAAGATACAAGACAATTGCAATGCAATTTAGTATATCGCACGTCAGAATCCGCTCGGTCTCTTGGAATTTTGCATAGAGAAAAAAATAATAATCACCTTGGCCTTAATGTCCCGGTTGTGTTCCAGCGCACAAGGGCCCGGGGTCCGCTTTGACCATGATCCAGGATTTGGCAAATCATATAATTACAGTGGGGCGACTGTCTGACCTCCGTGACCATGCTACCAGGGGAACCCGACCAGATTAATTCATGGTGACACATTCAGTCGCCTGAACGTTCAGGTTACATCACGATGTTTACCGTTACCGTAAGAGCATCGATTAGAATTCAACTCAGAAAACTCTCATTGGTACATGACCGCAGCGGGATTCGAACCCGATACCTCTCGCTTACGAGTCGGATACGCTAACCATTCGACCGACGCTTAGGAATTTTGCTTACAGTACTCTTATATGTCGGTGGCATAGACTACCTAGTCATAATTTGAATTTTCCGAAAGTACCGCCGAATCCTCCTCTAAGCAACCCTGTCAAAACGTGATGAATTGCTGTCAAAACCATTTCAATCTAACCTCGGCTGCTATAATTAGATCAAGCTTTACACGAGACACGACTAAGTGAATTAAGTTCATCGGGGTACCCCATAAAAGCTAACATTTCAGTTTAACACCTATACAGTTGCTACTGACGACTCGAATGTGAGCTTTCAGGAAATTAAATCATAAACAGGGCCATGTAATGACTATTGTACGACACTGTAGGGATCATTTTCCTTTGTAAAGTGTGTCTGTGCCTTTATTCCTATGGATATAAATGATAATGATATTTATCTAAAGAGAAAAGACTTATTTTATGTTTGTCTATAATATTATAAAACTGTAAAACAGATATTGAACACATTTCAGAAAAAAAAGTCGTGGTAGGATGCTGGGACGTAACTACGCAAAAAAATTATTTTATTTTAATTTGTTTGTTCGTGCATCATGCTTGTTTGTTCGGTTCGTTTCGTCGTTCGTATGTTGATTCGATTTTGATAGTTTGATAGCTTGAAGTCTGGGATACAATCTAAGCCATATTTCGTCTAACTCGAGTAGTTAGAACCAAAGACACAGGTAGACCTCCCCGTAGTTACTGTATTCATACAATACGAAGGTCATTAAAAATGTTAACGCGGGCAAATGCTAGTGTCATAAAAACTATTTCCACGCGTATGAAGTCGCGGGCGAAAGCTAGTAATGAATAAACTCAAATACTGGACCGATTTTATACGTCATCTTTATTTCCTCCCTTATACAAGCTCCTTTTTATACATGAAAATAATTGGTTCCGTGGAAAAGTTAATTGTTTCCAGAGATCCAAACTGCGCGCATGTGAGTGCCGCGGTTAAATAAAAAAAAATTATAAAGGAATGTTAATTTAACACTCACCTTTAAAATTTTTCATAAATAGGTAGGTAAATCTATATTTTATGTATAAAAATCACGATCACGAGATTAACGTCTTCATAATCAATTCAATGATATCGAAGTTTAAAGTTGATCCCGATTACATGGTTACTATAAAGTGTAGTCCTAAATTTTTAAGAATACTAATTAAATGTCATGAATAAGCTACAAGAATTACCACCTTTTGGGTCGACTCTCTATTACTAAATACATTTTATTAAATCTGTCGCACATATCGTGCATCCTGGACAAGCACAGAGGAAGCAGCTAGTCCCCGAATAAAGTCTAACTAATGTCAGACTAAAGTTGCATAAGTTAACAATTCATGTGGAGGGACACGTCACGCGTGTCTGGCTCTAATCCGGAGCAACATATTTTATGTAAATATCACGAGACTGTCTCCTTTAAATGTGGACATTTGATGAGAATGGCCGTGAATCCTCTTATCTTAATCCTGGCAGAGTTATGAGGCCACGGAGTTAGCGATTTCGCCCCGAGGTTTCGAACTTTGCATGTAAAGCCACATTCATAGATTGCAGTTGGGAACAGCGACTTTGTATTGTGACTATTACAATTGTGGGGTACAATAGTGTCCAAGAATTAAATTATGTGTAAAAGATAGAAAGAAAGAAAGAAAGAAAACAGTCACAGTTACTGACAAAGGTAACATAAATAATTAAACTTTTTCAATTGTAGCCTTGAATGAAATAAATGTAGCTGTGAAGTATGGGCTGATAGGCACTTTTAATTTTATATTGCTTTGACGCCGTGTTAAATAGAAGAAAGAATTACCTATTGTACCGAACTTCCTCAAGGTAAAATGATATTCTGAGTTTCTGACAATTACAGGTACATGCAATCGCTAATTTTATATTTATTCTATAAATCCTTTCGTTGTTGGCTGCAATACAGTATCACTGCGGTTTTCGGGGCCCAACATAAAACGTCGTGCAATATTTAAGTGATACTTTTAATGTGCGAGAAAATTAATGTAGTCGGGAAAGTTGGCTGGTACAAAGTAGTCTGTGACAGAGATATACATGTACCTACATTTATAACCTATATGGTTATTAATGTAGGTACAGAATGTCGGTCCTACTAAGAGTCGATTTTTGAATCCTCTGATACAACATATTAGTCTGATTATGCGACTAAAATAAAATTGTATCATTAGTTCATATTTAAGTGAAGGACTATAGTTTGTTTTAATTTGGCAGAATATTACTTTATCGGACAGATAAATTTTATCCGAGGATTGAAAAATCGGTCCTAAGAGGTATAATATAATACCCGTAATGTTACTTTGAGGTATTAAAGGATAGCACAGGGTTCTTACTGACAAAATCTACTTAAGTGGCGATCGGTACTATGTAGATGAAGGAGGCTATGGTACTATGCAATGCGTCCGTCAAAATGAGCGCATAGCTAAGGTGGCGAGCGAAATTGACCAAAAATATAGGCTAACGACTCCAAGATGTCGATGACCGGGAGAAGTGGAGAAGAATGGGATTTGGACTCTGGCAAAGGCCATGATGATGGAAAGGGATGATGATGAGGCCTATAGCCGTGCGGTGTCCGACAGAGTAGAATAGCACCAACCCCTTACACAAGATGGTGTCGTGCAACGTTACCCAGGGGATTTGTGCCAGCCAGTGCCAGCGTCATGGGGTTGACTAGATTTTGCAGAGCCATAATATATCGTAAAGTAAAAAAAATATAGTCTGTCTCTATAGCTTCTTACTTGCGAAACACTTCGTCCAAGCACGAAATTAGTTCGTTCGTATGCCATACGACAACGTGGCAGACTAGTTTATAACTCGAGAAAGTTGAAAAATTACGTTGCCTCTTTTAGGACTTACAGATACTAAATAACTTCGTTTAAAGTTTATTCTCAGGTAATCCAAGGGCTCACTTACCCATATTATCAGAAATATTTAAGGTAGGAAAATAAAAGCTCATAGTCAAATTAAGCCGGAAGAATACTAAAGAGACGATCCACTTGCACTAATTTCACTTTTTTTACTAATGAATTTTGTAGAAGAAGTAGAAGTATTGGTAATTTTGAACACTGTACAAATTCTTTGGGCAGAAAGAAGTTGGGTCCTATACCTATTAAAAACAAAATGAACATAGTTTAATCTAATTTCGAATAAGTGTAGTATATCTCATATTTTATGGCGTATTTATTCTGAAAGACCAATTCGAATGTCGTAAACTTCTTATAGCGGTATTGGCAAAGCTAGGGCCTAAACAAGAATATTTTATAACTTCCGATCGGTAGGTGCTTCATTTACGACCAGCAAAGGCGTTGTCTTGAGAATATAATTAACGGACGCCCAAAAATAAGGGCGCAATGCAATTCCAGCGGGTAATAAAACACGGCTTGATACCTTTAATGTTCTTGGACGTGGGTGAAAATTTACATCTACTTTTTGGAGTAATTGGAAAATGTAAGGTATAAAATATGTTTATCGAGTAAATTTATAAAGATACAAATATAAATATCATTGAAGTAAAGTAAAAAAGAAATGCTTGTGCTTATTTTTCATGGTTCTCAGATAGTGTTATAATCTCACAATTGCCAAGTTGCGGTTAGAATATCATCTACTTGACTTCTAATACGTCCTGTAAATGAAGACGTCCCGATTTTTAGTTCGTCACCAAACGTTTGATTTTCATTTAATACCATCCTCCAATGTATCCTACAGAAACTTCTTATAAAACAACTAGTACTAGCACAACATTAGCATAACTATTAAACCGCACCGAGCTACATCGCACACCATTAATCCAACTAAAAACATGGTGCAACTTTCCATAGCATCTTCACTTCAGGTAGCGAAACCGGTGCAGAACGGTCAGTCGCCTAGTGAGTCATCCTACCCGCATTTTTTGCCCGGCACGAACCGTTGGCTGGCAAATTACAAGGCGTCCACAACAAAACAATGACTGGATGCATCATTGTGTAATCTTCCGTCGCTTTTTCACTTGCCACCGCTACACTGTTGTTATGCTTTCCTAGTTTGGTGAAAAGTAAACGGGTTCTATAGAGTGGAATACTTTTTTCATATATATTTGCGATTGGGGAAATGTCTTGTATAAGTATTAGATTAGGACGTTCATGCAATTCTGATCCAAATAATTTTCAATTATGCAGCACATTCTCCATATTCCCGAAGCTCGGTTATCGTCCGTAATTCTAAGCCAGAACTAGGATAAGAGGTTCAATTGAAGTCAAATTAAACAAGGACCTTTTGTGAAAGAACACGTGGCTCGAATTAAAGTGCAAATTTGCAGCTGCATCTGCAAACTAGAGTGCACCTGCATTGGAGACGTCTGCAATAATATTCTGGAACGTTCCGTGCTCCAGCTAATTTGTTATTGGATGTGAAACTGCGCCACGCTAACCAGACCCCGACGGTAGCACCACTGTCGCGTCGCATCGAACAAAGAACCGCTGGGTGCTTCAAAAAGGTTTTAGTTCCCAATTTCGACACCCTCTCTCGTAGTTAGCTGTAAACTTATTAGATTATTAACAGTAAGGGCTATTACGTAACACTAGAAATGTACGTGGCACTTTAGAAGAACAAATCAAGTGGGTGCCGTTATCATTGCTATCCATAAAGTTAAAATTAAAAATAATATTACAAATGTTTTCATTTATCAAATCATCAGGGAACAATACCGTCACTTGACGGAAAGTATGAAGCGAATTCATAATAATAGTAACAGGCAAGTTACCAAGTGTTAATTTGAAGGAAAGACTCGAATAAACTCCAATTAGAGCCGAGGAACACTTAGACCGCGTCTCTGCGACGCCTCGGGGCGTACGTATTTTGTTTATTGTTACTGGCTGTTTATTGTTATTGTTACCCTTCGGTAAACAAGAGCTGTTACCCTGACAAGTTGTTACGGCGCCGGCGAATTGCGGTGCGCCTGTAAAACACGGCAAAATTAAAGTGCACTCACGGTTTGCTTGGGAAACGTTGCGCTCGCGATTCATTTTTGTGGGGTAACTGTCGATTTGAGATTTAATTTTGAAGGAGTTAAGTTTATTGTTTTTCAGTATTGCAAATTCGATGGTGTAACTTTTCTGAGTAGTCATAATACGTGTTGGTTCCTCCGTACTTCTGGGCACCTGGGCGCTTTGCGGTCAGGTTTCATCCTTAAATAAATTGCCTATTTTATATTATCTCTTTTTTCCATTCAGCCCTATCACTCGTCATCTTGACACTTACCTCTTTCAAGCACATGACATCATTCACACAGTCCATCCACCTTTTCTTATGTAGGAGACCAGCCACCACTTCATCCATTCCACATTTATTCTATTTTTCGCCATAATTCAAGATTAGTGACCCGATTTACCGGAAGTCGGAGCAGACTAGTAAGGATACACAATTTAAAATGATCGGAGAAAACCTTGGATGGACCACAAAAACTACAGAACCATTTTTATTTCGTTTTTCGGTAGACAAACAAGCAAGCGGGCCACCAGCAGCGCTACCAATGCGTTGTCCGCCTCAAAAGAGACCTGTTATATACCTCTTCAACCATCCCATGTCACTGGCTGGGAGCGCATTTCACATCCGAATCGTACCAGCGAAGTGCTGGGTTTTTGTTTAGCTGATCTTCAGTCCCACCCTCTCCAGTTTTTCCGGCCATTTACTCAGTCTGCTGTAGACCTCGACTGCGTAAGTATATTTTGATTCCTTGAAAGCAATTCAAAATAACGATGTTCCCCACATAACCGTAAGTAATCGAAAACCGAACAGATACTCCGTAATCCCGTTGACTTTGGTAATTTAATAAGTTCGCACAAATACCTAACGAGTTAAATTAGCCAACCACCGATACCCGATTCCGAGTATTGCTTGATACAAAGGAATCGATAGGTATCAGAAAATGATCGCGTTGTGTGACGAATCGTTTGCAGACGTTATTAAATTCATATTAAGGTCGGTTCGTCTGTCTGCATTGTACAGACAACAACGCATTGGGTTACTGTAACGAGTAGTTCGATTATGGCATCTATGTTGATAGACGTAAGGAACTCGGGTACTATTGTGTTGGTTGACATTCGTTGAATGTTAAACGTTCGTCTGGCGCTCGCAATTTTGTAATATTGATTCTTTTGGAATACATTTAATGTATCTACTGCTGTGTATATTTGGAAACCTAAATTACCTATATAATAGTATAGTATAATTGAATAGCTAAACTAAAAAGGGAAAGTTACAACATATTTTCTTTATTTTCTTCATTTGTTGTATCTACGGTAACTGAAGGTCAATGTGGTAAGGAGTATTAGTCCGCTGTTGGACTTGAGCCTCCTCTACATTAGTGGAGGGTAATGTTATAATCTCAATGCTTTGCAGGCGGCTTGAAGATCGCAGAATAGAAAGTGCTCAACAGTAAAGGCTGTCCATTTTCTGGTCTACTAAGGCCGTAACTGGTTAGCTTCTACAATTAGCAGCACTTATCTATATCTAAAAGTATAAAGGGGAACGAAATTTAAAATTGTACCAATTCAGCATTTAGGCGAGGAAATTATCGTATATAGTTTAGGAGCTGCTAGCCACCTTCCGTCTCCGTCATCAAATCATAGTGGTACCATACCGAAATTACAAAAGTGTGCAAAACAGATCAAACGGGTGTCAACAACTGTTTCTTCAGTCTTCAAGATTTGACCTAAACAAACATATCTACACATCAAGTTAAAAAGCTCGTAAAATATCGTCCAACGCACGCGTCGGAGCACACTGCGCGGCTTCTACGAAAAGCATCATTAATGCCCACCGCAACTAAAGCCAGACGATAACAATTTTCCAACAATACAGGGTGTAGCCGAATGCACAGTGTAGAGCTGGGTAATGCGCGTTTACCGACCTATAGTGGTGTCGGGCACTGCGATTTATATGCCCTGATTGATGACGGTGACTGCTCACTTTTGCCTCTAACAGGCGGGCTTTTTGCCAGTTCACCTTTTTAGCGCTGCAAGTCGCTAGCGGTCTCGCTACTCGTAATAGCTTCGGTGGCGCTGCATCTCGGGTTTCACTATCCTTCCACGTCACTACACTATCCTCAGTACAATAGATATCGAGGCGAGCGGCGAGCGGTGACCATTTTCTATCAGGCCCGCTTGCCTGTTTGCTTACCGTACCATATGACATAAAAATGCAATGTTTGGCACTCAAAAGTATTGAATGAATACACATCAGGATATAATCAACCAAATTGTGCGTCTATACTATAGTGGATTTTTATCTGAAGATCCGATATTACAATTTACAAGAGTCAAGGTTTTAGCATGAGGACTACTTTACTAGACATTGGTTCCGCTATATTCTCATTTTGCCAGGATTAGTGACTTTCTTCAGGCTATCCCTGTCCAGCATAGCTACATTGGATGAATATTTATCCCAGCCGTGTTAAGGCATAGGATAACGACACACTTGCGTATAACCGGCTTCGTTGACTACATCGTCCAGACCCGGTCCTGCAAAAAAATAATAAAATTATAAGAAAAAGAAAAGTCGTGGATCTCTTTTGAATATTGGACCAAAACATTGTCTACACTATAACCGAGTTTGTAACACTTTCATAAAGGAAAATTCCCACATAGCCAGAGGAAGGCAAATATGAGAAAGAAACTCCGCGCTACTATGAAAAAGCAACTTTAAATCCCGCACCACAACGAGACAAATTATAAATAACTAGTGGACCCGTCGCGACTTCATTCGCATACACCTACTTTACACCTACCTACACTTTTTTCTTGCTTATAAACCTTCCTCTTGAATCACTGTACCTGTTGTTGAAAACCGCATTAAAATCGGTTGCGTAGTTTAAAAGATCTAAGCGTACATAGATACAGACGGGGGGAAGCGACTTTGTTTTATACTATGTATAAAAGTAGGCGCCCTTAAACAGCAGCATATAAAACTCAATAAAATAAGTTAACTTGTTTTCTATGGTTAAAAATCTCATACCTACATATTTAGGAAATAACTACCACGTTTTCTCAATCATCATTATTTATTTCCCTTGAACTCAGAAAAAATATGTGAGATCCCACCAAAAATACTTATGTTATTATTATAGTACTGAGATCTATAATTAGAAGACTGCCTTTCTTCGGCAATAACTTTATTGTTCCTCTCTTTTTGACTTGGCACGTTTTTACTGGTCTGTCTCTATTTATGAAAAAATGACTTTCATCATCATCATCTCGGCGTTATGTCCCGGTTGCTATCTTTGGGGATTGGTATTAGTTGCTACAAGTAATTTAGGTTAACCGTTAACTCGGATGTTTTAGTACCTAAATCAAAATCCTTGTCAGGATGATCAAGACCAAGGGACCTGCTAAAGGCTGTTGCTAAGGACGATGACCGAAATTCTGTGAATGCCTTCTGAAATTTAAACCATCAGTACGAAATGTAAATTAAAGCCAACGAAAAGTAAAAAAAAACGACAAAAACCTGCACGTTATGAGCTTTTTTCATTGACGTACGCCGGGTATTGGATATCCTTTTGTTGAGTGGACACCTGCCCTGAAGGGTTTTGGGCGCAGCAGACACACAGACGTCAAAGAGGGGTGTAGTAATATTCAAAGCCATTGGGATGCTGTTTATTGTGAAGGATATAATATTACCTACACACACGTATTTGGAAAGTAAAATATTTAATTTGGATTCGCAATAATTACAATATACACAATAATATTGGCAAATTATGGAACGTTATATTTGTACGTAGTTTTTTCTCTACGGTTATTTCATCGACTATTGTACTATTTTACAACTAGTAAAGTAAAGTAAAACACTTTTATTCCATTCACACACACACGGCACGAAATTCAAAAATATTCATGGAGTTAAAAAGTAAAACAGAGACATAAACGGGAAAAAAAATATACTCTAATCTCGTTACCTGTGCCATGTGGAGAGTGTCATGGGGTCACACTCAATATATCCACTATGTGTTACAAAATATCAGATACAATCAAACCTAAATCATATCTACACCTTCACAAAACTCTTTGGAAGTGTATACTGCGCCCACGCGAAATAACCATTTCTGTTCTAAAAATAAACTTACAAATTAATTTTTTGCTTCGGATGAGACAATGAGTCACGACACCACGCGTTTCGTTTTGTTTCGGTCACTTTGGCCGACTGTCTGGATCAGAGGACCTATTCTCTAGTCTCTAATAGATATCGTTGAATGCTGCGTCATTCACTCATGGAGAACTTGAAGTAAGAACAAGCAAGACGGCATGCTCGGTGCTACGGGCGAGGTACAGAGTAGGGTCCCTGCAAAAAACCAAAACATAGCTGACCCTGAACGACTTGAGACTTGATTGCTACGAGACAGGTTCCGTCGGAGGGCGAAATATCGAAGACCGGTTGGTCCCGAGGAGGAAAATGGTTGGCTGCTTCGGTTTCCGTGAATCGAGATTTGCGCGAAAACATTATGTTTATTACGAAGATTACGCGGGCATGTCTCGTGGCCATTGGGGAAAGTTTTTGTATTTTTGTAGAAATGTGTTTTATAGTTTCAGGAATAAATAATATATTATTGAGTTTATAATGTTCACACATCTTCGGGATGAATCTTGATCACATTCGCATTATTGAGTTAAGTCGGTTACGTTTGTATCACCAGCATGATGCAATGCAAAATTTTATTAACAGGCTCTAAAAAGACCTGTCTGGCTGTGTGTTTATCCCAACATTCATGAGAGCAAAGAAGAGAGAAGTAAAGATGCAGCAGTAGGTGCCCTAAACCAACCGACTATTTATGTGGGGTGTGTGTTCAGCATTGTCTTAACTAAAATATCAACGACGGCCATGAAGGAAAATACACAATACCACACTTTTTTCGCATCACCAATAAAATCGGAACCCGCGATTCGCTCACCTATAATATTATTACGTATGCATGCGTATGCCAAAAGAATGCAAGCCACTTCCGGCATAAACGGGATCGGGCAAGAGAAACAACACGTTTTGCGACTATTTTTGGAAAACCAACCAATAATCAAGTAATTCTGAGGCCAATTTGATTTTGATTTCAAAATGCATTAGTTTTTTGTAGGTTTATTTTTATAAAACCAGTTGGAAGTACTCGCAGTGAGTATATTGGCCGTCAAATCATCAGGTGGGCTATGTGCTCGTTTGTCTTCTCAAACTTCGGTACCCTTGGACAATGCTAAAAGTAAATGAAGGTACATTTTGAAGAAAATATGGGTGTAATAGTAGTGATTCCTGCATAATTCTTCTCCATATCATTTTACCTGATTGTCATCAAGACAAGAGAGGAGAGGCCTTCATCGTCAAAGGGATTGCTATTAATAATGAAAATAAAATAAACTTGTAGAGGAGAGGAGGCTCAAATCCAATAATGGACTGCTACGAATTGTATGTATGACATTTAAATGATTCCTACATAAACATTCATACAAAACCTAACCTACTAAAAGTTGCTAATAAAAGTCATAGGAAAGTTACCTTCATCCACAGACAACCGTCAGCTATCACCACCCACGCCAAAACACGTGACGAAGCCCGTAAATATGGGTTATATTTATGGATGTCACCTTCGTTTGTATGACAGAGAAGTGGGTCAAGCCTAACGAAATGCTTTGATTTAGAAAATTGTACGCCAATATGAATTAGTCAGGTGAGGTTCTTCAATGTCATTGAATGTGATCTCTGTTACGGGACAAATGCTGCTGTTACTTTTATTAAGGGTATATTATTATTAAAACTAAGCTATATCTCAATTCTGAGAATCGTGACTCGGCCGACGTCCTCGTTCTCCATGAGCTGCGATCGGCGGCTTCGTGAAGAGCCGTACTTATCACGGCATCACGGCATCAGACACTCCGACACCTAATTGAGCCATCCTTGAGGCTTTGGCCTCTTAGTCATCTACCTTCCATGGTACCGGTTACAATGAGTCTCTCCAAGTTATTGGTTAAGTATCTTCGCGAGCAATGTGACCGAAATACTAGACTACTCTGTAGAGGCTATCAGATGATAATCGTTGTTTGCCCTTAAGACACAGCTCCTTTCAGGATGGAGATATTTGTTCGAAAACCAGTGCGTTATTATTATTTTGTTTATTTTATTTTATCTCAGTCACGTAGTGTATTATTATCTTTATTCACGTCTTCTCTCACTCACGTTCTTTACAATCAAAATATAAAATATACACACATTATATAAAACCTAAAACTATAATAATTATAAGTCTTTATTAGGAATTATTGTTAGAACAAAATAAAATAATAACCATACTTAATCGAACATTTAAACATACACTACTGATGACATATCTACAGAATATGCGACTGATACCATGAGTCAAGTTTAAGAAATAAGGGGTTTCTTTCTTCGCTGCATTTTCAAATGTTATGCACCCCTTCGTAAAATAGATGTAAACAAATTAATTCTGATGATAACCATTACCACTCGTATCTTTCATGTGGTTACTTATCAAATTGACCGTGTAAGATATTTAAATGCGTATCGATTTACATAAACAGACTGTCTTTCACATCACACGGATGTGTGAATATTGACATTTGCAATATCTCGTGATTTGCATGCAAAGATGATTTGGGGATGTTAAATGATTAGTTGTTATGTGTATGGAAATTTTATACATTTTTGTCAAAGTCAGGTGTGGGATAGAGGTTAGATGGATTACAGTTGCAAGTACTTGTTAATATTTCTCAGCATCATTGTGAACATGTGAATGTATATTGCAGAATATATCGAAGTCATCCGACCCTTGAACTGGCTATACCTACTTGTGACAAAAATCAGGCTTAAAACTTACTAGAAAGTTTGTTAGGATGTTTGTTACTTCTTCACGCAAATACTACTGAACGGATTTTGATAGAAATGTTTTAAATGTAGCTTTTAGTCCTTAATAGGACATAGGCTTAACATAATATATCTTCAAATTCAATGTGGTGGTTCTTCCATTGAATTCAGAAGCAAAACCTAGTCTGTTAAATACCTTAACCGTTTTTACATACATCAGTAAATTAGCATTTCACAATATGTCAGACAATTCGTGTTATTATATAATTCAATACACCTACGTAGATTGCTGCGACGTTAGCACGATCATCATAAAGAACCTCGGCTCCACCGCCTCGAGCAAAGCGTGGAATCCTCAAAACGGGAATCGTCCCACAAAAAATTGCAACTCAGCATAATGCGCGGGATCCTCGCAGATGCATTTTTGTATAAAATCCTCATTTAGCTCCTGATCAACCGAGATCTCTGGTGTTGGATTTGCATTCGGCCCTTGCGTCCCGGCAAATCGGTTGCCATTTAAATAATTCGCGAATGACAAATGTTAGTGCATTAGAATATTGTTATTTTCTCATAGTTGGGCGGACGTCTAATTGACTGTAAGAGAGGTGGGTCTCTTGTTGACGCAGTTTTCTCTAATCCCACTCCCGATTGTCCCTTGCAAGTTTGCAAGGTGCATGTTCTTACGGAGATTGTTTATGTAAATGCTGGCCGCGAGTTATTGACACATTCAAATTAGGCTCGCTATTATTTTGTGATCGCAGTGATTGGTATTCTAGACAAGTGTGTGAATGTTGTTCCCACATTATTCCCAAAGAATAAGCGATTATTGCACCTTTTTGTTGATACGATATTCCTGGTTTTGTTTATGTAATTCTATTTCTGAGTTTATGCTTGAATTTTAAGTGATTTTAAAGGCAGGATTGATCGCTCGGGTGATGTTGGTTTTGAGTGTGATAAACTTATTTAAATGTCCTAAACCTTATCTGATTCAGAATTTCACACTTTTAATAGCAATACCGTTATATCTTCGATGTAAATAACACAAACAAATCATGTCAATAACGAACGCGGAAAAAAATACACAAGGCGTGTTTGTGGCTGACATATTAATTAAATTAAACTTTCAGGCACAGCCAGCTTTCAGCGAGTTTTTCAGGATAAAATCGTGCTATGGGCGAAACCACAGCGGCTTCATAGACGCAATTAATCATTGGTACTAGTGACAGGGTTGAACAAAAGCGGCTGATGCACCGGCTGACTTAGGGCTGTGCAAATTGATATCAACGATTTTATAAGACCTTGGTTGTTTGATCCGGATGTGAATGTCTTTTTTTTTCAACACTTAGCTGAATTTGTTGTTTGGTTTCGTAGTTCTTTGGAAGATACATATTTTATGTAAGTACTATGCTTTCACATTTTTGTTGTATTATTTACCTTATTTAATAACTATTTATTAACAGCTTAGACATACCTAGTCCAAATCTGGAGACAATGTAAAACGTCATTACTGGTTATTATTCAAATATGTAAATAAAGTGGTCTATGAATGAGTAATGTATGTAATTGATTTGTATACTGGTTGTACATACTTCTGACTTTGGCTATGTTTCGACTCAAACTATGATATGGAGATTCTTTCATATAGTCATAGCATAAGAAAATTAGAATTTTTATTACGTCACGGGGTGCCAATCAGGTTCCGAGACTATTCCCAGTCTCGTTATGAGTCTCAGGGTCCCCAGTGAAAGAATTTTTGTTTGTAAGTAAACAATAAACATTAAAGCAAAAGCACAGCTACAGCAAAGACTTGTAAGTAGTTTAGAAACACACTCAATCGCGCCACGTTTGTATTACATATTATATCTGCTACTTTTTGTATAACAATTTACATAGATGTTCACATAGACCCGAAATATCCTATTTTTTATAAATATGGAAGGATAAGAGCAAGCTGGTCACGTGATGGTAAGTGATCACAGCCGCCCATGGACGCCCATGGACCCATGGTCATGAATACGTTACCAGCCCTCGTTAGAAATAAGAGAAGGCCTTAATGCTGTACTGGTTCGGGAGTACCACTGCGGGAGGATCTTCCATAGAATACCACGTCGATCGCGGCAGGAAGTTTACCGCGTCTCGCCGGAACTAACTTCTTCTTCTTCTTTAACCTTCATCTACTAAATGCTGAGTATAGGTTTCCTCCATGTCTCTCCACACTGCACGGTCCTGGGCTTTCCGCATCCTGTCCTTCGCAGCTACTCGGGTCAGATTGTCGGTACATTTGCCGGCTGTCTTCACACAATCTGCGCCCGGTTCGTGGTCTCCTCTCCAGTAGTCTCGTACCCTGCCGTCTGATCTACGGCAAATTTCCACTTTCGCTTGGCTATGGTTAGTGCAATTATCTTCATCTTAGGGTTAATTTCCCGGTTGTGCTCTCGAGGACCAGGGCTCGGGGTCCGCCTTGACCATGATCCAGGATTTGGCGATCAGGTAATTTCGATGGAGCGACTATAATCTGACCTTCGTGACCTTGCTACCAGGGGAACCTGATCAGATTGGATCATGGTTATAAATTCAGATACCTGAATTTGCAGGTTTCATCACGATGTTTTCCCTCACCGTAAGAGCTCCGTTAGAATTAAACTAATATACATAACTCAGAAATGATATGTACCCGATACCGCTCGCTATGGTTAGTGCAATATCGGAACTATATCCGCTGTCAATCGCAACTAATTGCGCCTAGAACATCATCAAATCAGTCGAAATTCCGTCATCGAGACCCGTCCGAAGAGCCAACATGGCGGCAGACAGGCAGCCCTACAAAATCACAATATAATGCAACTCGATGCGAAACCTTAGCACAATGGCGGGCATCGGTGCTGGCGCGAATTAATAGCTGCCGCAGTAAAGCCCTGTTTTAATGAATATTGCAGCCAAATGCGCAGTGACTGATACCCGTCGCGAGTACAGGCGGAGTCGAGACGGTGCGGACACTTTTGTATGCGTTTTGAGTAGATGTCTATGGCTAGTCTCACTTTTTCTTTCCAGTTTTTCAGTAATGGTAGTCTCATCTTTGACGATAATCGAAAATTATATAGATTCCCCATAAAAAATCGCTTAAGTAGATAATCAAAGGAGTCCCCTTTTTCTTCCCAACGTGTCACTTTTCTAGGAAAATTATTGTATAAATTTTCTTTGGTACGCTTAGAACCGAAGAGAATTTTTAAATATTAAAGCCAGTCTAAAAGGCGAATTACATATTCCAGAATAATCTATTTTCCTATTTGACATCGAATGTCAAGAACGCCGACATTCATGTAGAACGCAAATTTTTTTTTCGATATCTGTGCTTTATTTGTGCAATTTGTAATTACATTTCCACACTATGTTATAAGTACATCCATGTTGCCATTTATTTTCACTATTTTCACATATGTAGTCTTTACCCTAGCAAATACCAGACTAAACTTTTGAAATACGTTAGGACAAGTTCTAGTATAAAATTATATGAAACGTAGAAGCACAATTTTTCTAGAAATAAACAGATCAATATCGCCTCTATATAAGGTTTTGTAATGTACTGAAACTAATGCTCTCGTCTGGAGTCCACGAAATATGATGCCCGCTTATGAGCAATTTACCAGATGCGCTGTTTGCATGCATAATACGTAGAAACTTAGTTTAGGTATCTAGTTAAGGTAGATGATGTGGATATTATGGTAGACTAAATTAAAATAGATAGGTATATGTTTATTTAATGAGTCAGCTACGTTCCTCGATATTTAGCTCGAATTTGCTATAGTAATCTATAGTCGCTTCCCGCCGTCTGTTCCTATGTATCTATGTACACTTAGTTCTTTTAAACTACGCAATGGATTTTAATACGGTTTTCAACAGTAGATAGAGTGATTTAAGACGTATTTTTTTATTTTTTTATGTGGATGTCTCACAGCGTGCAAAAAAGAAAATATACAAAAGCATAAAATCGAAGAGTCACCGAAGAACCGAAGAGTCGAGAGAGAGAGTGGTGTGGAGGAGACACCACATTTAAAGTTGTTGATGTTAATGTTGTTGACACACTTGTTTATAAGCAAGAAAAAGGGGTAGGTAGGGGTAAAGAAGGTGTCATCATCATCACAGCCCGTAACAGTCCACTGCAGGATTTAGGGCCTCTCCCACGAAAGGGGAGGTTATTGCCATAATCTCCACGCTTGGCAGGCGGGTTGGAGATCGCAGTGTTTAAATATAACAATGGAAAATGCTGCAGCCCATCTTCCAGAATACGGAGACTCTTGATCTTTTGCCTCGAAAACTATTTCGAGGCAAAAGATTATTATCGCCTTGTCTTTTTATTTTTTTATAGTCATTTTTTTTGTTAGTCGCCTTGTACGACACCCATGAGTGTAAGGGGTTAGTGCTATTCTACTCTGCCGGACACCACACGACCAAAGAAGGTGTACGTGAACGAATTTGTGTCAGGTACACTAGTAAATAGTAATAGTTAAAATATAAATATAACTACCGTCACCTGTTCAACTAGTGTCAGGATTACCAGCGGAAGACCTTAGTCAATCTACACGAGTGACGAGCTCGTTGCGATGCTGAATTTCAACTAGCCTCAAAGTGCGAAAGGGACACCTATCCAGTTCATTGCCGCACCCAAATAAATATTTAGCAGTGTTTTTAAATATGTTATACATATTGGGTACGTAATTACTTTTGTAATATACGAACATTAGTTTAGAAAGATTTGTGGATGAGTCAACGACTACCTATACATTTTTGTAGGTGGTTGGTAATTTTACAGGACAAAAAGAATTGAATGCACCAATTCGCTATTGTGTACTTGCAGTGCTTGGGTTAACAATGGCTCAAATGTACAGTTAGCATTAACACTATTCCATATTTATTTGAAGGTTGCATTTTTTATTTTTATGTTTTTGAGTAACGTAAGCGGTATGTTTTTCTTTTCTAGATAATGCAAAAGGATTTATATGAATTTTATGAAGAGTATATATGTATGTATGTAAACTCTTTATTGCTTAATAAAAGAGTTATGAGAGTATTTAGTTAGTAGAGTAGAGTTTGCACCAAAATGACTGGAACCTTCTACAGTTGTCAAGGACGGCAGTCGTGTGGCAAGAAAAATAATTTTCGCTGATTGATCTGTGATTACTAATACTTATTTTGAGTGTAGTTTCGGCAATTGGTAAGACAAGTGAAAAAAGTGCTTCGATAAATTAATATTTTCGAATATAAATATTATTCTGTCGTTAAGTCAAGGTTGCGCTGGGAGCGATGGAGAGGGGTAATACTACGGATATCCTATAGTAGTCTAGTAGTCTATAGTATGACAAGCAACAACAAATTTAATTGCCACAGATAAAAGTAACGTTGTCGCTGTTGCAGACAGTACAAGTTACGAACGTATGGAAGTAAAAAGAAAAAATACAAAATCACTCTAACACCTGCCGTAGCAGGGAAGGATCCATTTCAATATGATCATTATTGATCGATTAGATACGAGTGCAAAACCGAATGAACTTTACGATGCGACTTTTCGACTGGGACTTTAACGAAGGGGTTATGGAACACGTGTAATTTATGCACGTCATAGCCAATAATACTTATGACCCTTTGGTTAACACTGTGTTTTACTCTAGGTATAAAATCATCTTGGCGTTATTGTCTCGGTTGTTATTGATTTTCGTTACCAATTCGAACAGAATTTTTTTCAGATATCCATACTGTGCGTGGGTGAAAACCTACGAGCGCGATTAGTTGAGGGCATTTATAAAGCAAATATTTTAAGGAGAAAATTATTGTCAACGTATATCATAATGCACTATAAAATAATCAGCTTGGCGTTAATGTCCCGCTGGTGCTCTCGCACGACGGCCCGGCGTTCGTGATCCAGGATTCGGCAGATCAGGTAATTACAGTGGAGCGACTGCCATCTGACCTCCCTGACCCTGCTACCAGGCGAACCTGACCAGATTGGATCATGCAAGGCATGTCAGTCAGTTATTGCCGTTTTTACTAAACTTAGGAATCGCGTTCTTTCTTATATCTCAAGTTTGACGTTGTTGGTTAAAACTAGTTATGTTTAATGAAAATGTGAGTAAGATTTCAATGGTAAAACTTAGAGAGGGAAGATTATGTGGAGGACTATTACTTTTTTTTTTATTAAATTAAGTTAGACATAACAATAAATATGACAAATCAATTAGTTCAGGCACTTAAATCTACTAAAGCTAGATTGTGGAATTCATTGCCATTTAATGTACGTATCAGTCCTTCACTTGAAATCTTTAAAAAGCGAGTATTATCTTTCCATTTGTTATCCATAGTATATATGTATGTATGTATATATGTATGTATTTAAGTATGTATGTTGTACGTAACTTTGTATTTAATTAGGTATTATAATTTCATTGTAGTATATTCTTTTTTTTTTTTGTATTATGTAGGTTAGGTATTTTAAGGTGCACGCCGTCTGCCTTTCTGATTATGCCCTGTCTCTTCCGTAGGTCTGCTGTAAGATATTTCTTATGAAATAAGCTGTACCTGTTGTGTTGTTTTCCTTATGTCAATATTGTATAAATGTTATTGTGCACAATAAACTGTTACCTAAATAAAATAAATAAATAAATAAAGATTTGTAATGTGTCAAACCTGGCTAGTATCTTTACTTAATGACAAAAATAGGTTTGTATGAACAAACAAACGGGGTGCAAACAGGGTATTTTTGTTTAATCATAGCTACAAGCTTTTTTCTTCAATCTGAGGCAGTAACTATTTACTAGTAGAAGACCCCCCCGTCCGTGGGACAATTTTCTACCCCTATATTACCAGGTTATTACCAACCCTTCTCATTGTCTCAAACGTTCAACTGCCCGTGTTTTTCTACGAACAAATTGCAGTTTTCCATAGTTTCTTCGCTAAGTACCTCGTCGCCCGCATAATCCGCGTACGTATGATTCACTTGGAACAAATACGACCTTCTAAATGTGCAATACAATGACGGGAATATTATAATTTACACGCCACCTGACCTCGGACCGTATGCTGTTTCATTTCCAATGGCTGCAGTAGTCATTTTAGTATTATGTAGATCCTACTCAACCTACCTATTTTACCTATATGTACTTAGGTGTAGTTTGCTACTGAGATAGATGATGTACTATATACAACATTGAATGCGAAAGAGGGAAGGGCCGTTTTTTATTTTGTGGCGAAATGTTATATCATTTTGTCCCGTTGCACTGTTTGTCTTCAATCTCTAATCTAAGGTCCTTGCGTTTAATAAGTCTAAAACAGTTTCTATCAGTTTATTCTATACACGACCGATTTAAGTCAGGTGAAGCAATGAGCAATACATCACACTTTGATTTGGTCTCACGCTTTTTGCTTCTGAATGTAGATGACTGAATTAAGCCAAATGTAATAAGCGCATAACACAACAGGCAACTAAATATGACATTTGATTCTACATTAATTAAGCCGGCAGAAGCCACCTAGTTATTTGCAATAGCACCGTTCTTTGTATACACCCAAATGACTGACTACCTATTCAGGTAACTAGTGCTACCATGGATGTCAAATAATACCATCCGTTTATTCACCTAGATGGAGCACGGACCCGGATACAATTAGTTGGTGCAGCTTATGTTAAGCATCCTTGACTGACATAAGCTGGAGAGCTGCAATGCTGGAGGACTTTCAGAATCTCTACGCTTGACAGATTTTAACTGCTTACGATCAGGCTGGCTGTAAGCTTGTCTAGTGGTATATAAAAAAGGTAAAGGAGTGAAAGCGCTAGTATCCAAACTCTGCTCGATGTACTTGTAGCGGTATCCTGCACCCTTTTCAAAAACAGACCCAAGCTCATACGTGCCACTGATGTGCAAAGATCTCTACTCCGGTTCTCTTAGTTCAAATTCATACGATTTCATAATAATAATTATATTGGTGGTACTATGTAATGAAAAAGGCGTGATGTTATGTAAGTATGTATATGATGCTAATATTATAATTTTAGATTGCCGCAGGTATCCCTTTATGCATTTCAGTGTAACCAACAATTTTAGATTAGTCATCTAATTCTAATGCGACATACGTAAAGTACTAAGTAGTTTAAAGAAATTCTAAGGGAAGCAGCACAACATACCATTACAAACCTGTATTAACAGGTTACAGATTCAATTGTTCTTTACGATATATTATACTACAAAGTTCCACGCCGCGTCTATCTGTCTGTCTGTTCGCTATAACTCAAAAAGTATGAACGGATTTTCTTGGGGTTCCACCAATAGATAACTATTAATTTATACTGACATTATTATTATGTGATTATGAATTATTGTTAAGATAATTATTATCATTTTTTAATTTAATTGACATGGATTATATTTAATTTCGTATGTAGAAATTAGTATTTAAGATCTACATTTAATTGTAATCTGAATAAATGATTTTTTCATTTGAATTTGAAAATAGAGTGACTCATGAGGAAGTTTCAGGCGTAGAATTTGTAAAGGTTACTATTCGTGCGAACCCGGGGCGGTTCGAAAGTTTATTATAAAATGAAACCATACCTACACAAATTGACAACACGACATTGTAATTAAAATCCACGCAAACGATTTCAATCAACGTTTTTATCTTTGTCTTTGGCACAAATAAAACGTCCATTAAGGTGGGACAATAACGCATGTAAATTTTATGTTAAGTGGGGGTAGTAGTACAGGCAATTATGAATCGCAAATTGCGTTTTAAGTAACGTATGAGTAACATACGCGTTAAAAACTGCATTAACGGATAAAATAGAGTAGGAAATGTGGATACTGAATCATCATCATGATCCTTTTTATTTATTTATCTACACTCATAGCTTAATGTTCTAATTACATAATCGGAAATAGCCGATTCAGTATGAACTTTTTAACGCTAAATTTATAGGTACAGCATTTTCTATATTATTTTCATTACAGCTGTATCATAATGTAACATTTTAATCATTATACAATACTTTAAGTTTTTGAATTTCTTGTCGGTACAGAACCATTATCTATGGATGGAGGGTGAGTGAACTGCGCTGTATTATTTTCCCGCTAAACAGATTTTTTTTTTCTAATTATTGTTACCTATTTGTGTTTGTGTTTTCTTGTTTGAAGCGAAATTATAGGTAAATGTGAAAGTAGTGAAGGGAATTTCACGCCGCTTGATATCCTCGACGCGGCAACAGAAGTAACTCGCAACTTACTTCTTGAGAAAATTATAGTTTTGTAATTTTTATATGAAAAAGTGATGCACTCGTGTCAAACTATTATCACTCTCGGGTGCGCGTCGTGTGATAGACAGTCACTCATGTTGTAATACCCCCATTTATATGCGAATTGCATAAACTGCTACTATTTAACACTTTATTGCACATATTAAAACACATAAAGAAATATCATTCATAATATAAACGACACAACAGGCACTCATCACCATCGGGAGACGCGATCTGGGTGAGCGCTTCATCCTTATGTTGTGGATCTTCCAGCTATTCACACGAGCCGCTTAAGTTCAAGCTTTCAAATGCGTACGGCCAAGGAATGGAACGAGTTACCTGCGAGTTTATTCCCTTATCATTATTATCTAGACACCTTCAAGGCTAGAGTGAATAGGCTGGTCCTAAACGCCGCATTGTCAGTTACCACCAGGTGAAGTGGCGGTAAAATGATTGGCTAGTCCAGATTTTACATGACGACACGTTTCATCCCGGTACCTCGGGGTATGAGTCGGATCCCAAACCGCCACCCTACAGTATCAGTGGCGCATTTAAGTATTAGTAAATGGGGGAAAAAAACGTTCAATATTTGCGGTAAAGACCGACGTGAGCTACATCGAAAATTGAAGACAAAAGAACATTATTGTCTTTCAAAGATAAGACGATTAATAACATATGAAACGCGGCAATATCGACGGATCCACTTGAAAATGTACCCAAGTAAGCAATACCACATCTCTCCCATTAGTCATTACTGTGAAAGGAGTCAACAAACTTCAATAGAACAAAGACCCCGTAGTTTTGTTATCATAATTATCATATTGTATTTTTACAATGTGATTAAGAAACCATTGGCTGGGTCGTCGTAAAGTTTCCAGTACCGAGTACATAGCCGACACAACGAAGTGTTTATTACCAATATTGTTCACACAAGTTTTATCTTAGATTTCGTGTGGTGCAAGAGAAAAGATTTACCACAAGACTAAAAAAATATACCACAAGGGTGCCAAACAAGCGTACGGCCTGCCTGATGGTGAACAGCTACTGTAGCCTTCTTGGAGGTACTCTGTTGGGAAAACCTCAGCAGTGCCCTGTGCCCTTATTCCATAACCTAAGATTCCTCTGAAACGTATAAGATTAAAAGCAACCCAGCAACACATAAACCAGAGCAAGCAAGGTTTACGTGGAAAATAAGTAGGTACAATTATTAGGAAAGAATCCCGCGAATCGAGGCGATGATTGAAAGTTAGTACCTACTCATACCAGTTTACTGGGCAAATAAAGTGTAAGTCGGAGTTTAGCCATCGACTCGATAAGAAGAATACCAGTTTTAGGTTTTACAATTATTCTCTATGATAGCTAATAGCATACTAAATTAGAATTATTGTCTATTTAAAAGTCATTGAACTATCCGTTGATTTCATACAGTGTGAAACGCTTTAAGTTTGTACCTTAGCGTATAAATACATGATCAAATAACAAAAAAGGTTTCCAACATATTATAAACGAATACTTCACCGCGTTTGGTGTTATAGGCTTATGACAATAATGGAACTCTTTTATTTTATGCTAAAGGTTAAAGTTCATCGGGCGTTTTATTTACTTTCTAAAAGGTCGCGCGAAAGACAAAAAAAAATGTAAAATAATAGTTTACCAAGTGAAAAGATATAGAATGGAATACTTTGCCCGCGAATCTGTTTCTGATCATTATAATCTGAACGCCTTCACGGCTAGTGTTGTAAGGCTAGCCTGTTCCTAGACAGGCATGGTCCATCTTTAGCCATTTACCATTAGGTGAGATGGCGGTCAAATGTTTGGCTAGTTTGATTTAAACAATGATATATCATATGGCATGTCATAACATGGCCATGTCTTCCTAGTTACTATGTTGACTTAGAAGCCAAATTTTAATCTCATTCACTTCATTTTTTTTTTTTTTCATTAATTTAGTTTAATGAGGTCAGTTTATCCGTACCTGACAATAAGCATCTTGACTATCCTTCCTATTATTATTTAAAAGTTTGAGACCGTAAAAAGATCCATAAAGTTCTTAATCATATTGTTAAAATTGTAATATATTTAAACATGTTGTTTGTATTTAAAGCCGTTCAACTAATGCATTTCGTTTTTTATACCAACGAGGAGTAGCTAAAATTGGTAAAAAAGATTAATGCCTTTAACGGTCTGAAAAGTGCAATGAGCTCCCTCCCGAAGTCTTTCCTCTGCACTACAATAATCTTCAAAAAGCATGTCTATAGGTAACTCAAAGGCCGCATCCCCTCCCCTTTGGTTACAGTGTCCTGGTTGACGGTGGTCAATTTCTATCAGGTGGTGCTTCTCTTGGCAAAAACAAAACCTAGCGAAACGTGTTTTATTATTTGTACTAACAGAAAAGGACAAAGGCGTCATGGAATAAATAAATGTGATATCATGCAATGTGCATTGTCGTTGTCGTTTACTAATTAAAGTACTTAGTAAACGACTAGGTATAATTTTTTAATAACCTACTGAATTTTGTAAGTGTGGTATAAACGATTTAATGGTCTAGCCATTTACAGATATTCTACTGCAAGGCAAGGATCACCAACCAAAGGGCAACCTATGGCAGTCCACTCAGTGGGTTTTGTTATAATTTTCACGCTTGGCAGGCTTTTAAAATAAATATTATAAAATGCTGCAGCTCACGGAAGTTCCGTTGGTTAGCCTTCAAAACACCCTAGGTTTAAATACCCTCCGATTATAAAACCACAAGCAAAACCAAATTGCGTAGAACTCGGCGATCGGACAACGGGCAATAATCTAATTAAAACCTAAGATTAAAACTGATACTTTTTAGGATTATTATTGTGCGAAAAAGTCTACATATGTAAACATTTCACAGGCTATGGATCTTACACGTCAAAATACAAAACATTTCAAAATCAGTTATTGTCAAATATTTTTGCTACAAATATTCTTCATAGCAACCAAATAGCAACGCAGTCCAGTAATTTATTTGCGTTTATTTTTATTTACTGAAATGGCACTTCCCTGGCATATACCGCTAGACGCTGCAGCTTGCTTTAATAAAGTACCTAAAAGCCCTGAACCGACCATTTTAAAACATTATAGCAATATTAACATCCACGACGAACCATGTGAAGAACTACAAACAGGATTAATGTGTGATGTTACCCTGAATAACAAAGATCCTACTACCATACAAAGACTAATCGCGGCAGGTATGACGATAGCCCGATTAAATCTAAAAGAAATTGAACCGGCAGTTTGTTCACAATTGATACAAAGCATAAGGCAAGCGGTGTATAATTATAGTGCAGAGCTTGAGTTTGTTTATCCTTTGGCAGTGGTAGTAGATGTCAAAGGACCTGATATATATACTGGGAATCTCAAAGAAGGTTCAAATAAAAATATTGAATTAGTTGAAGGTACTACTGTTCGACTTACTAACGACGCCTCTTGGGAACAGTGTGGAACCCCTGAGTCTCTGTATATCAAGTATGATCATCTGCGAGATCTGAAAATAGCCGACGTAATTTGGATAGATAGTGTATCGGCCAGTAAAATAAAACTTATTGTCTCCGAGGTAGGATTTGATTCAATAGATTGCGTGGTTGCAATTGGAGGTAAGATGGGAGGTAGAATGACAGTGCGCATACACAAAGTGCCCCGTGATTTGCCAACAGATAATGATGACAAAAATTCAAATCTATCTTGTAGCACCGAATCGTCTTTAGATTTCGAGCTTCTTGAAGAGCAAATTAACTGGGCCGTTGCATCAGACGTAGACGGAGTTCTGGTCCCAGATACGAAAACTCGTAATGATGTCAGAGCTGTTAAAGATTTAATTTCGGAGAAAGGGAAACACATTCTTGTTTTCGCTTGTATTGAAACTGTATTAGGATTCGACAATATTGATGAAATATTAAATATAGCTGATGGTATATACTTGGATAAGAACATTCTATGTTTGGATTTGCCAATAGAGAAAATATTTATAGCCCAAAAAATTATACTCGCCAAATGCAGCACCTTAGGGAAACCGTGCTTGGCCAAGGCAGTAATAAACGAACAAATCCCTACCCTTTGCGTTACTGACATAGCAACTCTTGCATTAGATGGCATTGATGTTTTATCACTGGAGTTACATTATGATTCGCCGTTAAAGAAACTTACTGGTGATGTAGTTCGTATGGCTGAACACTGTCTAGTAGCGGCCGCGGTTATATGCAGGCATGCCGAGCGGATAATTTGGCAGCCGCAGATCTATGGGAACGTGGAGTTGATGCAAAGTCCTTTAGCTGAGCCCACGAAGGCGATATGTATAAGTGCGGTGGAGCTGGCGATGCGGTCGCAGGCAGCCGTGATGGTGTGTTTGACAAATTCTGGTAGAACTGCGAAACTGATTTCGCAAGTTCGCCCGCCATGTCCAGTGATAGCAGTGACACGGGCGTGTCACACGGCGCGTCAGTTGCGCTTCTGGCGAGGGGTGCGTGCCGTGCACTACTTCGAGGTGCCAAAAGAGAAGTGGTCATCCGAAGTTGAATCTAGAATCCGTTGCGCTCTTGACTATAGCAAAGCTAAGCGTATTCTGCGCGTAGGAGACCCCTACGTTATCCTGACTAGCACCCGCCGAGGGGTCGGCTACTGCGACGCCGTAAGGCTTCTTTATGCCTCTAGCAGAGAGACAGTTATCGTGGACAATATAGAAATGTGAGTCGTTTTAGATAGTTGTATCAAAGATTTTGAAAGAAGATCAAAGAACTTGGTGATATCCTACTATTTTGTCTTTCTAGACATTTAATTTCGATAGAAATTTAACTTCAAAACATTGCGTTTAGTATTTTAGAACTAGTTTTTGAATTTTATGCGATTACATTATTATGTCATGATTGTAGATTAATTTCAGATTTATAACTAAAATTTTTGTTATGTCAACATGAAATGTGAATAAATAGTATTATTACTTGTAGTAATGCTTCTTATTAAAACAATTTCTTACCTTTTATCAAGAAAAATATTTTTTACGGCGAATATAACGACAGCAGTAGCGAGAAATGTCAATGTTGTAGATATCAGCAAACTGCTCGGTATTTAACTATTATATGCATCACTTTTTAACGTTTTCTCATCATAAAAATAAGGAATGAACTAAAATTTATGTGAATTTTGATTTACGTATCGGCAATAAAGCAGCGACACTATTGTCCGTTGAAGTTTTTAAAATCGTTAAATAGGGTAATAATCTGGACGTCACGTAGTAAGAACCGTTACTTCAAATAAAACATTGTTATGATCTATTAGGTCGTATATCTTGGGCGTCTATTTTCCGTTTTTACATTAGTAGAATTATTGTCGATATTATGTTGCGGTTATGAGATATTTTTTATTTCACACTACTTTGTCTACCATAATATGTAACGACCAACCATTATTTATTATTATTTATATCTTTAATTTTAGAAGTTTTAGGGGATATCGTGAACGTTGGTAACTCTAAATATTCAAATGGTGTTTCTGTGGTCTCTGTTTTTTCACTAATTAATGTTTGTGCAGTTATGACCATCATCATCATCTGAGCGGTCAACCCCGGCCCATAACAAGGTCCGCCTTCCTACTCTTCTCAACTCTGCCGGGTCTCGGCCAAAAGTATAATAATGGTATTGCCATAAGAGAAAAGTTACAAAACAGTAACCAATAAAAATCACAGATAAAAAACTATTTCCGTAACCAAACACGAAGGCGTCACCAAACAAATTGCTCTACACATTAATATGGCGCAAAGTAAATAGAGCCACGTTTTATTTTTTGATCCTATTCTTTTGTCGTGAGAGAGTTTGACGATCGGGATGTGAGTCACCTGCGCTGGCGCACCGCCGGCGCGTCTCTACATAGAGGCTGATGAAATTGTGCGTCGACTCTTGCCCGACGATGAGTAACAGATTTTGAACGCAACTGATACAGCGAGTTATGTAAAACTTGACAGGTATATGTTTTTTGTTTAGCTCAAACGTTCGGTCGGCTTAAAAATTTATAGAGAGGTCTATACTAAAATTATAAAAAAGGCGTTATACTAAAAATTAGAAGAGGAAAAGGTTGTGAGTTTATATGTTGAGGGTAATCTCCGAAACTGCTGATCCGATGTCTAACGTTCTTTCATTATAAGAAAGGTATATTATTTCCGAGTGTCATAAGATCCTTTTCATCCCGGAAAAGTAATAGGATCCACCATGATAGTTGAATGTTTCCGAAATGCGCGCGGGTAAAAGCTGCATAGAACAGCTAGCGTTCAATAAAGAAATGCAATTAACCTCCAGCCCGCCTTCCAAGCGTGGAGATTATGGCAAAACCCTCCTCAAAAGAGTAGACTGTTTGTGTGGGGACTATTGTAGAATATAACAGTAATACTTTGTCTTTCAATTTCCTCCAGACACACGTACTTCTAAATTCTAAATAACTCATTGCATGTGAGATATATTTGATAAATTTTGTTTCACGTTTTACTAGCCACGAAGCGTTTCCACTCTTTTTATTAGTGGTGTCAAACAAAACATACGAGGTTGACACAGACGAGACATTCAGTCTAGACACTGGACACTGTTGGACGGACTGAGATTAGACCGGCTTAATCAGTGTTCCAAATGGCAAAGTTTACGAATATTTTTTTCCTGTATTTCACAAAACCATTGGCCATGTGGTGGTATCCACCCTATCTGGCTAACGTGAAAATTATGGTGCCCTTCACTAAGTCCACATTACAAACTAGACACGTAAGGAAAATCAAGCCTGAGCTTCCATCTGGTGAACGGGACAATCTGGAAATAGGACTCTTCAAAATTGTGTGACCATTTTGTAATGGGGATTTTGTAACATATGGATCTGATGGTGTGAAGGATTATTATTATTATTTATTATTTAATCATTTTTTAAGCTGCTTTTAGTAGTACTATCAAGCCTTTCGGATCACACTGTATCGTCCGATGAGCGAGATAAGGCGGGTACGCGAGTTTGCTTTTCTTCGTAGCGGCGCGGGGCCGTCCGTACCACCGGCCTACTTCTGCGAGCGGGTGACTCATAGGCGACGGACAGCAGCCGCGTGGAGAGGCCTTGGTTGGGAAGGCAGAACACCCTCGATTTTGATTATCTTATTTTCTACATTTTTTTGTTGAAGAATCGGGGGAGGCCTTTGCTCAGCAGTGAAATGATTCAGGCTAATGTAATAATATAATAATAATAATTTTCTACCACAACAGGTATGTAGAAATTTCATAGACAATAACAGTTTTTTAATTAAAATTGTGGAGAGAATTTTCTGTGGGAAATGGAAATTTAAATAAGCTTTTTGCAAATTAAAAATTTTGGGGCTCGACATTCTGCAAATTCAACTTTTTGCAAAGTCAATATTTTGAGAACTCAACTGACTGGTGCGAAAAAATCTAAACTACTAAACGGATTTTGATGTGACAATATCTCAATAAGGATATCGATTAAAGTAGCTTTAATTTTAAACATCTACATGTTTAAAACTTACACAGTTAAAGTGGGTAGGTTTGAAACATTCTGTTTTTCATAGGGGTTTAGGTATACCGAAGAGTTCACTAGTAAGCTTGGGATTGTGTGCGCTAAATAGGCATAAGATAATAGGGGTTCCTCGATGCATATAAGGGAAAACAAGTAAACTTTACTCGTATTTAGTTATAACCCGCGTCATGAAAGAAGAGACTTGTCAAATGGCAGTGGAGGGGATTTTGCGCAGGTAATCGTATACAGCGCCATGTCAAGTCGAACCACGTGACCCGCCAAGTCTCTTTTATTTGACACTAGTTGTAAACAAAAAGTAAAAATATACACAACGGCGAGCTGAGGCAACTCCACTCTCATCATGTTCTTACGCTCTGTTGACCAGACTCGAAACGAAGTCTTCAAACAATTTGTTTGTCTATTCGACGCCGAAAATATTTAACTCCTAAACGATTCAAATTATAATTAGGACCTTTTGTATAGGAATGATCTGTCGTACATTTATTTTACCAGGTGAAAGTGGCACATCACGACATTTTCAACCTTTACCCGTGGAAATAAGGACGTCGCTGATATTGTTAGCAACTGAATAGGTATTTGGTGTACAAGATTGCTCCTCGGTTGACCCAACAGCGTTAATACGGTCCAAATGACCAGTATTAATCTTGAAATGTCACCTTTTGTAACTGGATGATTGCCTGTTACGCTATGATTTCCTTTAATATTTATTAACTACTATTGAAGACGGGGTACAGCATGGAATTGGGATGACTTTCGGAATGCGTGTGGCTTTGACAATGACAGATTGGCCTTAATTACAGATGTTGACCATTCCTCGTGGTATCTTTTGAAGATATAAATGTAAAACTACAATAAAATAATACACAGAAACACTGAAGGAAAATATCGTAGGCTCTGTATTAATATAATATTCATTGATTGATTAATTGAAATATTCTTTATTGGTGAGCATTACGTGTACAGCACAGGCAGAAGTACGGAGCGAAACAGATCGCAACCTTTTTGTCGTGATCAGAATTCAATGAATGTACTGGCACACGTAGTTTTTCCTGTGCTGTATACGTACGTAATTAGAATTGAAGCACACGGTTCATAGTTTTCGTATACGTAGTTCACGTAGTTTTAATATACGTGCAGGCGACAGAACCTGAAAACTAAGCCGACAAAACGCCGCCGCGTCCACCGATTCAAACTGCAGTCCAGTACAGTGAATACTGAACTTATCGTTCCGATCTAAGCTAAATTCACAGCTTTCATTAGTGCAATGGTGCAATGGTGAAACTCTAAATTTAATCAGCTAGTTGAAACTTCCTCAGGGCTGGGAACTGGGGACCCGTTGATTAGTTCCGGTTAGTTTAGCGTGCAGTCATCGAATACGGTGCCCTTTGGGTGAATATTTGCTATCTCGCTGGAGGAGTTGGATCCGGCTAATGGGTGATTTTAATAATGAATGTTGTGAGCCCGGTAGGAGAATAGTAACAGCCTCGGCTTAGGAGTGTCGTAAAAAGTGACTACAGTTCGTGCCAAATGGATTAGCAACTGGCTTTGACTCTCGGTCAACTACTGGCATTATTTCGTGAAAAATACATGAACATATATATGAATTTTATAAACTTTTGTTTCGTTTAATTGGAACAAATAAAAAGTCTATTTAAAGCATAATAACTATGGCTTCTTGAGTCGCCCATGGGGCCTCTTTCCTGATACCGGCAGGTTCAGGAACCAAAGCAAGAAACCAATTTCCGCTATTGCCTATGCATTTGGCATGAACTGTAATGTCTGACAGGCAGACTACCAGGATCTCCGTTATCTGTTGTGTATTTTGACACTGCGATTGTCATTGTTATTACGCCTTGAAAATTATGACAAAACCCTTCACTGATGTAGGGGAGGCTAAAATCCGTGATCTGATAAGAACCGCTGAGGGGGATTATGAGTCACTTACATATACTAGCAGTAGATACAACAGGAGTAGAATAGTAATTTGTTGTTACCACCCTTTGGCTTAATCCGCCAGTTTAGGAAACTAAAGTCATAGACAGACTTTCAATTAGACAACATAAGCTAACCTAACTAACAAGAAAACGTCGGAAATCCCCCGACCATGTTTACTTAATATACAAAACCTAAGCCAACTCGATTAAACTAGCCTTCAAATAAAGAAAATAGCACAAAACCCGGTCAATTCGAAAAATGGGCAACTACGTTTCTTACTGATGTAGTTTAAGGGGTCTTTCATATCCAACCCGCCTGCTGGATGTGGAGGTGAAGAGGCTGTCTTTGTCTCAATGTAGTGATATATGTCCATATCTACCACTATGCATCTTTCCATTATGTAATTCATCAAAATACCAAACAAAATGACAGCATAACCGTCGTAAAACATGAAAATAACAATTTTAATAGCCATACTTTATTAACGTAATTGCTGCTAACTGAAACAGGGAAACAAGGTTTCGTTTAAAATATTATAATTTATGGTCACGTACGTGATTTTCACTGGCTTTGACTACGTTCCGAATTTAATTAAACACATTGCACGTGTTTAATAAAATGACACGGGTTCCTGCATTCTGTATGAACTGAAAGTTTCAATATTAATTATGTACTTAGCTGTGTGGTGTCCGGCAGAATAGAATAGCACGATCCCCTTACACTCGTGGGTGCCGTACAAGACGACTAATGTTTTCGAGGCAAAAGATCAAGAGTCTCCGTAGTCTGGAAAATGGGCAGCAGCATTTTCCATTGTTATATTTAAACACTGCGATTTCCAACCCGCCTGCCAAGCGTGGAGATTATGGCAATAACCTCCCCTTTCGTGGGAGAGGCCCTAAGTCCTGCAGTTGACTGTTACGGGCTGTGATGATGATGTCCTTGGTGCATTTCCCCTGAACTCTGGCATTGACATATACCTATTTCGTTTTGCACTGTCTCCGCTTTTTTGAAGGGGGAAATCGGAATCCTTCTGTTACTTTTGAATTATTTTAACTTTTAAGTTTAAAAATTACAAGTTTATAATTCTGATAGAAATTCTATACCAAACAACGTCTAAGTATGAAACGCTTCTGAGGAACAATAATACCTATACGAAAAAAAATATATACATACAAAGAAATAGTCATTCATATTCAACTCTGCCGGATACCACGCGGCGGGGATGGTAACAGTTACTGCTTCGCATAATAGAAAAACTTAAATCTTTATCGTTATAATATAGAAGTAATATGAGCTCTTTCTATCTATATTGTACCAACCTTTACTTGCTTTTGAGTTTACATAATTTGGGGTAGGTATCAGTAACATATTCAAACAATATCAAGGGCAAAAACAAACATTACAAAATAGACACCAGTTCCGTTCAATGTTAAAACATATGTTCGATAGTAGAGGGTAAAGTGTACGTCCATTTTATACTAGTTTTTATAGGGTTGAGGCAATGGTGACGGAATATTTACACTTCTAGTAATTTCAAGACAACGTTTAAACAGAGAAAAGAAACTACGTACCTACAAGTTTAACTCTACCAATGACTAGAGCAATTTTCACCCACGCGCAGTTCGGATCTCTGTAAACATTCAACTGGCCCGCGGGACCCTATATATAATATTGGGATAAAAAGTAGCCTATGTTACTGGGGACTAATAAGTGATATAATTTTTATCATTTTTAATAGTTTTAGAGATTAATCCCGCACATACTATCCCACAAACTCACACACTTACAAACGTACAAACTTTTCCTATTTAAAAGATTAGTACTACACATAATAATTTATCTTTCGAAAACTTGTGCTCTTCGAAAATAAATTTGCCGCTCTAAGTTTGAAATTCTAAATTATACTGGTATGCTCTCGTTCCATAAACAGTAAATCTAACCTTGGCTTGTCTATATTTCTGAGCTCTTAGTCATCACATACATAATACAGCATTTCACAACTCGCATCATGCTACTCGGACCGTTGTTACTCATATTTATGTTTTCACTTTAGCGCTATTAAAGATACGTGAGTTAACTAACTGCGTCTCGATCTTTGACAGGGAAGGAGTCAGGCAATCAATTAAATGAATAGGTACGTTCAGGGGGCGATTCTCGGGCTTTCGACATTGGAATTCGCCATTTTGTCTAGCCAAAAATATCTATTAAAATGTCAATAAATCTCTATTGCAAGCAAAAAACTTATACTCAGTGATTTTCGCTAATCCTTTGTCGAAGATCGTTCTAACTTACATATTTAATTTAGGTACAAAAAATGTCAAATTCGAGATGTCACAGCGCGAGATTTAGGCCCCTCGTGAGAGCTACTCAATTAAAGTACTTAGTACAAATGCTGACTTGGCAGGATTTACATGTTGTGTCATTTCCCGGATTCAATGTGTGATACAACAACCACAAACAACTTGGAAGACTGTGTAAAAAGTAAAGCGACTTGGTAAATTATAAGATTGGTCGAAATCAACAAGCAAGCAAAACTGATTAGCAGATGAAAGATGTTACATGTTACCTCGATGTTACCTCGCGCGCGATGTCATAACTGGGATATTGATACCAAGATCAAGCTACGCACGGAAAGCGGGGCCTATCTAAACCCACCACTTTTACTATATACGGAAAAACATGTTTAATATTCAAAATCAGCTTGTGGCTTTTTGATTTCAATCAATCTTATAATTTACCAAGTCAGAGTCAACCTACCATTATATTAAAATTTATAATTCTTTAGTTTTTTAGATTGACAATCAGACCGTATTGATTGCCCTTTCATTCACTTTGCAATAATGTCCGCGCTTGGCAGGCAGGTTTTAGATCATCAACATAACGGATAATATACAAATAGATCGAATGATTTAATAGATTCCTTACATTGCCTCAGTTGAAAAATCTTTAGTTAGTATTCTATTAAACTTGTCCTATAATTAAAGTTGCAATCCATAATTACCTGAAGGCGTGTCTGCGAGCCACACCCAGGTCGTACAAATTCGGATGGCGTATGAATCATCGCGTTATCGATTAGTCAAATTGATCGTGGTGGATAGCGAATGACAAGCTAAACACCAGTATAACAAAAATGAGTCATTAAATTCACTCATTATTAAGCTACATACTCCTACTTAAGAATGCTTTGGAGGATGATCAATACATAAGTTTTAAGGCTTAAACCACCAGAAAACTCATTATCATTATTACTTGGCTTTCGTACTCTTCATTTACCACTTCGCTCGAACTTTAGAGTCTTCGCGTCGTAAGTCGACTCGAGTCGGCTTTGATATACGACTTAGCACTACCAATCCATCGCTTCTTGAGTCTCCAGCGGGGCGTTTTTGATACCGCCAAGTTTAGGCGCATATTTCCGCAGGTTTGGTCGCAACACGTGACCAATCCTGCGCAGGTGAGCTTGTACGATCTTATTCGTGACGTATCTCATGCCACGGCTACCACGGACCTACTCGTTACGCACTCGGTTAAGTCGCGTAACACTGCATATCCATTGCAGCATCTTCACTTAGTTGGGGTAGAGTTCACGGACGTTCTTCGTCAAACCTGGCCATATGTTGATGCATAAAGCATCAAAGGTCTAATTTAGCTCTTGACAGGGATTTTAGGATTGCACATGAATGAGCTTGTAAACCTTTATTATGCTATGTTTTTACATTGTAATAAATTTACTTATAAATTAAATACGCGAAAGTAGAATTCAAATATTTACAGTCATTTAATAAATTAGCTGACCATTTGACTATAATTCATAGTCAAGCCTTCGGAGAGACGTTGCCTCTCTGTGTCCACTGTATGTACAACGGGGAATGTTCTGAAGACCTGCTTAACTTTGTGCCAACGTAAATTTTTCATGACCGCACCCTCCGATGGTGGGATAGATTTCATCTACACCGTCTACATGTCTAGCATCCAACTAACGTATGGGCATGGCAAGCCTTCTTACGTCTTGCCTTTGCACTACAACATGGGGTTCTTCAATAGGCATGTCTACAGCTACCTCAAAGGCAGGCATCGCATCCGCTTCCCTTAGATTGCAATGTCCTGGACAACGGAACCCGCTTTACATCAGGTGGATCGTCCGTCCGTGTGCCCCCATAGGCAATAAAATAATATACGTACACATATGATAATAAGAACTAAGTAGTAAATCGTTGTGTGACGTGTGAGGAATTTATTAATACCGAAACTGTGTGAATGTGATAATAACTAATACTATAATTGAAATTGAGGAGTATTAGAAAAACCATCCATACATTACGGGATACGAAGGAATTTTCAAAACTTGGGCGGGCCAAAATATCAATAAGAACATTCTTCATAAAAGCTCCTTCCACTAATTTCTGACTCTGGAAGGCTGTTGTGCTTCGTTCGCTGCCGTTGCTTGTAGCTAACTGTTAGGCGCAAAGCCCCAATAAGCTTAAAGAGCCTTGAACATAAAAGTAAACTTAAATAAAGTATCTACCTTTACCTTTATGATTATATTTTTTGTAATTGTAGCTTCTAGTCGTGCAGCCACGCAAAGTATATATTTACATAGATATAGGCTGATATTACTGATTTAGGCTCTATTTTATTTATTGTGGTGAAATAGGCTAACCCCAATACAAATGTTTTTATTTTCCTAAATAATACTTCCCTACATTCAAAAGTCTCTTATGCGACAAAGTAAATGAATCCCAAGTACATACATACAATTATTTCCGTAGGGGTGGCCACAAGTTTCCACATCGTCCTGACAAACCTTACTTGCTTTTTCCACGTTGATCAACCTTTTCATACCTGATCGTCGGTTTAGGGAACTTTTGACTTCACCTTTCTTTTAAAAACCAAATCAAAAGTAACTTTTAAAAATATTATTTTTTACTTTAAAAACGAATTTCCGTACGTTACAAATTTATAACTGCATTAATTTAGCAATCAATCAAACAATGTAATCACCTACCAAAATTTTACAATACACAAACCCTCGAACGACACTTGAATAGATAGAAAAGCATTTAGACTACTAATATTATAGCGTTCGTTCCGCATACAATAATAATTACCTACCAAAGAGAAACTAATATCCGCTATTTGTTTATCTTGCTGAAAAATAATGACATATTTTCAACTGCGGCAAAGTTTTCACCCCAAGTCAAATGTGTTTTAATGTTTGCCAATATTTCAGCGAGTACATATTTTGATACTGTCCTCTAGCATAGATATTATTTAACGGTGCGAATCTTTGCCATAAAAATAAGTAAACCAAAACTGTTCTTCAAAAAGATTTTTTTACTTAAAATTACAACCGCGTCTGTTAAAACTGTTTTCCATTTTTATTACTGATTCTACCATATTAATAGTATTCTTTAAAACATGGTTTCTTGCACGTTTTGTATGCTCCTTCGTTACAAATATAAGCACGCACTTTTTTCGCCAACGGACAGTCAAGCCGTCCACAGGGACCATGGACGTCCCGTTTGTTAACAAATAGCCCATGTTGATACTTCCCTTTGACCATTTCACCATGAATAAATGCATGCTGACTGCCTCTGAACTCCATCCGCATTGGGCAATTTGTACCACCACAGGGACCCTTCGGGAAACCCATTGCCATTATTGCCAATTCACTATTTGTGAATGGTGCGACATACTCCTTAAAGGGTTTTGTTTCTTCTACAACTTTTATAGGATGTCTCACTATATCTGGCACGCCGAACATGTATGCTACAGGAGGACAGTCTTCGATTCTCGTACCATCCCAGTGACGGATTACTTCCAAATCTTTAAGCTTTAACTCATCGCTTACATACTTTCTGGCCGGAATTCTCTCCATTTCGGGTAGCCCAATAAACGTGCTACGAACTTTGTTACCTAAACATGTTAATCTAAGATAAAATTCAACTTCGCCGGACGGCTTCATGTCTTCTTCACATTTCAAAGGGCGTACCATTTCTACAGTATTTTGTGTCATTTCCGGTTTCGTCGTGTTCCTAAACTCTGCTTGGTCCATGTCCACAGGGTTCATTTCTTCTGCTTTTTCAAGACATTTGTAGAATGAATCGTCCCATTCCACTAAACAAAAGCCTATACAATTTAGGTCAACATTTCTATCCCATACAGTAATACGAAGCGGTGTCTGCCTAAACTGCTGTGCCAGCATCGATGGTCTCGATATAAACATTATAGAGTTACCAACACCGAAGTATGGTGGTTGCGGCAGTGGTTCAGATGGCAGAGGAACTTTAAATGGAACGACTTTGGGTTTTTTGGGCTTTTTGGGTTTTTTGGGAGGCTTCTTGGGCTTCTTAGGAGGTGGAGGAGGTGGTGGAGGTGCCACAAAATTATCATGAGCTACGTTAAATTCAAATAACGGTGGGCAAGACATTTGCATGGTACATGTTTTCGCATATTTGATTTCTTCTACGGAAGGCCCTGGCGGTTGTTTCCCCTTTTTCCCCTTTTTCGGTTTAGGTGGCTTTTTCTTTTTCTTCTTTTTTTTTGCATTAGCTGCTTCTATAGCCGCTAATCGCTCTTCTTCTCTTTTCCTCTCCTCTTCTTCTTCGCGGAGCTCATATTCATCTTTTACGTACGGTGCTACTTCAAGAACTATTCGTTTTACTAGAGTTTCTATTAAAAATATTTGTTCCATTTTTATTCTGAAATGAATGTGTATTAGTTATTGTAGTGCACTAATATGCCATACGAATAAATAAATAAATTGTAGTGCACTGATATTAGCGTAATCAAAAACCTTATCTCCACTAACATTATAAGGAGGTGATGTTTGTGTGTTTGCAAAATTTATGTGAAATTCTTTGACTACCATATTTATTCCCAAGCATAAATATTTTTCGCCCGATAGTTGAATGTTCATAGAGTTTCAAACTGACTGAAAAACGCTTGGGACTCTGCTACATTAAATAATAGGTACCATTTACAAGGACATTTTACCTTATTTGTAGTCGCTGTTGTTAAGGCCAAGATTTGAGACTTTGGATAGGTAATAAAACATAATTTATTCCGTAACTGGCGGCAGGTTATAGTAAATTATAGGCATTGTGCGAAATGGGCAACTAAAATTTAAATTTTGTAACCATACTGATTTTCTTATTGCAATAACGACATTAGGTGACATAAGATCACAATAATCCAAAGTCAACGATCCGAGGTCGTCACTGTCAATTCGAGATTGACGTACCGTCTTGATAGGCTGAAATTGTAAGGTTGTATAACAAAGCATAGCCTCCTACATTAAAGGAGGCTAGGAGCAAAGTTATCCTCAAATATCCTCCATAATAAACGCCACCTGTAAACTGTACGTAGAATGAACTAATAACGTTCTCTTTTACCGTGATTGTAAATAACACAACAAAAAAGGTAATCCCTACTACACGGCGAGTAGTAAAATAGAATAAAAAAGCGGTACCTAGTTAGAGTTCATCTGTTGGGGTCACGTTTACGCACGCGGACAGCGTATACGGCGCGGACGAGGGATGCGCACCAGACCCATTGGACTCATGGCTCGGTTCCGAGGAGCTATTATTCTCTAAGATCTAAGGAACTGTAAAATTAATACAAAATTCAAATTACTATCGGGTTTAGCCAGTGTCACTTATTTGCCTGGATAAGGTTTGTATGGTAGAGGTAGGGGTAGTATGGGAGGGTAGGTTAGAGCTAGGATAGGGTAGTGTAGGGTAGGGTAGAGCTTGGGCCGTGTAGGGTAGGGGTAGAGATAGAGCAGGGTAGAGTTAGACACCACGCAAACGAAATAGCACCAGGCCAGCAAATCATATAATTCCCCTGGCCGTATCTGTGTTTTCGCCTGCCAGTCTGAACACGATAAACTCAAAGAGCTTCATCCTTGCTGAGTGTCACAGAGTACTTTATATCCCGGTAAACACACAGATACACGCGGGGTTCCTAAATTATCTCCAGATCCGGAATTACTGTCAGAACGCGTGTGAAAACCCCGGATCCGCTAGTATTTATAACTGACCTTATTTTCATTGCATCTTACTTATTTACTATTAAAAGAACAAGCTGCAGTGTGAAGTAGCTACCCACTACTAAGTATGCGCTAGTCATCTATGGTAAATACGAGGAACATATATGCAAAGCAATTCATTCATCTATTGGTTAGGAAATCTCCCCCTTACAGGGAAAATATGATTAGACGTAAAATTAGTCGTAGTTTATTGAGACCAGTCCAGAACATCACTATTCTCCATGCGCACAAGCACTGTTTCTTTCTCGCTTACACACTGATGTTTAAATTTAGAATTGTACGTTTCGCACTGCACATCGCCTGTTTAATACCAACCATGCATTATTCAAGTACTAAATCTAGGTTTCGTCGTAGCTATTCCACATTTCCAGACATATTAATCGCCATCTATTGTCTCTAATTCATTGAAAACGGATGTAATTAGTTCGATTACAGGTGAATATATTATTAGCTCAATTATTGGCTTGAGTATGCTGTGTTTATTATTTAATTTTTTTATTAGGCGTGTAATTATGATCAAGGGTCGCCCACGATTTACCCGTACTTACATTGTAAAAAAACACACCCACATTTGGTTACGTAAATAACGGATACGTACGTAAGTAAGGAGGAGGAAGACGGATTTTCGGAAAAAGTTATATCTCGAAGATTCTATAAAGCTATATCGCTTATCATCTTGTGGTTACTTTATTTGTCTCCTCATTTACCAGGTTGAAGTAAGAAATTTAACAATTCACTCAATATTTCATCATCATCTGTAAGCGTTGCTGTTCATATCTCGGGGCGAAAACTTCCATCTGATATTTAAATTAATATCTTACCACATCATCCCAATTTCATCTGCAGTATCGCTGATCACTTCGGGCGCGTCTTCCCTCTAGGTACTATAAAACTCTCAATCTGCCATCAATTTTCAATCCACCATCCAACAACCAGGCAAAGTTTTACTGGTTTTACAAAATGCTCTGTCACCAAGCGTTGCTGATCGCTCGCAGCGGGGCCCGGGGCTGCGGGGCGGTGCGGGGGCGGGTGGTCGTTAGCCAACAAAACCGGTAGCGAGTGCGCATCGTGCAGCTGCGCCAGCGCCGACTGGCTCGCGTTAAGGCGGCTCCACATGGGCAAGCGTGATTTACGCCGGCCGGGCCCACGAAATATGTCGCGGTACACGAATATGTCTGGACGGGATATGTACTTGGGGGATGATTCTTAGGTTAGGCATCTGTGGTACCTGTGGTACACGAAAATCTATGAACGGGAAATGTACTTGGGGGGCGATTCTTGCGTTGGTCATCTATGGTACGGGTGGTACTTGTGGTACACAAAAATCTATAAAGGGGGGGCTTAAGAACGATTCGCGTTAGACGTCTCGAATTCAACATTATTTCTAGCCACAAATCAAAGAATGATGTCACTGAAATCTATATTGCAGCCGAAAACTTATTCTCAACGATGGCAATGTATTAGAATCGTTTTCGGTGACATTTTTGACATGTATTTGTGGATATCGGGTTCAAGATATCGCAGTGCGAGATCAGCTTCCTGACGTTATGTACGTACCTAAATTATTGGGTAGGCAAGAAATTGTCTTTTTCAACATGACTACTTAAAAAGAAAAACGTGTATGCAGTGTACAATGGCTTAGATGATCTTAAAAGCAAAATGCTGCAGTGCAACGCAATACATAAACTTACAGGTACAAATCGACGCCGTGAAATCGTGGTAGTGGACGGGGTTTCAAAGCAGGTAGATTCATTTCACGGCTGAACCTGGAACAATGGACATCGTTCAACATAAGAAACGAGTTGACTAGACTGAAGAATTACAACTTATGGCAGGTATTATAAGGTAAACTTTTGATTGATACAAGCATGGGTACTTACATAAAGCTCATGTCTTTTGTATCACAGGAGGGGTATGCAGATATTATATGGACCGCCACTTTGTCAATAAAGACAAATTGTAAAATTTCATTATGTCTGTAATTATGCAGGCTACTTTATCCTCCAAACCGGAACATAATAACGCAAACATTAAGGCGGCGGTAGTGGTACTATAATCCATTACTCGAACTGTGCAGAGTACTAACACCAGTAGCAGAGGACCGGTGCAATAGAGAAGAATTTATTAGACTCTAAATAAGAATTATTTAAGGTATTACGAATTTTTTTATGAATAAAAACATAATAAATTGAAAGAACTTGGAATAAAGACTATTTTTTCATCATCCTTGTTCACTTGACTATAACTTCATGTATAGCAAATAAATATTTCCTTAATCATTATGAAACCAAAAGAAAAAAAACAGACTTCAAATAATAAAAAAGGGTATAAGCTGTTCAAGCAACATATTACCCTTAGATACTACTAAGTAGTTCCTGCCGACAAATTGCAGTACTGTCCCCTAACACCTAATCGTTAAAGAGTTCTAAGGCTTCAACATAAACAGAGCACCTCAGATTATGACACTCTGAAGCGAACACCTGAATAATACAACAAACACTTGATAACGTAACGAACAACCCATTAAAGTGTCTATAATTTTCGAGGGTTGTCCTCGATTTCTCTGGAATCCCATCATCAGATCCTGAACCTGACCTGATCGCCATGGGACAACCTGGGAAGTATACCCTTTCAAATAAAAAAACATTTCCACATCGGTCCAGGCGTTTTCGAGTAATGTCCTCCTTCTTTAAGTCGGTTAAAAATAAGTAAATATTACATGTAGGAAACGATTTTTGTAAAAATCAAGTCTACTGTGCTACGCTACAAATATAAAGCTGACAACAAAATAGTTTCTGGGTACAGTAAGTACATACTTACATGATTCAGCGAAGCGAACGTTTACCATTTGTCATAGATTAGCTTTGAAATATGAATATTTAAATGAACAGTCTGGGCGACGCCGGTTGTAGTTCCGATCAATTTTGCAAACAAAGACTAGTGACGAAAAATTCTTGGGAAAGTGGCATCGATCGTCCTACAATTCTACACTGCTGCTAGACAGCTAGGTAACCAAAATTACGTGAAACTACTAAATAACGTGAATAAAATAATAGATACACAATTTTAAATTAATAATACAACCGTCCTGATGGAAAGCGGTAATTGTTGTCCATAACTAACATCCACATATGTATAATATAACAAAAATGCAGAACCTCAGGTGCATTGTCACTGTGAGGGCTAACACGAAAAGCCTCATGCCTGTAATTGTCTTAGCTACCTTATCCAAACCGGAACACAGTAATGCTAACGTTATTGCTTGATGGCAGGAATACACAGACGGACAAACATTACAGAGTCCTACAACCTGAAAAATATCAAATATTCCATTTGGCAGTATGAGAACGCACCTTTACCAATCACCTCAACTCTTAAACACGTAAGTACTATAGCTGCGCGCGCGCAGTGCACGATACATGCATAGGCATAGTATAATAGAAAAATTGTAATGGATATACTTTGTAGCTTCGACTCGAGTACGAGTACGTCGGCGATATCATTTGTTGTCCCATGTATCTACTTAGGACCGCTCTAGGCTGTATTTTATGGTTGAATAATATTGCGTAAGATTCTGTGGTTGATTACGCTAGACCAGCTCTGTTAGGTTCTGTTTCAAGCAGCGGTTTATACTGTATTACAGTTATTGTTTGTGTTTCGCTGTGTCAAGGGTAGGGTTTACTGCGATTGTAACTTTGCTATGTACATTTGAATGTTTACGGACTAAAAGTAGAGCTCTATAGCAAATATATTGTTTAATATGGTAATCTATGTCTGTCAACCAGTGCATATATGTTTAAGCTTACTTCTACAACTTGTATAATTGATGATTATGAATAGATCACTTAGGATTTGTTTTTAATGGAGAGTCACAATTTGTTTTTGATAAATTGTAAGTTGTTGACGACCTGAGTGAGCCAGTGCAGACGCCAGTCGCAACGCAGAGGTCCCGTGTTCGATTTGCGACCGAGCAGAAATTGAATTGATGAATTTAAATTTCAGTTACGGGTCTGAGTGTAGTTAATACCTATAATAAGTATGTATTTAGTAAAAAGTATATAAGTAGTTTATTAGTTACCTAACACCCATAACACAAGCATTGCTTACTTTGGGGCTAGAGGGCGCTGTATGAATTTGTGTAAGCATATTTATTTATATTTATTATAATGAAATTAGGTTCGTGACACATATTTTTTTCATCCATCATACACAAATAAGCTAGATTTTTCTACTTATAAGACAACTTATAAATATAATATCATAGTACGTGTTTCATAAAACTGTTAATAAGGTAATTAGCTACACCTTAGCAGTTTGACACTTATAAAAAGTTCAAATTACTTTCACGTTTCAAACTAAAAGGAAAGTTTAAATTGAAATTGATGAATTGAGTATGAGGCGTCCCCGAGGCATATCAAGGAAGTTAGTAGGTAACTTAGCTAACAACTTCTTCATTATGACCGATCGTCTATTAAAAATGAAACTTTATAACTTTTCTTCGATGAAAAGGGAGGTTTAATTTTAAAATATCGTGTAGATTGCCGGCAATTTGTTCAAAACCATTACTTAGGTGGCGTAATCATTGGTGGGTTGTATCAATTTAATTTACTCCAATTTTTTTCTGGTTCTCACTATCGGCACAAGTACTTTCGTAGGTACAAGTAGAAAATTAGATCAATGCGGTATCGCTAAAGCTATCGCGAAGTGTACGTTACTCTAAGATTTAGGTTTATAGGTTTAAGTGTCAGTTGTACTACTATTTTCAATATTTAGTTTTAACCCCTAAATCAAAAGAAGATATATAGACAGAGACAGGGAATAGATTGTTGATATAAGGTAGGTAAAGGTTTTGTAAGTTAGACGGTGTATGTGTATATGTGTATCTGCTGTGGTACCGTAGCTCCCGAACGCATGGACCGATTTGGCAGACCAGGTAATTACAATAGAGGGCCTGCCATCTGATCTCCGCAACGCTGTTAACAGGGGAACCTGACCTGATTGGATCACAATTACAAAGTTAGTCAACTAAATGTACAGGTTTCATCACGATGTTTTACTCACCGTAAGATAATTGGTGGGTGTTCAACTAATGTACCTACATAACTCAGAAAAGAGTCATTGGTACCTACATGGTAGCACTGGTGTTCGAACCCGGTACCTCGGGGTACGAGTCGGATCCCTTTAGGCCACCGACGCTCCCAAGTTTTCAAGTCATAATATAAATTAAATTCTCAGTCTGAAATCTACAAGCTGAGTACGGTTTATTAATTCGGGTCCTAAAGTCAGCGTCTTCACAAAACAGATCAGCCTCACCAGATGCGAGTGTAGCCAGGTGGCCCTGTTTTCACAGTTCGGTCGTCAAACGTGACTGTTTGCAGTCCAATTAATACATGAGTCACTCATTTGACGACCTGAGTGGTCCAGTTGGTTAACATGCCGGTCGCCACGCAGAGGTCCCGGGTTCGATTCCCGGCCGAGCAGAAATGGAAATGATGAATTTAAATTTCTGTTACGGGTCTGGGTGTAGTATGAACAATAAGAACCTATTAAAAAAAGGATAAATGTAGATAGCGCTGTGTGAATTTGTACAAGCATATTTTTTTTTATATTTACTTGGTAGCACCATCACGCCACTCTTAGGTTCCCCTTGTCCCCATTCTTCGTGGTCGGGGATGTAATAAAGATTTGAAAGCCGTATGGTGTTCATTATCGGCCAATATTATAACAATCACAGTTCTGAATTTCTGTCTTGGACTATGTGGTGGCGGGTTCGCAGCGACCGAATCGACTATAATGTATATAGGTACAGTATTGTGTAAATTAATGTGAACACAAGTGATGTCACGGATGTTTAGCTTATAGTTACGTTTAGTTTTAAGTATATTTTGACATTGTAATAATCTGGTGTTATAAATAAAATAAAGATTTATTTATTTATATCAACTAATTTATATGTACAATAAAAAGAAAAATAAATTTCCTAACTTAAAATATGTAAAAAAGTTGGGCCGTGTGGAAGCGTACCCAAGATATTATAAATTGACATTGTTAATAAAATAATCATTAGTGGTGATTTGGAAAAAATAATATATATTGTTTATTGAAAAAAAGAGATAGAGTTTCAATGGGATATCCATTGAATTCAATGTGGGCTAATTAAACTAGAACTTAAAAAAAAATCACAACAAAAACAAAACTGATTAAGTAATTCACTACCTTAAAATCTTTTTTAATTCCCTCTCCCGTAAAAATATAATATGAGATCTAATGTGGAACATGTGGAACAAATGAAGTCTGACAGTACCTCTTTTTCTAAATGTTGCAATGTGCATATTGCACCGTAGAACACATTAATTCGCACAATCTTCGTATATATGGAAAGAAACAATTACGTCCTTAGAACCCATTACGGGGACAAACGAGACCAAACGACAACTGGAATACACGACGCCACTTGGTAGTAGAGTAAGTTATATCTAAGTTAATTTAATATATTTTCAAATAAACTATAATCCAACCTTGGTGAAGTTAAAAGCTGTATTTGTTTAGATTTCACATGAGTTATTTACAACCTGTAACACAGCGGCAGGATTAAACAGTTTCATTGGTAACCACTGAAAATATTGTGCGTAAGCCATCTTTATGTTTGTCTTGAATCATGTTATTATTTGTTGATAGCCAATAACAGTGTAAGGTGGCAATAACTTTGATTTAGCTTGGTAATAAAAAAGATTTATCTTGTGTTTAGTCATTGAAAACAATATGTTAGGATCAGCTTCGTTCGCTACCGGTGAGCGAAGTCGATCTCTTGATATTTTTAATTTAATATTGGACGTTCACAAAATAGATCAAAGCTTTTAATTCATAATGGCTGAGAATGAATGATTAATTTTACAGTAACGTCTTTTCGTCGAGTTCAATTGGTGATTAAAAATAATTTATTGTTCTACTAAAATATTGACAAACAGAAAAGTAGATAAGTCAAAGTCGCGTGTACAAACAATAATAAATACGTAGGTATTTAGGTACTTACTAACATGCTTTATGAAAATAAATAACAAAATATAAATAAAATAAAATCCATTTATTTCAAGCGGTGAGTGAATGAAAATTCATTACATTTTTAACATGTCGAGCATTTAGAACAATAGATAATTAATAATAATAGCCTTAAAATTAATACACTTAAGCATAAACTTAATTTATTATAAGTATATACTGTATTAATAGGATTATAGTTACCAACTTACATTATATTTTTGACCCCACTTTAAAAAAAATAAAAAAAGAACTAAACATAAAAAAAGCTAAACTTCTTTAGAAAAGACAATATTATAATCATTTTAAAACCTTCACATCTTGCGCTTGGCTTGCTTACGTTCACCATCGAACGTCTGTATTTACTCTGCCCCCAGAACGCAGCTAGGCTATTAACTGTCCACTCCTAAGTGAACAGCCTGTGTTTGTTAAAACAATACCTTGAAACCAAGGCAAACTGTTTCAAATAAACACTGTCCGCATAAACGTCACCCCACTTCTCTAAACTCTGTTAATTGTCACTGTAACTATATTGTTATTCTAAGTATATTAAGAACGAGCTATAGGTCTGTCCTCCAGTGCTAGTAGCGCATGGTAAATCCAATTTATTAATACTAATGTTCTTTATGAAGATTCTTATCTCATTAGTTGTTTTTTTAAGTATATTTATAGAAATGAATTTTTATAGGCAAGGCAGTAATTTATATAAACATACAATTTTCTTTATGAAACACTTTGGAAAAGAATATTTTATTCCACTATCAACATCGTATTTTATATTTACAAGCAAGAATGACGGGAAGAAAGCGGAATAATTTTTTTTTTTTTTTACTTGATTTTGTTTTGTGGATATATAAACGACTCTATTGTTATGTTTCCAAGTAATTATTTTACGGAATACTGATATAAGAGGACAGTAGACTTAACGTAAGGTATACTTTACAAAATCCGATGGTCGACGTCCACATTCACGGTAGCCTTCAAGTCCGTGACATCCCAGATAAGGACGTATGAAAATAATAATAAGTCTTTGGACTTAAAATGATTATAATATTTACCACCTTATCTCATAATAGTTATTTCATACTAACTCATTTTGACGGTAGTTACATCAATTATCTCAATGGGCAGTCCTGGTTGCGGTCTCTCGACGCGCGAGCGAGGGCGAGGGCGCGGTGTCCACTTTCCTACTTCTCCTTGTCCACTTCGCTCGGTATTCGGCATCCTTGGAGGAAAGTTTGTTGGCATGCATGCTATCCTTTACGACGTGAAGGCATCGCTTCTTGGGCCGGCCTCTCCCCTACCTGGCGGGGGTGGCATGGCCAGACATCTGATTTCCCAGTAATTTGCCGGCCAGACATCTGATTCCCTAGTAATCGGGTACGGTTAATCATCTAAAAGAAATATTTAAAAAATCTGCAGATACATTGTTGTTAATTTAAATTGGCGAGCCATCCACATCTTTTCGTAGTAAAAGGGGGAGATAAAAAAACACAACAAACAATCCGATTGTTTGTTAAAGCAGACGCTTCCAGTTTAATCAATACGGGAAGCACTCTGCACCCCATCGCGTATGCAAACACGTCACATCCATTATCTTTGTACTTGCACTTCAAGTGTTTAGAAATTTGCCGTGTGTAACCTTGTTTACAACCAATACTAACCGATGCTCCGACGGTGAATGAAAACATCGTGATGAAACCTGCACATCCAGGCGACTGAATGTGTAACCAAGATCAAATCTGGTTAGGTTCCCCTGGTAGCAGGGTCATGGAGATCAGACGGCAGTCGCTCCACTGTAATTACCTGATTATGACATTAACGCCAAAATCTGTTTATTTCCTTTTTATTAAAAATGAGTGGCCATTTATCTATAAATAACTTTATTTTACTTTATACTGAAATTCTTTAGTCATAAAATAATTTTATCTTTCAGGATCCCCAGCGGAAGACCTTGGTCAACCTCGCTTCGCTAACGATATGAGTAGGCACTAACTAGTGGCGAGTTTGTACCGTAGTAGTGGTAACTTTGTAGCCAATTAATATTTCCAGCTAATTAGTGAAATAGCCATAATGATCCTCATCACATTTTGAAACATAATCCGAATCCACAGCCGAAACATATTGCTACTACAACGCATCGTTTTCTATAATGGTCAACAAAATAATGTGATATTTTAATACGTTGTAAATTATTCTCGTCCGCCCAACCTGTTGGCATAAATGCGGGCAATTAATTTGGGTATTGATATTATGTCTGCCCGAGTATTATCCTTTCACATTTATGTCTCTTCTGCTAACTTTGACACTAAAATATGTGGAGTCGAACATTAATTGGCGTAGATGTTTATTTAAAACTAATACCTACAACGTTTTCTGTTGAATTTCGCAATAGGTACTAAGTTGTAGGGGAAGATTGAAAAAATTACAATATTTGCCACATACATTCATAAACTAAATCAAAAATCTCTCCGATTTTCTCTATTTTAACGTGCATGTTAAAATAGAGAAAATCGGATGTTAGTAAATTTAACCTTCCGGCAGAATTTTTAAAGTGATATTGAAAACCGCATTACCGCATCAAACTCCGTTTTAAGGAAGGGTTAGCGGATATACAGACAGACAGATAAAGAAACGCGGCAAGCTACTTTATTTTATACTACGTAAGGATAACAAGTCTATGGTTCACGGTTACAAAGAATATAATCACAAAAATATTTAACGAGGAAAATAATGTCTCTACGCATCCCTTCGTCCGTTCAGACTAGAAAGATATCTGTTTTAGTTGGCGCAAAACTAATTGGTTATGCAAAATTTGAGAGACCATCCAAGTCGCGGCCAGATAGGATGAAGATCACAGCAAACACACTACGGTGGGGAAAATAATTGGGCTCCGCAGTGCCCACCGCTCGCTCCGTTTTAAGGGCACTTTGTCTACGGAAATTGTTAAGTGAGTGATCTCTGCGTTCATTAACTGCAAAATGGGAACTATTTTCACTTGGGGCAGAGAGGAATATTTAAATAGAAGCCTGTACCGACCAAATTATGGTCGAAGAATTATTAATTCCTAAGTTCCTATGTAAATACCGTAAAGCAGCCACACCAGAGTCATCTGTTTTGACGTCTGTATCGCCGAAAAAAAGGGCAAAACAGACCCGCGAAAAAATCACCACGTCCCAAACGACCCATTCCGTCCAAAGCGCACACAAAAAGCGACCGCGACGTTTAAAATTCGGCATAACGTCACGAGACATCAATTCCGCCCATCATCGTCGATGTCCATCTTTTTTTGTACATTTTTTTTTGTTAAACACCCATAGAGTTATAAAAATAAATGAGGCTTTGCGTACACCGACGCGGGGACAATAGTTAGGTCATTATACTCGGTTGTTTGGGCGAGCCGCGGCTCCTGAATGGGGGACGGACGAGGGGTCAAAATAAATAACCTGTAAGCATTTGAGGGTTCAGCTCTACTGTGATTTAGTGCGAGGTGTGCGCTCTGGAGATATTACTTTTGTCGATATATAGAATTTCGTGTCCCATTTGTGGTGGTTTATCTCGTAATATCCGTCCCTGTTTATAGAAACTGACGAAGAACTTTGTTTCTGTGCTATTCAATATTAGATAACTTTATTCTATTTCATTTCTATTCTCTTTATGCTATTTCAACTCTGTTTCTGAGCTAATCAATGTTATAATCTGTGGAAACTGACTTGTCTTATTTGGTTAAGGAAATTATGTATTTAAATGGATAATGTGCAGCAGTATTCGCATTCTATGTGTTTCTTATATAATTCAAGACATTTGTACTCAATATACGTAGAAGATACGGCAAGTCGTGATTTTGGGCATTATTTGTTCGCCAAATAAGACAAGTCAGTTTGGACAGATCATAGATAACATTATTTTAATTTGGTTCATATTTTTGTTACTATTGCAGAGACAAACGAACAGACTGATTGACTTATAACTATTGCAAAACTTTAACGGATTAATTTTCAGTACCTACCTAAGCTTTTTAAGTGCACAGTCAAGTACAAAAGCAATATGCAAACACTTATAGCCGTTGTACCAAAATGCAAAAATAACGATTGCACCAGTATCGTAACATTAATTTTAATGTTTAAACGTAAACATTTCTCATTGCCACCGGCAAAGGGGACGCTAAAAGGCCTATTCAAACTGTGGTCCTCGTAAAAAATGTTGGAGAATTTTTCCCTATAAGCAATAAAAGGGAAACGTGTAATTGTAATTCTTTTGCATGAATTTGTAATTCCGTTCGGGCGACTTGACGTTTAAATTGTTGTGTGGAATTTTACTTACAAAATTAATATTGAGACCACATAATAGTATCTACCTACATAAAGGAATGTAGTAGGCACTCATATGAGTGCCTACTACAATATTATTATTAAAATAAAATATTAGCGTCGATGGCCTAGTGGTAAAGGTATCCGACTCGCAAGCGAGAGGTTCTGGGTTCGAATCCCTCTGCCGCCATGTACCAATGACACGTTTCTGAGTTAAGTACATAAGTTGAACACTAACCGATGCTCTTACGGCGAGGGAAAACATCGCGATGAAAAATGCACAGTCAGGCGACTGAAAGTGTATGATCCAATCTGGTCAGATTTCCCTAGTAGCAGGGTCAGAGGTCAGGTGGCAGTCACCCAATAGTAATTATGCCTGATCTGCCAAATCCTGAATAATGGTCAAGGCGGACCCCGGGCCTGATGATGATGATATACTATTTCTTAAATAAAAACCAGAGGTCTGACGTATCAGACTAGCTTGTACCTATTCCATACATGATAATGCATTAATTGTAATAATCGTCCATTTATATGCGTTGCGCTCTACATATTAAAGTAGCTCGTTGCAAACATTATTTACATACTTAAGTATAGTTTATATTCTTGTAGAATGTTTACAATACTATTGGCGGTGGTGATCACTTTCCATCAGGTGACACGCTTGCCTGTTGGCCTCTATATTGACACATAAGGCTGGAGTCAGTGTTCGACTGACAGGATGGTCTGAGCTGACAAAGTCGGTCAGACCAAGTTCAATGTAGAGCGTAGCATCAGCTCTGCGCTGTAGTAGATCATTGTCATAGATAAAGCAACGTACGAATCTATGAAACGGCCAAACTATACTTTTTAAACAGAATATAGGGATTGTAGAGTGCCTATGTAGAGCTATGAGCTGCCCCCCTTGAAATCTAACAACTTTTTCATTGTGAAACCGTTATGAGCTTGCGAAGCTTGGCAAACCAATTTTTCCGTACAATGTTTTTGATGATTTTTTATATATTTTGTAGTATGTATACTTCTTTCTAGACTGCATACATCTTTCTGGCACTTTGGGAGGTGCCTTATATATTTAATATACCTCCTCCTTTACTTCGTTATTGTCGTATAAGTATCGTACTTGTTTGCAAATCCTAGTCTCCGTACCAAAAGATAGGACGAACACAGAACAATACGACATGTTTGAATTAAGAATTCGACAAGAAAAACACTAGTGACGGCAGACCGCACTAACAGTAACTGTACACAATCGGTAACAATTAAAAATTATCTCGTATTAATTCGGTTCACTGGCAAATGGCAAGAGGAATTCTTTGTTTTTACATGCGCAACGGTATAGTCGTGGGAAAACCCAGCAAACCGTAGCCGGCTCGGAAAGCCACCATTATACGTGTAAAAGCCTGATGAAACTGCTTAGAATAAAGGCTTAAGTCGATTATATGACCATTATATTTCCTCAAAATATGATGAAACGTTCTGATAATTCAATTGTTGGCGGAGAATATACTCAACGCAATGCCCCATTATAATCCTTGGCACATATATCGCATTATATTGTTTGTGTTCATATTGTAATTTATTTGTTTGTATTTCAGCAACGCATCGTAGTTGTCATCATTAGTCATTATATAAATAATTGTTATATGAAGTATATATATAATATAGTTGAATTGATTTGGATGGAATTGCTGTAACCTGAAACTAACTAATAAATTAATTATCGATCTACCGACCTTTGCATACCATCATCATCGTTAAAATTGAAGACCTGGGGTCCGGCTTCCTACTTCTCCCTATCTACTTCGCTCGGTCTTCAGCATCCTTGGTGATGAAATTATTGACAAGCTCTGTATACCGTTATTACTATTAAAACTTAAATAATAAAAATAACCATCATTTTGGCGTTATTGTCCTGGTTGTGCTCTGATGAACGAGGGTTCGGGGTCCGCCTTGACCATGATCCATGAATTGACATTCCAGGTAAGTACAGTGGAGCGACTACCATCTTTTCTACCTGACTATGTACACATGGGAACCTGACCAGATTGGATCATGGTAATACATTCAGTTGTCTGGATGTGCAGGTTTCTTCACGATGTTTTCCCTTACTGTAAGAGCATCGGCTGGTGTTCCAGTAGTGTGTACATAACTCAGAAAAGAGGCATTGGTACACAGCGGCAGTGGGATTCGAACCCGGGACCTCTTATCACCAGGCCACCGACGCTCACTATGCTCTAACTAGGCCACCGAAGCTATTGAAACTTAAGTATTTATTGATAAACTGCTCAATGAGTAATGGGTTCAATACCAGTAAAGTCTTCTGTAAAAAATATTTTCTTGACTTACCACCTAACCATGTAGTTTATTCACCGAAGCGTCGCGTGCGCAACTCTAATTACGCCTTAACGTCTTCCTTCTACAATCTGTATTGTAGTTTCAACCATAATACTATACACATATGGTTGACATCAATCGCGGATGTGCGATGCTGTTCGTAATTACTCTAGCTTTTTGTAACACTACGGTTACGATTGTTATACTTAGGTCAAGTTCAGACTCGTATGCAGTTTAACCGTGACCATACGGGTTATAACGGTGATGAATCGGCAATATGTAAATTTTGTTGTGCAAAACATCATCACCAATATTGATTTGTTCTATTAGAAGTCAAGGTTTATTATGCCGGTGAGTAACGTTTCCAGTGATCCTTTGGCAACCGCGGTTTTGGCAGTGGATAGGTACTGTGGATAGTCCTAGCATTTGACGTATTGCTTTAGAGCAAGAGTCCCGGGTTTTTGGAGTTAGGGTCGCTGATGTTGCCAGACCACCTAATGGAAAGTGGTCACTCTACTTTCTTACAGTTTGTCTTCGTATTTCCTTTATTTGTTTATTTATTCAACCGAGTACGTGCGTATCGTGTCGCTTACCGACATATCGCCGGTACGTTGCTGGAAGTAACGTCGCTTACTCATTTATTAGTAAAATTGCGTGGGTATTTTACAATCGGTCGGAGCTGTAGCGCTAATGGACGCAGTTGACAATGACCGACCTATTGTTTACTATCTGGGTAGTGGTTATCAGTTTTGAATACAGCAGAGCAGAGTATGGCATCAGCCCGTTCTTACACGGGTGTCGTAGAAGGCGATTAATGTTTAGAGGCAGGAACAGCCAGGAGCTCCCTAGACAAGTAAATAGGCTATGTTATCTGTATATGTTTTCTGTTGTATGTTTTCAAAGACTGCGATGGTCAACTGTTGTGGCCTAAAATGGCGTCATATAAAAGTAGCCTATGTGTAATTTCAGAGTCTAATCAAGCTACCTACCCAATTCAAACCAAATTCGTTTATCTGTTTAGGCGTGAAGAGGCAAGGCAACATATACACAAACACACACTGATCACTCTGTATTGATCACTCGTCGGGAAAATATTGAGACCATCACTTTACAAATCGGGGACTACGAAGTTACATCTAAGCCGTACATACCTGGGAGCGATGATTAATGCTCATTTCAACTTTAAAGAGCAAGCTGAATACGTCAGCGGGAAGGCAGCAAAAGTCAGGGCTGTCCTCTCGAGACTGATGTAGAGCGTGGCCCACAACAGAAAAGAAGAATGGGGCCGTCCTCAATCGTCCTATGGTATGGCCATTTGGGCCGATGCACTGAAAGCACCGGAAGGGAGACGAAAAGCAGCGTCAGTGTACCGACTGAGTGCACTAAGGGAAGCGTATGCCTATCGCGCAGGTTGAGAGATGGTACAGTGTCCGCCGATGGCAGACCGCTTGAGAAGCCTCGGCAATTAATGGTCCCAAGCGGTGATGGACCCACCGTCTGATTCCAAAAATGGATGTGTGGTTGAACCGCCACCATGGAGATGTTAATTATTACCTGACACAAATGCTATCGGGAAATGGTTGTTTCCGAAAGTATCTCTTATAGCACGAAGATGCCCCCGAATGTGCTACCTGCTTAGAGGCAAAAGAGGACATAGAACATGTATTCTTCAAGTGACAGTGACCCGAATCTTTCCTTACAATACCATCTGGAAGACCTCAATGGTAGAATCAATGTTGTCCTCGCAGGCGGCATGGGAAGGCCCAATCATATTTGCTGAGAGTGTTTTGACGAATCTTCGCTATGAGCAACAGGAGCGTCAGAAGAAGAAAGTTAACTAAACGATGAAAGCTACGGCTTTGACTGCCCTCACGAAGTAATGCATAATTGCGGGTCCGTGGGGGCAAGAAATGTCTGAAAAATTAGACGAAGGAGTTTTAGTTGGTAACGGCATTTGGGCTGAGAACAAAGACTCTTGTCTATTGAAGCCTACGAATAAATTACTTATTTCTTATTCATAGATTGATTCATGATTGCTCCTGGCGTAGTGTGAAATTGGTTAATTAAATACTACCTAGATCTATATTTTTACGAACTGCGATCTGGGAAGACTATTTTTATCCTTTCTCAACTATCAAGCCGTTCCCATAATGAAATTAGTTTTACATGATTGGTTCTGATAGCGTCGTATCTATAACGGATCGCGAAAATTTTAAAGACGCAAAAAGTAACCAGTCAATTCTCTGTTTGATAGTATTGAAGTATTAAGGTTAACTCGGCTAAATAAACGTAGGCCGCGTACAGGAATAGGTAAACGTCCCACTTAGCTAGTTCCCTTCGCTTCGTGATCGCGGCGTAATGCCTTCATAATTGCATTGTCAAGGTTTCGCGACCCATGTTCGCCGGCCATTGTCATTGTTTAGACCGCGGGTTACGTTTGAATTGTGTTCTGTTAAAATCTGGCGGTTTATTAGCTCAGCTGTAATTGAATCGGTTGTCGGCAACGCTTCTGGTCGTTTGGTCTGTCTAGCGTCAGAGCATTGGTGTTACAGCGTCTATAGCTTATTCAACACTTGTTTGTAAGGCAGCCATTATACATTTTTGGCTCACAATGTAGCATAATACAGTAGTGCTTTTTGCTTTTCATTACCACACTGAAGTATGTTATTATTGCACGCGTTAAGTTCCCTTCTTCCCGATACCTCTGAACGTAGAATAGAGTCTATTTTAATAAACCAATATTAATCGGTGCTTTTATTGGCTCCTCAATTTTGAAATTACGATATCTCAGAAATGGTGATTCGTTTAGCACAAGTGCATCGGGTAACTGAAAAAATATGCAATGCCGAATTTTTTTATCTTTGAACTTCATTTCTTTTTGCAGAGGACATTTTATTTGTATTAGTGGTTTTTTTTTCAACTCTATGCTCGAGCTGGGTCGAAAAATTATTATTTTGTCTTATTAACCGGGAAGTCTTCTAAATCGTTTAATGTAGGTACGTAATATATACAAATTAGCAGAGCATTACAGGCAGGGAAAATAATCGACATGGAATTAAATGTCTAAACACAGTAAAGTAGGAACCTATAACTAAGTCCATTTGTCTTCTAACCTGAGTTGACTAACCTTAGATTTATTTCTGGTAAAATTTACGATACCGTACCCGAACACTGGGAGAGACATCGACCGGCGTCACCCTAATGATTTCACCTATTATCCTAATCTTGAAACAGCGCAATAAACCAACTTTAATTGCCGATAAAAAATTTAATACCGTCAAAATCCCTGAAGTAGCTAGATCGATGTCGCTCCTTGTTTTTTCCATGGCTTCCCACCAAAATAAATTGACCCTTAGTTATCTTAACGGATGTCGCGCTGTCAAAGCCCTCGCTAAGTCTTAACTGAATAACGGAGGATCCGACATTCTGGTCTAAATAATATGCATGTTTTTACGGTCTTATTTTAAATATGGCGTCTTAAACGACACCCCTGCTTCTCAGTTTATGGTGACCGTAATTTTTGCTGGTCCAAGACAACGGTTTTAATTATGTTGGGTGATAACTGCCTGTAATTCAGGCTTATTGCTTTTAGGTACTTACTTGACTGCAATCATTAACGTAAGTCCTTATTTACATTTACTCGTCAACTGAGTCCTCTCAGTAACCTAAATGTTTGAATAATTGGTTGTGGCTTGACACACACTTTGAGTTTTTCATCAAATCGTCCGTTAGCTGGATTATTACTGGCGTTTTATTTAACTTTGCCCAAACTTTGACCACCAGTTTCGCCCTAAGCTTTTAAAAGGGAGAGTGGAAGAAAAAAATATTCATTATATTTGGTTGGGTCCGCTCGCATAAAAAAACACTACCTGCATGGGAAAATCCAGCAAATCTATCGTTAACCGCCATGGATCATTAGATCAACGATGTCACCATAATTGGATGTCCCATGCAATCGAATTATTAAGTGTAAAGGTAAGGGTGACCACTAAATCGTCATAACCATTTGGATTCTGATAGATAAATGTCCCAACATTTGATAATTATGATTATTATGATCATACACAATTGAAATCGTTAAATAAAGCCCATAGCCAAACTGGTTCCGACTGGTTCACACCGGAAATGACCAAACTGTCTTTTAATAACGCCTTTTTCCTAACAAGTAATGAGTCACATTTCTATACCATTAGTTAAATGGTTGGCCATATCCTGCTTTTAGGCGTAAATAAGGTGTATTTGTTGTTTCAAAGTTTGCGGTGTCCCTGTTACGCAACGGCATAATATATTATTGGCATCCTTAATATTCATGAACAAAATCTGCAAGAAACTCATGCCCCAAATTCGAATGAGCCAATTTCTATCGCATAAAAAATGCATTGTGTTGAAAATAATATAGGTAAGTATAGAGCCACCCTTCCTTACGTAACAGGTAGATTTTTCTACAATAGATCTATATTATTCTGTCCTATACAAAACATACTCTGTTGCCTTGACATAAGAGATGCAGGCGAAGGAAATTTTGTTACCTTTTTTTTCTCCATGGCTGACCTATTGGGTTAGTAATTTTTTGCAAGTTGTTTCGAAACCTTTTGTGTTTGCTGCACGTGTTTCGACTTCGATTATACAAATACGCTGCAAAAAATATCTTTTGAAAGTAAGCATGTTCGATCTGTCACGAATGCATTAATATGATGGCGAAAGAAGGGGGAAAGAGTTCCGTGGTGTCAAGTCAGGTAGTTTAACAGGTTCATGTTCAAGCAACATGCAGATTGTGGTTCAAACAATGTCTGTTTACCTGTTATTCTTAAACTTAGGTATAAACAAATTAACTAACTTTGCCGTATTATCATCATCATCATCCTCCCCTTCAATCTCGGCTTCTACCAGGGTCCGCTTCCTACTTTTCTTTTTCCTGTCTTCAGCACCATGCAGGACGCGTTCTCTCTCATGATGTGGTGTTTTGGAATTTTACGTGACTTCCATCTGAGCCGCTCAATCCGTGTAGGAAAAGCTGATTCACCAAAGCCTCGTCCGTTTGTCATCGAGAGTCACAAATAGATGAGGTTGGCTGGGACCCATGAGATGGTAGTACTTACACCCATAACCTCTATTCAATGTTTCAATAGGTATCTAATCTTATAATCAGTTCTAATGTAAAATAGTTATTAAAACTTAATAACAAAATAATAATTGTTCTGACTGTTCAATTGTAAAATGAATGTTTCTATGTGACAGTTTGGACAAGGCTTCAAGAAAAATAACATGCTATAGATAAAACAAAACTTTCGTTGCTTCGCTCTATCCCACGTACACTTTGAAAAGGGATTCGACAAAAACTGCTAATCCATATCCACACAATTGATGGCCTCAGCTGTGTAAATACTGCCTTGTGGCTGTATACCAGTGACCATAACATCAGTTTAGAGTGCAGCAATATTAACGAAAACTCATGCCAACTTGATCGATATAATCTTTGATTTACAGATCTTTTGGTCTGGTACTTTTGTAACTATTGCAAGTAAAAACTTTGCTTCTTTTCCGTTTATGTTTAGGCTTTATAGCCTATAGCAAATAACTTTATTTTAACTATCTAGTTATTATGGATCTCCTTAATTATAGAATTCACAAAATAAATTTTCATTTCCTGAATCCTTCAAAAAATGCTGGGGTCAAGCATGTGTTCTTGGGGCCTAAGGAATAGCAAAAAGCCGGACAAAATTTCTTCAGCCCATGCAACAAGTGTAACGATCTCGGCACCAAATACCTTGTACGATAACGCACTTATGCTCTTGTATTGTACATGTATACTACTTTCCTTACATACTCACTTCGCTTTCTCAGCGACTCGAAGTGGATCTTGGCTTCCTTCCTAACCTACCTCCTATTGAAACTACCTAAAGTAACAAAATGTCTTGTTCTACATTGATACGCGACGTTGTGCACACAATCCCAAAGCTCCCCGTCGCTTATCACTGCCGCCATAATTCTCGTATTTACTTTGTAGACGGTGCTAATAATAATTTTGTCCTTTATCTCTCTTTCTAATGGGCCTACCCTTATCGCCTAATGGTTTTACAAACTAAGTTTCGAACCAATGTTCGTCAGCGACTGATTTATTTATAACCAATCTATGTCGATACATGTGTATCGGGTTACTCATTTTTAGTACAATGAGGATTGTTTAATTTTTTGTATTTTCTATTTAATGAATAGTAACTATAGGCATAAACATAATTTTGTTAATATAATGTACAGGAGCCTGGAGGATGCGTAACACAGGTTTTGTAACCTAGCACAGACTCCAGTTGTCAATAAAGATTTATATGTTGTTTATATTTCACATATAATACTATGTACCTTTAGAGAAAATAAACGTATTTGTATTGTATTGTATGTCTAATCTTGATAATTGGTTTGAAGCTTAGGTACCACTAATTTAAGGATTTCAACTTTATTTTAACACCAAAATTCAATAACAAAAAGTAGTGAAAAATAAAACAAAACACTAATTATGTGTAGTTGAAAACCTAATCTTATCTAAGCCCCAGTGATATGCGGGAAATGGTGCCTAGACCTGCCTAGGTTTCAGGTAAGAGGTCCGGCGAGGGGCCTTAAATACAGCTTTTGTTTACCGCTTTTGTCCACGACAGCGTCCTCGAAGAACGTTTGACTGGCTTACGTCTTGGTACCCTAGCTCAACAGTTTTTTTTCTAAAATACCTTAAACGTACGTATACGGCTACTTCGCAGGTTTTCTAAAAGTATAGATATTTACAGAAGTTCCAGCCAAACTGAATTCCTTTTCGGCCATCATTACTATTCCGATTAGTTACCCACATTAGGCTGCACATCAACGACAACACTCCCAAACCTCTATCGATAAAGTTTAATATTTGATTTGTCTGCACGCTATGCATTTGCCCAGAAGGTTATCATCAACCCCCATCCCGACTTGTCCAAACCTGTTGCCATAAAAAAGTTTTGTTTATATTTTTTTGGCCCCCTCAGACCTGTGGATGGTCAATTTTTTGCTACGAATATGGCTTTTGTACTGCCTTCGAGGCTAAAGTGTTATAGTGGCCTTTTGGGGTGGGTGGTGTTTTACAACCATGCAACGTTTCTGCTGTCTTTGACATGTTTTTTTTTTTTTTTTTATCTTGGTTCTGTCTTGTTTATTTACTTCTTTTGTGTACGTAGGTAATTGTTTTAAGTGGCTATGTATTTTACAAGCTTTTATTTAGTTTCACATGTCCCCATGTCTGTTCGTAATAATATCTTGCGAGTTAAATTTGAACCACGCCAAACCGATAGAGGTGATATTTTGCACACTCGTGTAAGTACAGTGACAATGCGATTTTATGCTACCAGCGAGCTGATCTGATAATGGAGATGAATGTCCCATTTTAAACCCATCGAGTTAGGGCTCGTTTGATTAGTCTTGACAAATACTCTGACTGATTGTAAAGAACGCGCGATAAGAGCTTGCTTGATTTGTATTTGTTACGTGTACGATCCCAGGATTCATATAATCTAACCATAAATTTAAGTAAATGAGTAGTAATGGAAAAACGGCAAGGCGACAGAAACTGGATGGAGTTCTTCAAGAAAGGGGTGAAAAGCTTTTTACGGGGTCGGCAACGCGTGGGTGATATTGCAAAAGTCGATAGGCTGCGGTGATTGCTTTCCATCAGGCAGGCCGTAAGCTTGTTTGCCACCTTTGTGGTATAAAAAAAGAACTGGCAGGACCACAGCAATATGATACTGCATTAGCGAATTTTGTGAGTGTAAGTTGAAGGCGTCTAATATCATTTTAAGATTTGTTTGTTCTATCATTTGAAACATAATTTATTTTCCAGATGGAAAATAAATGCACGTTAAACTGCTTCCAGTCATCACGTTCTCTTTGCTGGCCTGCTGGAAGAAATTTATTTTTAGAAATAAGTAGTGTCTGTTTTGTGTTATTTATATATTTGCCATATCTTTGTTACCATTTTTGTGTGCAATAAACTATTTATAAATAAATAAATTGTCTATAGTTCAATATTAAGATTGATAAGTATAGTCTTTAAAAAGTGAGCGTGATGAATGACAGCGAGAACGAAGTCACTATGCGTACTATACGTATATATAAACCACATAAAGAAAACTCAGTAAACGCACTTTGATGACTAGCTATTAGGCAAACTACAAGAACACTAATTAAGCAAGACCATATTCCCATGAGTTTCGCCATCAAAACCAGCGTACCGTAAAAATTTAAGAGTAAAAGTCCACGCTTAATAACAGCTGCGAACAAAATGTATACAGTAAATACTCGGATTCGTAAAATAACAGGTGTTGTATGAACGTTACAATCTCCCATCATAACTCTAGCTGGTACTGGATTAACAAGGTGGAAAATCTAAAGATATTGCGGTGTGTTCATCGTGCGTTTAGTGTGTTTAAAATCACCAAATTATTTTATAGGAAGACGGCGCGACTTCGTTCACGTGGCGTCCTACCCCTACCCTACACTACCCTACCCCTACACTGCACCTAGCCTACACCTAGCCTGCATCCTCCATACACCTACCCTAGATTATATTCTAACTAGATCCAAACACTACCAGTGAAGCAATACCATAATCAATAACAGGTTCAACGGTCTAGAAGAGTAGATTGGATTTGGAAAAATCATATTTCTTTTTTCATTCTTCATGCAGCAGAATGCATTTAGCAGCTCTGTACATGCCAGAGGCAGTCGTGCAATGAACTCCTGTGGGCAGCAGCAGCGCTAATCTGTGCACATCGTCCGAATTGCAATTTATTAGCGCCCAGGACATGTGCGACCTGCACGCGACATTTCCAATCCTGCGCAAGCGGCTTTTTTTGGCCTTTTTTGCGATTTCGTGTAAGTGAAAAATTCAGACTGCCGGCTGAGATATCGCAAGTTGTAAGTTTACGCTGATTACTCTGAGTTATTGGCGGTTTGATGGAAATTTATTTTGGACTCGTGGAAGATCTCGTTGTTTGAACTGTTCATTGATTTTCAATCTGATTCTGATAGCGATCAGTCATACAATTCATGGTCATTAAATTCGTTTTAATTGAGGGATCACTTTTTTCTTATTAAAGACCAACACTACATTATTTCTATGCTAATATCTGAGGAGTTGTTAGTTTGGGATAGAATTTAACGACGAGTTTCACCACAGTACTTAAATAAAACATTACATTTTTTACCACCTCACTACTCGACATAACTTGTCCTATCTATTCCACCTGGATGAGTGGCGTTCCACTGCCGCACCTAAGCTTTTCAAGAAACTTCCTGGCGCGTACTATCTTTACCTACGTGGAAAAATCACCCTGCAGTGACATTTTCGAGTTTGTACGACATTGAGGCCTTCAAGAAACAAGTCTACACCTTTTGGTTTAAGATCCGGCCATAAGAATTACGGTTACAACAACTGATTTTTTTCCTGATTTCAGATTTAACCAAAGAAAAATGTTGTCTGTTATCATGGAGCACAATATGCTTATGGTATCAAAAAGAAACATTGGCGTTTAGTAGGCCTAAAGCAATGTTATGATCATTTTAGTGTAAAGCATTTTGAACACCCGTACATACAACATTATACAAATCCAAGTGTCAGTTTTGCTACAAAACAATTTTAATAAGTCAACTAAGAACGTTAGTTGACTTATTAAAATTGTTAGTGGTAGTTTGTAGTTATCATTAGTTTTTTGTTCTACATTTTATTGCAAGCTTGCCTGTTCCCCCCTTACAATTATTTCAAACTATTGCTTTATTAACTAGACAAAATATATACATAGTATAAAACAACGTCGCTTCCCGCCGTCTGTATCTATACATCTGTTCTATTTTAATGCGGATTTCAATAATAGAGTGATTTAAGAAGATTGATCAGCAAGAAAGAAAGTGTGGTTAGGGGTAACGTAGGTGACGCAAACGACGTCGCGCCTGGTCCACTAGTATATTATAAAGAGTAGATCGACATTGTACTCCTTAAATGTAATACCTATAACAAATTTAATGTGTTCATGAATATAACAGGTATAGATAGGTACTTAATCATTCTGTCTGTTTGTACCTCTGTCGCTATATTGTGCGTATCCGCCTGGTTATTGGGAAACTATTTCATCCAGCTTGTTGATTGAAAGGCTTTCACTGTGAATGACCGCTTCCCCTCCGCTCTGCGTGACTATTCAATCCTCCAGTTTTATAGAGATCAGACTATGATTAAAACTAGTGAACTGAAAAATATAGTCGAGGATTAAACTGTTGGGACGTGGGTGTCTGTAGGTATGAGTAGGCAGTATTTGGTTTTATGGAGTTGATATTATTGAAATCACAAGTAACGTTTAATTTAGATTCAAAAAATTAAATAAAAAAATTAATGATCAGTTTATTGTATTATACTTTTCAGTAAACCTTTTTTTATTGACAATACGTTTCGCAAGTGACGATGAGGTCGATTATAGCATGCTTGTCTAGAAGAAGTGGCCACGAAATAGGAAAGTATGAAAGAAACTTCAAGCTTTAGGGTTTTGAAGACCCAATTCAAGACCCCTAAACCTTTAAGATTTTTTCATACATTCGATTTACGAGGCCGCGTTGTATCTGGTAGAGAATAACTGCGTTAAACACATGGGTTTCGTAAACCGCGAATAACCGGTTAGGACATCCGATAATCAAACACAATAAGGTATTAGATTCTTTTTTAAAGTTTCAAAATGTTACAGATTATACTGTAACGGTCTGTAACACAAAATTATACTGTAATGGTTGAATAAGAGTTTAGTGCGTGGCACTGGTGCTCCAAATGAAATAAGAACTAAGAATAATAATTTTTTATTTAAATTTTATTGTTGTTTGTAATATTGTAAGTCGTTATAATAAGACTTTCTAATTAAAGTGTTGAAATGTATTGATTTACATAATTTAAGTAACAACATTGGAGTGATTCTTGAATCGAATCTAACCAGGCTCCCTCACGTCAATGAGGTCAGCAAGAGTTTCTTTTCTTTATTTCATACATACATACTTACATACTTCATACATATTTATGTATATATATGTTTATGCATAGTATTGTATCATTATTGTAAGTTTATATTATATTTATTATATTTTATCGGAGAAGATAATTATGTTTAAGTATTTTCGCGCACGTCGATCTTCTTTACTTATCACATCTCTATTCTGTAGGCCTGCTGGCCCTTTTTTTTAGAAATAAGTAGTGCCTGTTTTGTCGTCTATATGTATGATGTTTCTCTACGTATTTTAGTATGTGAAATAAATTGTTAAATAAATAAAACGTGCATCATAATCGTTCCTGAGGTTTCCCGTCATTTCTCTGCAATTGCATCACTATATCCTGATTTCTGACCTATGAAAATAAGACCACCACATAGGCGTACGTACTTATTAACCGCGAGGGGAACGTCTTTTAGTTGTCTTTGCTTGAGTACAGTTTCTGTGATGGCAGTGTGTGAGTTCCGTTTTACGCCACATTCATAATTATCATTTTCGCGCTCAATTGCTTTGTCTTGTTTCTATTGAAACGTACTTTATGGAGTCTTCCCAAGCGCACTCCATACAAATTTTCATTAAAATAAATCGTTTCAAAATTGCACGGGACTTATTTGTATGGAAATCTTAAATCCCGCGTAACTTTGTCACGGTATTTATTAACAAAAATCTAACAAACCACAAGCATCGATATTGGTTTCTGAATTACATCTACAAAATTTTATTGGCTTAGATAGCGTAATATTAAAACTACGTTGTTATGGAGCGGAAACACTCCTTTCAAGGTGTTATGATCTGAAAATCAAATGAAATAGTAAATTATCAAAGCAAAAACCGGTTAAACCTTCAAAATACGCATAAATCCCCTAACAAAGTTCTGAGGGAGCCAAACAAAGGATAGGTATCTTACATCCAGGATAGGGAATCTAATGCGTTCTATACAGAATTTGAAACATAACTGACTTCATAATCTAACCTAATCCACATTGTAGCCTTACCCTTTACGCTGTCTAGCAATCTCCTTCAGACCGTTAGTACGTTCTCTAAGCTGCGCATATCCCTAAGGATCCTTAAAACACGATACATGTCTTCATTACAAGCTTTTATTTAGTTCTTATCTTGCAAGTTAAGTTTGACCCATTTCCCGTTCTCTCATTTTTTTGAAGATAATATAGAGCCTATATGAGTAACAAAGGCTGATAATGTAGCTTTATATAGGAGAAAGAATTTATAAAACGGTTTTGTAGTTTTTGCGTTTCTCCATTACAAACAAACAAAACGGCAAACAATCAAATCATTTCTCTTTATAATATAACTAGTATTTGCCCGATGAAAACCGCATAAAAATTCGTTAAGTAGTTTTTGAGTGAAACGACATCATATACCTATCTAATATATGATGTCGTTTCGCTGATCGCTGAAATAATTTTTGAAATAGGATAAGTTATTTTTGAGTTTATCTATTACAAAAAGTTTATTATCATCATCGTCCTAGTACTTATCCCGGCCTCCACCACGGTCCGTTTTCCTACCCATTCTTCTCCGCTTCGCCCGGTCTTCGGCATCCTCGCGTCGTAAGCCGTTGGCTTTCGCATCCGACTCAGCAATGCCAATCCATCGCTTCTTGGGTCGCCCACGGGGCCTCTTTCCTGATACCAGCAGGTTCAAGCACCTATTTCCCACGTATCCCTGAGGCTTACGCAAACCAAACCAGCACAGGCGAGCCTCCTCGATCTTGTCTGAGATATCCCTCACTCAAACTGTGCCTGCCAAACTGCCACGGATGTATTCATTACGTACTCGATCGAGCCGTGTAACTTCGCGAACGTGTTTCGTCAGCGCTGGCCATGTCTCAGCACGCAGGCAGATGAGGCCGCGGGCAGGTGAGGTTGGCTTGGGCCCATGAGATGGTGGTTGAGCCCCATAACCCCCCCTTTTCTGTTTATAATATTAAATACTATTGCCTGTATTTTTTGCCCGCGACGTAAAATTCGATCGACACAAAGCTATAAGCCTATGTTATCCCCTGATAATGTAGCTTTCTATAAGTGACAGAATTTCTAAAAACCTTTCTTTAGTTTATCCATTACAAACTAACCAAAAAGGCAAGCAATCATATATTTTTTCTTTAAGTATAATATTATGATGTACCTACTAGCTTTTACGCCCGCGACTTACGCGTAAAATTCGGTCCCTACGTTCCCCGTACACCCGTTCTCGTGAAAACCATGTTGAATTTTGGGAAAAACTATAGCCTATGTTACCCCCTAATAATGTAGATTTCTATACCTAGGTGAAAGGATTTTTATAGAAATGTAGTATAGATATTAGAGCACTGAAGTATAATCTATACTATAAAGTAATTTTTGGTAAGTAATATAAGCCTGACATAAAAATATTTATGAAAAAAAAAATTGGTAACTCGTCAGTAGAGAAAAAATATGTAATTAACATATCTCTGAGCCGGGTGGTTAAATTACTAGGCTATTTTTTAAGCAATTTTTCAATTAATAATGAAATGACAATGAAATTTTAAAGTAATGTTTAAAGAATAATATTGTCCAGAATTTACCTAACCACAATAATCTCATACAATAATTATAGTTTGTATTAGGTTTTAAGTTGGTTAGCGTTGTGACAATGCATTGAGTTGCTCCGTAAACTCGGGGCAGTATCGTCGTTAGACTTTTCATTGAAAGTTCATGAATTTGGTAAATATTTTGTTTAATAATGGCTTATATAGCCAGCCGTTTAATTAACCGGGTAATTTAACCATCCGGCTGGGACATATACAGGAAAGTTCACTTTGTCTACTTTCCTTCCCAAGAGGTTCATTGGTTAGCTTACTACTAGAGCCATCTAGGTGCGTTGGGATAGAAATAGCGGCAGGTCCCTTCAAACGGCAAAATTATTATTGCTCAAAGTTAAATATTTATTTTAAATAATTATATTAATGATGAGTTAAAAAAAAATTTTTAGTAGGTTTAACTGCCCTACTTCTTGTTTTTTATCAGATGAGGTGAGGTATCCCATTTTCGACCAGAGTCACCCAAAGACTTTCAAATCTCTTTAAATCTTTTTACTCATCTGTATTTTTTAAGTCAACAAAACGTTACCTAAAATTACTGTGCATAGAAAAAACTTTTTAAACACCTATTTGCTAATTATAGCTTTCTCGATTGCGTAATACCACAAAATGTAAAATAACATTATATTTACCCTACTTTGCGGTAAATGTCCCTAACCTATGACCTTGCAAATCCCGATAATCCATCATTTATAGTTCGAACCAAGCTTACGGACTCATTGGCAGAGCCTCTCAGAACGACATGTCTGGACATGACTAAAACCATAAGGTAGAACGGCCAGTTATTGCCACGAATAATTTCTTTTTATATTTTACGTGTTCTCATGTTTATGTTTTATGAGAGAAAATTTAAAGAATTTCTTTTAGATTTTTAATAATTTAATTGAATTTGGTTTCAACAAATTAATTATGATGATGAAGTAATCGATATGGATACAATAATATTATGCGTCCAAAAATCGTGTCTAACAGTGGTGGTTCTACCTCGATTCTCTAACACACTCACCTGTTGTGGTTTTGAATCTAGTTAATTGTGGTGTGGTGTTGGTTTGACGGTTGTGTGTTGGAACTGGTGAGATTCCCCTTTTTTTTGTGTACCTACAAATGTAATAAATACTAACAGTGGCTGCTTTGTGGGTTGTAGAATAGTGTAAATAATATTTTTAACAAATTTTTAAGTAGGCTCACTTCTACGTTATTTAAAGAATTGTGCATATTGACCTCAATTTGATACTTACCTACTAAATTTATAAATTGTCCCTTAACAAAGTTGGAGCTGATTGTTCTAAATTAATGTAGAGTGGCTAATGATGATTGTGTTTATAAACTTTGTATTTATAAAAACAATAATAAAATAATAAATCAAAAAACAAAAAGGAAACAATTTCAGTAAATACAGAAAGTAAGTTTTTTGTTATAAAATAAAATATTCTAGTAAAACAAATAAAATAATGTGTGCAAACAATATTTGTGGAAATCCATCACTTTCGCTTGGCATAAAATTATAGGACAATCACATGTGCAAATAATACATAAATAGATAAAAAAAATAAAGTTGCTGAAAATAAATAATTGCTGCACTCGACCTGTCGAGTCGGCCATGAAACCTGAAAAACATTCATGTGCGGCTTGCTTCTGCTGATCATGACACAGTTCTGGCGAGGTTTGTAATTTATTACCGGTTCTTTGTTCTCTGTCATCTATTACTCAATAAATACTAACCCAAGTCCAAGTGACTTTCGATCATAGCAAACGCGAGTTTATGCGAACCATTAATTCATTTTATTACCGTCCGTTTAAAACCAATCTCTAAACAAAGCTTTTCACTTGGCCCTAAATGCTAATAAACCCAAAAACACCTTCGATTGCACAAACTAACGTCTATGGCAAAACCACAGCAGTAAAACATTTTACGCGCTGAGCAACGTACCTACAAACAAACCATTACCGAATTACTTTAAATAAAATGCACACGCGCTAACTTCTGTCACAGTATCGAATATCCCGATCCTAAACTTGTGTTTAAACCCGGTTTACTGACGTGTATCTTCGAACAAAGAGCCGTTAAACCTCGCGAGAGTCGTGTCACACGTAATAGCAGGACGCGGCGGGGGCTCGGCGGCGAGTGAACGCGCGTCGCGAAGCCGGCCCGCGCCCGCCGCGACCTCGCCTCACCCCATCGCCCCATTGGAGGATTCACTTTGCCGCGCTTTCGCAGCCGCTAAACACAAAGCTTCGTCGTCCCCCGTCCTCGTCACACTCGGCGGACGGCGCCGAAAGTCAGAACAAGACAGACGCGATTGCTCGCTTCCCCTCGCGCCAATGATGTAACCAGTTTAAAAAGAGTATGTTAACGGGGCACCGTGCGCGTCTGAGAGGGATGGACGTATCGTTGTCGAGGGTGATTGTAGTGGTAGAGTGCGAAGGGAACGTGCTACCGTGCGTTCCACTATTTATAATCAAATAGGGTGCGTGTGTGTGCACCGTGTGCTTACATTATGCACCGCACGCGGACAGCGGCGCGCCGCGAACCGAAGCACCGGCGTGCACCGAGAGTGAACCCTTATTACACGATCAGCATCTGAGCCGGCAGCACGTTCACTAGTAGTCGTCCCTCGACCTCTTTTGTCGGAGCAGAGTGCGAAGTGCCAGTTTGTTTACGTCCGAGCGGTGCATAGTGCGCTACTTGCCGCAATTGTGTCATCAACCGTTCGCCGGTTATTGCAAATTTACGAGTCTACCGAGTTGCAGACAGTGATCGTCGTGTAACTTTTGGGCAGTTTCCGAAGTTTTTCCACTTCTGATCTCAGTGAATTTTTCTCCGTCGAAGGACTTGTGTGCCATTGCCAGAGTGCGGTCGAGATTTCAAGAAGTTCCAAAAGTTCCAGTCGTCACTTGCAAAGTTTCGCAAAAGTTGAGAGAAGAAAGTAAGGTTGGGCGGGCGAATAGACGCGCAAAGTTTTGTTGGCGGAGAAAAAGTTCGAACAGACAAAGATGGCAATAGCATTCAACCTGCCGGTCGAGCGAGAGCCCACCGACGAGAACTACTCGCGGCTGAACCGGCTGCTGACCGAGCTGTACGAGGTGCTGTGCCACATCCTGGTGGCGCGCGCGGGCCCCGAGTCTCAGGACGCGCGCCGAGGTGAGTGTTCGCGGAACTCACGAGCGCCGAACCCACCACCTTACTCCTTAAGATGCAATTCGACCTACATCGTCCATTTGGTTATGATGACCATCCTCTCTATCATCAAAATTACACTCGCCGCTTCACGCTACAACAACCGCAAATAAACAGGAAGACGTTCGTTTTAGTTAAGTGTTATTTTAACGGTGATACTGCATAGCAGATTTTGGACTATTGTTAAGTATTTTTAAGTCCATCCGTGTTTTATTATTTGTAAGAGATGTTGTGTCAAACTGCACTTAAATTGTAACATGGTGGTTTCAGCCAAATCGAAGTGAAAGGATTATTGTCCTTGCATTTCGTTTGAGTACCCTACTATAATAATATTTTCTAAGCTTAATAAATCATCTTGCAAATTTCCGTACCAACATTTGAGTGAAGTTCGACAAAACGCCTCAAAATCGGATGAAATAATATTATATTTTATTTTTTCAAAATTATAAAAAATTATCGAACTTGTGCTGTGCGTATTAGCAAAAACGAGATTTTTTTAATGATTTGAGGGTCTTTTTTACTTTTTTACGAATATCTAGACTTAGCAATGTAGCTAAGGACACGTATAATTACCAGTGTTTAACCATATACTACTCTACATATTTATCCATAGGTGTAATCAGTATCATTCATTAGATTGTTAAGTTTGATTTTTAGTTACATTTCCATTTGATCTCCTATTTTTGTTTATTGATTTTATTCAAATAAATACAGTAAGTTTAATTTATAATAATTAACTTTGTGAAGATTAGCATTTAGTTTTTTTATTAGATTTAATGAGCATACGTAAGTCGATCTCAAATTTAATTTCAGTTCCAAATAATCTCGATAGTCATAAAATAGTAATAGTATTTTTGTTGATTTCGATTCAATTGGATTAGCGCCAAATATTAGTTAAATGTTTACGAAATCATTAAACTATACTTACTTAAATTGCGTGTAGGTTGCCAATCACTCTATAATTGTTTTACGAATTTGTATCGAAATTATAATTATTTCTAGTTTAATTATTTAGCATCGTAAACCAATATCTACCTATTAATTTTTTATACATAAAAAATATGTTTTCACATAATGTTCTGTTTAGAAAAATCATAAAAGACGAATGTGAAAAAAATTAATGTTTCCTTAATTATATGACGAGATTTTTATCTCTTTTAATTCTAATATATTTTATATGTTGCAAATTTTGCATTTAAATATTTGTGATTTAATTTAGGTTTTGACTGTTTATTAATATAATACAGTGTTTACAGTAGTAGTTCAGATGTACCACATGTAATCGTAATATCAAGGTACTTATCTAGACTGGATTGTGTTTAGCGTTTATGGATGTATTCAATCAATACGTACAAATATGATATGTGTAAGTTTTTCTCTATTATACTTATTCGTGAAATAAAAAGTAATCAATAAATTGGTATCTTTCAATTGTTTATTAACCTGGGTAAATTTAGACAGATGCAATATTATCATATACCTAATATAAAAAAATGATATATTGGCAAAAGTTATTTATTTTATATCATGAAAATAAAAGTATCGGGAACACATACGCAAAAATATTTGTTCAGTCGTTCAATGTTAAAAAAAACAGGAACGTTACTATTGCTCAAACAAAATTATGTGAAAAGTTGTAGTCACAGTCACCTATTTGTCCAAGCACGACGTTTCATCATTAGTCATCTAAAAATAAATTAGCCCATCTTACTTTACGGCTTGAAGTACAACAAAAAAATTACGTAGCTGCTTTATGACATAGGGACACTAGCGAAAGAAACTAATTCTTGACGAAATTCAAGACAAATAAATACGTAGGTAGGTTACTAAAATGATTCTTAATTTAAAATTTTTAATTTAAAGAGTTGTTCAAGATCCATCATAATCATCAATAGAACCAATTGATAGATCAGCAAAAGAAACGAATTCTTGACGAAATTCGCAATTTTATAGTAAAACAAATAGGTAGGCAACTAGAATGATTTTTAATTCAAAATATAAAATTAACTGAATGGTTTAAGACTCATCATCATCCTCATCAATATATCTTGAAACCTCTCCAAGTACCTGAAACAATATTTCTATGTATCTGATCCCACAAACTCACCAAGGGAATCAAAACAAACATAAAATTTAAAGAGACAACTGCTATGTCTGTATGAAGATTTTTCCTTCAGAAGGTTACATTCTTATTTAGTAGAGGCACCTTGGACAGCTTATTGAATGCAAATAAAGCATGTCACGTTTTTGGCAAGCTAAAGGGCGCACACTATTAGCTTACTCTTAGGTACATGCGGGTGAGATCGTCAATCAAGTTCAAATAAACCTAACGGGCACGAAAAGTCGGATAATCCACGATCAACTTTACTTCAACACAAATATTGTACAAACTACAAAGCACGCAAGCGCTGCTGGCCAAGCGGTTAGGGTATCTCGTAAGCGGAATTTACCGGGTTCGAATCCCACTGCGGCCATGTATCAATTACTCTTTTCTGAGTCATGTACATTAGTTGAACACTAACCGATGCTCTTGCGGTGAGGGAAAACATCGTGATGAATGTGCAATTCAGGCGACTAAATGTGTAACCATGATCCAATCTGGTCAGGTTACCCTGGTAGCAGGGTCACGGAGGTCAGATGGCAATTGCTCCACTGTAATTACCTGATCAGGCAAACTTTAGATCATGGTAAGGCAGACCCCGGGCCCTACTCGTGAGAGTTTTTAATTAAACACAGCTAAGTCATATATCTCGATTAGACTGGTTTCCAAATAGAGAACGCTTCCAAATCGGTCCATCCGTTCGTAAGCTTCGATGCCAGTCAGACACACAAAGCCACAGATACACACCTTAAACTTATATCACCCCTCTTTTTTCCTCGGCGGTTAAATAGTACTTGTTAGCATTGCGAGTCGAACTAGGGACTAAACATTACGATCACTTTACGATCAGCATAGATTTTAACATTCCAACAATTATTAGGAATGTTGTTTTTGCCATTCATTACCAATTTTCTTTCTTCTTTTGTAAATTTTTTATAGTATTCGATTAATTGGTCGATAATTATCGCTTTAATTATACCTGAAATAAATTAAAAAGATTATGTACTTATTTTTTGACCCTAATGCACTTTGCTTTAAAAGTTTTATTTTATCTTACCAGTTTTCAAGAATCCCACGGAGATAGAGCCTCGTTTGAAAACTAATAAACTTTTATTATAAATGAGAAAGTCTAAAAATAAAAATAAACTAGAAATATCTTTGTACACAATAATACTGTATGCACCCTGTTCTTCCTTAAGTACCTAAGCCATAGGAGAAAATATAGAATAATTTTAAATTTGTTTTCATTCATACGAGCAATAAATTAAATTACCTAACGTCATAGACGTAATTCCAGAAAAATGACAGCTTTTAACCATTTTAAAATCAATAACGATCTTAATGCGGAAGAAAATCCTTCAGGATATAAACCGAATAGTTCAAATCAGAGGTTGCCAACACTTTCGACCGTCGGGACTCCTTCATACAATTCTTACACTTGTTATAATAATACACAAATAATGCTTGCAATAATAACAAATTATTAGGTACCTGAGAGTAGACGTAGAGAGCTCGAAATATTTTTAAAATACAAAAGAAACATTCCGTTACGAGTACTCGGTATGTTCGACATTAAAGCTAGGTATCTAAAACATTACCACGATTATAAGACCAGTAGTTAAATTAAACAAGTAATAATCAAGCGCAGCGCAAAACTAACAAGTTTTACATGCGAGCGATGTGAGCATTTTACATAATAATTTAGGATAATTCAGAACCTTTTTTAGCTTCCCTGGTTGATTATAATTAGACAATTTTGAATTGGGATAATTTTACTTATCGATAGTTAATTGCTTGTGCTCTTCAAAACGAGGACCCCGGGCCCTAGGCCCGAGAGCACGATTTACTTTGTCCTAAAAATAAAAATAATTAAGTGTAATAGATAGGTACGAGATTAATATTTTAATTTTATATGCCTCAGACAGTTATTAATTTTTTACAAGAGGAGCGTCGGCGGCCGAGTGGTTAAGTCGTAAGCGCGAGATACCCGGTTTAAATCCAATGACTTTTTTCTGAGTTATGTACATTAGTTGAATGCTAACCGATGCTCTTACGGTGAGGGAAAACATTGTAATGAAACCTGCTCATTCGACTGAAGTTGTAACCGTGATCCAATATGGTCAGGTTCCCCTGGGAGCAGGGTTATGGAGGTCAGATGGCAGTCGCTAAACTGTACTTATCTGATCTGCCGAATCCTGGATCATGATCAAGGCGGACCACAGGCCGCCGAGATAATTATTAATATAGTTGTAACATTTTTTACCTTTTAGTAGGTAACCCCATAGATAGAATATACATTAAATTATTATCGGTTTTTGATTGGTCTGTCTGCTTGACGCAGTCGATTGACCGCGGTAAAGTATCTAATCATTTTATCGGTGTGGTCCTAACTACAGATACTTGTATCATTTCGTTTAGCTTCCAACAGAAGCTTCGATTAAAGTTTTTTCCTACTAAAAAAAGCTTTGCTACAATAAAATCAAAAGTAAGTCACGCTTTCACGGACTTTTGACTTGTTATTACGACTCGGCCAGAATAGGATGCTTGAATGAATACAATACAGTTCAAGTTTTTTTAAGCAAACTATACGTATCCAGGTTTGTCACTGTCCTGCGTTTCGATCCATTACGGTTATTTTCATAGGCATTTTGTTTTATTTGTTACTTAGGCTATCGTGATCATCATCATTGGCCTTAAACATCTATTGTAGGTGATTTAAACAGCGTCATCGTTAGGGGTTTGTGTTCGGCACAAACTTCACTACAAGGACCGCTATCGTGATATACACGTTTCTTTAAAACTATCTTAGGTAATACAATAGATTTCTAATTGTCATGAATAATTATAAGGGCAGAAATTATAATAATCCCCTCTTCCTCGTCTATCTCATCTTATCTTAATTTTATGGATACTTTTATAATTGATTTAAAAACTATAGTTACGGTACCTTTTGTGTACCTCTCCACTTTTATTTCGGAATAGGAAGATATAGGTTCATTTACTTATTTACCTTATTCGAGTCAAAAAGTAATTGTACAAGTTTAGTAATTACAAGTAAATGTAACAAATCGTAGTGAAGTCTGTACAATCCAACTAATATAATCTAGTTCTAAGCATTTTGAAAAGCAACAGTGTTCACTATACTAAGTTAATATTCGAATATGCATGCAAGCTAATAGATTATAAGATTCGGCGTTAGTTCTTCCGACCATCAAGTCCAGGATCTTAACATATTAGCAGGATTCTAAATCGATAACAAATATTATTAATAGTCGTGTAGAATTTCTACAACATAGATTTCATAGTTATAGTCGAAAATTAATAAAGCGGGTGTAGATTTTTCGCGCAAACATTTTTTATTACAATATCGGTAGGTAGGTTTTATTATCATAATCTTGGCGTTAATGTTCTGGTTGTGCTCTCGCGTACGAGGGCCCGGGGTCCGTCTTTACCATGATCCAGGATTTGGGAGATCAGGTAATTCCAGTGGAGCGACTGCCATCTGACCTCCATGACCCTGCTACTAGGGGAACCTGGCCAGATTGGATCATGGTTTCATCACGATGTTTTCCCTCAACGAAAGAGCTTCGGTTAGTATAAAACTAATGTACATAACTCAGAAAACAGTAATTGGTACATGGCGGGAGCGGGATTCGAACCCGGGACCTCTGACTTACGAGTCGCATACTTTAACCGCTCGGCCACCGACGCTCTTAGGTAGGTAGGTTTTATTGTATTTAGAACAAAACAAACAATAATTTATTGATTAATTAATTTATCACAGAGATGGGATCGACGAAAGTTATAAATTGAGATTTAAAATTATAATTTATTTAAGTGACTCTTAGTTTTCGAGTAAAATAATTAAGTCAGGTACAGCACAGAACATGTATCTATAGAACGCCGAGCTTGACATTTAAATAATATAAGGGCTTCGGTAATCATGAACAAACTTTTATACTGCTCGAAAACCTGAACTAACATTCCACATTTACGAAATTTTAAATAATACCACATAAAAAATAATAATTATTATAGGACATAGAAAATAATTTTCTGGCGAGTGACGAGTTGACTTTTAAGTCCTCCAAGGAATTTAATCGAGATCCAGAGAGTCTATTGGTCTAAATTATCAGAGCATCAATTACTCACAGTCTACGGTACTCCGTACTTCGGGTTTTTACACGCGCTTGACTGTGTCTATAAGTCTGGTTCCACACCTTAGACAAACATTATAAATAGTTCAAATCGACCATCACCTTTTATGCACCTAGAACTATTTTAAATATTTAAATCAAAATATAATTACCATAACCTCTGTTCTAAATTCAACATATTGCAATGAACCTGTTTCCACTTTATTATCTGACCAAATATTAATAGCTCGAGTGAATATTTTAACAATTCGTTTGATAATAGTACAATTATGACAGAGATGAACGTGTATTTTCCGGCTCATATAATACATTCTCCAGGGTCTGTGAGGGTCGTCGGTATTATAATAACGTCCTCTTTTTGGTCGCTAAGTGCTGCGAACTGCCCTTGTGACTCTTTTTCAGTGACAACAATATTTTTTTAAGAAAGGTAAGGCATAGCGGGGTATCCCGCTCGAATTGGGCCGCTTGCCTGTTTGCCTACCGTATGACATAATATGTATGAGGATAGTCCTACCCTTCACGTTTGTAATTCTTTTTTTTTATGGTAGCGTAGGGAATCACTTATGAGCCTAGTTTTGTTGTAACAAATTACTGACAGGTTTTACTAAATACCTAAATTTTTTAATTAATAGATAAAAGTGTTGTCTTTTCTACCTATTTCCCGTCGGAAAAGACCGACTAACGGCGGTTGCGCTCCTAACGTCACGATTAGGTTCTGGGTAGCGTCTTCTAAAGTCCTGACAGACTTTTACGATGTACATTAAAAGGTCTTTCGTCTTTCTCTTTTACGAAAGTGTTACTGGACGGCTTTTGATTAAACCACATATATTAGAATATAAATCTTAAAAAAGTTCATGCTGATTTACCAAACAATACTCGGTAAAAGCCTAGTGAAATAAAAAAAAATATTACAAAACCCATAAACCCAAACCCAAACCCAACCCGTAATTTGCAAAATTACGATTTGCAAATTATTCAAATTAGCAACTTTAACATGAACTATCCATTGCCGCTCCGAATTATCAATCAATTTGCAAATAAAAGTTTAATTTAATTTCGTTAAATATATTATTTATAATAAATGGCACGGGATGATAATATACTGTAATAACTATATATAAACTACAATACCTCGTCATATTACGTATTTTCAACTGAAACACAATAGTGTATTGCAATAGCAATTGCAATCCTATTTCACTGGACCATCGGCTTACGACAAACTCATTGTTCGTTTTACAAATTGTTTACAATAACAGGCTGCGTGTATATCCGAAATAAACCTTTGTCACAGATTTTATAGAGACTGCGATCAGTAAACAACTGTCGATAGATTTTACTTGTCTTCACAACTAAGCACGACTCTTTTTCGATGAAGAAAATAATTGTAGTTTATAATCCCAGTGAATAACTTTTAGTGTCGCTTAATTTTATGTAAGTTTAATAGCGATTTCAAGACTCAGGGCCAGTAATATTATATTATATCAAGCCAGTCTAACGTATTGTTAAGGAAATCTATACATCCTATCAAATCTCATGTAAAGCCCAGTCAGTTATTTCATTTAGGTATGTAACCACAAGTCATGGGGCCCTTAACTGTTTAACTAGGCTCCGAGTCCCCTGCGGAAGACCTTGGTCAACCTCGTTTCGCCAACAGGATTTTGGTCAACCTCGTTTCGCCACCAGGATTAGGAGGCACATCTAACGAGTGGCGAGCTCAATCAAAAAGTTCGTCATAAATTGTTTCCTAATCAGGAACCTACCTACCAACATTTAGTGACTGCATCTACACATAGTATAAAACAAAGTCGCTTTTCGGCGTCTGTTGCCATGTTTCTATGTTACTACTTTTAAACTAAACAGCGGATTTTAATGCGGTTTTCAACAACAGATAGAGTGATTCAAGAGGAAGGTTAACCAGCAAGATAAAAGGGTAGATAGGGGTAAATTAGGTGTATGCGAACTAAGTCGCGCCGGGTCCACTAGTCTGTATAAATATAGTGAATAAATTTTGCCGAATAAATAATCGATAGACTATTTCAATTTTATCGACAGTGCCAACCTCGATAGTTGTGCATCACTATACTTAATATATGCCACAGGTGTTGTCCCAAACAGGTGCTCTCTCTTCTTTTTAACCCACAGTTCCAGACAAGTTCAATAGTGCTTTGTCTGGGCTCGCTCTATTCCCAATTTGGTGTATCCCGATGTTTTTTTACCGAGCCCAACGTCGAAGGTTGTGGAACGAATGATAATTTATTGCAACGGGCTTTGAATTTAAAAGAGTTTCGGTTTTATGTTGAGAGTGGCACTGATTTAGGTTTTATTTTTACGATGCCCAGTGTAGTAGTGGAGTTTTGATTAAAGTATTTTGGTAGCTTGTTTTTGATTGTGATTGGTAGATTTTTAATTAAATTGTTCATCGTAATCTTGGTGCCATGGCCCGGTTGTGCTCTCGCGCGGTAGGTGCGATTTGGCAGAACAGGTAGTTACAGTGGAGCGACGGCCATTTGACCTCTGTGACCCTGCTACCAGAGAAACCTGACCAGATTGCATCATGTTTACACATTCAATCGCCTGAATATGCAGCTTTTGTCACTATGTTTTCCCTCACCATATCCGAGCGTCGGTTAGTTTTTAACTATTATTACTGAAGAGCTTGTACTTCAATAAATTAGTTGAGTTAACTCAGAAAAGAATCATTGGTGTATTGGTACTTACCTCTCGCTTCGAATACCTTAACCACTAGGCCGCCGACGATCTTAGGGCACTTCGACATTACTTCGTCATATTTATTCATATGAGTACGGCTACTATTTCTGCAACCGTAGTAAATGTGCCAATGAACGACAACGAAGTTTAGTATTCTATTGGTCTAGATTAACTGACACTTGCCATATTTTCTGTCATTGAGTAACCACTTGCAAGGCTCTCGAGTTGACTGGATCAATTGTGTGACAATTTCCATTATTGAAGTTGATTCGACCAAGCTCCTTGCAACCGGGGTCTTGAGCCTGATTGACTAAGAGCGCGGCAAAGGACCGTGGAGTGGCCTGAAGTGTTAAGCATTAAGGTTTACATCCTGGGATTACGTTGATTGGCTGTTCACTGCGTCTGAAGTCATGTGACGTCATAGGTATCTGCAATTGTCGTATTAGAGCCTGGCGGTTACTTTCTAAGCTCACGAGCCGTAACTATTTATGTGGAAACTAGTTTTGCCACGTCCGTTACTTGATTTTTATATAAATTTGACAATGCATTCGAACGTATAAATTCGAACGAAAAAATAGCAACTCAAAATAGGACCCAAGAGTGAATTCAAGACACCACTAGAACCATTTCATACCTACGAGTAGGTACCGTCTCCTTCGTTAAGGTTAATCAATTAGGTAATATTGTGTTTTCCAATTTTTTCTTCAATGGTTATTATTTTTGCTTTTTTGTTTGTAAGCTATTAGTTAATATTAGGCCCCGCTTGCACCAAATTTTTAAACCCGATTAAGAATGGCGTTTACGTTTTTTCTTCGTTTGAAGTATTTTGTTTATGTATCAGCTTAAATACGTTTAAAAATTAGATACAAGCCGCCCGAAATCTTCGTTATGTTAGTCAGTAGGTACTTACCTACTGATTAACGTAATTTTGTATTTCTATATAAACCAATTCTGTTTCTTCAATTAATATTACTACTTTCGTATAGCACGATTAACCCTTCGCAACCGGTTCTGTAGCGTTTACGTGAAAGAGTAGGTAACAAATGTCTAACTAGAAGTTTATTATCATAAATTTTCCTGGGTTATCTTGGCGTTTAAAAATATTAGTAGGTCGGATAGCTTAGATATACTAACTCCTTTAATGTACCAACTCGTGCCGTCTCGTGGTCAAGGCGCATGCTGCCAACCCGATTTTGTTTAGCATAGCTACAAAAATACCACGGCGATGAAACATGTCCGGACATGTCGAATACTCGAAACCTTCGCGCATAGTGATAAGACTTTGCCTCCATAGGTAGGTACAATAACTGTGGTTAGTGTGGTAGTGTGTTAAAAATATGTAATATGGTATGGTACGTCACTGTTGATTACAGCTAAGTACCTATACTTATTTATATTTACAGTAGGTATATAAAAAATCTTGTGTGTGTAGTTATGTGTCCGTATTAGAATCTACAAAAAAAATAATGAAGTGAGAAAGTTACGGCGGCGATGCTTTTGGCAAGGCGTGCGGATCTGTTTTAAACCACGACGAAAGAAGAGGGGTGTGACAAGTTTGACGTATGTATCTGTGTATCTGTCTGTGGCATTGTAGCTTGTTTCGTTAAAATCAGTTTAATAGTTTAGTAAATATTTGAGTATTTATAATTTGACATTGTTATTATTTTTATATTTTTGGTAATGAATTTAAATAGATATGGAATTTTAAAATCTAAAAAGATATGGAATTGTAAATTCTGAAATAAATGATAATTTCTTTATTATTTATTTATAATATGAATTTGATAGGGGGTTATCCGACTATTTCTGTCGGTTAGGTTAAGGATGGACTTAAATTGATGTTAAGTTAAAGTTGGGTGAGCACGGCATCTCGAGCTTGCGGTCTGGCGAGTGCTGTCTTGGTGGACTGACTAGCTTACGATAAACTGCCTATATAATATATTGGTTTTGTATTACTTGCTGAACTTTATTTAATGTTCAATTATTTGTTTCAGGTAAGTAATGTCAACAACTTCCATCCTGAGAATCTATCATTCGAACTGGGCTTGGCGAATGGCGTAAGTACATGTTTAGTAAAAGATAATACAAATTTAGAACGTTCATATTTTTTAGTTCGAAACGATGGTGAATATCTATCTTCCAGTGCAATAATCATGAACGTTAAATATACTTCCTTTCGATAGTAAGGAACTTACTCGCTACCAATACCAACAAAGTGAAAAAATTACAAAATTGTTGTCAAAGTTGAACTACACACCGGTCGAAGCCGTGATCTCTATATTATCTCCTTCAAGATTCTAGTACAGTATTTCCCCATGAAGACATTATAACGTAATGACAATCTCTGCCACAGCAAAAATAAAACGATAGAACCGACAAGAAAGGGTAACACAAAAGCTTATGGAGCGCACGCTTCATTTAGCAAAAGTATATCGAATTCATCATCCGTAACGATTTCTCTGCGCGTGGTTTTTACTAAAAATCTTCCTAGTCCTTAATGGAAGCACTGAAAGCGGTCTAAGCTAGTGCTGTGTCCGCCGATACGCATTTGCTTTGATAAATTGGCACTTTGCTCGTACTGATGATCACAGTGGTTGACTACCTATGTCGCGAGTCGCGGCGGGAAGTTCTTTTTTGTTACAAGTTAACATTATGAAAACTTTTGCCCTTAGTAGGTGCTTTTATTTTCATAAATGAAATGGGTACTAAATTGTTTATTATTATTGGCTTAGGAGCTACTATATTCATCAAATGTCTAGGGATCCAGTACTTCCCATTTAGGTTAATAATAAAATTCCATCTTTTTACAAGCTTGTAATGTTTGTGACAAATCTTGCAAGCTTAATATGACGGAAAATGGCCATGGGAATTACTGAATGCAACAAGATATACCTACCCATGGTGTTTGAGCTCTTTGAAATGGTCTTCGTGAGTACTTTATACCCCTATGAAATTCAATCAAAAGCTTCGCGATAAAAGCTTTTTAAGAAAAGTTGATTGTCAATTGAGAACTTATTTCTTATATATACTTGGTAAAAGGAAAAGGAAAGTGGACGAAGTCCTCCTTGATTGGGACAAAGCATGTTCACGCTAATTATAATTCCGATAACATTTAAAAATATAATTATAAAAAAAAACTTTTATTAGATGACGAAAAAGTACACGATGCCTAGGCACTTTTGATGCTACATACATCAAAAGTGCCTAGGGCTATTAAATAGAGGACATCTAGTGCGTCAGTCATAAAAATACTACTATTATTCCTACCTCGAACACCATTTTCTACGATTCGTATTGGATGCAGGGTACAGGGTACTCCTTATATAATCTGTTGTAAATAGTCCATTAGGTAATAAGTATTCCTATATTCACACCTGGTAGCTTCTGCGGCGGCTTTAGCAGCGCACAAGATTACTCTTCTTCAAATTCTTTAATGTCTCGGTTGTGCTCTCGCGCACGAGGGCCCGGGCCTTGACCATGATCCAGGATTTGGCAGATCAGGTGATTACAGTGGAGCGACTGCCATCTGACCTCCATGACCCTGCTACAAGGGGAATCTGACCAGATTGGATCATGGTTACGCATTCAGTCGCCTAAATACAAAATACAAATACAAAAAAATATATTTTTACAAAATATAGCATCGGTTAGTACTCAACTAATGTACATAACTCATAAAAGAGTCATTGGTACACGGCCGCAGTGGTATTCGAACCCGGTACCTCTCGCTTATGAGTCGGATAAACAGTTCGGCAACCAACTCTCCTACTCTTCTTCAAATTCATTTTCTAAAGACGTCGTACCAAAATGCTCCTGCGGAATTATCGTCACGTTCTCGTTACGTACCTAGCTATCTATTGTGCGGTTTGTTTGCTTATCTCCATATTGCACTTATAACAAGCAAGTAATGGACAAGACATTTGCAAATAGTCACGACTCTCCCCATGTCGCTGTGACATTCAAATTATCGACGGCGATATTATGACGTTCATGCAAACGTTGGCTCAGTCGTGAGTTTGGCCTCTTTATTATTTTATGTTGTGGTGGAGTGGAGTGCAGCGGTGGTTAGGAGTCACTGGTTCCAGTAATGCGACTATAGGAGGCCGACTGTGCTGATGTGGTTGTGTCTATTTATTTGTTTATTCATTTTTATTGGAAAGATAACAGCTGGTATACTTTAATTAGGTTACAATAATAGATTAACTATAATCTTTTACAGATTGTAATTGCTTTCAATTATTTCACGATTATTTAGGAGGTTGTGGGTAACGAGATTTTAAGGACTAAAACAGAAATGTACTAAGATATGTTATTGTGGTGTTATATTAGTATGGTGTCCCACAGAACACAAACCCGAACAAACGGAACAGCGCTTTTAGGAATATTTGGTTAGAAGCCGAGGGCCTCTCGGGTCAGGCGGATCTAAGTCTAGGAACTATTCAGGTCAGAAAAAAGTTTGTTGATTTGATATTGTCTCCTTTTACCTGCCTGCCAACCCTAAACCGAGTCCAGCCAGTCTGCCACCCCTAAACCTAGGCTCTGGCCCAGCAGATCTTTTCACCTATTCGACGACGAATTCTTTCGCATTTAGGTCTCATATACCGTTTTTTATTAAATTATTACCATTAATCCCAGACTTTGTTTAAACCTCTTCTCCACTCCCACAAAAGAATAACAGTTCCCGAAATAATTAGAACATCAAACACCATGCGAGCGATCTTAGCACGAACTCGAAAGCCAGGCCTGCGACCCATTAGTCGCTACCATAGAGGCAAATAAAAAATAATGATTTACAATTATTACGAAAGTATCGTCCGCATTATTACGCCATAAGTGACCGTATCGGGTGTTCTGTGAATCATTCGTTAAAAAGCTACCATCACTCTTGTGATTGCTGTCTTTATAGCCGCGTGACACGCGTGTGTTCTTAAAGTTGAACGCTCAGTAAACAGAGTACAGTCGGCTAAGCGACTCAAACCAGGCACATTGGTGGTTTATATGCACATAATCTGTGATTAAATTATCTTAATGTAGCTATTTGGAGTGTCGGTGGCTTAGTGGTTGAGGTATCCGACTCGTACCTACACATAGCTAACTTAACTTATGTGTCATATCCCCAGGCGCATTGGTGGTTTATACACACATCATAGAGTGCACCATTTAGTTACCAAAAAATAATGTAATTGGCGTTAAATGTTCGGTTGTGCTGTCGCGCACGAGGGCCCGGGGTCCGCACTGACCATGAACCAGCCCGCGAAATTTGAAGTTTCAGTCCGCAAATTTCGGTTGGACTCTGGATTCTTCATGATTTTTATATTTGGTGAAAAACTTAGGTATGTTGTACCTAATTGTAAATAATCAGTCACCGGGTCCCCATAGAAAGACCTTGGTCAACCTTAACCTAATTAATATTTATATAGATACCTTATGTCTTCTTTTTCAAATGCTGCAATTGTTTGCTGATTCAACTCTTCTTAATTAGTCATTTGGGTGTAGTCTATGTGCATTTAAAACATTAATATGGATAGGGGACACATGTTAGGGAACTGACTGTACTCCGCATTAATTTTGGTAGCGGAATTAATCTTTTCGCTGCTTAGTACTGTTCTACGTGTGTTATTGTTTTATAGTAAATTTATTATAGGGGCGGGGCATTCAAGATGGAATAAGCAAAATTGGTTTTAGAAAATTTCGTGGTTGTATTGTACGTTTTTCTGTCTGACCGATTTCGAACTGTTTTAACTCCGACGAAATAAGAAGGAATTTGAATTGTGTATCTGTTTGTGGCATCGCAGTGCTCGAACGGATAGACCAATTTAGATGCTGTTTTCTCTATTTGAAAGCCAGTTTTACCGAGATAGTTTTTAGCTTTGTTTCATTAAAATCGGTTCTCTTGTTTAGGAAATATTTGAATTAAAGTAATCGTAGTCGGAAGTTATCTGACTTTTTCTGTCGGTTAGGTTATTTCAAATTTAGATCTAATTGTACGAGATTAGTCAATAGTACAGAGGTCAATCTACTAGGTATATGTACTATATACATAGCTGTACAGATAGCTACAAAATAGTGCTTCGGCAAAACCTAGAGTATGTTATTACACTTATTCATGTTGAAAACAAGCCCTAATGCTTTAAAGTAAAATTATACTACAAGAACAGATTGTCAACCTTGATCCTATACCAAGAATTGCTTCGTCGTACTGAGACTAATCTGTCGCTTTATTAGAACCTACGTAGGTACTAATTTAGTTAAGTTACGTGTTAACCTTCCTTACGGTTATATTGCAATTTCATAGCAAACGCAATGTTTATATCGTCTTTTAAATCTGAGTACATTTTTAACCCCCAACGAAAAAATAGGGGTTTTATTAGTTTGAGGTGTGGTTTTGTGGCTTTGTGTATGGGTGGAGGTGTTTGTCTTGAACGGTTGGACCGATTTGGATGCGGTTTTCTTCACTTGAAAGGCAGCTTAATAAAGTTGGTGCCTCGCTTTGTCTTTCAGCAGTTTCAGTAGTAGTGGTGTGTAGAAAATATTTGAGATTAAGTAAACTTTGTCGGGGCTTAACCCACTTTTTCCGTCCAAACTCTAAAACAATTGGACCGATTTCAAAAAATATTTCAGTGATATGCTACATAGCCACTGGGTAACATATTATTTTTTATCCCGGAAAAATAATAGGTCCAAGTTTTTTTTTTACAGTCTGAACTGCACGCTTGTAAACTGCTGAGAACAGCTAGTCTATAATAATTATAAGGTAGTAGTAATTATAATAATTATCGTTACCACGGTCTACGTCCACTCCGTGCATCTATTGAAACGTACTTTACACTACGACTCAAGTCGAAGAATAAAGACATAAAGTACCCTAGGGTACTTTTTACCGATTCCAACGTGCTGTTTTACGTACCGCTCGTCATAACTTAGCATGGCGAGCACATGCCGAGTGGCGTCTGCGCATCGTCACATTGACAAGAGCAATAATGTCCGCCACTGACAGCGGCCGATTGTAAAACAAAAAAAAAGTTTTTATCCACAGTTAATGGTCGTCGCTAGCTATACACGGGTAGGTCGGTAGGCGAGCGTTGTATCGTATCTATACAAAAAGACAAAGTCGCTTCTCGTTCTGTATCTGAGTACGCGTAGATCTTTTAAACTACACAACGGATTTTAATGCGGTTTTCATCATGTGATTTCATCAAGAGGAAGGTTTAAAAGCAAGAAGAGGGTAGGTAGGAGTAAAGTAGGTGGACGCGAACGAAATCGTGCCGGGTCCAACAGTTTTTTCTATGACATTAGGACTGACCGCCATCTCACTGGTGGTGAGTGACGATGCGGCCGAAGACGGAATTCGACTGTCTACAAGACAGTGTTTTTGACATTTGCGCAAAACTTCGCCTGCCTAATATAAGACATATTTTTCCAGGGCTATATTTTCAATATAACAATCATTTCTTTGTTGAAAAATTTCCAATTTTATGCAACAATGTGTTTTGCTAAGTATATTATTTAGTGTTGCTAAGTAAGTACATTACTTTGTGGGTTTAGTGTTATTTTGTAGGTATTTAATTTGTAAGGTAAGCTCTCTATTATAATCATTAATCATGCCTAAATAATGTAGAGCGCGTTCAAACCCTTTGTTTCAAAGTTTGCCATTGTTTGTTTGATTTATGTTATGATTAACAATCAAACAAAATGTGTGATCGCTATTTTGTGCAGCAGTGTGTCAGACGTAGCTCTTAGCACGACATTACGAGTGATATTATGCACAATTTTGTACCCAGATACGTGAGTAGGTAGTTAAGTGGCTCTACCATAAAGTAGTATGATCCGATGTTTTTGTAGCAGCCAGTTCCGTAATAGTAGAGTAATATTAAGTGAGAACACAAGAACAAACAACTAATAAAAGTTATGAATAATGTATGATGTAACAGACACAATGACATTGAAAATTTTATTAGTGCGGAAGAATTTGCGAATCGGTGCACGAATAGAGTGACCCCAATATTGCGGGAGAATTTGCGAATCGGTGCACAAGTAGAGTAACACCAATATGGCAAGAGAATTTACGAATCGGTGTTCGAGTAGGGTAACACCAATATTGCAGGAGAATTAGCTAATCGGTGCTAAAGTAGAGTAACACCAATATTGCAAGAGAATTTGCGAATCGGTGCTCGAGTAGAGTAACACCAATATTGCGGGAGAATTTGCTAATCACAAGTAGGAAAACCCCCGATCAAGACACATATTATAGGTTCATATTTCCAAAACTACTCACCTGATTTTAGGGAGTAGTAGTAGGGAGTAGGCGTAGAAGTTTGGGGTTCAACTCGTAAGCTAGAGATTCCGACGTCGAACCCCGCCGTGTACCAATAACTTTTTTGTGAGTTATGTACATTAGTTGATCGCTAACCGATGCTTTTATGGTAAGGTGCATATTCAGGCGACTGAATGTCTCATTCAGGCAAATGAATGTGTAACTATGATCCAAAGTAGTCAGGTTCCCCTGGTAACAGAGCCACCATGGTGTGTAATAACCTGATAAGCCAAATCCTAGATCAAGGCGGACCCCGAGCCCTGGAGGGCACAACCAGTACTTTAACGCCAATATGATTATTTTTATTTTTATTTAACCCATCCCATTTCAACGAAGCAAAGCTAAGAACTATCTCGAATATTCTACCATACACAAATCGACAAACACCCGTCAAATTCATAACACCCCTAATTTTTCGTCAAGGGTTAGAATATCAGCGAACACCAAGACGGACAATACTCAGCGGAGGAATAATAGCACCCTAATAGCACCCAACCCGGACAAGTACAAAACCATATTCATAACACGTTGATTGGTGACACTCTGATTATAGTCTTCCATTTCAGCGGGTACTTAGTCCAATAAAGATACTGGATTCAATTGAATAACCCGATCGTTATTGGTGAAGATACATTGTTGTTGCATTCGCAGCTAGACTTCGACTCTAACCCTTCGGCATATTGTAACCAGGAGCCGTAGTGTACACACGCGAATATTCTCAGTACCTTGTCTCTCTAATACTCACTTGGCAATGTTGATTATCTGGATATTATGTATTTTAGTACTTATTTATTTATTGTTTCATGTTATTTTGTTGCACTTAATTTTCGCTTAGAGGTCCCTTTTGATAGATTCCCGGCTTATTATACCTAGGCTGCAAGTTTAAGTTGGTGAGTGTTAAATATTTAATTCAACCGGATTTTTTCAGGGTTTATTTTTGCCCAGGGGTGCGATTCTCGCGCTTGCGACATCAGAATTCAAAATTTTCTCTAGCCACAAACATGGTATTAAAATGTCACTGAATCTCTATTGCAAGCAAAAAGCTTATTCTCAACGATTTTCGCTAATCCTATATTGTCTAAGATTGTTATAAATTACATTTTTAATGGAGATATTTAACTAGGAACAATTTCAAATTTGAGATATCACAGCTCGAGAATTAGGCCCCTGTTAATACGTACCTTTTCAATCAGTTGAATACGTCATGGTTCTGATTTTTAATGTAGATTTTGCTATTGAAACAGTTACAATTTGTAACCTTATAAAAAATATTTAGTCATTTAAGAAGTCTATTCAAGCTTACAACACAGGCTAAGCAAATCTAAGGCCGTAGCTAGCGACTCGCAAGTAAACCACGACGAATTACTACTCACATACTTTACATAAAGTAAAGCTTAACAGCCCTAAACTGCATAGCGCAGAAAACAAGCGAGTACAAGTCCATGTGTCCTGTCGTTACACCGTAGCGTAATCTCGCCAAATTACTACTTTTTGCAAGTGGGTAATAATTTTCCGTGAGGCGTAAAACGTGGTAGCAGTAAACTGTTTACGAGATGCATACCATCTTGGCAAGTGGCGTTCATTTTGTTGTTGAAAAATAGTATTCACGATGTTAGAGTTCTGAGGGGAACAGTGGGTCCAAGTTCATTCGCAGCCTGCGAACAAAGAATTCTCTCTCGTAATTTTGTCTACGGTAACTGTTTATGAAATACAATTGGAGTTTTTTGTAATATTTTGCTTTTGTGTGTCCAGCAGTGGACGTCTTGTGGCCTATTATTTTACGATATGATGAATTACATTTTTATAGTGTGGGGAAATTATTATCACAGCCCTCTAGATTCGGAAGCTACAAAATTGTTTACCACCATAAATAAAAATAAAGTCAAATAAATAAACTAAAAAAACTGGGACTTTAACAACATAAAATACTTCAAATTTATTTTAGAATTTATTCTTATTTACTTATTTAACAATTTATTGAACACCAGAAATTACAAAATTAAAGACACAACAGGCAATATTCTTCCAATTACTAAACATTAAATAAAGAAACGATTTCAGTAAAGCGTTTTATATCTTCCCAAATCGCACTTCGCCTAAAGAAGCTAGAATTCGGTACCTGTCCAAAATTTTACGCGCATAAATTAGTGAAAACCTACTAAATCTGTGGCCACTTACCTGCTAATGCGATCGTTTGTCACATTAGATACGTACGGTGTAACAAACAGCTTAACTAAGTGCCGCAACGTACTTCATCTAGCAGCGTATAAAGCTGTGCTTTGGCTTATGATTTATTAACCCGCTGCGTATCGCGTCTCGTAACGTAGACCGTAATGCCACAGTACAGAAATACCCAGCAGGTCTTCTTCGTACAAATGCGCCACGAAATTTTCAACAACAAACCTCGGCAAGTTTAGGTAATAATTTTCGAAGACGACGGGAGTGGACCTTCTGTTAGTTTTCTATTTTGTGATAATAGCGTCGGTGGCCCAATGGTTAAGTTATGATCGACGTGTAAGCGAGACCGCTATGTCCCACTGACTCTTTTCTGAGTTATGTCCATTAGTTAAAAACTAACCGATGCTTTACAATGAGGGCAAACATAGTAAAGAAACTGCACATTCAGGCGATGTAACAATGATTCAATCTGAATGCATCTAATTCCTAGTAAAATAACATTAAAATTACAGGTAGCCCTAGAGCGAGACGAGAGCGGGTAGGTAATTATTTCAAGAACACGAGCGAGTTGGCTTACTGGTTCTTTCTGGAGCATAACTTATGATTTATTAACCGACTGCGTACCGCGTCCAGTAACGTAGATCATAATGCCGTGGCTGCGGTCACTTTGACTCGACGGCGACAAATGTCGCCAACACTCGTGTTTTAATTGAGTAACGACAAGATGTGCGAAAACTTACGAGGTGTGTTGTAGGCGCTGTAGCGTGGTCGCGATCTCATCCGAGAGCAGTCACTTCGAACAATGGCTGTACGTTGGTTTCTGAAATCGTATATTCGTAACATTATGTGATTTGGGGAACAATGACGAAGTTAGACCAAGTTCTATTTAAATGTAAATATAAAAAATGCATTATATTAGTTTTTTAAAATTTAAAACCACCCACAAACATGTTTTCAAGGTTCTTTCAGTAATGTTGAAGCCGCAATGGAACCATCATTTTTTATAACTAAAGTGTGTCACATAAGTTGGTACCTAACTAAAAAGTAACGAGAGACAAACTAAAACAGACATATTGAATACTGTGCTATGAAAGACAGCATCACATAAATTTATCTATCAAACAAAAACCTTGTTGTTAAAAAGACCAAAGTAATTTCATTACTTCTGTAGAAGTCAAGCACGTAGGTAATTAAATTGTGTTAAGAAATGACAGGCTTGTTTATATAAATAGTAAGTAGGTACCTACCTTAATGAAATTACGAGTACTGTTGTCAATTTACAACATTTTAAAAGGTATTCCAGGACCGATAAATCTTTAGCTGACGAGACTGAAAATAAAGGAAGTAGGTACCATCAAAAGATGTCGCGAAATATTTTGTAATAATGCTATTAGACCACTGGTACTCTATAGATATTCACCATTATTGAGATCATTTGATAAAAATTGTTTTTAGAGGTACACATGTTTTTTGAAAGAACATCGTTTTTAATACCATCGTCGCTGGTTCCTTCGGGTAGACAATTCACTTGGAGTACTCGTAGATCACACGAATTATTTCAGCGAAAATTTATAAAATAACACAAGCTTTCCTTACTTTGGGGCTAGATGGCGCTGGGAGAGTTGTCCAAACATATTTTTTAATTTTTATTCAATTCGTTGAGCGAGGAAGCTTACATTTGTTTGAATGAATTTGATATCTACGTAAATAAATGAAAAAAATGTATTTTCAATAAAGTTAGTTTCACTGATATTAAAAATTGGTATAAAGTTTATTTCATTTTTAATTTAATATATTAACCTCTAAAAACACATTACTTATAAGCTTGTTTATTAAATTTTGTTTATTTGCTTAAGCGATTTTGTTGCACTGCGAATTAAAAAGGCCCTGCGAGAGCTGTGTTTGGTTAACTCTGTACAGGTAAGTAATATATATAAATTTTTTATGTGTATTTTCAGATTATCTTTAATACATGTGTATCTATATTACATAAGATATTATTAAAACACATAACTCGGTTATTCTTGCCTTCTACTATACCGTGATTATTTTGTTGAATGCAAAATGTTTATATCTTGTTGTTTACCTTTCCAAGAAAGAGTCAAGCTTGATCCAGCAAATAAGTAAAGAATGTCTAATGTCTAACTAAAATAAAAAATAATACAAATAAATTAAATACAAAAGGTACTTTTTCATACTCGTTTCTTTTAAAAACGACGATGTATTCGCTGTTGACAAGGAATAAATAAAATATATCTTAGACCCA